>JAVJGJ010000037.1:50222762-50259896 GCA_035590215.1 Microhierax caerulescens | reverse complement strand
GGCTGTGTCCCCTCCCCACTCCTTGTGCCCCTCCAGCCTTTTTGCTAGCAAGGCCTGAGGAACTGAAAAGTCTCACAGCAAAGCCAAAACAAAGTACCATACTAGCTCCTTAAGAAGATAATTAACTCCATCCCAGCTGAAACCAGGACAATGCTCAGCCTTTTCTTCAATACATGCAGGTGGATAGATGGAGGTCTCCTTTCATGACAGAAAGCGTATTGAAAGTAACTCTTTTGAGCTCCCTGAGATTACTATGGCACAAAGGAAGGAGTGAATCAGTCTCTCATGCATATTGTTTAAGGAGGTTGGACTCAATTTCAGATAAATTACGTTGACGCTCTAGTAACATACTGCATCTCTTGTAAAGGTGCTGATCTTCCCCGAGTTTAATTTTCCACATTTCATTCATCCTTATTTGCCTTGATACTCTTGTCTTGGATTTGCAGGATATCTTTAAGGATCACATGTGTAAAATAAAAGGTGACAGATAAAGTGGTCATGTACATTGAGACTCTTACTCCATCTAGGGGCCCTGACAACATCATTAAAGAGCTTCTGTCACACAGAGGTGGAAGGAGATGTGTGGGACTTCACCTAAATCCCATTTACCTGTCATTTCACATTCCGCAGTCTTGTTTCCTTTTTCATTATGGCTGATTGTCAAACTATGTTTGTATGAACTGGAGCTTTTCTCCTTTTCTTGGCCTATTTGTCATACCTGTTTCCTTAAGAGATGTGAAGTTTTAGTGCATCGTATCGCACATCGCTGCAATGGGAGCCACTGCAGTTTCCTCCTGGTATGGGTGGCCGCTTACTGAGCAAATCAGCGGGGGAGCTGGAGCACTGAGCGGCTCTTGCAGAAGACATTGCTTTGAATATGAGTAATGGCAGGAGGGCAAATGCGGGAAGACTGTGTGAACACAAAGCCGAAGTTCAGTCAAATATTCTCTACAGTTTCTCTGAATGAGATATTACCTACTCAAATGGATTTGATGCCAAAAAAATGGATCTTTCAGGTGCCAGGATCCATCTCTTTATCTTGAAGCTGATTATATCTGAGATACCAAAACGGTTTTGCGCAAATAAATCCTATTGTTTTCAGATGTAATAGGTGTTTAAATAGCTATGAAAATGTCAGCCTATGGCAGTAATTATCACTTACATTACCAGTCTCAGCAAAAGGTTAAATAAGATTTAAGAGTCTGAACTGTCCTTATGACTTCGGGCATAAGATGCTTTTTCAACAAAGTCCTGCATATTACATGAATGTCCTACTTCAAAGCAATGCTCTCAGTTTCACCAGCTGGGGTTGATACTGGGATTTTGTCCCAGAAACTGTCTGGACTGACCCAAACTCTTCAGAAGAGGGAAGCATATGCTATCACTCTTTAGTATGTCTCTTCTATCCTGGAGGTAAAAAATGTGATTCTGGTATCAGGCAGTTTACCCAAGCATCATGCTCATCTTAAAAATTTCTCTAATTATTTTTAAAAAATTAAAAAGGTATGGGCCAAATTTAGTCCACATTACATAAGAAATTATTTAAATTAACAGAATAAGTATCAGGTTAAGAACATGCTTATTTATAAAATATTGCATCACTTATATTCAAGGAAACACACAATTCATGTTTCATTAGTATTCTGTACATTGTGTTGCTGTTTACAGTCTTGCCAACCCTAAATGGTTAAAAAAAATTTACAGAAGACAGTGACAGCTGACCACGGATCAAAGTCTGAAAAACAGGAGATGGGCCAAGGAAGGTTTTGGTCTTCAAGCTGTTCTAAATGTGTAATAGATGCTCTTTCCTTTTCATAGACCTTTGTGATATGACTGAACCTTCAAGGCTGACAACGTAATCTCAACTTGTTTTCTAGAAGAGCCATTACAATGCATATTCTCTTTTCATCACCAGCTAATTTTTAAAGAAAACGGCAGTTTATATGAGGTTGGGAATAATACACTGTATCCTTCAAGTTGGTAACATATACTGCTTCAAAATTAATGGAAAATACAAATAACCCTGTTAGTTAGCATACACATTCACTTTACACTTGCTTTTTTGCTGGTAACAGTGCCAAAGCAAGCTGTAGTCCTCTTGAGGCGTGGACAGTTTTTAGGGGGGATAGCCGGAGCTGGGAACAGTTGTATCAAAGGAAAAAAACTGAAGATATTTGAGAGAGGAAGATGTCAGATATGGCATTAGAAGAAATTCTGGAGGAGATTTTATAACTGTAATAGGGACACTCAACATGAAGACGTGCTGCCCTGTCCACCTCAAGGGTTTGGCATTGTCTGCCTATCACGTGTGATCGCCTGCGCAGGGCTTCCACACCGCCAGATCTCCAACCACATAGGCTTGATTCAACCAAGCGCATAGGTAAGGCCATTTTCTGGAGAGGGCGGTGGGGATGCACAGCCTTTGATTTGGGTCAGTTCTCTTGGCACTATGCCAGCAGAGAGTTAAAATGTTACAGCAAATATATGCTGCGTTTACTAAAATACACCCAGTAGTGCCATCCTGTGGTCGTGACCGCGGCTACCAGAAGGCTTGTGCACCCAGTCCTGCCCGTTTTCTAAAAGCTGATTTATCTTGGGGTTCTTGCACACAGTCTGAGTTGTGCCAGGCTCTAAAATGAGGGTTTCCTTCTCACATGTTCAGAAATTTCTGAACTTCTCGTTTAATCTCCTAAGTAGGAGGGCTGCGATATGGCTTTTTCTTTTCTCTGGAGATGTTTTTTGAAAGTCTGCATAATTCAGTTTCTGTCACCAGATCTGTAACAGAGAAAACTTTGAAAATCAACTCCGGATATGGTCTCACCCAACCTTGGAGATGTTTTTTGACACCTTTTGGGAGCACACAAACTTTTCCCTAATATATGCTTTGCTGTAATATAATACAGAAGAGTTATGTTTCATTAAAAATTTGAAGTGCTGTAATTTTACTAATTGAAATATGAACTCAGATGTAAGGCAAATTGACCTTATTTTAAGAGAAATGAGAGAACGGTTGTGTATCATGCATATTTACTGACCAAGTTTTGTTACCTCATGTCCCCATGAATTTTGCTTTGGCTAATTTAAAGCTAACACTTGCAAAACCATTTGAAGGGAATGATTACTCACACTGAGGACTGATCACACAATGTCTCACATAAAGCCTTTCTCATTAAAATAGTATTATGGTGGGACAGCAAGAATAATAGAGATGCATAATCTAGGAATACCATTGTTTTCGAGGCGAGTGATTTTTTAAAGTTTCTGGCTATGTAATAAACATAATGACAGGTCCACTATTTACACAATGGTCTGTAATTTATAAATAAGTTTAAGTCTAAAACAAGAAAATTATGTATAATGGCTGATTTAAGCTACGTGACATATTAGCAACAGTGCAGAGTTTAAATTGAGTTGTCTTTCCTGGTTGTCATCAAAAGATTAAGCAGCTTAGAGTTAGACTTTGTTATTATTTTATGTATGTCATAGTTCATTCAGCGTTCTGAATAAATGATTTCAAAGTGTGTTGGAACAAAGGAAACACTTTCCCAGCATCTGGGTGACAAGCAGATGACAGCAGTTTCCCAGCCCAGCACTCAAGGTGCATTGCCCACCGTTCCCTTTTGCAGAATCAGTTGTTGTTAGTGCTGCTCCTTGGGGAGACTGACAGCCTCTCCTGCCATCCATGGAGAGCCCTTCAGGCTTCAGTTCAATATAGGTGAGGCAAAATAGGCAGGAACTGACAGCAGAGGGAAAAGGAACTTTTATTGTAAATTAAATTAACGTAAAGAATTTTACCGGTGATGTTTACATACTCTTACACTTTGGTGGATTTGTCAGGTACTATATTAAAAAGTAAAACTGCCACATTTCAGTGTATTGTTAGCCTGATGGTTATTCCTCAGTAGTCACACGTGGCCAAGTTGACAGACTCTTCCAACAGGCCACGTTGATTTAACGTGCTGTAGCGATCAGAACCTCTGAAGGTTTTAGAATACCTGATTTTTCTTCCAGGCAGAAGAGTAGGTGAGGGTACAAGGATGCAAGCTCAAGTATGCAAACAGGAGAACCTTTTTTACCCAGATTTTACCCAGAATTTTCAGTGCCTCAGTTGTACCTGTCATGTCCTGCAGATTTCCAGACACCCAGCAGCCAGGTTGGGCAGCCACTCAGAAATGTCTCCTGTCTGTGCAGTGTGCAGCTGGCCAGCATGTGCACAGATGTCACAGCACTCTCCAAACTAGCCAGCTGCAACAAGGTCTTCTACCATCTCATACCAACACACTCTTTGTGCCAGTCCCTCTGCTGCCTTCTCCTCACCCCCAGCCACTCAGTCTCTCTGCTTCTTCCTCCTCTCTCTTACTCAGCTGCTCCCTCTTCACTGGCTCTCAACCTCTTCACAGAACCAGCCACAGCTGCACCTTGTCTACATCAGCCAACCCACCGCCCCTGAAGCCAGCCCACAGCTGTATATTATCAATGATAATTAACCTGCCTTCATTCCTCTACACAGAGAACCCAGCTCCTGGTGGCAGGGACATCGCTTGTCCCATGTGGTATTTCACAGTCAGGTGATCTGAATGAATTCAGTGAGTTCAAATGCAACCAACTTACTCCATGTGTACAGTAGTTCAGAAAAAAAAAATGTTTCTCTTGCCTAGTCTGAATGCTTAGTTCCTTATCCAAGGACAACTCCTCGCTCTGGGTGTCCACCATTGAGGTGGGCAGGTAGAATTAGATAGCCTTGCTCCCGCTTCCCACTGAGCCACTGTGTACCACACACCTGCCCACTCTCACAGCACGGGCACAGAGGTGAGGAGGAGAAGGAATGCTTACAGGGAACTAAGTGAAACCATGATCTCCCGCTTGGCATTCAAGGGAAACCTTGAGAGAAAGACTGAATACACAGAGTGCTGCGAAGGCCTTCTGTACACCTCACACAAGACAAACTGGAGGGCTCTTTCCCAGGCATCCCAAAGGGCCTCAGGGCAGGCTCTGTGGTTTTGTTTGTTCATTGCATGTGTCAGAAAAGGAACTTGGAGCCCAGCTTATTTGAGCAATGGCTTTAGAGAAAAATCAGTGGGGTAGCAGTGATTCTTCTCCAGTAATATATAGTTTTGCAGTATAAATTCATGATTAGACAAGGGCATCACAGAATTGCTGATGTTGGCAGGGACCTCTGAAGACAGCAGGGTCAGCTAGAGCAGATTGCTCAGGGCTGTGTCCAGTTTGGATTTGAATATCTTCAGGGATAGAGACTCCACAGCCTTGCTGGACAACCTGTCACAATGACTGACAACCCTTACAGAGAAAATTTTTTTCCTGTGTTTTAATTTGTGCCCATTTCCTTCTGTCCTTTCACTATGCTTTCTCTGAGAAGAGTCTGGCTCCATCTTCTTCCCTGCTTTGCATCAGATGTTTGTACAGACTTATAAAGTCCCCCCTGAGCCTTCCCTCCTGTAGGCTGAATGGTCCCAGCTCTCTCAGCTCCTCCCCAAATTGCTCCAGTCCCTTCATCATCTTCACGCCCCTTTTGCTGGACTTTGGACCCAGCACTGTGGATGTGTCGCCAGTGCTGAGAAGAAGGCTCACCACTGGAAGGATTTCCACCTGCTGGCCGGGCACGGCCCAGCGTAGCCCAAGGGGATGTTGGCTGCCTTTGCTGAAAAGGCATATTGCCAGTTGGCACCCAGCCTGTACTGGTACATGGGGTTATTCCTTTCCACGTTCAGGAATTTCTATTTCCATTTGTTGCGCTTCATGAAGTTCCTGTTTCGATATTTCTCCAGCCTGTTGAGGTCACCTGAATGGCAGCCCAGCCCTCTGGTGGGTGTATCAGTCACTCTTCCCAGTTGTGGATCAGCAGCAAACTTGCTGAGGGTACCCTCTGTCCCATCATCTGGGTCATTAATGAAGGTGTTAAGCAGTTTTGGCCCTAGTATCAAGCCTGGGGGCATACCGTTAGTGACTGGCCTCCAACTGGTTTTGGTGCCCCTGAGCACAAGATTTTCAGCTAACCTGTTCAACCAGTTTTCAGTCCACCTCACTGTTCACTTCTGCAGCCCACAGTTACTAGTTTGCCCGTGAGCATGGTATGGGACAGTGCTGAAAACCTTGCTAAAGTCAGAGTAAAGAACATTGACTGCTGTCCTTTTTCCCCATGAACTAGTCATTTCATTGTGGGAAGGCAATTAGGTGGGTCAGACATGATTTTTCCATTATAAATTCATACTGACTGCTTCCAGTCACCTTCTTGTCCTTAACATGCTTGGATATGGCTTCCAGGAGGATTTGCTCCATCCCCTTTCCAGGGATTGAGGTGAGGTTTTAGTTTACTGGATCTTTCTTGCTCCTCTTGGAAATAAGAGCAACAGTGAGTTTTTGCCCACTCTCAGGAACCTTCCCCAACTGCCACAACTTTTTAAAGACTATTGAGTAGCCTCATGTTGGCATCATCCAGCTCCCTCAGCACTTGTGGGTGGGTGTGTTCCCCATCAGGTCCTATGGACTTGACTATGCCAATCTGTTTAAACATCCCCTAACTGGGCCCTCCGCCACCAAGGTTGCCTTCCTTGCTCCAGGCTGTCCCACTTACTGCAGGGACCTTCATCCTGAAGGCAAGGAAGCTTAGCAGTAAGCCTTACCAAATTCACTTCCAGGTGGGCAGTCTTTTGTAGAGGAATGAGGGCAGTGGGGTGATTGACAAGGACAATGAGCAGCTGTAGCTGTTCCTGCTAAGTAGTTAAGTGGAGCAGGAGCCGGAGCTGGAGCCTGTCTGATAGTAAAAGTCAGGTTGCAGACTGCTAGCTTGTTTGTGCTGTAACAACTGGTGCCCTGTGTGAAGCTAACCAAGTTGGACTTGGACTACAACAACTGGTGCCTAATGTAGCTGAGATAAGTGGGAGAACCTGTGACCCATAACAGACACTGTGAGAGGTGAGCTGCTAACGATTGATATGGGTGTATTGCAATACTTGTCCATCTTAACTGAAATTGAAACTTTTGGTGTCCACTGCAGATGGGGACTTAATGATATGGGTGTGGAGGAAGAAAATTCTATGTTAACAATGCTTATAGGTACATTTGAAAAAAGAAGCATAAAGTATAACAAGAAGGGAGTAAAAACTTTGCTAGGATGGTGCAAAGTAAATGACATGCTGGTTATGCTGACTAATGTCTCCAGCATTCAGATATGGTAAAGTGCTGGAATGTTACTTTTTGGGACTGCCATGAGAGGGGATGAAATAGCTATAGTCTCGTTAACAACATGAAGATTGATCATAGATTTGCTACAACAATCAGAAGTAGACAGAGAGACAAACTCTATAACAATACTAATCAACCTACTGCCTTCATTCCTCTACAGTTTTTGACAAGACTTCGATTTTTATAAAGAAATGAATGTTGTCTATGTTTGCTCTTGGTTATCAATATATCATTGTTTTACAACTTTTCATACTACTGGATGGGTCTAATACACACGTCTCTAAAATCAAAGCATTTTGGGATCAGAATAACATGGCAGTAAATATTCTGAATATTTTGTTAATTTCTGCTTGAAGCTTGTAGTATTTAGTCACCCATGACTGGATCTACAAAACCTAGAAATTAAGTGAAATGGCAAGAAGGTGCAATGAAATGCATTTTGACATGAATACATTCAAGTATGTGATGTCAAGCTAGAAGTCCACCAGTCTTGCTTTTGGAAGAACAGCGTTCACCAGCCCAAGAGCAGCTGATGGCCTGCAGAGTGTTCAAAAGTGCACACCAAGCTCTCGGAACAGCTGCTTAACGGGTGCCTAGCTATGTGGGAAGTCACTGGGCTGTGTGAACTGGCCCGGCAGCAGAAGTCAACCAGGAAGGTAGAGGAGGAGCCCAAGAGACATGGGAGTGGGAATGGGAACATGCAGGACACTTCCAGGTACAGACTGAGTGCAGGTTCAGATATTTGGGCAACGAGTAGCCTGGGTGTTCCAGGCCATATAGGGTGACAGCTGTCACCAGACGTGCCCAGCCAAAGAATTGGGTACTTCATTTTAGCTCCAAGTAGAAGCAACACCCTCTTCTTGTGGTTTGGCAGCCAGAGAGCATAAAAGACTGCAAGCCATTGTAGCTAGCACGTTGACCTGCATAGTGGTGAGATGTGCAGATAAAGTTTTTGGTGGTCATGATGCTGGTGGCTGATTTGACAGGCAGCTTGGCCACAAACAGGTGTAGCTTAGAGGAAAAACATACCTTGCTCAGTTCTCTGTTACCTACCTAGCTAGCAGCAGGAGAGAGGGAGCCAAACAGAAAGCGTGAGTAACTTCCCAGGGCTTCATAGCAATGACAATGACAAATGGCTCTAATACCCTGATTTGTGATGGGTTCATAGATTGTAATCAAAAAAAGAATCGCCTAATATATTCTAAAATATTTTTAGGATTGTTAGACAAGGAAGCATAAATCTTTCCCTTTTAATGAAATCCACCTGAAATACTTAACATGTTCAAGTGCCATTGATTTCAAATGACAGTATCGGTATGCTTAAACTCAAGCATGTCTTGTAAGAGCTTTGGCAGACTAAAATCTTAATGAAATATATACAGTTTTATGAAATATGTAAAGTTTTGGAAATAATATAAATTACTACTTCTTTAAAGGTGTTTTTTTCTGTATTCACCAACAAGGAAACATCTATCAAGGAAGAATTTGTTCTAACTATCAATTAGGCATGTTTAACCTAGAGTTAGTTAAACCTACTGTATGTTAAGTGAATTTGAATTGATTATTAAAGCCTTAATCTAGTCGTTTCCCTTGTTTGATTAAATGTAATCTTCTCTTCCATATTCATTTAGTAATAAATGGAAAGAAAACATGGAGTTCATGGTTCAGGTAGAATACAAAAAAATGCAGTAGAACAGATGAGGATTCTTGCATATGTAGATCTGTTTAATGGTAAGAAAGCTTAAGCATGCAGGCTGTTTCTAATATATTTCATTATTATTATTATTATTATTATTATTATTTTACTACTTGTGAGATAAACTTCCACGCAGTTTTCTTTTTTACATTTGCTTGGGGCAACATCATTTCTTGAGAACTGATGTTTGAAGTAATCTGCCTCCTTTGAGATTAGTGTTATATGCAAAATTATCTATATCTCACAACCTTTCCATAATTAAGTAAACTACATGCTGGAAAGAAGACTTCATTTTTTTCTGCGTAAATAAATTTTATTTTCTTTGCTTAGAGTTGAAAAAACATGAGTGTAGTCCATCTTGTCTCCTGCATTTTGGCTATTAAGATAATGTTATCTACCAAACAGAAAATTACTAGTTGCAAGTAAATTAAAGTTGCTAGTTACAATAAATTAAAAATACATTGTTTTTTTGGTAATGAAGCGACTAAAAAAAACACTTGAAAGAAGATCAAGATCAATAAAATTGACATATGCGTTTATAGTAAGCAACATAATCTTGTCCTTGATTCTGCTTTCTCCGAATGTATCCAGAGTACACTTTTTCCACAAATTAACCTGTTGACAGAGTTGTAGGTGATGGAATTCTGCACTCTAACAACTAATTACTCTTTTTTTGTCATCAAAGTAGCGAAAGGAAATAGGGAAAGATGTTCTGAACAGAGGTAAAGGGAGAAGGGCAGGATGTAAAACCTTAAGGGTGTCTGAAAACTTTTGAGGAAAATATAAAACTTTCAAACTGAGCCAGCTGTCCTTCACTCATCCTTACATCCTGTGGAGAGAGACTGATCAATTGAGTTACAACATGCTGGCAACAGGCATTCTCCAAATGTTGTTTTAACAGCTGAAGGAGTCCACTGAAGGAAATAACATTTGTTGTTTGGAGTATATTTTCATGCGTTAATCTTCGCTCTCTGTGCTTTAGCCAGGGTCTCCTCAAAGTGTGCATCTTTTGGTAACGATTGCTGTGGAGTGAATGGTGGCCATCTGTAATGCTGCTCATCTGCGTCGTCCCACTGCTGTCTGGATACTGAACTTTATTTACATTCAGTAATCACTATCTCTTACAGAATGTGCTCGAGTATGAAACTCTTTATGACAGTGTTTAAATATCACTTGGTCTCATAAAAGTTAAATTACCAGACACTGTTTGCCATAGAAGATTTAATAATGCAGATGTTTCGCTTAGCTGTGACTTCAGAAATCACTTAACAAAATCTGAAAGGAAATATATAGTTTAGCAATTGCTTGTGGAAATCATCTACATTTTTTTTCAGACATTAGGCAAATGAGGGAGATCTTCTGTGCCTGAATAGGTATGCTGTTTACAGAGTGCAAGGCCTTTCTGAAGGGTCACTGAAGACTGACTGAGCTGCACAATTGTGGATTGCCTTATGCTGTGCAGGTGCTAGATAAAAGCAGTTTTTTACTCCTACTGCCTAGTGATCATCTGCTGACACTGAAGAAATGACTGACAGATTTCTATAGTTTTACAGATCCACTTCTGAAAAGCTACCTTTCTTATGCTGAGGGATGATTCCCTTTTCAGAGGGAATTGCAAGTAAGGCAACAAAAGCAGCAACAGCAATGAGAAGTTGAAAACATACTTGTGGAGTTGTACTTTGTTGAGGGAATTTAAGGCAGATCTTGGGAAACAGAAAGCTCCCCTACACCTGTAAGCTAGTTTGTTACACTGAAACGCTTCTTGTTAGCATCACAGTATACATAGAAATTAAATTTTGGTTTTATTGCACTACAGCGCAAACAAAGTAAGGAGATATGCCTTCTTCAGTGAGATTACAACAATCTCAGGGGTGGGTAAATAAATAAATGAGCATAGCAGGTATTACAGAAAATGGGTAACAGAAGATGAAAATTAAAGTGAGAGGAATGTTAAGCTTATGCAAGGTTTGCAAGGTTGATGTTCTGTTATTACACTGAAAAGACTACAGATATCATATTAGTAGTAGACATGAATTTCTAGTTGTACAAATGAATAGTGGAGTTTGCAGAGAAGCTGGTGTTTTACTCTGCCTTTTCCCAATGTTGATAGGTTAACTTGGCAGCGCGATATAATAGGTAAGAGTTTGCTTACTATGTGAGTAAACTTATAAAAAAAAAAAAATTTTCAAGTAATCAGTAGGGCATTACACCCAGATGCAATCTGCGCAAGGTTGAGCAGTGCAGTATAAGAGGCTGTGGCTTTGACAGGATCTAGTAGCTGTTCCTACAGATTAATGTATTTATTATTCATATTTTATATAAAACCTGAATTATTCTAGGCCATGTAGTAGCCGGAACAGGAGAGACATCTTTTATTAATGTTTAAAGAGCAAGGTGTGGGTTCATCTCCGTTAACTTGAGTTAACATCTCACCTCTGAGGTTACATGTCTTATGTAAACTCATTGCTTTAGGCTTTGTCTGTAGTCAGTGAAGAAGTATGGGGACCTTCAAAGCACTGTTCACCCACCTGTCTCCAGACAGCTGCTTTAGGGTGCCTTTTTCTTTCACTGACATTAGAGGAAGTCTTGATCACCAGCTGGCAGTAGATACCTAACTTTTGACATTTAAATTGAGGTGAGTGAATTCTTGTCCATAACAACTGACTTAAATAAAAGCCAGAGACTTCATTCCTCTGTGTAGCAGTCTAACAAACTCTCCTTGTGATTTTGAGCTAGTCATGTCAGCAGATATTTTCAAAATTAGTAGATCTTCTATAATGGCTGGCTTTTGTCCATGTTCCATTACCTCCTCCAGGAAGTAATCTCCTCTCTGCAGAGAGATTTGAAATTCATTAATAAAAAGCAAAATAAAATAGTGTAATAAAATTCTTTATTCAGCTTCAAGTGGAACTAAAGTGTTTCTGGGAAAAAAAAAAGCCCAAGTAAAATTATTTACAGTACAAATGCACAGCAGTTCCTTGAGACTAATATTTTATGGTGGGTTGGGGACTTTTACTGCTGTGTAATTTCCAATAAGTCATTTTCTTAGTCTTGTGCCCTACGTTTTTGGCATACCAATGAATATCAGGATAGTTTATGAGGCTTTCAGGTTACAGTTAACACTGAAACCAGTATTTTTTTCAGATATGTTAGTGTACTAATATTATTAGACCCATGTCTGCTAGCCTCTGGATATTTCCCTTCCCAGGACCATCATCAAATAGATATGACTAGGTTATGAAAAATATAGTATCAGTGGGAAAAGATAGAGAAAACATGAAAATCTGACAGCCCCATAGTATCAGTACTGAATCATGTGAAGAATAGAGACACCAACACCCATTTTAGTCTCATTCATTATGCCAACTGTTTTGCTCTATGTGCTCTTATTCAAGTTTTCCACTACTAGGCTATGGCAATTAAAGTTAAATTGCTGCATGAAGTTCTCACTGTCAGGGAGCATGGATGTCTGGTTCATCCTCCCTGGATGTCCTTTCATCAGTGGTAGGGAAACCATCCCAGTTGCCTGCAACTGCAGAAGTAAACCCGTATGGCCAAGACAATAGGCTGCTTGCTGTGTTCACTCCTCCACGCTGGTCAGGTGCAAGGCTGCTTGAAAGGTACCCCAGGCAACTCTGATGACATGATTTGTTACCCTTCAAATTCCCCTTTTCCATTTCCATGCTTTTTTTCTCTACCACAGGCACACACACCCAGATGAACAGCCTGTCCATATTTATTTTTTCCCCACTAGCTCTAATGTTGCTGATTTTACATCTTTACTAGGGCAACTCTATCATAAATACTAATAATTTCTTCCTTGGGTAGTGGTGCTGTTAAGCTAGTACCCCTGTTTGTGCTGTTCCTCGGGTTGCTGTCTTGTTAGTGTAGCCTCAAGTCAAGGTCATCCATCTGCATATGCATTGCTCCCTTTTTGCTGTTTGTCATGCCTGGTAATTTCTCACGTTGTTATCTTGTTAGTGTAGTTGCAGTTCAGGTCTGACAGTTTGCACATGTACCCTCACACCCAGAAGCCAGCCTGGTGAAACTGCTGGTGGAAGCACCTTCTCCTTCATCTTCATGGTCTGAATTACCAGAGAGACAGCCCGCAGGGCCAGCGACAGCTAGACCTTGAGAGAAACATCACACTTAACAGTTTTTTTTCTGCCTGCCTTTCCCCTCTTAATAAGGCCACAAAATACATGTGCATGGTCCAGCCTGTTGCTGCATCTTCTGGTGTGTTGCTCCGTATTTCTTCCTTGGCTGCCTTGCAGTAGTGACCCAGAGTGGGCAAAGCTCATTAACCCTTCTCCCCTGGACCGGACAGTGGCCTGCTTTCCAGTGACTTCTTCCATTCGCTGCTTTGTCGGACTTCTGAGCCATGTGGTGTAACTGCCCAGAAGGGGTCAGTTCCGTGCAGGCTGTCTGCCTGGAGGTTGTTCATCTCCCCTTTACCCACATTACCTCTGTGGTAACTTGACAGTGAGGACTGATTGAATGGGAATGACTGCACTAAAAGGATCTGAGATTTATGCCAGATTTTTTACAGGGAGGATGCTCTTCCACCAGCTAGAAGATAAAGAGTCCAGAGAGGGTGTATGTTCCGCCCACATGTCTTAATTCAGGATGACACTCTGAAGATAACTTGCTGGTGTATGAGGTCACCTGTAGAAGTTTCCTTGTATTACAAAGGTCAAATAAATACTTAGGTGTCACAATGGGACTGCATCTTTCAGTTTTTCCCAATTGTTTGCTAGGGAAGAGCAAGAAGTAGTGAAGTGCCTTGTCTAGTGCCTGAAGTAGTTGTTCCTGCTGTTGCCGCTCACCTGTATGATGCATCTTCCTCCTTGGGCTTACACATGCTACCACAGGGCACTAGAGGTTATTTTTTCCTGAAGCAGAAAAAAGGAAACCTAATCGTAGGGGGAAACTATAGACTAAGTAAAATGACTATATCTGGTTTCGTTATCTATCTGGTTTCAGCTTACATTTCCCTGCCATCAGACCATCATGTCACATTGCAGTCTGTGACAGCACCTGCAAACCAAGCAAGTAAAAATATAATGATGAGGGTTAGAATAAAATTTCTCTTTCCACAAAAAAATGCCTCTCCTTCCACATACACGTGGCTCTTGATATGTCATAAGACATATTGCTATGCTAAGTAACAAGAAGTACACAGTAGTTTCTTTGGTAAAAAAAAAAAAAAAAAAAAATTTGCTCCCTGAACCTCATGATCTGTTTCTTATTGACAGTTTAGTAGGACAGTGAGTAATGCTTAAAGATAAAAAAAAAAAACCAAAACCAAGATTCTTTGAGTTTACGCTTGAACAAAATCCAAATCTTGAATGACTGTAGGGTTTTTTTTATTTTTGGCATGGTCCACCACTTTTAGAAATGCCAATCTGCGGCAAGCTGATCATTCTGCCACAATAACAGTGCTATGCAAACAAGATTTCTGTTTGGGTACAACCTGAAGGGTGAGCAGAGATTGTCCTTTAAGCTGTCCTTGTAGGTAAAAACAGCCCCCACCAAATTCAGCTTAGACCACGGCTTTATCAAAGAGATAGATTTAACAAATCATTTAGCAAATATATTTAGAAGATACAAAATATGACTTTGGGGTGAGTTCATTGCATGTCCTTTGTTTAAATGTAGCTTGTCTACCCTGACTCAGTTACAATTCTGTTTCTGTAAAATATTTTGCTTTCTGTACAAATTGCTGAAAAGAATTTTCAAAATGTCAGTACGTGATAAGCACTTAGCATTCATAGAATCTTCTGAAAAGCCCATCTACTATGCAAATTAATATCTAAGAGTAATTTCTGAATGGAGGTTCATAGAGGCATGGTTTAGAAAAACAATTAGCATATGTTTACCTTCCAGCAATTTCCATAAAATATAGATTTTTACTTGAATACTTTATGCAGTGAGGAATGATTTCCCAAGCTGAAGTTGTACTCATTGTAACTAATAATATCAATATATTGTTTGCTTATTTGTGGATTTGAATTTTTTCTGCCCATTCCTCCACCAAATTCAATTCTCAGTGATGGAAAGTACATTCATTTCTTTTATTATTCATGAAGCATATCCTGTGTGGTTGTGTTATTCCGCACCCTGTGGGATAAGGTGACTTTTTTTCTCAGTTGCTCTCAGGAGCGCGTGCTCCTGCCGACTCTTTTCTGTCCTGTCCCGTAGTGCACCTGGTGGACATCTGGAACGTAATAGAAGCCTTGCGGGAAAATGCACTGAACAACCTGGACCCCAGCATCGAACTGAACGTGGCTCGCCTGGAAGCTGTGATCTCAACTATCTTCTACCAGCTCAACAAGCGGATGCCGACGACCCACCAGATCAACGTGGAGCAATCCATCAGCTTACTGCTCAACTTCTTGCTAGCGGCCTTTGATCCGTAAGTCTGCCTTTCTTCCCTCTTCTCCCAACTGGTGAAAGGATTATACTTGCTCCAGAAATATCTTTGGAAAACAATTAAAAAAAGCTCAATTCTGACCCAAATAATGAGCCTGTGAATAATGCTAACAAGGGAGAAAACCTAAATTAAGGACCTCTGCTTTCCTTTCTGTCGAGCCAAATTCAGCACAACTGTGTTTTCATCCAGTTACTCAGACTTGTTCCAGTTTATATCAAAGAAGAATTATCTACAGAAACAAATTTACATCCACTTCTAATTTGCCTTGTTATTTATTGATGCACCAGTGGCTGACACCACTGCAATGCCTCTGCAGCAGTGCCATGGGTTAATAGCTCATTATTTTGAAAGAGCTCATTTTCCGGCAAGTTCTTGCAGCTGTAAGCAATTTTTTTTTTTTCCTGGCTCATGCCAGTGCAGCATGATTTTGAGACCATGACAGAAATAGGATAAAGACCTGGAGGTGATAAAATTCATGTTGTTTATTACTGCATGGGACCCGTATTAAAAAAAAGGACAAGTTTGAGATAGAGCGAGCCACTTACCTCAATCCGTATACCGTATATGTGTATTACAGTTCCTGAATATATGGTTATAACCTGTACAATGTTTGCAATCCTCAAAACCAAATTATTGGAGAACAGTGGTTAAATCTGACAGATGCAGATGACCTATTGCCTCTTTATGGTTTATATCTTGAAAATTCACTGGTGAAAACACTGGCCATGACACATTAAAATAAGGATGCCGTGCCTCTCCCCCTCCCTCGTTTCCATCCTCTCGCTTGAGGGCCCCAGTGCTGGGTGTCATCAAGCACCTTTCGGAGCTAGACCAGCCAGCAGCTCTGTCACCATGGCAACAGGGAGAAAAAGTAGATGTTCCACATGAAGAGGCTGCACTCTTACCTCCCCTCCGGCCCCTTAGAGGGGAAGAAAAAGAAGCCAATCCGTTGTGCAGCCATATCCTTCAGGAATATATTTCTCCCCTCAAGGGCAATAAAAGAAGGTACAGGCATTTTAATTTATACCATTGTGGCTGTGACAAGAACACTAAAGGATGATGAAAATGGCCAGATGCATGCATTTCTGCAAGCAAACTGCTTCCCAGCTGGTAAACACAGGGAAAGACCCAGGACTGTGGAAGCAAGACCTGCAATAACGTGCTTGTTCTGTACCTCACTGTAAAGGGGTAAAGATCTCAGCTAAACATTGAGGCTACTAGCAGCAAAATGGAGGAGAGGAATTTTCTCCCCTGTAGGGAAACAGAATATGCTAAAAGGGGTAAGGTTTTGCTTTCCCTGAAAACATCCCACGTGCTGTGGGTCGTGCTCTGTTTCTGGGCTCCCGTCAGGCCCTCCCAGGGTGAGGAGGCAGGGACCCTCGCTCCCTCTGCCAAGCAGCAGCTCAGCCTGTCGTGCAGCCTCAGAGTGGGGTGCACAGATGCACTTCTCATACTGGGGGAGCAGAGGTGGGACTGTGAGGTGGGATGGAGTCTTTTTCTCATTCTCCCCCTATTTGTAGGAACTGCACAGTTAAATGAAATTGCCTGCAGTCTTCTCTGATGAAAGAAGGGGGTTGCTAGGTGCATGAATCATACTGAAATCACGATGGTCATCCCTAAAATAATGTCATCTTTGATCTGGGTTCACTCCTGTATTTCTTAGTCTTGTGTTTCAAGGAGACAGTTGGCCTGCAGAAGTGCTATCCAAATTTCTAGGTAGCTACTAAGGAATTATTGTTCATGTTTATTAGTGAATGTTAATATGATCACATTTGATTTTATGAATGCAGACAGTAATGAAAAAAAAAAACCAACCCAAAACTAAAAACCCCTGAACAGCTTTCTAAGATCAAAAACCAGTAGACCAAGGCCATATAGCTCTTTATTATAAATGAGAAGGCTGTTCTTAAGTAATCATGGATGTTTTTTGGCATTTGTGGCTACACAATTTGATGGCTGCTCTTGCTGTACTGAGGGCAGGTCTAGAAAAGGTGGTGCGGTTTCTCACATCCCATTTGAAGTGCAAAGAAAGAGAATGGAGAAATGGAGTCAACAACTTAACATGTATGAAAGGACTGCAAGGGACAAGTTAATGTGTGATTTAAAATTGAATAAGACTTCCACTGTCTCACTTATTTAGTTCTAGTTAATATATCCTACCCCATGTGTACTGTACTGGCTGAAGATCCTCCAAGCTTTAAACAGAGCTTCTTCCTTCCTTTATAGCCTGCTGAAAACCTGGCAGGTTTATCTGCCTTCTGGCAAGGAGTATTTCCCTAGGCCTGCCATAAGATGTCTTCTCAGGAGCTAGAACCTGGCTAGCAAAACTTAAAGAGGAACCACAGTAGAATGCTGTGGCATGTGGGCCAGCTTGCCCCACTGCCTGTGCTGAACTTTCATTCCAGATTTTTTATTTTTGCATGGCCTTGAGGATTCATTAGGCCTACAGATGATTATATGTCCTTGCTGCTCAACCCTGGCAGGAGGAAAAAGTGGGGTAAAATACAGTGTATAAGATTTCACATGATGCTGAATGTGATGCTTATTCATGGTAAGCCAAAACTCAAGTGCAATCTTATAAAACTGCAAGTCAATTAAATCAAAATTCACCAGCGGAAATGCTGCTCCAATTAATTTGCCATTAGTTTGTGAAAATCAGCATCATGGGCTGATGACAGACCAAAACAGTAAGCAGAATGAGGTGGTCACACTTTAAAAAATCTGTACAAAAACATGCCTGATGTGCGTTTTTAACGGCACATTAAAACTGGCCAATAGCTTTTCCTTCAAGAGCTAAGGTGATTAACAGGCTTTATGAAACAATTGCATACTTTCTTCACTGGCACACAAGTGCTATATGAAAAGATGACAAGTTCAGACCTCTCGGAAAAATTCATCCCAGGCCAGTGTCAAAGCTTAGACAGCTAGGTGGGATGTCAGCCTCATTCCCAAAAAGACTCTTTTAAACAGACTGTAAAATATTCTGTGCTAGATCATCTTCAGCACTGACTTAGTATTGCAATACAGCTATTCCTGCTGCAAAGTTTAACTGACAAGAAAATACCTGATTTTTTGCTGTCCCTTGACGTACCTGTATTATGAATGGAGCTGTGAGCTCTGGGCTATGAAATGGACCCAATCTAGCTGGAGGGGCTTGACTTCTACAAAGAAAAGAGGAAATATGTGTGACCTTGTTTAATCAAATGCACATTTGAGTCATACTGAGTTCAATACATAAAGATGTTCATTATCTGTTTTGGAAGTGTAACTTCTTCCTCATCCATTTATTCAGCACTGTAAAGTGCTTATTTCCCTCTCTTTTCCACCTTCACTAATCTTTGAAAGCCATACAGGCCTGCTGGATTTTTACAAAGGACGTCCAGCAAAAAAATGCATTTCAGATTTGGTCATTATGCATTTTGCTCATCTAAATGAAAGAATTTTGCTTGATTCCAATAAAATTTCCTCTCTGAAACCTGTTTGTGAAAATAGGACTTTTTAATTACAGCCTCTGACATTTCAGAATTAGCTGCTCTGATTAAGGTGGGCAGTAGGAGGCCCACAAGACCAAAGGAGTTTCATTACTTCTGGAAAAGATAATCTAAAGTGTTAGGGGAACACCACTTCATGTCTAGTTAATGAGAAGAATCCTGTTTTCTCTATGTCCCTTTCATGGGACACATTTGCTGTTTCGAAAGATGTGATGTAATTTCTTTATAGCTTTCCCCACCATATGGCTGTCTCAGTGTGAGTACTACTGCAGATCCTGACAAAAGTCAGCATCGTCCATTTGGTACTGCTCTTCTTGCTGGCCTGAAAGGCAAATTCAGGCCCTGGAGCTGTACTTAGCCTCTTATGGTGTGTGGATTTTATCAGGCAGTCTGTGGGGCTTCCTTGCTCTGGGGAGAGTCTGTCTGTCTCTGCAGTCACACATTTGAAGAAGAAACCTTCTGCTCTGGTGTCTAAAATCATGTATTATTTTTTGTCTTTTTTTCCCTAAGCCGTAGGTGATAATCTTAAGCCCTGGACTTCATTCCCTTTCCAAAGTACTCCATCCTGTGTTGCTGCTAAGTGCACATCAGCTTCAAGGTTTGCTTTATCACCAATAAACAGAATCACAGAATTGTTTGCGTTGAAAGGGACTTTTGAAGATCATCTAGTCCAACTATGGGCAGGGACAACTTAGTGCTTCTTACCAGAAGTACAATACATGATGAATTTCCACCCTAGTGTTGTTGAGAACCCGAGTTGTTCAGCATATTTTACTGTTTCTATGGTACCATCAACAACAATGTAATACTGCAGAAGTAAGAAGTTTATCCTCCTTTATATCATGCTTTTAGTGCTTTTCTGTAGGGATCTGAAGAATAATCTCAGTAAGAGGTGCTATATAAAATCAAAATATTTTCTGTCATCTCCTGTTTCCACCCTTTGCATTAGCCAGCCTAAAGCTTCTTTGAGGGAGCACTGACTTTACAATAGAGATTTTCATGCTGCTGTGAGCCGCTGCTTCAGCATTCGCTTTTACCAGGCAAACATTGTGGTGCCCCAGTGCTGCCAGTCAAGGACATCTGTAGTGCTTAGACATGGCTTAGGGCACTTCTGGATCCAAATGATATTGGCAGATCTTAGGCCCCATTATCCTGTCAGTTCATCAGTCATGTATATTTATATATGCATGTGTGTATATGTACACGTGCAAATACACAGACACATATATATTTGGAGGGCAAACTGAATTTGTACTGGCTGTAGTGATGCCTTTATGAATACAAATGACCGATACAAAATACAGTGTCAAAACTAATCAATTCAAATGGAGAGACTGAAAAGATAAATGAAATCTTTTCTTTTTCTGTTCCTCTGTTCCATAACTTTGAGTATGGGAAAAGCTGATAGCTCTGGGGTGGAAAGCTGAAGGCGAGTTGATATGTGTCTGCCATTCAAGAATATAATCCTATTAGTAAATGCAACTAAACCTACTGGGAAGAATAATGTAAATCTGAAGCACTTCCACATGGGCTTTTAGTTTTTCCTCTGATTCTTCCATAGCTTCTTCATAACGCCGTTGCTTCCACTTAGCATTTACTTTTCTTAAGTATAACAGCTCTTTTAAAGGCAGGTGAAAAACTTGTGATGAAACAGTACAGGAGAATTCGCAAAGGTTTAAAAAGGTAGCAGGCACAAAAAGACCACAAAGTGACCAATTTTTGTAGCAGTGCTAGGTCCTGGTTTACACAAATGAGAATCCAATCAACAAAGGATAGAAATACAGAAGACTGGAAATTCCTATATTGTGATTTTAATCTTACAAAGCCAGATAAAGAGAGCACAATGTAGTGAAAAAGAAAATGTGCATGAAAGCCAGCATGTAACATCTTTAATGTACTGATATATCATTCATGACTACTGTGTATGTATATATTACTGTATTAGTCTGGTTTGGGGTTAGCAGAGAGACACGGTCACAGGGTCTGTGTCTTTCCAGAATCAGCTTATCTTTTCATTCTGATCAAACACAATTTTCTTCATTTGAATTATGAATGATAATCAACAGAGTGAAACAGAAATATTGATGAAGAGCTAAATTTCTATATATTGCTATTGGACTATCTTATGTAAGACATAATTACATATATTTTAACAGGAAAACTCTTATAAATGTAATGTTCCCTGACAGAGTAAAGACTGAAGGTCATAGAAACTCTGCTTTCAAAAAATGATGCAGATTTTTTATTATGTGGTACCATCATTAGCCCTGTCAGTAGAATTTAGAAGGAGGAATGGGTGCCATTTTGCTCAGCTCACAAATACTGGCTGACTGTCTCTTTTTAAATCATGATGACAAGTGTTCCCGCTGATATCATTAAACAGGCATATGGGAAGCTATTAAGTAATGCTAAGGTGTTTGGATGACAGAAAAAAAGTTGCTTCAGTGCAACTGTGGACTCTTACTGCCTTATAGAAACACTGAGAATTCCAAGAAAAAAGACATTTCACCATTTGGACGCTGTCCTGATTTTGTCTGGGACAGAGTTAATTTTCTTTTTAGTAGCTGGTGCAGTGCTGTGTGTTAGATTTAGTGTGAGAGTCATGCTGATTACACACGGTGGTTTTAGATGTTGCCAGGTAATGTTTATACTGAGTCAAGGACTTTTCAGTTCCTTGGGCCCTGCCGGCAGGAGGGCTGGAGGGGCTATGGGAAATCGAGAGGGGACACAACCAGGACAGGTGACCCAACCTGGCCAAAGGGATATTCCATTCCGTATGACATCATGCTCAATACTTAAACTGGGGGAGTCAGCCAGGAGCTGCTGACCACTGCTCAGGGACTGGCTGGGCATCAGTCAGCAGGTGCTGAACAGTTATATTGTGTGTCACTTGGTTTTCTTTCATTTGGGTTGTATTTCTCTCTCTCCCTCTCCTCTTCATTACAATTATTATTGGCTTTGTTATTATTAGTTTTACTTCAATTCTTAAACTATTCTTATCTCAACCCACAGGATTTACCTTTTTCTGGTTCTCCTCCCCATCCCACTGGGGTGTGGATGGGGGGCAGAGTGAGCGAGCAGTGGTGTGGTACTTAGTTGCCAGCTGGGGTTAAACCACGACAGATGCCAAAAAAAACAAACATTAAAAAGCAGATGAACTTAGAAGAGCATGATGTTCATGCTCATCTTTGGAAAGGGACTGAACATTACAGCATTTTTGTTCAGCCATTCCTGTCAACACTGGACTTGGTTTTGCCCAAAGTGGAGGGATTGGTCTTTTAGGAGCTAAGAGTGCCTTGCAGTGTGTGAAGTCATGTATTACTGATGCAGCTCAAAGACACCAAGGTTTATATAATGGCAGGTAATCAATGGGAACCTTCTACCATGACTGTAGGAGAATGAGGACAGCAAGAGGAGCAATAAAGTTAAGCCATTGCGTGCTTCAAGGCAGTTGAAGGAAGAGCTGACAATGTGCTAAAGGTCAACACAGCATCCTGAGAGTGCAGTATACGGTCTGACCCTTCCAGGGAGGAAAAAAAAGTCTTTTTGTTTTTACCTGAAAGTGACTGGATTTACAGATGAAACTATGCCTTTTTGCCCCAAGGCATACTCCTGTGTGCATTTGGGGTTTAATATCATTATGCATTTCAAGTTGACAATACAGTGCCAGACATGGCCTCCACTTGAACAAACCAGGGACAGAATTCTTCCACATGTCACAACAAATGTCCTGTGCTCACTGTGGATGCAGATGTACTCCACGTTTTTTAGCAGAGTCATTCTTAAAGGTTCATAGGGTTCTGGTGAATCATTTAAAAGGCAATCGTCGGGACTTGCTAACAGGTATAATATGAAGCTTATGCAATCAAGTGAGCCCTTTCTGCTTTTACACATACGTTCCCAGTTTTGATTTTTGCACTTATTTTCCGTCTTCTGGGGACAGAAGATGCACAGTGCACTTACAATATAGGGAGATCACGAGTGCGATAGGTGTTTTCCAGTGCTACTGTAGCACAAATAGGAGTAATAATCATCACCTTAGTCTATAATGAGATAAACATTTTAACACTGAGCTTCATATACACGATAAATCTGTTCTGAGATCTTTACAGACCGATGTACTGATGGGTGTTCCAGAAAAAACAGTTTTTAAAAGTTTAAAACAGATTTTAAAGTGTGTTATTTCTTTGTATGTCAATTCTCATATACTGTGCTTTACAATATGTCACGTCCATGATACATGTTTTAAATGGAAAGAGGTCCGTATTATAAAATGAACATAAAATGTCTACTTTCTACTTTTGAACAGGGAAGGACATGGTAAAATTTCTGTTTTTGCTGTAAAAATGGCCTTGGCAACCCTTTGTGGAGGAAAGATCATGGACAAATTAAGATGTAAGTCTTTTGGGTGTTAATTTACCTGTTAATCGTTGTTGTGCTTGGAAGGATAACAGTGCAGGTAGGAAAAGAGGGAATTAGGATAAGTTATAGTTTCATGGCTGGGTTTGGGATTTGCACTATATATCTCTCCGAGTAAGTCCTGCTAAACATTTGGCTGAACCTCACACTGGACTTTCTATTTTTGAAGCCAGATTGCATATATTGAGGTTCTTATTGGTGGGTTATTCTTTTTCTCCTTTGGGATGATTAAATTCAGAGTACAGATAAGTGCCTCAAATATTCAACATCATGAAACCTCATTTAGCAATTTCTTCAAACTTCGTTTTAGTGACATCTCTTTTCACACGTAGAAGTACAATATATTTATGCACTATTTTTATTTCTTCCCATAGGGTATATACTAATGTTTTCTACTTTGAAGAATAGAATCTCATTTCACAGGATTTATTCCCAGTTCCCCAACAGCCAAGGCATAGTTTACTCGTAGCTGCAATGAAAGACTTTCTGTTTAGTGCTATGATGTTTGTAGTTCAGGTTGAAAACACTATTTTCCAGACTTTTTGACCAAAAGATTAATGTCAACCTTCAGTTTCCTCTGAGCCTTCTACCACAGCCAAAGGAAACCAAGTTTAAAGATTGTTGTTGATTAGAGCAGACAAGTAGAAATCCCAGGTGCTAATTTGGTCTTCTGGATTTGCTGGCATTTTTAATATATTATTTCTATGTAGAAACTCAAATACAAACTGAACTTAAATTATAAATTATAAATGAACACTGTTATAAATTGAACACTGTTTGTTCCCTAGGATGCTTTAAGAATATGAGCAGGATCCATCCAGTGGAAGGTTGGAGTCCGATGCTGATTTTTTGGGTCAGCAGTCCCAGGGTCCTGTTGTCAGAATTTCCCTTCCAGGTTCCTGGAAATGAAGCAGCTGACGTGACAGCCTGAAAAATGATAGATGTTCCTTGGTCTATTATCCACTGCTAAGCTTAGGATTATTTTTAAACAAGGGGGAAAGTAAAGGCAGAGAAGCGTGTATCTCTGCAATGATAAGACTACAATATTTTTATACATGAACAAAAAAGAGAAAAAGGAAGAGTGAAAAGTAATGCGTTTGAAAGACCTTCAGTGTGTCCAAAACAATAATAACTGACTTAATGAACTCATTGTCAAGATACAGATCTGACATTGTAAGCTGGCAGCAGGGAAAAAGCTGATGTTGCACATCTTGTCAAATCAGATTCTTCTTATCTGATTAAATTACTGCCTCATGCCATCCATCAGACTTCACTTTAAAAAATGACCACACACAATAAAAAAAAAAAAAAGCAGGAATATTTTAGTAACAAATTCAGCTACTTTAAAATATGTAAATGATTCACTTTGTTTTCTGTTGAGAAAGGTTATAATTAAGGATGCAGTAACAGTGGAGGTTTCCATAAGAAGAACATGTTGTTTAGCACTTCAAGTTCAAATCAGATGATGCTGAATTCAGACCATATCTGTAGCTCTTACTGAAGCTTTTCTTGTCTTTTCCCCCCTCAGATATTTTCTCAATGATTTCCGACTCCAGTGGAGTGATGGTTTATGGCAGATATGACATGTTTCTGCGGGAGGTTCTCAAGCTGCCCACAGCCGTTTTCGAAGGGCCTTCATTTGGTTATACGGAGCAATCAGCAAAATCCTGTTTCTCACAACAGGTAAATGAAGAGTGAGCATCCTAGACACAGGATCTCAATAACCCCTCTGAACAGGCTAAGACTTCGTTCCTTTCTTACATATATGTCCATATTTACCCAGGAATCACAGGGCTGGGTGGAGGCGGGGTCCACTTTGCTGATTTCTGGCATGTAGGTTAGGTACATTCAATAGGAAGCTAGTCTTTACAGGTTCTCCATAAAACCGCGGAGGAGTAAGAGAGTTAGTCAAAAAGTAATAGGAGCAGGATCTTAATTTACATGTTCCTAAATTAGGGAACCTGAGGAGACTAGCTTCGTAATTTAAGCACCTAAGTTAGACACTTACATTTAGGTGATATAAATACCCCAAGACATGCAGTTCTCCACTCCAGTTAGTTCTTGTTGCTATAAGCATATATGAGACTTTAATTTCCATGCAAAGCTCAACTCCCACCAAAAAATCAAGCTACATGTTTTCCCAAGTGATGGTGTACACACACAAGAAGTTTAAATGAGTGAGAAGAAAATTGCTTTAAACCTTTTTTGAAAATGGGAGTCAGTAGGTATTAGGAGATTCCTAGTCTCTTACAGATAACATCAATGAGACAGGGTCAGGAAAGCAATGAATTTATCCTAAAGAAAATACAAGATTTTTCCACAACTCACCAGACTCTAGGTGCACTGAGTACAGTACATTGACTGTGGCTATCACCTAGCACTTCAAAAGATCCCATAATTGGGGCTGGTGGTCCACTTCTCCAATGGAGAAAGAGAATTCTTCTGGCTCTTGCCACACATCACACTGTATAATTCCATAAATATAAATTAGGGGAAAATGCAGAAACCAGGAAAATGTTGCAAATAAAGTGGTATTTTCCTGCTGTTTATCTTTCTGTACGCTAACTGAATACCATTGAATAAATAAATTGAATGGAGCAGGAATAGTGTCATTTTCGTGCAAGACAGAGTCTCATTTTTTGTTTTCCCTTAGTTTCATCACTAATCAATAGGGACTCCAGTCATCTGAAAGGCATTGTTGAAATTAATTTATTGAATCATCTCCCAAATCATTTTAAATTACAATGTTTGCATGTGTCAACTAGTCTTGCTTCACAGAGGGAGACTTAAGACAGCACTTCATCTTATGTTGAAGAATTTACATAGTGAAGTGACTTTTGGTAATTTGGTGTTAAAGTAATAAACTGAGTGCTCTTGCATGGCAACAGGGTATTCAAGCTTTGCGTGTTGGACATGCTGTTATTAAAGGTGAAAAAAGCAATTTTCTTTCTTGAAAAAATGTCATTCAGGCCTCATTTTCTATATGAGAAGGCATCAGAAATGGCACTTTCATTGACGTTGTGTCCAAATGAGTGGCCCAGATGTACTAAGGTAATTGAAGAAGCAATGTCTCCAAGCAGGCATTAGATGGTTTAGTTCACAATCTCCACTTACAGCTAACGAGGGTTAGCTCTCTGAGTGACGCAGGTACAGAGCAAATTTACAAAGCTGCCGTTTTGCATCCATAGGCAGCCAAGTACTCTTGTAAATCTGGTCTAATATTTCACTTAAATTTACTTTATGTAGTTCTCATTATGTCCTCACTAGGGATGAACTGGAGTTTTGAAATGAGGCTCAAAAGAACATATCCCTATGCCACCATGATAAATAATGTTTACAGGCTTAGTTACACCGTAGGTTGTTCTTTCACTCTCTTAGGCTGCACTTAGTGTTACCAAAGGTCGATACCTTGGGATGTTTGGCCCACTCTGTTGTTCTCAGTATGGATCACTTTTACTTACTAGAAGCCTTTCAGCCCCCTGATATATAGATTTCTCAACTTCAGAGAAAGAAAAAATTCTGGAAATGATCTTCTGCTCACAGTGTCAAATCCATTTTGACTTGGATCTGAAAGGATTTTTCCTATTGCAGAAATGTTTTATTATTCCCCATTGTACTGGTTTACTTGATCAAACTATGTATTTTCCTCTGTGAATCACTGCTAGATTGAATGACTATTCAGAATAGAAACAACAGTATTTCCTCAGCAGCAAATTTATGGAACAGAAATGCCAGAGCAAGTGACTTAATATTTCAGAATACAAATCTGTGGCTCGAAAAGGAGTTCTGTCGCCACCACTTTCCCCCATAGGTAGGATTAATGTTATATTATACTATTGTTATTATTACAAAAAACACTTTTCAGTTCTCTTTCGTTTATCCCAAACTAAAAAGATAGGCACTAACTTCATTTTCTTAGCACTTAGCTAAGTGTTATTCCACAAACCTAGACTCCATCTGCATGTAGCATATATTTAGAAAACAGCTTTCGGTTTCAACTTTCCCAGCAGCTGAAAAAAAAAAAAAAAAATCGAGAGGAAAATACGCCTTTTAAAATTTATGTAAGTTGCTCTGCTGGTGTCCTTTTAAGGGACACTGCTCTCTCTAATCCATAAAATCAGTGACCACCAGAGGAGTTTGGCCATAAATCTGTCAGTGAAGCTAAGTTGCTTTATTTGGTGCAAATCAGGTTTTAAATTACAGCTGCATTAAAAAGCCTACTGCATTGTGGAAGAGCTGTTCTTGTCTCCCGTCTCCCCATCTATTTGCTTGTTTAGACCGGTTGTGTTTGCTGCCAACTTATCTGCCTTCAAAAGCAGAGGGAAGACTTAAGGCTACTCAGCTCTGCAGTATGGGGCACTGGAAAACCCTTCTTTTTTCCTAGACTTCATTCTCCCTTTTTTCATCCTGTTCTCAGTTCTGCTGCAGACAGCACAGACATCTGCTGGTGGCATTGGTCAGCAAAGCCATGCCAAACATACACAGCAGATCTCCAAAAGAAAGATCTTTTTCTGTCAGCTGATGCTTATAGCATAGGGTGCCTATTTGGGAGGTAGTTATCCATTCTCCGTGGGTGGGAAGATCATTCGTGCAACAAGCGGGTGGCAGCTGTTTGATTGGACTTTCATACTGCAGGTATTGTGGGGAAAGATAGTATTTTAATGAGATTTAGAGCTCATATTCTGGCTATTTATGTTCATTAAAGAATCAAGACCATATTCACAACTAGTCTGAAGTATATTCTCTTTTCCTAGGGACAAATATCTTTATATATTTCCCAATATCTTGCAATATTTCAGCCCTGAGATGGTTACAGAGTGAGATGTTTTCCATTGATCACGCAGTATATAAAAGAAATAATGATTTTCTTTACATCTGGTGGCAATTGTATATAAATGCAGCACAGACACTCCATCTGGAAATCTCAGCTCTTAAAAGCATTCCACAACATACAGAGATGATACATGTCACTGCATAGCTGCTGTTCTGCTTCCTTATGGGGTAACCACAGTTATTTAGCAAGTTAAAGCAGTAGCTTATGCAATCAGATATGAAAATTTAGCAATCCCTTTGGATATGGGGATGCTACTTAAATATGTAAGTCTGTAAATTATATCGGCACACGTTCTCAAGAGGGCTTAATATTTTCGCATCTTAATTTTAGTCTAAAGGAAGGCTCAGTTGCTGATTTCTTAAGGACTCTCTGTACTTGACCACCCAGTAGATACTTCAGTGAACACTTACGTAGCTGGTATACTATGTAGGAAAGAGCAGGTATTTATGGTGGAGATATCTCAGACTGAAATACCACCTGCAGGTCTGAAAAAACAAATGAACTAAGATTTGTGATGACTTTTTCCAGACACCTAAGAAACAGAAGGCCCTAAATTGTGTTTTTAAAATCAACAAGGATATTTTAGAGTTTAAATCTCTTTGAAAATAAAGGGACACAAATCTTTAAGTGCTTGCAGGTGTTGAGGGTTTAGGAACAGTTGCAGACCCTGAGCGTATGCAAACACAACACCTCACGATCAGAGCTCACCCATAACTAGTTGCCATCATTCAACAGGCGGGCCTAGGTTCTTAAATTACAGTAACACAATTGCCTGTGATGGTCTGTCCTTACCCTCTATTTATTTTGAAAGTATACTCCTTTGTCATTATTTTCTTTCATTTTCTTTGTTGGAGTACTATCAGTCACTGCAGTGACTTCTCATGTGGAAATTGGTAATACATAGTGATACCCTGCATGCACTTCTGCTCATTATGGGGTACTCAAAACACACAAAAACATGAAGAGCTGAATGCCAACCTTATTCACAAATCATCTTGAGGCAGTGACTTTAGAAGAGAGTTTTGAAGTGAGTGGGAGCTAGGTGCCTCCAACCCAGCCTTGTGAGAAGGACTGCTAGTCATCTGTAGTATACATTGTCACTGCCAAAATTAGTCCAGAAAAGCTTTGCTAGTATCACTTCTTTTTTAGCAAACCAGGGCTACAAGCAAACAGTGTCTGAAACTTACTCCCAGTGTTTCTGTAAGGACAAGATAAAATCGTTTTGATGTGTCTAATTACTGATTCTTTGTGCATGTTTGTTTGCTTGTTTGAGCAGAAAAAAGTCACATTAAACACTTTCTTGGATACTCTCATGTCTGATCCCCCGCCACAGTGTCTAGTGTGGTTACCACTTCTGCATCGACTGGCAAATGTTGAAAATGGTAAGTAAGAGCTGCTGCCAAAAACCAGTTACAAGAGTAAACTTTTGTGTGATAATTTTCTCTCTCTGTAGATGGTTTTGTAGGAGTTACTGTACTGGGTTCATTGACTCCATGTGCTATTTTTACAGTCCTGGGTAAAATCTTTAAAGAGTCTTGTTGGTCATTTGGCCAGGAACGTAGCTTAATTTTTGCTAGGCTCAGGAAATGTCCGCTCCTGTGCTCTGGATAAGGAGAGTGATAGGAGAGAGAGAGAAATCTGTTCACACACATTTGGTAAACGATTGATGCCACAACTTTTATTAGCTATGACATACAGCAGCAAAGAAGGAACAGCTTGGCATTTTCCATTCATGCAATATTCTTGGTGGAAGATGTCCAGTGCAGTGCAAAATACCAGCCAAAAGGTCCATATGAAGGATCTCCTCCTAAGCCTACACTGCCAGAGGGTATACACTGAAAAGAAAGTTCCAGATTTGTCCTTATCATTTGCTTGTGTGGAAGATCAGGATTGAACTGTGAGATGCCTCTTTCTCCTCAAGGGTAGTCTATCCCCAAAATGAGTAGATCATGGATTTTAAGACAGGAAGGGACCATGAAGATCAACTCGATTTGATTATTGTACAGTGCATGTTGCTTGTCCCTGGACAGTAATATCTTCGTCAGCCTTCCAGCCTGCAGAATTGATCACAGACTCACAGATGTGGTCCTCCAGCCAAACCCTTCATATACTGTTTTTGTAGAAGGTGCTGCCACACTGAAAGTGCAGAAGCAGAGCTAGAAAGTTTGTGCATCTCATTTCACTGTGTGCACCAACAAATCGCCTCCAACAAACTCTGTACAGTTCCCATGTGGTTCTGGAGGAGTTCACCAGCTCCAATGCAGCCAGTTTCTGCTGTCCAGGACCAGCACTGACAACAGAAAAAACATGAAACAAGAAATGCCTTTTTACTGTCTTATTTATTTGGGTATACTTGTTCCTAATGTGGCATGTCTTGCTTATGATCAGCAGGAAGCAATGACGCTGACGGTCATTATTCCAACACTTTAAATCTATAAAAAGGAAGATTTGTAAATGGAGAAAGTTTATACAAAAATAATTAAATATTAATTTAGCAAGATAAATAGACTTTTTGTAAACAATTTTCCAATCCAGTGGTATGCTTAAAAGGTTATTGTGTAAGGGGCTTGTTGAACATTCCTAATTTGTTGCTCCCTTGAAAGTTTACCTCTAGCGTAACTGAAGCTTTGAGATGCTGCAGGGAAAAAGAAGGGGAAGGGGCAGGTGGAAGAAAATATCATATATACTTATTTTTTTAGGCAATACAAGTATTTATACCATATTTCCTACAAGAAAATGGGGGGGGGGGGCGAGCGGTGTGTAGCCATTTTTTGGTGATAAAAGGAGAAAGTGGAACTTGTACATATTCTTGTACTAAATAAATCCCTTTTCCACTGAAAGGCACCAAGGTGGGTAAGGTGATGTTCCCAAGTCCTTTTTCGCTACAGAGCCACCTATCTACCCCACCTTCCTCAAGCTCTTGTCATCCATCCCTGTCCCTCCCCAGCTTCTCAATGTTTCCCAGCCTAGAGCACCAACCCTTCCTGCTGCAAAATTCTGGCAAGGAACTAAAACCCTGATACGCTCAGCACTGATCCAAATCTTCCCAGACTGAACTTATGACAGAAAAGCAGAAGGTGCCTGGGAACAGGGAGATGTTTGGTACCCCATGTAAATCGGGTACGTGCTGTAGTGAGAAGAGAGGAACAGAAATAACACTATTGCTGGAAAGGGGCTTCAGAATGTCTTGATTGGTGCCTTAGCATTCTCAGTGATTTGCATCCTCGTTACTATCTGTTTCTGAGTGGAATGAAAAACAGGACCACATGGGTCCCTTGGATGGCCAGCTTTCCAAATCTGGGCATCCAAAGCTAAGTGTTAAACTCCTTTTATAGGTATCTAAATGATGCCAGTGGTACAGATGAGACAGCAGTAATTAAGAGACAATGACATGCCTAAGTACACTTTTGTACTTCCAGTAATGAGACATCTGAATTTGACATTTCCTTCAAGACACATCACTTCAGCTCCTCACAGCACAGCAAAACATTCAGCTTCCCCCAGTAACGCAGCTGAAGGGTGCAGTGGATTTTTCCCGTGTATGAATTTATCGTGTATTGTGTTAGACACTGAGCACATTTTTCACTGCTGCAAGCAGGAGGTGCAGGCATCAGCTCGGAGGTGATGAAGGGTTTGGTGCCCAAGTAGGAGGTGTTGCCCCTGGCTTAGCATGGGTTGCTGCATGGCTACTTGAGTCGTCACAGGTCAAAGCTGCAGATGGCTAGAAACAAAGAAGGGACTTGCCCTTCAGTTCGGGATTTTGTCCACATACTTTTGCTGGGGGTTTCTTTGCTTTGGTTTATGGCTCAGTGTTTCTTTCTCCTGCAGTCTTCCACCCCGTCGAGTGTTCCTACTGCCACAGCGAGAGCATGATGGGGTTTCGCTACCGCTGCCAGCAGTGTCACAATTACCAGCTCTGTCAGGACTGCTTCTGGAGGGGCCATGCCAGCGGTTCCCACAGCAACCAGCACCAAATGAAAGAGTACACGTCATGGGTAAGGGAAAGCTCACGCCTCGCCTCGCTGCAGACTGCTTTGCCCTCCAGCTGGCGGAGAAGCCCCCGGCCACAGCTCTGGGCAGCCATCTGGCACAGGGAGGCTGGGAGCTGTGCCGCCGGTTCGGATTGGCAACCCTGTCAGGGAGGCTCTGGTCTTGGGAGCCATTGGGAGAGCACAGAGGTGGGAATAGTCTTTTCTGGATGAGGATCTGGGGTGCCTGTGACGGTGCGTGCTGCAGCGAGGGCAGCGCAGGAGGGGCTGGCAGCAGAGCACCAGGCTCACGGCAGCTTCTCCTGTTCCCACAGGACTTACGGTAAAATCATCATTGGCTTGTTCTGTTTGGCTATGTGTAAGTGAAATGATGAATACTTGAGGCTCATTCATCAATATTTTCAGTTGAGTGGCTGCAGCATATGCATAGTATTTGGGATGGTCCTGGCGCTGTAGATTTAAGCATGGTCACAGGCTTAGATCCACAGTAGCATTTATGATGGAGAAAAACACACTTCAGCCTTTTTGTTCGTAAACAAAATAATGCAGTGCTTTTTCTAAGCTGAAAGAGAAGTATCAGCAGCTACATTAACCTTCTCTGAAGGGCGTCAGACCTGGGGGCTAAGCTCTCCACAGACAGGAGCAAAGACCCAACAGAATCTGTTGGTCATGGAGCACCCCAATCCTTCAGGGTTTAAATCCAGAGACCAGCAGAAAAATCCTAATTTAATCTCAAATATTACAAAAATATATTTTACAAGAAAAAGAAAATTATGCATATAGCAACAGCTCACGTTTGTGAAGCACTTTGTGCGTATTTTTTAACAAAGTTATGAAGCTTAGCACTTTTTAAATGTCTGCTTTTCTGTTGACGGAGCAGGCAAGGGTTAAATTTGACATGGTTTGCTCTGTATGCCAGTCACAGGGGCCTGTGCTACATCCCAGCGGATCTGGATCTGTAATTGTTTTTGTGGGTCCTAATTGCTGTTTGTTGTATAGATAGGAATGGCTTGATTTTAGTGTCTGAATAGGCGAGTGCCCAGTATGTAGCTCTGACTCCATTGCTAACAGCATTTTGTGCTATAAAATAATATCTGCTGTAGCCAGGGTACTGTAATTATAGGTAGGAAGTAATTGGAAAACTTAATATTTCTGTTCAGAAGACAAAGACATGTCTATGTGCCTAGTGGTTTCAAATGTTTCCTTGTCAGAAACAAATGTTTTGCTTCAAGTTTGAAATAGCCTTTCTGTAGCGTTCATTAGCATTTATTCAAACCTGGTTAGCATTCTCAATAATGCATCCATATCGAGCTCCATGTGCAGATTGAAGGAGTTCATGGGTGCAGCGGATGTCAGCTGCTCGCAATTCAGAGTGAAATCGCATTTATAATGAAAGAGAGAAAGCCCGAACTTCACATACTTATGTTGGATTTCTGCAATAAAAATACTTCATTATTATCTTGATTACAGTCTTAAGTCGGTGCAGCATGTGTGTGCACAAATACAATACCACTGCTGTTAAAGCTTTTTAAATTTCAGCATGCGGAGCTGTGACTTGGGGGGAGGAGACAGTGTAAGGATCCCTACCCCTGTTTCACTGGCAGAAAAGCGGAATCACAGAGAAGTGAGTTGGATTCCCTGAGAATCTCTCACACAGCCTAAAAGACACCTTCGAACTCCAGGCCCTTCCTTCCTTAGAAACGTGTTCAACTGCAACAAGTGTCTGAACAAAACTAGAAAGCAGAAAATACTAGTGGGTTTATTTTTTTCGAGTCACTGATGGGATTTCAGGGTGACAAGCATGCTTTCCGTGCAGAGGCTCTCCATCTTTTTGTGACAGTAGGTCAGCCTCTTCTGGCATGCGGTCACCATGGCATGGTGGGGCAGTTCTCGCCACGCACATCTCAAATTTCCCATTCCCTGGTGTGGCAGGGGCTGCAGCAGCCACAGGAGGTGGAAGAGGAGCTTTATAACAGTACCGGAAATACTAGCAAGGAGAAAGAATACAGCAGCCTTGTGCCTGGCCCACAACTAGGAAGGAAAAGGTGTCCCATACGTGTATCTATATGGCCAAGCATACACAGATTTGCTCTGCTTGCACGCCCAAGATGGCAAGTTAGGAGCCAGCTCCAGTCCAGAAGACACTGCCTTTGTGCTGTCCTTCATTCAGTACAGCCTGAGCGCAGCACTGCAAAGAAGCTATTGCAGCTGCATCTGTCCATATAGATGTACCCGCTGAGCCTACTCCAAAGGCCCCTGAAGGTCAGCGTAATCTTTCCTCCAAACCGAGCAGTCAAGCAGACTTTGCCTTACCAGATTCTCAGGGTGGGAGTGGGGCAAGGGGGCTGTCAGTCAACAGGTGTATAAGCTGTAGAGCTTCCTGTTGTTTTGTGCTTCCTATAGCAGAAACAGTGTGTACCTTACTTGTCCAGATTACCTCTACCTTCCTTGTTCCTCCCAGAAATCACCTGCTAAGAAGCTAACTAATGCACTTAGCAAGTCTTTAAGCTGTGCTTCCAGCCGTGAACCTTTGCACCCAATGTTCCCTGACCAGCCTGAAAAACCTCTAAACCTGGCTCATATTGTGTAAGTATCTGTGTGCTGTAGAGAAAGTAAGCTTTGTTGTAGGAGTTGCTTGCACCGAGTGTAGATGCTGTAGGTCTGAACAAAGCGGGAGGCAGCTGTGGCATACCAAACTAAATGCATCGCAAGTGCAAATTTGCTGATAGGGGTATTTAGTATAAAAAATGTTCTTTTGGCGTGACTTCACTTGAAGAGTCAGTGGGATATGTACATGTAGCCAAATACTGGGATGCAATTTTGTGATGTCCCCATTCTCCTCAAAAGCTATCCATGCAGTTTCATAGTTTCAGCACTTTGGGATGTATTCATGCTGAGAACATTAGTTTTGTCATCTAGAGACTCTCAGCTTCAGTGTATCACAGGTATGCCTTGACACAAGGCAAGAAAAGTGAAGTCTGACCAATTTTGTTGAAATCAGTGTCAGTTCTCGATGACTTTAGTGCAGCTGTGGCTTCACCCAGCCCTAAAGAGTTATACGAGTCTGCATAAGAAGCGTGTTTTAAATTGCCAAGTCACTGGAAGACAGGATATTATTTTGATGATCTGATATTTTGGGAAAGCAAAATTATTTTTTGTTGTAGTAGTTTGTGTCATTACTTTTTCCCTGCAGAAGTCAAGATGCTCAAAGCAGAGAGAAAACATATTTGTGCAGGGTGGGGAAATTATCACTGGATTATTTTTTCTATGAAGCATGTCCTTCGTCCATAGTGGGAATTGCTCAGATTTTCTCATGTATCAGTTTGGTTTACCTTTGCTTCCTGAGTCCTGAAAAGAAAAAAAGTTAGATTTTCCATAGAATTCAGGGAAAATCAAGGCATTGGTTGGAGGAAAGTTAAAAAGAAATTAGCGTGGAAAAATTATTCCAAAAACACTGTCTTTAAAGTATTTCTCTTATTCTGATACATTTCTTAAGAAAATATCTTTCTTAACAATCTTCCCGAGGCCCTGACTGAAGCACTTAAGGCAGCAGTCATTAAAGTTGTATTTGCCTGCTGCATATCTGTGTTACTGGCTGCTGGAACTGTTCTGTTCTGTAATTATTATACATATATACTTTTGTCAGTACCAAGTGTTTGTATGTAGCATCCTTAAGGGCAAGTGCACACTGGCCATCATGGGCTGTGAGACACTTGGAAAATTCATCTAACCTACCTGACATTTTAAGGGTAAATCATTCTCATGGTCCTCCTCATGTGGTTACAGCAGAACTTTCTCAAGGCGTAAAAGAGTGCTCTGGTCTTCAGACACAAGGTGCCTCTGACAAAAGCGTACTGCCAAATCCCTGTTACACCCAACTGTCAGTTAAAACCCCCGCACCTCTTCATGGAGGTGTAATGGGAGGATGTTGTTCTTTGGAAGAAACCACGTGGAGCTGGATCTGCTGAGCTGCCCTACTGCTCTGCGTGGTATAAAAGCCTGGCCCTGCTGGCAAGTCAGGTGGTAATTTCACAGGGCAGAATTTGGCCATCCTTAAGAGAAATGGGAAGGCACAGGGAGCATGACACTGAAAGAGAAGCCTGTGTTCCCTGTTGGCTGGAGGCCTTCAAATGCTGGGGGTTATGTCAGAAGATAGTGGATAATGAAAACCAGGCTACTGCAAACGGATTAAATGCATTTAGGCAAGGCATGGGAAAGGTACATAGTTAAGCTGGATGTGTTTTAAATCTTTGCTGTGAAATTAACACCTTCCCTTCTTCCTAACTATACAGACATAATTTAGAGTGATTACATGTGAGAACAAACCACCATCTATTTCGATTTATTATAGAGTTTCTCTTTATTCATAGATTGAAGGCAATATAGCTTAGCAATATATATTGGCTATAATGATACATGAGTGAAAAACCTCTAAGTGTGGAGGTAGCGTGATCTATGGCATAATTCACATAAATTAACTGAGGGGAGAGATATGCTACAGTACATCATTGAGAATATCTTCTCACTGATGTGATTTTTATTTTTAAACATAATGGAAGTTGAGAGAAACAGCTCTGGGCAGGCATCCAGGCAAAAAGAGTTTTATATGTGCATTAAATGGAAGAATTTTGGCAACAAAACAGTATCCTTTTCTTAGCTTCTAGCTTAAATGGGGGCAAGAACTCTCTGCATTACTATACAGCCTTTCCTTTTCATCGTTCTTCCACCTTTGAGTGGTAACAGACAGAAAGACTGCGTGTTTTTTTTTCCTTTACTGGTGCCACACAAAATTTTCAATTGAAAAAGAAACACATCTAAGGCTTATCTAGGAAAATGGTTATTGAGGTGTCATTAACCTGATGGAGGAACTCCCCCCACTGATGGAGGGGTCATTTTTCCTTTTTATACATAAAATTGGCAACAAAAAAGAAAACCTGGACTGCAGAGATGACAAATGGCATGGCCAGTGCATCATGGACGTATCTTTCAAATGCATTCTGCACTAGCCTGACTTTGTGTCCACCTAAGCCGGGGGGGGGGGGGGGGGCATTATTTTTTAAATCAGTGTG
>JAVJGJ010000037.1:50205853-50222662 GCA_035590215.1 Microhierax caerulescens | reverse complement strand
GGGGGGGGCATTATTTTTTACATCAGTGTGAGGAGGTCAGACCAGCATGGAGCACTTTGGAAAATTCCTCGTTTAACATGGTTTATTACTGTGAGTATGAGCTATGCCATAACATGCATTTTTTACATAGCATATTTCTATAGTATTGTTTTCTGCCTCCTTGAAGAAAGCTGATTGTAATCAGCTCACTTTTATCAAAAAGCTTAATTGCTCACTTCCAGAAGCTTAGAAATAACCTGAAAATAATATAAATTCATAGTCAAGAGCTGAGTTTTGCCTTGCTTTACCATAAAGTCTGCTGTTCTTGTCTTATCACACAACTGTATATGTATGTTTGAACATCTATTCATGCTGAACCTGAGGAATGCGACAGTGGGCATCAGCCTTTAAGTAACTTGCCTTGGGAGAGCTCAGATTAGTTTAGTATAGTTTTTTTTATATTATATCCTATATCTATAACAATTGACAAACGAATGCTAATCACAGAACTTGAGCAAAGCCTTGGAGTTTATAGACATTGGTACACAAGAGAAACTGCGTATGTAAACAGATCGATGACCTTTTATGCATAGAGACTCACGCTTTTTGCAGAATCAGGGTCAAAAGAATGGAATATGTCCAATGCACTACTTAGACCACATACATATTAAACTGACAATTTTATTAATGATATCTTTTCCATTTCATTTTGGCTGCAAAAGAGATACTTGGTGAGTATTTTTCTTCTTTAGTACACTTATTAGAGGAAGAAGCTTGCAAAAAAAACTTATAATCTCATTATTATCAATCCTTAATTTGTCAGAGTCCAGAGCCAAATAAATAATTGCCTTTAAACACAGAGACGGTGAAAGGGATGATCTCTTTTGAGGGTTAGAATCTTTCTTTTCCATCTCTATTTTGAGATAAAGCTTAGAGAAGACATTAACCTGAAGCGTGTGTGTGGTGATCTGCTGAAGTCCATGGGTGCCACATACCCACTTCCTACTCAGCACAGGTGGACTGGGTGCAAGGCAAAGCAGAGCCCAGGCTCTGCAAAGGGAGCACTCCCCCACCTCCTTCTCTGGGACGGTGTTGAGAACCAGCCTCTCCTCCCTTCTCCCCTGCTGTTTAGGACTCCACAGCCCAGGGCTGGACCCATCTTTCAGAAACTGTGCCCGATTAGTTTTTGAATACGTTCACTGGCCAGTGATTGTATTGAGAAAAAGAAAAATGCAGCAGTTGCATGTAGTTGGTGTGAACTATTTCCCCTACACCAATTACCAGGTTACAATTCCCAGGCCGCAAAATACTGGTTGATTACCCATTAAATAAAATTAGTTTCTAAGTATCCTCTTGAAGTTTATTTTCAAACCTCTGTGTTTCAAGACTGATACCACAGTGACCTTCCCAGCGCATTGGCTCTGATTATGGCCTTATCCAAGCTCTTCCTAGCTCCGATGAAGGAGTCCATGAAAAATGATATTAAACACTTCTCCATACGTACATAAAGCACAAAGTGTTGCTTCTCAAATTCATGACTGACCAGCACTGGAGTTTTTTACATGGGTCTGAAGAGACAGGGTTAGGCTAAAACTATATTTTAACATGCCAAATCCTACATCTTTCTATTCCCAGTTTTAAACTTCTTAAAGTCAGTGTAGTATTGACATGCTGAGAAATCCATTTGAACTTGTCAGAGACCACATTTATGCTTGTTTTCTAACAGTTACAAAATAAGGAAGAAAATGTATAGAAATAATTCACCTCTGTGCAGAACTGGCTTTCTTCTTTTCTTACAAACGGTTTGGATGACTGGTTGTCTTGCTCAGTTGGAGCCCAGTGACTGTTTTGCTGATGGCTACTATATTTTGATTTGCTCATCTGCAGAATGCAGAAGCAAGACAGATCTTTCACAGAGCTTAAAGGGGATATTAACCCACTTGAAATCCAGGCAATTTGAAGCCTGAATTATATATGGCTTCAGGTTCTGCTCATATCTGATTGAAAACCCTGTGATTTTAATAACCTGTTTTTTAGTTTTTCCATAGTGTCTATATCTTTTGCCCAGTGTTGCATAAGAAGTCCATTAAGAAGGGGAAATTTGTCCTTAATGGATACAGAAGGAAAAATTATGCACAAAATATTTTTTAAGAGCAGACAATAAAAGAAAGCGACGGAAATATTCCTTCTCATTTCATCTTCAGTAAGAGCAGGAAATAAAGAATGTAATAATAAAACCGTCATTATTAATGGGTCCTCTTATACTGGATACTTATTTTAAATTTTGATTTGGGGGTTTGATATACCAGCTGAAAGCTTTGCAGTTTAAACCAGTTTAGTTCTGCATATATTTTATGGGACACTGGCAGCTGTAGGTACACTGTGGCCACTATGTAGCATGAAGCTTAGTGCCAGGGATAACCTCATGAAAAGATGTGTAATTTATTGGCAGTTACCTCTTGCAGACCTCCGTGCTGCCACAGAACCTGCTGCCAGTGCTCAGCCTAGCTGGTCAAAAGCAGTGACTGCACGCTGGACTACAGGTTGTGGAAAGGAAAAATGGCATAGTGGTTATTTCACCAAAGCAGGGAGGGGGAAAAATCAAGCAAGTTGCTTAAAGCTCACCTTAGAACACACAAAAGCATTATTTCCTTCCAGGCCCAAGTAACAGCTTGTTTTATCAGCTTCTGCTTAAAAACAGCATCTTTAATTTGGAACTATTGCTACTTAAAGCAGAGGATGCCAGTAGTAATGTTACTTTAAACAAGAAGCCCATTTAATTCTCTGTAAATACTGTTGCTGATGGAGTGGGGTTTTGTGAAAAATTAATGCAACTGGATACTTTGCCTTCTAGGCCCCCCCGACCTGTAACCAGCATGAACGACACGCTCTTCTCCCACTCTGTTCCCTCAGGAAGTCCTTTTGCAAACAGAAGGTGAGTTCTTATCCTTATTTATATTAAACCATTATATGATACTGATGGAGGTTTCAATTTTCAATTCCCACCCAGGAAACAAAAAAAAAAAAAACCCAAAGCATGAAACAATGCAAAATTAACAGACATGAGCAGAGAAATGCTTTCATTATTTTGGACCAATGCCCAGACACCTGGATGGAGAATTGGAGTTAAAGTACTGCAAGCTCCTTGCAGCAGAGCACAGAATCAGCTCTCATTTGAACCATTATGTCCCATTAAAATGTGCTCACATGCAATCAAGGCACCCTCCCATCAGGGCCGAAAGTGAGCTGTTGGTGAGAAGCCATTTTGTAGCAGCATTGTGTGAATAGGAACTGGGACATGCCATTGCCTACTGGTATACTGGGAATGCCCGCATTGTACTGCAAGATAGGTTATGAACAGAGAGAAAATGTGTTCGTACTTGCAAGATATAGCAAGACAAGACATCCTTACTCCTTTTAAACCATTCAGATTGTCATTAAAGGCTACAAGAGAGCAGGAGTAGTCTTGGACTATGGTGACCTTTCAGCAAGCACATGAGAGAAGAGCCGTCAGACACATTAATCCCAAAGAGGAGGTGCTTGCAGCTGACGATGTACATTTTGGCCATTTTGTACACTGTACAATGTACATTTTGCCAAATGTGTGTAGCGTTTGCTAGCTGTCTCACCCGTCTATACAAACCTGCCAATGCACATAGATAAGGAAGTGGCAGAAAAAGAACTTCCTGCTTCACTGGGGAAGGTGAGCACTATCTCTTCCTTAGGTGCATTTTATTGCTGGGTTCCTGTTGTATGTGTCAGTGCTTCCGCATTCCCAAATAACCAAAAATAATCTCTGGGTGTGCATGGCTACATATTTTAACACCAAAACCAAACCTGCAGTGTACTGCATTGCAAGGTCACAGTAAAGATGATCTGCTACTACTTTGATTTATGAACTTTGTTACCGGGAGCTATAAAATGTACGTTCTCAGTGTTATTTTAGTGCAAGTAGCTGCTGGGCGTGACTGAGATGCTTTTTGAAGGCCAGTCCCAAAGCAGCCCCAAGACTAGATCTGCTGCCTATACAGACAGTGAGACAGCAAATGCAAATTCGTTTCTGTGCTTGGAATATATGGGATTTTATGTGCAAGGCAGGATAATCTATGTGTGGCCTCTCTGGGGTAGGTCATTAAGAGCAATGCTTTCTAAGAGTGTAGCTATTGCTTCTATTTATCCCCAAGAAGTCCCTGTGCTCATTCAACAAAAGTATGCTTTGCTGTTTAGGCCAGGGACATGCAGTAATAATCACAGCACTATCTACTGTGCTGCTTGTTTAACTTTACGTATGAAAAAGTCCCAATTATTTTACTTTTGAGTTCTTTAACAATTCAAATGAGTGTCTTTAACTGTCAGTATTAAATGTACACAATTCCTGAGCATTAAAATATCTTTTTCTCCTTGATGGAGAATCCCCTGAGGGCAGGAGACAATAAACACCCACCCACCCTTAGGTATCCAGGTTTCCTTATAAGTGGATAGTGTGACATCGTTATACAGCAGAACATTTCCATGATGCATCAGTCAGTTCTGGCTTTTTTAGAGTAAACAGTACCCTGATATGTGAAACAATAACATTGCTTGTATATCAAAAGTTTTGTAACTTTTGTTTGATTGATCTAGCAGGATTTAAAATGTTTGACAGCTTAGTCTCATTATTTTGATTTTCAACTCCTATAAATCAAATTTGCATCTTTTTAATTGAATGAAAACTGTCAAGTCAGTATCCTTTTTAAATGGTTACAAGTTATGTTTATTGTAACAAACCCATTCTGAACACACTGTTCTCTGTATACTTTTTGTAGTATTAACAAGGTTTCGTTTGAATCACTCAGGTTACTTGGGGGTATAAATGCAGCCAGTCCTGTGGCTGATGAGCATTCTCTTATAAAGCTGTATGTAAATCAGCTTCACAACAATTCACGGTCAGTATGAGAGCACTAACCCACTAATCGCCATAGTTCTGTAGCTCATGCACTAAATCATTAGCGGTTCTGCTAAACTACTAAAGATACTCTTCAAGGAAGGCTCTGGTGGGCTAGAGGGTTTCTGTGGTGCTAATTAGTCTTTTGAATAGACTTCCTGCTGGCTGTGGGCTTTGCCAACTTCTCTTGCTTATGCAGAGCACAAATATTTCATTTTACCCTTTCCTGTAGGATTAATGTTAATGTATCTAGTGGAAGTTGGAAACATCCTTTTGGAAAACCAAAAAAGCTACCCCTTTATGGTTTCATCTTCAGCGTATGACTTGCCTGTTGCATTCTTGACTGAGGAACAAAAGAGGCTTGTGTGAGAGCCTGGAAACATCTCCCACTCTCACAGCCAGCCTCCTCTTCCTCTTCCACAGCTCTTGCTGCTGGTGGTTACTGTTCTGCAGTTGGCTCTGCTTGCCAGTAACCTTCCCCAGACCCTTTTTCTTTGCTTTTCAAAATGGCCACAGAAAAGGCAGATCTAAATCCTGCTGAAGCTAATGAAGACTTCCCATTTACGTAGTGAACCTTGGATTTGGATGGATGCCTCTGGTTGCTGCACCCTTTTCCCAGCATTTCCTCTCTTCTTTAGGTCATTAAAGGAAGAGCCTATTTCATTCTGCATAAAAGAAATATGCAATTGAGTATGAATGGTTCCCCAGTTATTTTACTGTGGAGTGCAATGACCTTTCTTCTTTCTTTTTTTGATTAATCCGTGAACATTAGCTATAATTCAGTAAGCAAGTACTGAGATCAAGGTGCTTTTCTGTTAAATGCCAAGTTCTTCAATCTGTATTAGGCTAATAACAGTATCCTCATTCATTCTTTTAGGTTTTACTATTATTATTGCCCTGGGAAAGTCAGGCCTCATTAGTGGAAGCTCATCCTCTCGTACATCAGAGAAACAGACTTTGACAGCTCTGTTTGCAATTGTGCTGATTTTATATTAAATGCTCTGTGATTCATATTATAATAAAAATTGTACAAACTCAGGGTAAAATTTCTAGCTGAATGTAATCAATGCTAAAAGCTCTGCTGGCTGTGTTTTCACCGCAGATAACTTATGGTTACTATAATTTGTGTTGCAATCTAGTCCAGAGGTTTCAGATAGCTTTACAGAAAGTTTTTATGTAATTACAATGTTTATTCAAAGGAGAATTGGCACAGGCTGCCACTTGTAGCATTCCAGTGGTATTTATTTCAGCTACTTGTGTTCACATAAGAGCATAAGCATTCACAACCAGTTTCTCCTTGTAGCAGCAAATGCTGAATTCAGCACACCAACTCATTTTGCTGCTGGAAATGGATATAATCTCGTAAGTTCAGCACAATATCTTAATTTCTGGATTCATGGGTGAAAAAGGAAATTAACTACGAGGAAGAAGAATTTTATTAGAGGAAGTATCTTTGATAACTAGTAAACACAATGGCAAATTGTAGGGAACAGCTGAAAGGGGATTGAACATTATATGTTATTTGCAGCTTAATTGCATCTGAAGCACCAGTTTTGGGTGGGTACACAATTATTCCAAAGCTCAAAGGCTGATGGATGCAGGCTTTCCCTGAGGTGCTTCTCTAGTTTCTTCAAGCCACTTCAGAATCAAAGTCCACGTAACATTTCTCTGCTTACCTTGCTTAGTTTGAGCAACCAAGTCCATAAGAGAGCTTTAACGAGGAGGTTAGCGTAACAATTATAAGCACCTTTCTTCTAAATATGTAGTGTGGAAATTGATATCAACAATATGCTCCATACAGTTAAAGAACAACTTTAAAGCACATTAGAAAAGAAGAAACAAAAAAAAATCTCTGATTTTCTCCCAAATGCCAAATCACCGTTATTTGCTGTAATAACAGCTAATTTGTGATTAAAACCACAAGTCTTGTAATTTTTTCAGTGTAGCTAATATTTAGGTTTTAACCTCACATTTATTTTTGTGATCTCCAATTACCTAGTGGGCAGCAGAACAAGGGAATATTGCTGCAGAGTAGGTAGTGCCCTTGCAAACCCCATGAATTGGATATGTGATGTCGAAACAGGTAAACTGAGCATTATAGAAACTTCTGTGTAGTCAAGAGGAATAAGTCTATACCCTGAACTAATATTTTCTTCCTTATTTGGGTTCTCTTGTTCCCCAGCCCCAGGCTGTCAGTGCTGCCTTCAAGTACATAGCTACCATAGTAATGGATACAATCTCTTTCTTCATAAATGTCATCTTCAAGCTATCAAATTATAGGGCTAGCATGGGGTAAGATGAAACAGGACATTTTTTCTTGCATTTTTCTCAGTGCCACTCCCCCACTCCCCCCACTAATGCATTTAGTTCTTCTAAAGGAGTAATCAACTGGAATAAATGGAGTGATGCAGCACATTTTGCTGAGCTTGAAATTACTTGGCAATCCTGTGGTAGGCCAAAAATAATGCACTATCAATGCCCATAGCCAAGGAGAAACTGAGTCTTACTTAACACTGAATCAGAGTAGCTGGTGCCTTTTTTGAAACTCCACATAAAAGCTAAAAAAAAATTTGGGATATTCTACCTGGGCGCAGCAAGACATTAGGCCAGATTTCTGGACAACAGTTTTGGAGCAAAACACACTGGTTGCTGATGATGTCAATTTTTCTATCTCTAAGGAGTGTGGTAGACTTGAACTGCAAGTTGCCTTCGGATGTTGTTTTCAGAATAAGATGAGAATCCTGCTTATTTCATCAGCAATGTTCTACCTGCTAAAGGAAATGTTTGTATGTGTGATTGTTTAGTGTAGACACTAAAGAGGGTATAACATTTAGAACAGTATTGCTAGGTCTGCATGTTTGTAGACATCTATTTGGAGCTGGAGGTTTTGTCTCTTAATTTGCATGGGTAAGCATTCTTTGGCATCTTGCAAAATGTTCCATTTTAACAGGAAAATATCTTTAAAATTTATGTTCCAGTTGGTAAGACCCAGAGAAACTCACTGTGGCCAAAATGATCTCCGAAGTATTAGCTATATTTTGGGGAATATGTGGAGGATGTAGGAAGATGTGGAAGAATAAGAAGGACAAATGTCAGCTCTTCCAAATGAAGGAATGTTGAAGGCAGAAACAGGGACAAAGCCCAAAGGGATTATACAAGAGACAGCCTAACCTTGGTATCCAAAGAAATGATGAAAGAATTAGTAAGCACCTGGAGTATAATAAACCAATGAGAAATAACCAGCACGGGTTTGTCAAGAGCAAATTATATCAAACCAAACTAATTTATTTCATTGACAGGATAACTGGTCCAGTGGGTAAAAGAGCAGCAGCAGATATGATACAGGCTGACCTTAAAAGGACTTTTTGACAAAATCCTGGTTGATACAGAGGTACCCAAAGGAAATATGGGCATGGGGAAATCATTATAAGAGCAACACTGAAAATCAGTAATTAAATTTTCAGAAGTTTGCCGTCATTCTAGGAGGAGAACAGCTGGAATTCTTGAAGGCTGTAAGTCAGACACTATGCACTATTTCTTGTAATGACCTAGTGGGAGCAATAGAGCGAGTGTATGCAACTTGTAGATGGTACAAAGGTTGAAATAGTTATGGGAAGGAGTGCTTGGAGAGCAGTTTCTAAATTAAAAAATAAATCGGTTGCAGTGGTAGTAATTGATATCCAGATGATCTGAAATCGTTAGAGGGAACTCAGTAATGATAAGTGAAAAGTGCTGCAGCAAGGAAGCAAATAATCAAATGAAAGATTAAGCACAATTGGATGGACAGAAATATTTTAACAGAGGACCTAGCAGTTGCAGCGAACCACAGACTAATTGAAGTCAGCAATACAATTGTTAGATTGCATCTGACCCTGAGACATCATGTGGAAAGATATTAAAGCTCATTCCCTGGAGGAGACATGTGCCTGGAGGTTTGCATCCAGTGTAGGGCAGCAGCATGAGGACAAATACACTAACTAGCGTGAGTGAGTCCAGAGGAGACACCCAATCAGAAAAGCTTAGAAAACATAACTTATAAAAAGAGGTTGGAAGATAGAAGTTTGCATAATCCACTAAGAAGGAAATGAACGTTGATAGATTAGATAGATAGAGAGATAGTCCATTGCTCAATGGGTTAATGTTTGCTTGCTGGTCACTCCACCCTAACTGTGTTTCTTCTGGAGCATAGGAGAGGAGAACTTAGGGTTGAAAAGGGGGCATCACACTGCACTGTTAGAAAGCAAAGCACAAAATCTGCCCTGGGGTCTTTGGTCACCCACTGCAGCAACATATTTATCTTTACTTTAAGAACCAACAACTGTATTTTTTGGCGGAAATGGCACACCCTGTACCCCTTGAATGCATTTTCCTTCTGTAACTGGGAGGAAAATGTGAGTGGAAGACATACCCTTCTAGATGGCATGGAGCATGTTAACCTGCATGGGTATCACTTCGGTGGAAGCACAACAGACATATAAGTAGCATGTTGATCGACACAGAAATGTGAAGCAAGCATTTTTTCTTGCTGTGCAGTACAGCATTTCCTTCAGCTATCTTCCAGATTTATTATATATCAACAGGGCTTCGGTTGTTAGGACACCCTTCACTATCATCCTTTTCAGAACCCCGCTGCCAACCTTGACCTCCTAAAAGGAGGGGAATGGCACACACCTCATCTTACTGAATTCCTTCTTCGTCCTGATATTAAAGATTTTGATCTCTAGTCAGTCAAAGCCACATCTGCTCAGGTTTATCATGCATGGTATTTGTGCAACATCATCTGCCTATACACACACACCCCCACACACATTCAGCTGGAGGCAGAGGTGCATGCATGCTCACACCCATCTTTTGATCAGGCGTTTACAGTATCAGTAACCAAACCAAAAATTAAAGGTGAATGATTTTAAAAAGAAGTTAAAATATATTTTCATTTTGCTTTCTTGTTTAATAAACAAAAAATACTGCAGCATGGAAGAAAACCTAATATTTCAATCTGCATCTTTAACCAGTTACCTTATTAACATTGATATTTTAGCATTGGGAAAGATGCAGTTAGCGCCATCCATTAAATACTGTAATTAGGAAGAAAAAAAAGTGGGTCTAATGAGCTATATTTTTTTTTTTTTAATCAACAGAACAGTACTTCTAAAAATTGAACTGGTGTATCCCATCACTGGATCTAAATAAGCACATTTCCATAGATTATTGAAACCATCTTATAGCAAATGTGGAGAAAAGCAATTCAGCTGTTATGGTGAAGCTTTCCCAGCTTGAAAGCTGCATTTAAGATGATGTTTATCTCAGACTCCACCTTGAAACTACACAAGCTTTCAGCTCTCCATTTGTGAGAGAGCACATTTTGTCTGTCTTTTCTATAGTGAAGTCTTTATAGTTTGCTTTTGGAGAACAGGAGGGAAAACTCTAATTCCTGACTTCGCATTTACTGAAATCTTCTAAATTTTTTTTAAAGCTTCTATTGTTATTTTTATTCAGTTCAGCGTGCTTGAATGAGTTTCTCCAAACTCTGTTCTGTAATGAATTTCAGACATCACTTCTTAGTTTTCCTGTCTTATTAACTAGCTCTCCTTCCAAGAATACTGAAGTAGAGCAGAGCAAACTGCTGGCTAGGGCTGCTCCAGCTTTCTTGAAAGGCAAAGGGTAAGTTAAAGAGAGAGTATGTTCGTAGCTTGCACTAACACAGCTAAACCAAAACCTTTTCCTCTATTCCTCCCCTTTTTAAGGTATTCTGTAAACTATATCTTTCCTGAGAAAATTGTAATAACCAATTAACCCAGTGAGCTAAGCAGGGCATGTTTAAATGTATTTATGTATACCTGGATGCGTGAGGTCTTGATCAGATACTTCCAAACAAATCCAGCTTGTGATTTTAGTGTGTTAATCACGTGTATAGCATATGTATATTTAATGTATATATACAATATAGTATATTAAAGCAAATACTGCTGACCTCACGATCTGTTGTATTTTGAAGTAAATGGTACAGTGCAGCCCCGGTCTCTGGCCCAATCTGGCATCTCACTGATTTCTGAGGCTGCCTCTGTAATCAAGTGGGATTCTACGTCCTAAACCATGAAATAGTTAACATATAAATCACAGGAATAACAAAATAATTTCTGCACTTGGTGGTTGTTTTTTTTCTAAGAACACTTAGGTGTTCATTCCTAAATTCCCATTTCACGCTCTCACTTGCTCCTGCTTTCTCTGTTTATTTCCCTCTGTCTGTCCGGCCCGCACCCTCTCTCCCCTGCCCCCGTTCCAGGTTACAGTACAGCCTCGATGTTGCAGACAGGCTGGCCGATGAACATGTACTCATCGGGTTGTATGTCAACATGCTGCAGAGCAACCCCGCACGGTTAGTGCACCTTTGGGGAACCCAGGAAAGGGACGGTGGTTGGTCACATGCTGTCACTGTTTCCTCCTGGCTACAAGCTGAAGTAGCTCTTAATGAGCAGTAAGCTAAAGAGAACGTGTGCCAGGACCGGGTATGTCCTCCCGAAGTTGGTGGATTGTGGCAATTGCTGGTATTTTCTCTAGTGGTGGTAAATAGCAAGGTATGCAAGGAAGTGCTTGGTTAAGAATGGCTATGCAAATTGGTTTGGGATACGGAGCGCTAGTCAGGGCAGGGCTTGGTGGCGGTACGGAAATCTTCGTACAACGGTGACATGTCCACGGTAATAATTTTTGAGGTGCTACATAATTCGTAGCTTCACCTTACCGTGGAAGTAAGAAATGGTAATAGTACATCAATAAATATAATAGGAATTTGCTTACTACCCTAGTGAAGAGAACTCATTGAAATTTTCACACGTCAGGCATTGTTCTGAAAGCTGCCTGATTTCTGCATTGTTTGAGTCTTGTATATAAATTTGCTTTTATCTTATTCAACCTGAAGAACGACAGGTTTTTAAAATGGGTGTCTGGAGCATAGTTCATTGTTTCTGCTCAAGCAAATGTGGAACTTTGTCTACTAAACCCCCTCCTGCCGCAGCACTCGTGGATGGTGGCATTGCGGCGGGCCACCCTGGGGAGGGGAAACGCTGTCCCCCCTCTCCAAGTGCAACAAAACTCAAGAATCTACAGCCCTGTACCAGCGAGGCGGTGAGCGGTGTAGTATACAGCCCTAGAAAATATGGTGCTAAAAAAGAAAAAAAGGTGCTAAAAAAAGTGTAGCTCCAGTTGAAAACGGGACTAATTTGCCATGCCCAGTGCAAAAAAAAAGTCTGCCTTCATTTGTTCTGGATCTACTTCTCTACACTGTAGCCCACTGGAAAGTGCCAGTGGGGGAAAAAAAGGCAAATCAGTTTTTAGTGAGGAAAATTAAAACCGTTTCTTCAAAACAAAAAAATTGTGAAAGGGAATTTCATTCCTGAAGAAGCATCTCCAGAAAGCAGGCTTACTGAGTAATGCCTACGCCGTGGCTGTGAAGACAGGCAGTTGGGGGCCTGCGTGTAATGGCGGTGTCCGTGGCTAAGGACAGAGCATGCTCTACCACTCAGTCTGGCTTGACAGGCAGAAGGAAATGTGGCCTTGCCTACCGCAAGTGACTGACTTGGTACAGCTGTTCAAAAGGCAAGCAAATAAAAGATGTGGTTTAGAATAATTTTGGTGCTAGGCTGGTTTGCCAGGCATGGCATTTTGGATGCCATGCTGTGGTTCATATAGCTTCAGAGAGGACCACCAGCTAGATCCCCTTGTGAGTGCCTAATCTCATCTTTACCATCTTCATCCTCTAAATTTTATCCAATATATTCAACCTGTTCCTTCAAGGTTGAATGTATTTTTTGAGCCAACCTTACCAAGTCATAGTATATTCATATCCAAATATGCACATACAAATTATGTGCCATAACAACCTTCAAATTTACTGTTTTTGAGAGATGAATGGAGAGTGACTGATAATGATCTTAATTGTTGAGTAACATGCAAAGCATATTGCATAATATTTGATTACTGACATTAAATCGCTGCAAAAGAAACAACCTCGGTTGTTTATACAAGATACCCATTAGATTTTGACAGAAACATAACCAAGAGGGTCGGCAGTCTTAGTCATGCACAAAACCACGCTGCATTGCCATTTTCTGCTTTGTTGCAATGAGGCTGCAAGAAGAGGAAGAGGATGGTTATATTTTGGTAAAGACAGTAAGAATTAAGTGTTGCCATCCCACAGCCCCTGTGTGAAGCCAGTTTCCAGGAGAGGTAGGTGAGGTCTCTGCAGGATGCTCAGCTGCTGCATCTTGTATAGGCTGGGGTAGCAGCTTCTGGCAAAGGTGAACTCCTTCTGCCTGTGCCCCAAAGTGGCTGGATGTTGTCTGCTGAAAACCCACACAGCTGTATTAAGATGGTGCTGAGTTTAAGTTATTTCACCCTGCAGCTTAACAAGATTTGGTAACCTGAGTAAAGGGTGTGTAGATGCAGTGCTTAGAGACATGGTTTAGTGGTGGACTTGGCAGTCCTGGGTTAACGGTTGGACTTGATGATCTCAAAGGTCTTTTGCAACCTAAATGATTCTGTGATTCTATGTAGTTAACCATAATCAGGTAGCTTCTGAATTAGGGGAGGCTGCAGCTAGCCAGCTCAGCTGTTGTATCTGCCTGCAAAATACCACGTGTACGTACCCATATGTGCCATCGCCTATTACAAGTGCTACTGGCAGCCAGAGATGAGAAGAGGATTGACGGTAGCTGGACTTTCATCTGCGAGAAAAATCTGCAGAAACACTTTGTGAGCATAATGCATAAAAGTTTCTTCAGAGATATATAGTAGCATTTCAAAACAAGGGAGGGTTTTTTTAGGTATTGAGTCAGGCTAATTTATAGTAGCTAATGATAAGTCCAGTATAGCCCAGTATACCTTTTTTTCTGTTTTAAGTGTAGCTAGTATTTAGGGCGGGGATGGTGGAGTAATGTAATTAATTTAGTTAATTTTCACTGCTTATCTTTGTTTTCATCTGTAGTTATTTGATACCGCAACTAGAAGTACAAGTTTTTCTTTCCATCCCCCACAGGCTAATAACCTACTTGAGGACTTTTTAGAATTCAGTACTCCAGGGCAAATTACGAAACAAAAGAAAGACTTAATTCATTATTTATAGTAACTGTATGAGTAGAAAAAGTATCCCTTAGCCAGATGTTTTGGTTAGTTTAATCATAAAGCATGTTTTAGCATGTAAAACCAACACTTGATATTCAGTTTAGTCCATTTTTAGTGCCTGATTCTAAAGAAGAACTTTTAACTGCAAATAGTTCTCCTTTTTATTCGTACAAGGTAGAGACTTTACCTGGTTTTGAAAATTAATTCCACATATTTCAGTCTTTTTCTTTTCAGGTGCAGAAGAAAATAAGATTAAATATTTTATATGTAGGAGGTTATTTTTGTTCCACAGAAAGTTATTTTCCTATTTTTTTGTGTTATACTGTGTAGTACTGTGGTGAGTCATATTTCTGTACTATAAAAGTTCCATGCCATTCTATGGTGTTTTTAAAAATGTTTATTAAGGGGGTGTGCTCAACAGCTTAACTCAGCTAGGAAGGCTGGACTAATTTTGCCTTGAAAGAGGAAAAACAGAGACCCACTGATTACAGAGGAAATGTGTAGATACTTGGCTCCCTTGAACGGAGTCATTTTTTTATGATTATACCCACATACCTGAGTGTTAACATTTTGACGGTAAAATCTTGGTGATTCTAAAGTAAATGGCAAATTAACAATAGCAGAGGGCTCAGGTGGTGTATCTCAGCTTAAAGTGCCTTAAAACCAAGCCTGTTTTGAAAGTGTCACAGGTAAACAATCCTCAGAATACATTTGGTGAGTTGCTGTTAGGGCATTTGTTCTTACAGTCCTGAAGTTTAGAAACATACCCTTTAATCTATAAGCATTTTTGGTAGTAAATTATTTATTTATAAAGTGAATGTTCGGAGAATAAAGAGTATATCATGAAGACCATGCTGATATCTATTGCTAAAATTTCACAAAGGACTGGCATTTCTGACACTTTTCTAAGCGGTGGTAACATTAAGACCACCAGGGGACATTCATATCACCGATTGCAGGGTGCCTACTGCAAACTACAAAACAGGTTGATTTGACACATCTAAAGCCTGAGAAGTAGCAAAGATCCTCCAGTGTCACTCCTTTGTTCCCAGGCTATCATATTTTTCATCCTTTGTCTGCAGTTTTGAGATCCTTTTTTTATTAAACTTCCTTAGACCATAGAATATTAATATTAGACCAAATTAATATTAAAATTAGAATATTAGACCATAGAATATGAAGCCTGAAAAAGAAATCCTGCTGTACAGGTAATAATACTAGATATTCACTGTACATACGAATTATGATAATTCTGCCAGACCAATTATTGCTAAAAATTAAAAAGTCTTTAAAGAAATGATCACTAATGGAGAAGCAGTGTTAAAAATGTCATTTAACTATTTTAGAAAAGAAGGAGCAGCAGCAAGGTATTTGTATGCAAAATTTTCAATTTCTTTCAAAAGGATGCCCAAATCATTCTCTTGAGGGTCTCAGATTCTGCACACATATTCATAATATTTTAAAGCTTGTATGTATTTCATTGTATCATTGTCCGTGAAGTTGCTGAAGTAAAACAAAAGTGAATTATGGCAAATCAGAACTCTGAGACATAAAAGTCTTGGCAGTCAAGGTTAATGCTGCTGTGCATACCTCTATGCTTAATGATCACATAGAATAGGTACATTTCAGAACTAAATTTATCTCAGCCATTGAAATTTAATTTACACAGCTTTGGGCCTAGTGATTTGTGGCATTCATAGACCAAATTTGACGCGCTACTACCTGTTATTTTATGACATCCACCTACACACAAATATATATCAAAGACATTAAATAGCAAGTAAGAATCAAAAAGCTGCAGTGGCTTGGTTCATTCATTAAAGCCATTGTCTCAGGGGTTAATTCACATTTCGGAACTGCGTTGCAGATTGTGTTATGCCAACAAGTGGAACCATAATCCGTTATTTTTCCAGGGTGGATAATATGGTTGCATACTGCTGTAAAGAGGAGAATTGATGCTGAATGCCTGCTGTTTTCACAGCCATCTGTTAGGACATGATGTTTTAGTCCTTATGGAAAAATTAAAAATTAATTATACTGTCATGAAAGTAACCCTTATTACCTGGTTTGCATAATTTCATGTGTCTGCAAGAGTTGCTTGCTCTTTCTTTCTCTGGATTACATATCAGGACAGTAAGCATGAGTATGTAAGAAGCAGAACTGTGTAAATTTAGAAAAATAACCTTTAGCTTGGGTCTTTTGAGAAAGTAAATCAGTTATCCCACAAGAATCTGAGTGAGCATAGAATTAAGCTATGTATGTAAAAAAATAAATTAAACATAACCAACACCAGTCAGTGTTCATCTGTCACCAGAAGTCTTGTGTGCAGTCTGCAGCACAAGCTTAGCTTACACAGAACCCCTCTGGGTCTGACTTTCATAGCTTTACTGTTTTTCTAAACCATGTTTGTGGTCTCTCAGGTTATTGTCAGAATGAGAAAAAGATGATGTTTGTCTCTTTTCCCTTACTTCAGCAAGCCATAACAAATCCACATGACTTCCAGCTTTAGTTTAATGATTAATGAATATCAACCACTACTCATCGTTCAAACATAACTTTAAAATCCCAGTGGACTTAATCAAGCCAACCAAATGATGCACATTGTAGTTCCCTGAGGAACCTGGGGGTATGAACGCACAGAGAAATTTTGGAGAAATACTTCCTTTTCCTTTTAAAGATGCCAATTCTTCAAAAGCAGAACTTACTGCACAAGTACTATTTTCGTCTGGAAGGCTTTTCAAGTTCAAGATATAATTTCTGACAAAAAACAGAATAAGATGCCCACAAAA
>JAVJGJ010000037.1:50143177-50205838 GCA_035590215.1 Microhierax caerulescens | reverse complement strand
CATTCTTTTGAAACATGAAGCTCTTTCACCAGCAGCCAGTTGCATGCCCTGAAGAGCCCATCGGTAGGGCAGCATTTGCCTGTCTCCCCTCTGCCAAAACATCACACAGACAGTTGCCAAAGTGTAAAAAAAGAGGTCAGACTTACCTCGGTCTGGGATGGTTTGCAGGCAGTCTTGTATTCCACACAGCAAAACAGTCTTCTCACCTCTTAGGAGCCTCATTTTTTCCTTGTGTATGTACTAAAACTTACACAGTGTAGGTTTCTAAATCGCAGGATTATCCAGGGCCAGCTAAGTCCTCTTCAGATCTCATCTTTTGACAGTTTTTTAGTTTTGATGGTTCTCTGCAAGCTTCTAAATGCTTAGAAATAGTAAAGGTTCTCACTATATTGCCCTTTTCCTGGTCATCTAAGTAATAGCCTCCATTTAAAATAAGGACAGCTGGCAAGGGATTAACCCAAGAGAAATATTTGCCTTTGATAGTCTGGGGGTGGGGGTGAGGAGGAGGTAATGAGATGCAATATTTTAAAGGAGTTTACTCTTTAGTTCTTATACTTTTTGAATTATTTTTATGGAGATCCTGCACATGTGACCAAAGCTCTTCATAGTTGTCACTGGTAGACTCCTGCACCCTGGCAGCAGGTGTTGACTCCAAGTTAAAGTGAGACCAAGTCTGGAATCAGCGGTGATATATAATAATAAGTTGCAATATTTAAAAGGAATTCAGCATATTTGCTGTTTAGTTCTTACGCTTTCTCATCACCATTATGTGATTCTCTGAAATCTTACTCCCAAATATCAAGAAACCAAGAATAAAAGAGAAACTCTGATTGTAAATTCCCAGATCAGTGGTTCCAGACTGTGGTCCATGAGGCCTTGGTAAGTGCCCTGCAAAACTGTCCTAAGTACTGTTTTCTGTTGCAAGTCTAACAAAGCTTCTGAAATTTTTCTCAGCAAACACTGAGCTTCCCACCGATCCATTGTCCAAAAAGTAATCGCTCTTCTAGGGATACAACAAAGCTGAGAAGTAAAAACAAATGCTGACTGGTGGTCCTAACCACCTCCCACCCCTGTTTGGACAGAGTAGCCTGCAAGTTGCATCTTGCACAACCTTGGCCAGGGGTTGCAGACCGCTGCTGTTTCCCCCTAAGGGAAGGTGCTTCCTGGCCCCTAGACCTGATCATTCCAGGGAAATTACCCTCCCACTTTGCTCCTTTGCTCAATTAACATTTGCCATTGTTAATTTGTCAACATTTTGCTTCTAAATTCTGTAATGAGGGTGTGTGAGTTGACAATGTGACAGAGCAATGGTCATTTTTACCGTGTATTAACATGTCTTCCCTCCTTCCCCTCCAACCCTGAGCAGCATGCTTGACAGTGCAAGTCGCCTGGATGAAGAACATAAGCTGATCGCCAGGTATGCAGCAAGGCTGGCAGCAGAAACTTCTTCATCAGTAAGTGTTTTAATTAAAGGAAGGTACTTTCCTTCTGTCATGTTCCAGGGGCTTGGCAAGATCAGGGAAATTACATCTGACAGTCTTAATGACTAATGGATTATTTTTCCCTATCCTTTTCATCAGATGCTGTTACGCTTTAGTAATAACTGTTTTATGCAGTCCATTTAAACCAAAGAATCCACGTACTAATGCATATAATCTATATACTAATGCAAGGGTATTTAAACAATTACAGCAAAGGGAATCTGACATCTTGAACCCGGGAAAGACTCTGGACCAGCTTTGGTTAAGGGTTAATGATTTACTGCAGTGGGAAAATGGGGTGGTGAATCCATTTTACTCTTTAGTTCAAATATGATGGCCACTAGGGCCCTAAGTGCTGAGGATTTTAAAAAACGGTCTTCAGCAGGATGACTGTAATGACCCCCTGCATTAGCCCTGGCTCCCATTTTCATTTCAGAGCAATGATTATTCTGTTCTGTGTATCCCAAGATAGAAGGTGATGACAGGCTAAAACCTCACTAACTACATTCAGGAACAAGAGAGAGTGTAACAGGAACCTAATCAAAGTATATAAAATCTTAAATGGCACAAATAAGGTCAGCCTAGTTACGTCTTTTTTCCATCTCAGCACATTTGATAGAACCATAAATGATGGTTAAGTGAAAAGCAGGCAGTCCAGAGTGCCTGGAAACATATTTTCACACTGAGATTTATGCTGCGGGGTCAATTGAAAGGGTGAAATCAGGCACCAGTCTTCATGTAAAAACATTGAGTCACGTTCCTCCCGAGCAAAGGCGGTGAAGATGAACCTGCTGCCCCGTGCAGCCATCTGCCGTGGAGGATTTCACAGTGCCTGCAGCTGCAGGGGTGAAGAGGGGTGTTCCTGGTCTGCCAGCCCAGCCCAAATCAATCCCTTCCAGAAGTGTGACACTTTCAAATTTAAGGCAACCTGTAGGTGATGGTCCTGTTTGTGAAGGACGGTAATTCTTTATAGCAACAAGTTTTCCCATTAATAATGTCTCTGGGTAGAAACGGGTAGAAATCAGTTGTATAGAACGTGTCTGTGATAATGGGGGAAAACTTAGGAAACAATATTGAAGTAGCTTTTAAATAGAGCTGGTTTGAAGGGAAATACTGACTTTCTCGTTGTCATCCACCTGTGCTATTTGAATAAAAGAGACAGAAAAGGGAAGGTTTCTGTATACAGAAATCTGAGCACACAAGTGGCACCACATTAGGAGCGCAGTGGAAATTTTCAGAGCTTTGCTCATGGTCATTCTGTTTTTTAAGGAACAAAATGTATTAATAATACTGGGCATTCACGATAAAGATCCCTCGTTTCCCCTGTATCAGTCATGACATCCACCAGCGTGTATCAGTTCTTCTTTACACAGTGCTCTGCTTCACTATGGTTGGAGTGTTAATGGGAAAAGGTAGCTGTAGCAGAAGAAATAGTGAATGATTACAGGTGTAAGGTGCTGTCCTTTCCCCATAGGCAGTGCTGACGAAGGCTGGCACTGAGTTGTATCTTCATCCTTTTTGAGGGTCCAGCTCCTGGAGGAAGAGGTGCCTGGCATCACCTAAAATGGGGGTCCAGAGTTACTCTTCACAGGGCTTGTAGAGTGAGAAACACTCCGATCACAGCAGTAACTCAGCAGAGTATTTTTTAATGTGATTCTTTCAGGTTGGAGTTAGAATTACATGGGTGTCTTTGCTGTGAATCTTTAAATGTCTTGTTCTGTGTTGTCATTAGTACAGTACTGAAATACAGGAGTGTGAACAAGAAAAAAATGCTTGGTTATTGCTGATGAACATGAAAAAAGAGCATAGTCCAATGAAGCTGATGTGAGCACTGCCTAGCTTAATAAGAAATAGCTTAATTCCCACCTCATTTTATTGGGAAAAAAAGGTTCTGTTGTACCTGAAGGAGTGGAGAGAGAGGTTTTCTGAAGTATCATCAGAGTGTATAGGAAAAATTGGCCAAATGGGCCACACAGCCAGACTGAAAACGGAGTACAGCTTTCAAACTGAAAGTAAACCGTACTTTCAAGAGAATGAAGCATCAAAGCATCACTGCACTGGAAACACATCCCCTTCTTTTTGGAGTTGCTTGTTTTTGCTTCAGTGTATTCCTCTTTTTAGTATCAAAATTAAGAGCCATATTACAGCAACTGCCTGCAGCAGTGCTGTTGCCTTTTACATTTGGTTCAGGGGAAGCTCCTTGAAGAAGCAATGAATGACAGGATTGTAAACACTGAGTCTTATTTACTCTCGCACATACCCTGCTTTCACTAGCAATGGAGCCATACCGGTTTGAACTCAACATGTATGCTCTTTTTTCAGTGTAGTCAAGCCTCGTACTCATTTTCTGTAAGCAGATTTCACAGTACATATCTGTGTTGAAGTCATGGGTGCATGCTGGCTAATCCTCCTTCAGTGCAGCCTTCTCTTTTTTACAACAGCAGCAGGGTCAGCAGAGAGGGGCATCAGATATCTCTTTCACCATTGATGCAAACAAGCAACAAAGGCAGCTGATTGCAGAGCTGGAAAATAAAAACCGGTAAGCATCCACAAAGTACCTGGTTTTGTTCAGTCCAATATATTGTGTATGTTTGGTTGTTTCTTAACATTTTTTACCACCTACTTCCGTGCAATGTGCTCATTATACATGCACATACACCTCCCCCTACAAAAAGCACATGGCACAAAAAGGTCCACAGAGTATGACAAAGGCTTTGAAATCCATAGCCACTCTGTCTTTTAATGAGTGTACTGTTCAATGACATGATATAATATTGATACTTTACTGTTTGCAGTTGCTGTTTGTTAAAGAGTTAAAAAAAAAAAAAAAGCCTGTTCTCTTTCAAAACCAGATTAACTTTCAGTTGGATCCTCTGTAGCACTGTAACATGAAATAATAAAAGGATCAGTCACACTGGCAACGTTATGCTCCCCTGCTTTTATTTGTTAAAAAAGTGATTAAAGCTCACCAGAACTACTTCTGCCTGGGAAAGGTTTACAGAAAGGTTAGCAGCAAGTTAGGCTGCTGATCAAATGAGACACTAGGTACGGATGTGACGGAGACTGAGAGTGTCCAGGAGAAATGGGCTCGCCGGCCCCAAAACGGAGTGTTGCCCATTTGTCAGCAGCAGAGACTCTGGGTATCAGACTGCCTGATGCCATGAAATGTATGGCAGCAGAAATCCGCTTTTACTGCCGGACTGTAAAACAGAGGCCAGCCCAGACCAGATGGTTTCCTATTCCAAACTGGGCACTGCCTTCTGTCACCATGTGATGAGCCACCAGCTCCAGTCTCGATTTGTCTTGCACTGTTTGAGGCCTGCCTCCTGACCGTCTGCTATCCAGCACATTGCAAAGAAGAGATACAATTCACAAAGGTTTCAGCCTTCTGCTGCAAAGCTTTGTATCAGCCTTTTGACACCGCTCCAGGTCTGGCAAGCCAGTCATAACAAGTCCTATTGAAAGTCCTTCTCCGTGAATTGTTGACTGCTCTCCCATCTCTGCGTACACTAGAAGTATTTTTGAAGTGCTAAACATTTTCTCTGATACTCAGGAAGGGCCAGATAGGTTATTTTAATTTTTGTTAAGTTCATGCAGTGCTTGAAATGTTCATGGGAAAGAATTAGAAGGGAGCAATTTAATTAAGCATAGAGCTATTTCATGTCTATCTCTGATTTTGTGGGGGTCATGAAGAAATATTTCCCTTTATGATGAAATCTTAGAAGTTTACTTAAAAAATACCCAGAGCCCTCTCCCATTGCTGAGGGCTTCTTTTGTTGGCTGGAGCCAATTATATCTATGTTGATGAAGAGCTACATACAATCATACTTTTTCTCCTTTTGCAAGATCCATTGAGCTGGTTGTGTGGAAGATTATTGACTTATAGTCTTCTGCTTATTCTCCTCCCCAAGGGAAATCCTACAGGAGATCCAGAGGCTGCGACTTGAGCATGAGCAAGCATCTCAGCCCACGCCAGAGAAGGCACAACAAAATCCCACTCTCCTTGCAGAGCTCCGGCTCCTGAGGTAGGTCCACAGTGGTAAAACCTGCAGCCGTGACAGGCCAGCCAGTCATTCTCAGCGAGAGAAGAAATAAGAGATCAGCCTGGCTTACAGTTTGGGGGGCTTTTTTAAGTAAAGAACACAATGTGTATTTTTTTCTCCATTTTCATTGCAGGCTGTAGTCCTAGAAGTAATTAAGCCTATGCTTTAAACAGCACGCACGAGGAATCTCACATATTACTCATCTACATTAAATTAAGCATTTGCATTAGTGTTTGCAGAGTTAAGCCTTTAGGTCATTTGGAATAGGTCCCTACAGCCCTGTCCAAATACCATTAATTATATGGGGAAAAAAGTTCTGTCAGAACAAATGCTTCTACAAAGACTTCTCGTTTTTGCTAAAGTAAATACAGAGCTACATGAAAATACAGCCAGAATTAGACATTAATTTTTGGAAATTTCCCCCATGTGTTGAACTCCAAGGAGAGGTCAGTTCCCTTCACCCTGCAAAACCAGGCTGTGGAACGAACCTCCTTGTCATGTGGGAAGTCAGGAGTAGCTGAAGATCTAGAGGATCATTTCTCCAATTATCCCACCAAGCTAAAAACATTGACATGGATGTGTCTGCATGTTAATTAGGATGCTCTACGTGGATTTACTAATTGCCGTGTATCTCACATTGAAGAGGTACAGTTGTCATTGGCCCAGATCCTTAGGATCCCTGCAAGTCCTGAAGTTCCTGTTTGGTTTTGTGAGAGCCAGACAGAGAATCCAGTAAGAACTGTTTAAAACACTTCACATGAATAGAGAATAGATTATTTCTAGTGAAACAATGCTAGATTAAGTTTTTCCCCACCCCCATAGAGCCATTCTCTTATGAGGAAACTAAAGAACATTTTTGGCCACTTAGCTGCTCCTCACACAAGTAATATTTTAGTGGTCTGATTCATAACCAAAGGAAGTTACTGTAAGATATTGTGCTAAAATTGTTCTCTACAAATACTGTATAGTTTAATTATTGAGTTTTCCACACTAAAGTATTTTTCTGTTTCACAAATAATTACATTTGCTTTCCAATCTGAAGACAAATTAGCTTCTTCATTTCTATGAGTGATTTTAGTGTGTAATTACTTCTAGATACCTACAGGCTAGTAACATTCTGTGAGACATATGAAACTGTGATGAAAATGCATACTCTGTATAAAATACACCAATAATGTAGCTCCTGTGCATCAAACCTGTAGTCTGTTCTAAGCAGGTTTAGGAGATAAGCATTCTAAGTAGTTGACAAATAAAATTCATTATCCTTAAAAAAAAAAGTCATATTGGACAGTGTTAGTGAACTGATTACTTAATTTTTCCCTCTTTCTGGTTCTGCGACACGTATTAAAAGCATAATATCCTTATTTGAATTTCCTGACATGGGATGTCCCTAGGGCAGCGATGCTGAGTTCCTCAATTATGATACCTTTCTGATTTAATTCAGATTCTGTCAGAGTCAGAAAATAACTTTTAATCTGTGGGTCTGTACTGCTTTGCATACCTTCTAAAATGTTCACCATTTGAAAGGCAAAAGATTGGCTTTTTCGATTTACTTTGGAATTTCAACACCTCCTAGACACTTAAGATGTCACGAGGCCATTCTTGTAATATGTAAAACAGCAGGACTCAGAGCAGCAGCACTGATTTACATCTGTTACCTCACAGATTTGGGGGGCTTGAATCGATTAGGGCAAATTAGTTCATATAATATTAAAAAGTGCTGGAATCTGTAAATGTTGTGGGTACCTGTCCCAGCATCTTTTACTAGCTGCTGTAGTGTTGCAGACTTGCTGAAATGTGGTTCTGAACACAGCACTCCTTCACATTACCAGCACTGTCTTGGAGACAGGTTGGAGAGCCCATTACTTCCGAGAACTTGCTCTAGAGTACAGCAGGAGAAAAAAGTCAGAGGAGCCGTCTGTACATTGCATGCTGCTTAGATCTCTCTCCCCGCAGACAGAATCTAAAATCCAGCAGAGGTCTGTGCTAGGACCTGCCACTTTGAATTACATTGATAGGGTATCTTATTTTTATAAGCCATTTCTTAAACTCAGTTGCCTTTGCTTTGTACAGTTCATAGCATTTCCAACCATTACACGCCTGGAAAAGAAAAGCCAGCACAGGCAATTTTTAGCAGAGAATAGATTAATCCTCCAGAAGAGTAAATACAACCTGGCAGTGTTACTATGTGATCCCATTACACAGGTGAGAGAGATCATACATGAGAAATCCTGTAGAAGTCAATGTTGCTTTTATCGGTAACCGCTCTCATACAGAAAAGGCTCAAAATCAGGATTTCATATTTCCCTAAATCAGGAAATGAACTTGGTCTTGTTGGCTCTGACGCTTTTCCATTTAAGAGGAAATTGTCATACGTTGTAGTTAGTACAAGGCTAACAACATAGCGGTTTTGTTATTTGCAACACAGTAGTGAATAAAACATACCTAATATGTATATTTTTCAGCAGTAATGTTGTTAATTACATCATAGCTTCCGGGAAGCAACAATTTTATTTTGTGTTTATGCAGGGACTTCTTACACAATTTAGTGATTGAACATGTGCAAGTGCTGAACCCCTGCTCCGTGCAGTGGAGCTGTGCAGAATCAGAGCTGTTGCCATTTATGTGGGCACAAGCTGGCTGTCACACTTGGAGTGGCTCGGTATCTGCACTGTGACAGGACCAGCACTGGACTCCGAGTTCAAAGAGCTATTTTCAAGCAGTTATATCTCCACTACATGATAATCTTACTCCTGCTTTCAGAAAAAAATAGAAACAAAAGCAGATTGCTGTGGTTTTCTGGCTGAATTTCTGAACTCTCTTAGCTTCTGTGACATCTCGCTGTGTTTAGTGCCCCTGCTGTAATTTCCTGGCCTTCAGGGCATGGCTTTAATTTCTCCTGACAGCTAGTGAGCTTATTGACTAGAGAGATCTGAAGACAAAGATTACCAGGTATCCCCACAAGGGAGTATAACACCCATTTGTGTGAACCTCCTTTGTTCTTTGGAGGACGGTGTGTGTTAGTGTCTGTCTTTTTCCTAATCACTGTATTCAGTCCCATGAATATTCTCAGGGTGAGGGAACTCCCTAGCTTTCATGTAGCCCCATGTCTAAGCACTATACTGAACTCATACAATGTGTTTGCTTTCCTGCGGTCTGTAGGCATATACCCCATAGTTGGGCTGGGGAAACAATGCAGCTAAATAAGCTCCTGACGGTGTGAGGGGTCAGCTCTGATGGGATCTGCTTGTTTCTCAGACAGCGGAAGGATGAGCTGGAACAGAGGATGTCAGCTCTCCAGGAAAGCCGGCGGGAGCTTATGGTTCAGTTAGAAGGCCTCATGAAACTGCTGAAGGTAAGGAGCTCCACCTGATACTACCAAGGAGAACAGGCAGAGTGAAACAAGAGAGTACAGGGAGGAGATAGGACCACAGAATTCTGCAGAACTTCACTATTTCCACCCATAAAATTTGGCTTTCTTTCCTTCCCTTTCTATTTTTTGCCTTGGTCTTTCAGTTCAGGGGGGTTCAAATGATGCTCAGATGATGTTGTTCCTGTAGTAACACTGCATCGTCATTGTCATCTACTGCTAAATAGATGGAACATCAGAGACAAGCTCTAAATTATTGAAGAATTAATACAATCCTTTAAATAATACTGCAGTGTGATCCGTTACAGTCCTGGTTTGTTCTTTTGTAGAAGGATTTGGCAGCATCTCTGGTTTTCAGGCTAGCAATCTCTGGATCAGCCATTTGACAATGTCCAAACACAAAATATTTTGTGGTCCAGTTTCAGGTGGTTTTAGGGTTTCCTCTGTTGAGGACATCAAATAATAATAACAAAAAAAGAATAAGAAAAGAAACAAAGCGACACGTAAAATGAGTTAACTAATAACTGAGAAAAACAGCACCGTACACTATTACCTACTCCAGCTGAAAGTACAGAATTACTTTTGCTAGTTCCTTTAACTTTGCCCATTCAGTTGCTCGTTCTGTCAGACATGCCATTTGACAAGCAGCTCTAACTCTCTGATCTCAGAGATGCCTCCCCACCAACACTTGGTCATTTTCATAAAAACAGAAGCAAACCCTTGTTAAACAGATGAAATGCCTCAAGAAAGGATCTCAGTTAAAAATGAAGGTATCAGAAAGCATGTGCATTTTTAAGACAGACTAGGTAAGATGGGGTTTTTTGGCAAAGTCCAGCCCTATTTTACCTGTTTTGCCTCAGGACAGATGATGTCAGAAATTCACATTGGAAGAAAGTGCTCTGAATAATGTAAGAGTTTGTTTTGTTGTTGGCCATGCCAGATAAAATGAGTGCATGGAAATTTAGTGCAGCTTAGGTCAAATATGGCTCTGATAAGAGCAGAAAGAATTTCAATGAAATACATTTAGCAACATGTATTTGCATCAAAGGATGAGTTTGACCCCTTATGTCATTTGCATCTCCTCAGACACAGACTTCTGCAGCTACAGTGCCAGAACTGGTGGCACCTGAGTAGCAGAGCCCACCAAGTAGCCAACAGATTTTGGGGAGCTGGAAGTAGACAGGGTATTTTTCTCTCTACCTCTAAAATGCTGCAGTGCCACAACCAGCAGTCAGGGCAGCCTGCTGTCATTGCATTGCCAGGACAAAGAAAATTTTGGGTAGGAAATGGTAGTAGCTTTCTGCACACTTTGCACTATTCTGTGTTTCAAAGCGTACAGAGGTGGGACTGTAACCTGGTCACATACCTTCAACTATCTCAACAGTACCTTTAACCCTGCACTCCAAATTTGGCTTTATTTTCTGTTCTTCACTTACATCCTAGCTAATCTCATGTGCCGATCCTCTTTTTCTTTAGGAAGAAGAATTGAAACAGGTAGTAAGTTACCTCCTTATTGTAGGCCTCACTAATTCCTAAATGTGGTTGTGTTCCTGTGATTTATTTTACTTCCTTTGCTTGAAATGTGTGCGTGTTCTTTTGACCAAAATTAATATTTTGCAATTCTTTCACACATTATTTTCAAGTATCTTGGAGAATTTTCAGAATTAAAACATCTTAGCCCTCTAGAAAGCGAGTCATGGCTACAAGGAGTCTTGACCTTTTTCTCAGTCCTCTAAATAAAAACACCTAAGATATGGAAATCACCACCCAAATGTAGTGAAACCAACCTAGAATATGCATTTAAGAACACTTCTACCGTAGATAACATTTTGAAAATGTAATAAGAATTCTGGAACTTTAAGAGAAACATTTAAATTAGACCAGGGTGATGAGTTTGAAATCCCACTTTATCCAGAAGAAGTCAGGGCATTGTGTGCACATCTTTTAAAGTTGGCACTAACGCTAACAGTCCCATGAGTCTTCAGGAAAACAACGCAGTTTCTAAACAGTGTCTGCAACCTAGATCAAAAAGGGCAAGTATTTGTATTACTAGTGGTAAATTTTAGAAGTTTTAATTGGTTTGGAGCTTTTTAATAGTGAAATGGATCGTTGAAAGATCTTAGGCTAAAAAAAAGCACTTTCCAGACGGCAGTCTGATTTATGAGTCCAATAAAAATGTCTCATTTTAACAAAACACGCTGCCTCTTGCTTTCATCAGCAGAAGTACAGTCACAAGTCTGATGTGTTCTGTCTATGGTAGAGCACATGGAGTCTGTAGGTAGTCCTCACTTTCATAGAACTAACATTGTGCCTAATCTTTGTAAAGCATCAGTCTGTCACATTACAAAAAAATAAATCTGACCAAATGTCGCCTCCATGTAAGGGCTGTCCTTTTTGATTCTGCAGTATAAAAGATCTTCCGTTCGCAAAAGAGAAGTTTCTGACGTGACAAGAGTTTCCCTATCATATAAAATGTTCACTGGACAGTAAAAAGCACATTTTCAGGCTGTTAGGAGATACGATTTTTTTCTTCCAAGAGTAATAACCTCACTGAATACCAGGTGATAACACTAAGGAATTACTCTCACAATTTCTATTAAACGATCCCCATTACACTATGCCATTTCACGATCTCTCGAGAGAAACAGGATTAAATTAATTTCTGGAGGAATTCCACTGGAATGAGCAGCCTGGCAATCTACCTAATGCTTATGAACTTCATCTTTCTTTGCTGCCCTTCCTTGAGAAAGGATAATGAGTTCTTCGCATCTGTGTCACTTGAGGCTGTGAGGTGGGCTTTCCCCACGTGTCATCCCAGCTCAGTTCCAGCAGAGGGCGCGATGGGCTAAAGTGCCTGTAAAGCCGGGTTTCCTTGTTCTGTCCTAAGCACGCGTGACACTTGATAGTGGGAAATCTTTTCCTGTCTAGCAAGGGTTAACTTCAAATCCGTAGCAGGTTGACTGGGCATGGTGAACTAAATAAAGTACGTTGATGTTTTCCTGAAAGGCACCGGAACATTGATAGCTGCAACCAAGTACGATGTAAAAGCTGAAGCCATCCGCGTATCCGTGGTAGCTGGGGTAGCTCCCTGCTCAGCACGCCTTGGTCCTCAGCTGGGGGGGCTGCCGAGGTCTGGGAGCATTTCGGTGCTCTGTGTCTCTTCTGAGGTTACTGAAAACGCATTGCTGATGATCATAGCAGGTTTCAAGCCATTATCTCTAGCCTGTGAAAACCACGTTTCTCCTGATAACCCCTAAGCAGGAATCCAATCCTAATAGCACTCCATTCCGACGAACTTGGGCTGAGGTGGATCTTGATGAATAAAATAGAATTAAAGTTTTCACTTCTGATATCAGGCATTCCCTAATACCCTCCTGTTTCAACTTGCTGTTCATAAGTTCTGTCTGTTACTGCCCAAACAGTGTAAGGAGAGAGGAGTTTTTTACTGGGCAGGGGACTCCAAATGTTTCATCTCCCTGTGCTTCCCAAACAGTTTGTTCCAACACTGAGAGCTACAGATGAGAAAGTACTGTTTATCAGAAACACAAGATCTCGGTCATAGCTGCAAAGCAGGCGCAAGGATGAGTGCTGGTGTGCAGCAGTTTTTACATTTCTCTTGTGGGAAAATTCCAGTGATAAAGTACTGGCAGGCATCTGTTATTTTTAGTAAATAAAATGCTTATTCTCAAGTTCATTCCTTGAATGTGACTTGACTGTAGGAAGCAAATTTTGTCCATTTTTTCCCCCGTCTTCTCTGAAAGTTCCCACTGTTGTTGGTGTTCCCCAGAACCAAGATCAAAGGCAGAGGGGAGCTGAGGAAAAAGGGCAAGCGAAAGAGGGAGCTGGGAACCAGAAATCCTTTTGCAAATTTTTTTCACAGAGGATGAAATGTGCCCCATAAAAGGAGATAGCTGTAGATCCCAGATCCCCTGCCTGATGTGCAGGGGGTGCAAACTCCAAGGACCCTGAAACATGTCCACGTTGCTCTGTGCCCTTCCTCTGGAGGACTAGAGATCTGCGTTTTTGCTGGAGTGGGTACAGACGATTCCAGAAACAGGAGAGCATCTGGCCTTTATATATTCAACTTCCCTTTCATCCATCATTTAAATGTTCTAAAACTGATCGTTAAAGAAATTATAAGTATTAAATGCTCAGTTCTCCCATCAGTAATGTGCCTCATAAACCTAATTTGCCCTTGATGTCTCTCTGGTGATAATGTCTGTTAGAAAGGGGTGATAGGAGAAAAGAACGAATAGCTTAGTATTCTGATACATTATTTATGGTCCAGGGCAGGAATTTATAAAATTCTCAAGGGCAATGCTGCATTCCTCCTGCAATGGTTTGCTGTTGTCTTTTTTACAACATATTTGCCAAACTCTATCAGGGCTGCAGTGGCAGCCACTACAGAAGTCAAAATAAATGCCATGGGAAGAGTTAAGAAATCCTCCTGAATTCTCAAAATAAAGCCAGGGTGAGGGAAACACCAGCCCTCAGGTTACTTTCTGCTGTTAACAACCAGGGGTATGTGTTGCAGTTCCTCTTTAACAGCACTCAAGCCATCTGCATCCTTGGCATCTACGAAACACAGGTTTTCTTTCAGTCAAAAGCCGTGTGCAGTTTGGTGTGGGCCCTAGCATTTGTTTTTCCTTAGGTGGATGCATGTTCCCTGGGGGTTTTGAAACAGTGGATGAAAAGGACACTGTGTCTCTTGGTACCACTCACCCAGCTGCGTTTGTAAAAATTACAGTTTCGTAAAGTCTGCTTGAATTTCAGCTAAATGATACTAACTGTGAGGTGCCAACAGCATGACATTTTATATGTCTAGTGTTAAAATGTTTTCACTTCCAGCAGCTGAACCCAGAGCAGGAATTTATATTGCCCTATCCCCACAGTGTTTTGGGAGTGCCTGAGTATATCCTGTAGAGCGAACAATTTAATAGTGTATGATTTAATAGCGCCTTAAAATAGTTCTCTAGCTTCGAATAAAAAGCAGAAAGCTGTATTATTTATTGTCAATGTCAGACTTTATGTGACTGAGAGGTTGCATGTACTGCGAACCCCTGCAGGGAGGCAGAGGGCAGGGCTGTGCTCAGCTCGCACAGCAGCTCTCTGATGAAAGGGGCCGTTTCGGTCCCTTGCCCGGGCTGAAAGCCGTGTCAGTGCCAGCATCTTTCCCCTTTTCACACCCCGAGTGGGTTGTGTTTTATCACACACGTATGCGAACTGGGGGAGGGAGAGAGGCAAGAGGGCAGAGAGAAGGGCTGTACTTTGGTGTTTATTAGCTTAGATATTTATTTATTTTTTAATTTAGCTGCCTGACATTTTCCCAAGCTTAAAGGAAGTCAGACTTTGACTCATATTTTCCTACTTACTATTTTTCTACACGGAAGTGTTGCTGTCTGCTAACAACTGACTTCAGTATATTTCTTTTAGCAAAATTAACATTACCCAACTGATCTACAAACAGCATGATGCCTTTAATCTGAGGGATGGGTGGCAAGGACAGCAGGCAGGAGTCTTGCAAAGACCTGTTTAACCCCTTGTGATTGTTTTTCAGACCCAAGGGGCAGGCTCCCCACGTTCCTCACCCAGCCACACTATCAGTCGACCGATTCCAATGCCCATCAGGTCTGCCTCTGCCTGCTCCACCCCAACCCACGCACCTCAGGACTCTCTGACCGGAGTGGGTGGAGATGTGCAGGAAGCCTTTGCACAAAGTAAGTCTCATTGATAGCTGGTCTGAGGTACTCAGAGACTGTTTGAAGAATTGTTATTTCTCGTGGTTAACGACTAAATGAACTTGAGCTTCTGAGTTGCATGCAATGAAACAAAACCAAAAAAAAAAACCAAACAGCTCTGCAACAACTGTGTTTTGCCATTGAGAATCAACTTTGTCAGCCATCAGACGTTGCTGTCAAAGGGACAGGTAAGCAGAAACTGGACAGTGATGCCAGTTAATGGATTTTGTGGTGGTAAGAGGGAATTTTAATGCAAAATGGTCAGACCAATTACCAGTGCTCTGTTAACGAGGAGATTGGCTATTGACTTCAGCAAGGCGTTGTCAGTGTGTTTGGTTTTAAGTAAAGACTTTGCTAGGAATAGATGATACAATCATAGAATTACTTCAGGTGGAAAGGGCTCTTGTAAGTCCCCATGTCCTCATGCTCCAAGAAAGAGGTCTTCAAAGTGAGATCAGACCGCTCGGGACCTGAACCAGTTAATTCTGGATAGCTCCTGGCACGCATTTTCCACACCCCCTGTTCCAGTCTTTGGCCATGCTTGCTGTGTACATTTTTTGTCCTTGTATGTGGACAAGGAACATCCCTTGATGCAACTTGTGACTGTTGTCCTTGTCTTTTTGCTTTGGGCCTCTGAGAAGGCTCCAGCCAGACTGGACAGGAATCGAGTCTGGAAGTCTAGGTGAACCTTTCCTTTGCATTTCCAGAAAACTGCCGTAGGCTGCACCAGGTTTCTCACTCCTCTTTCCACTCTTTTGTCAAGTAATAATAAATTTTAAACTGTTTTGAATTTCTAAGGCTGCAGATTAAATTATTATGTTGAATACTAAAGGAAGTAAATAGTCTGTGTCATCTAAATGAAGAAATATTCCTTTTTTTTTTCTGATCTGCTCTCTCCTAAAATATTTACATCACTGCAATTCTTCTGTTTTAATAAAATCCCTGTTTCCCTAGTATAAATCAAATGTAAGTGGAGCTCTGGAGTCCCTCGGCTACAGTGGAAGTGTGTTTGTTCCCAGGAGCCCAGTTCAGCCCTCTCATGCACCCTTCCCCTTGATTTTTATGGGAATTGTGTCTGTCTGCATATCTTAAGACCAGGTTGAATCTATAATGCAATCAAAAACTTTATACTATACTTTTTACCAAAGTGCTAGTCGATTCACATGCTGAACATAGGCATAATTCCTGATCCCAGCATAACAAGTTGCTGGATATCTCATTTTCTGTGTCAAAAGAAACAGGCGAGATACACTTTTCTTCTTTCTGCTGTGAAAAAAATCAAGACAGGCAAAAATGTGGACCACTAACCCCTATGCTGTTATAGGGCTGTTTCTTCCAGAGCTAAGGGTAATAGAAATAATGTAGTGGTCACAATAAAATATCCATAAATAATACTAAGGCTGCCTCAGGCAAATGCTTTTTAAGTACATAAATGTGTTCTGTTCAAGACTGAAAGTAATGTAAAACAGTAAGCAATCAAATTTTAAAAACTGCTGCATTTGATAAATACCTAGCTTTATGTCATTACTTACCATATTCTCTAGGTGGGAAGGTCAGACCCAAAGAACTTCAAGCCAGCCGTTCTGACACATCCTGGCATACAGATTTGTGAGGGGGGGGGGGGTGGGCTGAGATTTTACGGCTCCATTCTGTGCTGTGCCAACAGATATCTGCCAATATATATGTGATGCAGACAAGCCATGGTTAAAGCATGGTTTCTCTTGTTTGGGTTTTTTTCTCTTTCATAGTGTTTGCAATAGTTCAGAGAATCAAAATTGAGAAGTCTTTAGAGAGGGAGTGGCTGAACATTGTGTGTGTGTGCATAAGAGAGATGTTAACTACATTCCAGTAACCCTTTGCTAACAGATATATTTTAAAAAAATGCTTTAGGATTTGGGGAACTTTATAAAATGTGTTGGTTTACACTCAGTCAGTTTTAAAGAATCTACAGCAGTAAAATCTTGCCAATTTCTGTGAGTAATCCAGTTTGGAAGATTAGAAATTCTGTGGGATATATTGATTATTCAGCTACAATAGGATCTGTGTTTGGGCTTTGGGGAAGTTAAGGATGTGCTTGCTACCCACAGCCTGCTCCTAGGGAAGGAGTATTTCATGCAGCTCACAAGAATCTTTCATGATAGATGGTTAAGGGAATATTGCCAGGTTCAGCAGGGAAGCACTTTTAGATCCTTTATTAGAAAGAGTTTAAAAGCAGCCTGGGGCTGTTTAGAGAGGCAGTAGTGCTTCCTTTATTAAAGAGAGAGAGAGAAAGAGAGTAAATTATGGAATATACAGGAAAGTCCTTGAGCTACAGGAGAGGCTGAGAGGGAGCAGAGAAGAAAAATCCCTATCAGTCTTGATGAGCTCAAGTATGTTTCTTCAACATTTGCCATAATTATCTGGCAAATACCTGGCAGTAATGTTGTCATTAAGCAGAGCTGTGGGAACTTAGAGAAAACACTTCATTTCTTCCCTCCTCCCCCACAGACATTGTAAATGAGTTCATGCTGGATTTAATCTTCCAGGCTTGGTCTGCTGGTGTCACCACACAAATGCAAGCTTGATGGCAATGAATAATCTCCACCTATCTGGCATTGTGATTAAATGAAGCATGAGGGTAGGCTTCTGCTCTTGCATACAGCACAAGTAAATGAGGCCATTCTGCAGAGAACTCTTCTGCACGTGTCCGTCGTAAGGACTTTGATACCCTGAATTACCACAATGGCAGCTTTCAACAGGGTTAAAACTGCTTTCAATAGGAAAACATATGTCTTGTGAAGAATAGTAACACTGTGCTTTGTCTGTCTCTTGCTTCAGGTGCAAGACGAAACTTAAGAAATGATTTGCTGGTGGCAGCAGATTCAATCACCAACACCATGTCTTCTTTAGTAAAAGAACTAAATTCTGGTGAGTGAGGCTAGTGAGAGTGGGTAGTCACCACGTTGCCGTTTCACATGTACTTGAAAAAATGGGAGGTAAGAAAATATAAACCAACAAAGAACCAGTATAACTCATCTTCAAAGCTTTTTATGCTTTTAGAAAAAAATAAAAACCTAAACAACCCTTCAGGAATATAGCAGTTCTGAAAGCCACAAACGTAGAGGTGTAGCATGGGGTTTTTCCTCTTTAGAAATTTCAGTCACTATAGAACATGTAAGACCTCTTACAAAATGCAGTCTGTGGTATCCTCTTAAAAATATCCTACCTAGTAACTGAGATAAGCAAAAGCTTCACTACTGTTTCCCCCACCACAGGAAGAAAACTATCAGCTCTGCAGGTATATGTAGAATAATATACTCACTATGAGGAAGGTGGCATTCTAAGTCCGAAAGGTTGAGGAAGGCCTAGAGAAATAGGCAAGTGTACTTAGTCTTGTGAAAGTCAAATGGAACCATGTGTCACCTTTTGCTTCACAGAAGTGGGGAGCGAGACAGAAAGCAACGTGGATTCTGAATTTGGACGGACTCATTTTGATGACCTTGTTCCGTCCCCAACATCCGAGAAGGCCTTCCTTGCGCAGATCCATGCCCGCAAACCAGGGTACATCCACAGCGCTGCCGCCACCGGCTCCATCCGCAGCGACATGTGGGTACCTGCTCAATTCGCCTTCTTAATCTCATTCTGTTTCTGTTGAAAACAATACGCAGCATATAATATTTTCTCTGCCTCTCAGCTATTTGGTTACCAAAAAAAATGCCTAGATCCAATGAGGACAGCTTCACAGCTGGATGGTAGTGAGCTCTGTAAACAATAAAGGCCAGAACTTAGGGTGCCCTCAGGGGCGAGCTGTCTCGCATGCAGTCCGGTACACTCGGGCAGCATGGAGGCTGTGGGACAGCTGTGTCCCCAGTATGCCCTGTAGAGTAGGACTCTACTCACTGCTTATCCAGATTGAGGGGCCTGTTGGAGCCCACTGGAAAAAGAGACATTTTTAAATGGAAAAGACAGAATGCTTTTTATTGACCAACTCAATTGACCATCAAACCAGTTTATTTTAGAGCCAGAATCTTACTAGAAGGACAATAGGCATCTTTCCAGTTATTTTTAGTTTAAACCTCTTTGTAGCATATTATTGAGAACTGTTCGTTACTCATTTCTGTAGGGTTGTACCCCCAAAATGCCTTCAACAGAATATGCCCTTTGGTCTACTTCTTCAATACCAAGACTACTGGAGAGGGGAAGTAGCAGAAGTGTTTTCCACTGCCAGGAAAATACTAACTAATGGAGCATGTGGTTGGACTGAAAGTATCCCACTCTCCTCATAGCTTACAATAAATTTTTATTGACTCTGAATGTCATTCATCTCAGGAGGCTATTTTTTTGGTAATTGTTTCTAGGGTTACAGAAGATGCAGACCCCTATGTCAGAGCAGAAGATGAAAATTATGAGAATGACTCTGTCCGCCAGCTGGAGAACGAGCTGAAAATGGAGGAGTACCTGAAGCAGAAGCTGCAGGATGAGGCATACCAGGTGGGAGGACACCAGCTGCCCATATATCTCCATAAGTGAGAAACAACAATGCACCATAGGTGCCCAGTGCCCTTGTTGGCCTGTCCTGGGCCCTGAGGCATGATCTCTTCTCAGTTACTAGGTCAGCCACATTCCAAAACGTGCTGTGGTTCTCTTGCACAGACTGGCATGCACCTGCCCTTTGTGCATGTCCAGGAAGACCACACTGCCTGAGGCACACCCCAGTGGTCCTTAAGCTCACCAGAGCGTCAGGTGGGACAGAATTGCCTCTGAGCTTGTTCTCTGCCGGTGCTAACCAAGTCACTTACACCTCATTCCCCTGGGCCATAGAGGACTGCTGGTGGTATCAAGCTTGAGTTCTTTCTATATTTAGATTTTTTTTTCTCCAGTAGTGAAAACCATTCATAATGGTTTCTCCAGCGTGAACTGAAGCTCAGGTGCAGTCTGTGTGTTATTGTCATTGTCAGAATCTGAAAGGAGAGGAAAAGGTCTGAAATGAATTGTATTCCAGAGGACCAAGTATTCAGCAAGCATCTAGTATAGAGAAGCCTGGGGATTTGTCATTAAACACCCCTGAGGAAGTTTTCAAAGGGCACGCTTAAGAGTCTTGAGTAAAGCAAATTTGCCAGGGCGAGCTAGAATTCTGTAGATACTCTGTCCTGTGCATAATGGTCTCCATTTCTAGCCGGTGTAATGAGCCAGTTTTTAAGTTATTCTGACTTGGATCATCCTAATACAAAATTCTTTACTTCCTATAATGTTGGTAGTAGTATCAGTAGAAGGGTACACCCAATTCAGTTATTTGAGAGCAGAGCTGAAGCAAGTAAAAGTAATTATTTTTCCACATGGCAATCAATTAAAATTTGGAACTCACCACTACAGAGCATAACAGAGGCCAAAAGTATAAATGAGCTAAAAAAAAAGGATTAAGCAGGTACCAGGAGATCAGATGCTTGGAAATGAGGTTCAAAAGCACCTTTGGGGCAGGAATTCTTTAAACTGCTGACTGCTGGAAGCTAATGAAATCTAGCCTTTTTATCTGGTAGTTTTTCGGTAGTGTCCATTGCCAGTTGCTTCAGAGACAAGAATCTGGGACTGACAGGCTCATGACAGGCTAATACAGAATGGCTGCTGTTTTGGTCTTCTTTTCTCTCCAGTTGCTGTGATAACTTCGCATTGTAAAAGTTCATTGACTCGTATCAAAGTTGCAGATAGTTTTGAGGTTGATGTGAGCATCTTGTTGTTGTTTACGTAGGTCTGTTACATGCCTGTGGTAGCCTGACAAAAGTCATTTCATTGCAAAGGTCTTTTAACAACATGATGACAGGAGCAGAATTGTTATAGACTATCTACTAAGGCAACAGTGGGTGACATGGGGGTTTTTGTCACAATTTTTTATCCAAGATAGGAAATGGCAAAAATGGCAGCCTTTAAACTTCTGAACAGGATGAGCAGCTACTGCTGATGTAATGGAAAGTAATTGTCAGTTATAAAGAAGGAGTACCTCAATGGTGACAGCTGTCAAGCATCAAATAATAGATGTTATTATTACTGGTAAAAATTCCATTTTCTCCAGAAAGAACGATAGACCAATTTGACTGTACTTTGATTACAGTATGGAAAAGCAATATGTGGCAACAGTGTTACGTGAATATCACAAGTTGCAGTGGGATTTTATACATGCACAAAATTGAGTATGCACTGCAAAATAAGGGCATTCACTGTGCAGTAGAAGTTATACATAGGGGGCAATGGAACTGGGTGTTATTCTTGCTTCAGTCAAAAAGGGCATTTCTACTGCCCTCCAACAACATTCCCGGAAGAAGGGGAGGAAATCTTCTCCCTATCGATGTCAGAATAAAACTTCTTTCAAATTCAGGTTAGCCAAGACTACACCAGATGAACTTTATTCCCCATTGTTTTACAAGATTTGTTTCCACTCAAAGTGGAGGCGGGGGGCGAGGGGGACAGAACGACAAGGCACAACAGAGAAAAAAGAAGGCTTTTTTCTTTCAAAAATGTATTCACTGAGGGAATAGAAAGTCCTCTTTCCAGACAAGTTGTATTTAATAGCATTTTTCCAAAAGAAATGTATTTATGTACTTCACTGTCCGTGAGATCGTCAGTTGCTCTCAGGCAATGATTTGACAGTAGTGATTTGAAAGTAGAAACTATTTGTAGTTGGTGACCACAGACCCAAAACATGCAACGCACAAGAAGTCCTTCTCAGTGTGGCTGATGCACTTTCTATTAGGGAACAGGTTTAAAGGAAGCAAGAAAAGGTATTAATTTAGGAGGGACCACTAGGATAATTAGGAGTTGGTTGGATAGTGTCATGTATTGATCTTGAGACATGTGCTTTGGCTTGTTCTCTGCACAATGTAATTAATTTCTGGTATTTTGCCTTTCTGTTCTATTCCTTTTTTTCTACTAGTATCACTGAGTACTCTCTAAAGATAAACACACAAGTTTCTACTTGCAAAACCAAAGGAAAATTGGGAAAGTTCTGTTTAGGGTATCCTACTGAACAGAGGCAGGTCAACTATTCTCATTTTTCATCAAACCACTGGAATTTATTACAGACTATTTTACTATTTGTGCTCACATGAACACTGCATTCATTTGGATAGCCAAAAAAGCTGGTGGCTGAAGCTATCATAATGTAATTGTCAGCTGAAAAAATCTGCCAGGAGGAACTCCTACTAAGGTTACAAATTGATAACCTCAGTAACAATATGGTAACCATTTTTATGTTATTAAATGTCTTACTTTGTGTAAAAGCAGCACAGTTAAAAAAACATGTAGATGTAGTGTAGCACGGAAGATTGTTGGTCAAAACCCACTCTTGTTATTTCATGTCACCATGTATCCAAGTAAGATTTTCTAATGCTAAACTCTAAATTGGTATTAAAGTATGAGCAGAAAACCCAGTAAGCATAAGGAAATCTGGGACAGGGAACCTCAAAGGAGGCTTCTTTCTCTCTCTTTTTTGGAAGCATGTTGTAAATAACAAGTATTCGTACCAGAAAACACATTTAATGCACTAGTATATATGCTAACAGTGCTTACCCTCCCACATCTGCTACCTGTTGTGTTCTTGTTACAGTCTTTTGCTGGATGTGTTGTGCAAGACACTTTTCATTGGGTTTATTTTCTGGGTCCATAATTGCTCCCTTTATTTCTAGGCTTGTGCATGGCTTTCTTCAGAATAATACACTGCCTGGCTGCTCACTGGCTTAATTTGTCATCTTCTTGTTTTCTATCCTTTGTTGTCTGCAGGTCAGTTTGCAAAGTTGAGTGCAATATCCTTCTCTCTCTCCTCTCAAGTAAGTATCATTACAATTTAGAAGAATGTTTGGAATTAATCTTCATAATGTATATTTCAGTTGCAGGGCACCTTGTGCTGCCTGAATGTATGTGACAAGGCTCTTTCTTTCTTCTTTTAACCTGTGTTAGGATACCTAGGAATCTCTAAATCATTTCTGATTTTTTGAAATGTGGTCCTAGTCCTGAGGATTCCTGCTAAGCCACCACCCTTGTTATCTTCTTCCTTTGTTGACCGTAAGAGTAAGAACGTGGTCTTTTTGTCCCTGAGGATGACGACAAATATATTACCCAGTACAGAGAAACTTGATCCAGAAGATAAGGAACCAAATTACATTTCAGGAAGCCTGAGCTCAATTCCTTAGAATGCTTTAATCTTCCTAGGATAACTGAAATAAATCATTTCTGATGACACGAGAACATCTAGTCTGGTGTGTGAACCGGGAGTTAGGCAGACGTTAAAGAAAGCAATCCACCAGCTGCTTAACCACAGAGGTGTCTTCAGATGTGTTGTAGAAGTTTAAAATGCCCCAATCCAAAGTGTAGCGTGCTCAGCTTGCAGCTAGAGTCTGGCAATTCAGAGATACAGCAGGAAGGTCTATAAATACCCTGCTGGCCCATAGTCAGGTCATGTTCCTCACACATGCCAACCTCACAGTTGCAGCACCGAGTTTAATGCCAAGTTTAGCAATTGTGTTTTTCTTCAGGAGCACAGACAAAGGTTATTTTTATGAAGTAGCCTGTTATTCTGAACATTTGCCGAGGAAATGGGAGACTACACATTTCCTTCTTGCATCATCTGAAGCTGTGGACTCTGCATTTCTGACTTCCTAGGGGAGTACAGTGCCCTGCTGTGAAGACGGCAGTGAGACGATGCTGTCCATCCTACTGAATGGTACTACAGTGGCACTGACCCATGGGGTAACAGGGCCAGAACGGGAGGAGAAATCAAGTTAGGGGTCAGACTGGTCACAAACTGAGTCTCTTCCTCAAAGCCAGAACTAAAGGCAACCAAAGGTCAACTATCAAATGGGCACTTCAGGCTGGGAGCGGGGTCACATTCAGATAAGCAAAACCAGTGACCTAGCCTGCACCACCTTTAGCAGGAATTCATGTTGCTCGATTTTGTATGCTGTGTTTTATGCTAGAACTCCTTATTAATATGGCAATGTTAATGGTAAAATTTGATCCTGGTTCAAGGGATTTGCAACTTCTGGTGACAGTAGAATTTGGATGTTAACGTGTGGACCTTGTGAAAGCAGCTGCCAGTCTTCAGTGCTAAAAGCTGTTAGGTATTTTTGAAGCATCTGCCTCGGCGTCTCTGGCAGCTAAAGCAGAATAAATGGATGTGAAAAGCAAATAAACAGCTATACCCAGAGTACTATAAACACCAAATAACTGCTCGTAAAAATTCTTCTAACATTGCCCTTCAGGTTACGTTCATTTTCCCAGTAGCCTTGTTAAAAACATGAGCTGTGTAGAGTTTCCTAAACATTGACAACCAGAAAAATAAATTTTCTTCTTCTATTTTGTTGCAGTTGTCAGTTACAGATCAGGTCACATGAAAAGGAAAATAGATCTTTCAACGACAATGTATGTGTGTGTAACTACCTATCTAGTGGAAATGTTAATTACAATTATGAATAACTATGACTTTAGAGGGTAGTAGCATTCAGAGAAACCATTTGCAATATTAAGTGGAAAAAAATCCTTTTCATTAGAATTATAAATCTCAGGCAATCCCATTTAAAGTTTCCTTTTTTGTTAAGAAGCAGTGTTAACATAGTGAGGTGGGGAAAAGCATCCTCCTGTAGCTTTCTTAAAAATGTGTATCCTGTCCCAAGTTAACAGAGATCTGAGACTGAGCTACTCTCTCTTCTCCTGGATGCTTCTGAAACTTTTTGAAACCATGTCAAAGAGAAACTTTTTAAAGCACTGTGCTCTGGTTAATTCCATAGCAAAACTCCTTTTGGCTCCCAGGGGAGCCCTTCAGCCAGTACCAAACGTTCCCACCAGTTGTAAAAGCCTGGCCCTGCAGAAATTAGCAACAGAAACTTGGCACTTCACCTACGCCCACAAGAAGAAACTGTACTATAGTACGTTATGGTAAATGCATCTACTCACGATAAACATGGCTTAGTCTTCTCAAGATTCACTCTCTTGTGAATATGGAAGACTACATATCTTGTGTATTTTATTTGGTGCTAATATTTCATAGCACTGGAAAAATATGTCCAAAATAGTTCATACCAGTCACAATGTCTGAAGTGCTTTTGCTGTTTGTGTTGGGTTCTTGCTTGAAGCTTAGCAACTGCATCAAGACTTCTACTTCTAAGATAGTATTATTCAATCAGTGATGATGCAAATACAGTCAGTATGGCCCTAGATGGCCATATGAAGTAGAAAGCCAACATACTTTCTTACCTCACAACAGTATTACATTTGTGCTTATTTAAAAAACAGGCGGGAAAAATGAGATCAGTTTATTGTATTTTCATATGAATGATACTGCTGTTGATGGCCAGCCACAGTGTTTTGTCTTTTCCTCGTTCATCAGTCACGGACAAGTGGTGCTGATGTCATTTGATTCAGGCTTTTTGCATTCTATTTGCATTTGCATTTTCAGAAGTGCTGTGTACAAATTCTCTAGAATTGATTTGGAAATAACATGTAGCATAACAATTTCCCAAGACAGCGAATGATGCCAGTAATATATAAAACATAATTATGTTTTCAGTTTACTTTTTATGTTAAATGTACTTTAACACCACTTGTTTTATTTTTAATAGAGTAACAGAGTGAAATTGAGCTTGTTTTCAGTGGGCTCTAGGCAGATCTTGAAATTAAGGGAACATGCAACTTTGATATTATTTTGCCTTTATGCTCCTGATAGCAGTTGGTTTTTTGCCAAGGATGGCCAATGGGAGCAGAAAGCCTCCATCTCTGGAAGTGGTTAAAAAGTTGTCATTTTCAATTAAGAGCCATCAACTTGTGCAGTGGACGTGTTCCCACAAGAGCTACAATTCCCTAGATTTTCTAAAGCAATGTTTCCTTATTGCTGGCATGGCAACATTTTAGTTGGTCATGTCCAATTCATTTAGATGCATTATTATAACAGAAAAGGAGGTGTGAAAAGCTAATAAAAATCAGACCTGAAGCATCCACTGAGAGGGAGTACAGGGAGGAGTCTTTATTAGAGGTTTTGTTCTCTGTGTTTTAACTGTGATCACATTTTCCCTATTTTGACAAAAGCGTGTACTAATTTCAGTTGGAGACTCCATTCCATTCCCATCCCAAGCCCTTTCACTCACTTGAAACCTTATCACATAAATTGTTGTGAGGTCTGGGACTTTGGGTGGCTATGGGTGACATTTTCTATTGCAAAAGTGACTGAATGCTTTGCGTTGAAACAGGTGGAAATTTTTCAAACACAAAAACTCCATATTCCCTCAATTTTCAATCAAAATGAATGCATTGTTAATAAAATATTATTTATTCAATATGACTGTTTTTCCAGGACAAAAGTCTTACTGAGTAACACATTCGTGGTTTTCTCATCTTCTCTCTTTTTCTCCAAACTCAGTTTTCATGTTTACCAGCAGAGATTAGGAGTATTGCCAAAATGTCAGGTGATAAAACCCATGGGCCAAGTGGTCAGTCCAGTCCACCCGGTGTGCCGCTGCGAGAAAGACTGTTGGCTAAGCTGACAGGCACAGACAATTCGTTTCAGTGCTGTGAAGATACAACCGCGCTGCATATCTCTTTTTTTTTTTTTTTTTTTTTTCTGGGAAGGAGATAAGATTTCACAGCTAGTGTGCATTGCACTGGCCACGGACATTTTCAGCCCTTTGCAATGTGGACCTGGCCATTTACTCTTGGGGAAAGATGGGACACAGGATCTGTAGCCCAGAGTCCAAGTCAGCTGTCCTACTGTCCCACAGTTGAGGGATGTGTGGGTTTCAGATTTGCTGCGCCCGCTGCCTGAGGTCACTTTTCCCAGCTGTGCCCTGGCCTCTCTGGCTGCAGGTCCCCAAACACCGCCAGGCAGAGCTGACTGGCTGCATTTAAAGTTCATGTTTGTGTTCCTCACGTGAGCTTTGTGCCAGGAGCTCAGGAGATCACAGAGATGTCCAGTCTCCCACCTGACACAGGTCTAGCTCCACTACAAGACTGTGTCAGCCATGGCTTTCTCTAGAGAAGAATTTTAAACCTCCACAGATGGAAATTTCACCACATCTCTGGGCATCCCCCCCCAGTGCAGTGCCACCCTCCTCGTGCTTTTTATTTTTTCCTAATGTCCAACCTGAACCTCCCAAAATGTGATTTGTCCTTTTTGTGTGCTTCAGCCCTGCCAAGAAGATTTTTAGCTTGGTTATCCTTGTAACTACCCCTCAAACAGCTGCTAACTCATCCTCCCTCACCACCTCTGCCCCAGCCTCATTAAGCCCAGGTTCTGCAGCCTCTTCCTCACACATCAGTGATGCAGTGGTGAAGAAGCAGTATACAGGCACCAGATGAGCTGTTTACATACATAAGTCATACTCTGCTAGCACAACCAAATGATTCAGTATCTCTTTGGGGGTTTTCCTGAACAAATACATAAAAAAGCCAGCACTACATGGACCATTCCATTTGAAAATAACAGCAGGCTGACAGCACAGTAATTTTCAAAAATGTCTGCTACATTCACTCAGCCATATTTTGGTTTTCCTCTTTATTTTTCTGCTTAAGTAGGCATAAAAAAAAAAAAGCTGTACAAGAACTGTGACCAAGTTAACAGGGAAGAAGTATCTTTAGTTTTGTGAATTTAATTCTAAAATTACAAAAGTGATAGGCATGGTTTTTGAAAACCACTGAATGATAAGTAACAGAAAGGGACTTGTGGACTAAGTTACAAAAAAAGCCAAGAAAGAGTTTTATAACATGACAAATCATATGAGTCTTGACTTGGAATTAATTCTGGCATTTCCAAAACACTGCAATGAATTTAGAACTCTTGAGATTCATTAGTACTCATTATCTCCCATATGAAAATCTCTCTATCCTGTTGCTGGCTGTGGAGCAGAGAGAAGCCTTGAGAGAATTTAGAATAACCCTCTCCACACTCCACCAGAAAGAAGTCATTTACCCAGAAAATTTGAAGCAAACCCAAATACTTGCCAGTACTATCAACACATCTTAATGCATCCAGTGTTTCACAAGCCACTCTTAACTTTGCTGTCCCGGTTTACAACAATACCATCAAGAACTATGAGATGTACCTATATTTACATAACCCTGAAACTGATTCAATAAAAATCAGTCCCAGGCAGCTGAGAAGTGACCTCTTCCATGCCTTTCATTTGTATTTTTTAGCTGAATCACAAAGAGCAAAATGTGCCTTTACTAAGATATCCAGATGAGTTTGTGGACTTAAGCAGTACAGATGCACATCTGATTTTTTAAAAACACTCATTGAAGATGTACCTTGGAATTTTTTTATGAACACCTCATTAGACTTGCAGTGCAGGTTACCTTTCAATTTATCAACAAAATGTTAAATGCTAGGTCTTCTGTAACTGCTTGAGACAAGGAGATACTAAATTAAGATCATAATACCATTTGGCATGCTTAGGTATTAAGGAATTTGAAGGAAGCATTTGTGCTTGAATAATTAATACAATCAAATGGTGTCAAGAAGGAGAAGAAGCAAGCTAAACTACCTGACCTTTCTTCATTCATCAGCTTTAATTTAACTCTTTGTGGCTGATGTAATTTGCATTTCATCTCTCACCTTAAAGACCAGCTTCGTGCCTGAAATCAGCAGAAAAGAATTCATGTCATTAAAGTTTGGTCTTTTGTGCTGTTGTTACTATTATATCTCATGCAATGAGAATTAGTTTTCTGTCTGAGGTAGATCAAGAGAAGAACGATGAGCTCCTTTAACTTTGAAGGGGACAAGCATTTAAACAGTGCCGTCATGATAAACATGCCGAAAGCAGATGTTTGCAGTATTACCTGACTGTAGATCCTGACGTAGTTCTGAGAAAGAGCAGCAGTCATCTATCAAGCATTTTCCATTACCAGCTAAAACTTTTATGCCTCCAATATGAGAATTTAAGATACTTACTGATGCTTCAGGATTCAGGGGAGCACCAAGGAGAAACTGGTGTACCTGCAGATTAGGATGCTTGTGAGCTACAGCACCCAGAATCATGCTTTTAAGTAATCACGTTTCTTTTTAGACACAGTCAAGCATACTCAGGCAGGTAAGCCGAGGGTGAGGCATTTGCATATGAGGCGAGTCACATGGTGGTGAGTGGCACTTAACTGAGTGGCTGAACACAGTGCACAAAGGGAGTAATCCATGGTTTTGCGACCAGTAATGTATTTACAGAGCACCCTGGAAGGGTAAAATGGAAGGGAAGATGGCAACATCTGCAAATCTGTGTCAGTGCAGGCTGAGTTACACCCGGGTTCCCCAGCAGAGCAGGCAACAGTTTTCTTCCCCACGGTGAGAAGATTTTCTGACTTCCCACATGCCCTGTAAGTTCCTGTTTACAGCTCTGCTACCTGTGGCTCACCTGGGTAGAGTGGCTTTTTCACTTACTTTTCCAGGACTCACCGCAGGAACTGGCCAGCTCCTCCTTGTTTCTCTCAATGAAGCAGCAGGCAAAGGCTTTACTTGCCCTGCCTGTGTGGGTGCAGCATCTTAAACCAGCACGCTTTATAAACCTTCCCTAAACATTTCTCAACAGGCAAGCTGTAGTCAGACAGACAACGAAAGCTACGTAAGAACTGATGATGAGGAGAGCTGCTTTCAGACAGATGATGAAGAAAACTCAGCTGCCAACTTCGCAGAAGAGTGGAACCAAGAGGTGCAGCGTCTCTTGACAAAAAAATCACATAACTAAGTTCTGAGGACTGTAGCACAGTACTTTTGTTCTAAGAGTTGTAGTTTGTAGGTGTGTGTTTTTGACAACAAGACTTTTGTTTAAAGCTAACTTATATTAGCTACATCTTCTGTAACATGGCTCATTACCAGTGAAGAAAACAGACTGACGTATGTACTGCTATTACAAGGATGGCGGTATTAATAACTCACGTAAACCCTTTGCACATGATATTGAACCTGTTCAGTTTACAATAATGCTGTTTATAGATAGGAATTTGATTTCTGAATACTTTGAGATTTTAGTAGATCAGTTTACTATACACTGTACATTTTTTCCACAGAAGAAATAAAAAGCTACAATTATGCATTTAACACTGAATGATTATACTCCTGAGTGTATATATCTAGTAGCCCAAAAAACAAAGTACCAGACTATATTTGCAATTTGTTTGCAAGTCTTTAAATTAAGACTTATACAAAAATGTACTAAAATAATATTAATAATATAATTAATAATAGTAATTTAAAACTTCTCTAATTTAGGGCTAATGTGTAACTTAGGAATGTTTCTTTCAAAATAATCTAACAAATCAGCCATAGAAGTTAGTGTAAATATTTTTTTTCCAAATAGATATCATATACAAAAGGTGACATTCAAATGATATAGAATCTAGTTTTTAAATCAGCACAGATCTTCTTAAAACTGTGAACTATGTTTTGAAATACTCGTTGCTAAAGCTGTTTATAAACCACAGGTGCCATAAGATCCCTGAACTGACTGATGTTACGTATAATCCTCCATGGTATTGTTTCATTGATGTTTTAGCTTTAGTAAGCATGTGTTAAACCGGCTGTTTCCATCTCTCTGCCCCTCCTTCTCCCCCCCTCTGTTACGTTATTTTCGAGGCCTTCAGCTTTAAATGTACAGGCTTAAAAGTGCGCTTGCAACTGTTTTCTTTTTATTTCCGAATGTGTATTGCCTTAGCCAGCCACCAGATGTTCTGCATGCACTCTTGGAAATGTGTAGTGAGACTCTTTCAGAGCTGGATGGAGAAATAGCTATCAGTGAAAAGCACAAGAAAAGCAGTAGATTTTCTCGAAAGGACAGGCATACAGTTACAGAATTGGAGTTTTGTCCAGTTTAGTATTTTTCAAGTATAAAGGCATTTCAGGAGAAAGGGGACTTACCTGGCCATTTTGGGTTAGGCAATGGGACTGCTAGCTAAAAAGTGTTTGCTCTGCTGTGACTGCAAACCTACAGACGCTCCTGAGCAGGGGCTGACACAAACTGGCTATAATGTCCTCCCCACAGCATATTGCTTGGAAATAGACTATACCCGCATGGCACATAGCACTGCCATGCAGAGACATCAGAGCCAGGCCAGGATCAGCTAGACCAGAAGCCAGGCAGTGACACAGAGCGGTGTTAAATGCTGGCCACACAGCCCTGTGTGTCACTGAGTGCAGTGTGTCAGCTCAGGGCGACCTCTGTGCCAATGTAATTTTACTGCCCTAATACAGTATTAGGCTTCCAGTATCTGGCTGACCTGAAGTGACACTGTCTAACAGCCCTGAAAACAGTAGTGTTTCATACAGATATTTCACACCAGCAGTTTGCCTACAGCAAGCGATGAGATACCCATCTAAAGCAGGTTAATGTGGTTTGGCTGGCCTTGCTTTCATGGTGACACGGATGTGCGCTGCTGTATTTACATGAGATTGCTATGTAGCTCGACCCAGTAAGTCCACTTGTTTGCATGCACACTCTAGGCTCGTGGCTGTTTCCCTGGGCGCTATGTGTTAGGGAATGAGTATCTGTATGAAAAAGCTGCTTCCATCTTTCACTTTCATGGTGTTCTATTGCATATGCAGGTCTCTTGTCTACATCTCCTTGCATATCTGGGCTTGGTCTCAGACATCCAATGCATACTAAGACATCCAGATATCTCCATGTAAGCTTTTCATTTTTGCAATCACTGATCTTTGCTCCTGGGGTATGTGCCATCCTGGCAAGGCAGGCACCATATCCTCCAATGCCCCCTCCTCCAACCTCCTCTCAGGAATGGGTGAGCCTCCACTAGTGCCTAGCACTCCACATTTAAAGCTACTCTGGTGAAGCTGTAGGCATTGCTGTCAGCTCAGGATTCCAGGCAAACATTTCCTGAACAGAGAGAAAACAAGCTAGAACACAGCTACATGCAATGGCTGACTAATTCAACCCATGTCAAGTTTAACTGTACCCAGACTAATAGATCCCTCCCATCATCTTCATGTCTGTGTGCTTGTTATCACTATGCTTAAAATAGATGCAATAGAATAAATCCATTGCAAGGGCTTCTGGACTAGGAGTAAGGAAAAAAGTTGACGGATCAAGCGCCTTTCATTCAGACCGGTGTCAACAAGGTGATCCCCAGTGGAATGCTGGGTCCCTTAAGCCTTGGAGCTCTGAGATGAAGCACCTCTTGCTTGGCTCTCCAGATATCTATTTTAAGCATTTTCCAACTGTTAAGCTGGCTGCGTTTTCGCCCAGCTGGTCTTTGTCTGCTTGTTGAATATTATTTTGGTTGTGGTTTGCGGTCATTAAAACAGAGTTACAGAAGAGGTCCCTGGCGAGGGCCTTTTCTTAACTACCAATGGCCCACCACAGCAGTCAAAACTCCGGGTGGTTTTACTGTCACTGGAGGGAAAACCAGTGGTTTGGAATCAGGAGACAGGGATGTGAAGATATATAGGGTCCTTGAATGTCCAAAGCGAAGGTGGAGAATGGGTTGTCTGTAAGTAGTAATGTTAACTAAACTGCATAAAAAGGTGTGTGGCCTTTGTTGTGATATAATATGTATTTTCTTATATGCATGAGCCAAATTGTTGCATCATAATTTATCATAAGTGTGTCCGCCTTTACTTTCAGTCATCTTCTCCCATCCTTATTGGTTCTCGGCAATTACTGTAGATAGACCTTGTAAATATTGCAACCGCGGGTTGCTGTAATCACGTTGGTTCAATTCAGCAGACGGAGCTGTGAACAACAAGCACTCCACTGTGTCCTGAAGACAAAAGGGCATTTTTACCTTTGAACCAAAAAGAAAAGATAAAGTATGAAGAGTTACATCTTGAGGCTACTAACTGTAAGACATTTTTAAAACTACTGTACTTGACACCACTTGAGACAGACACAGAGACACTAAAGATGTCACGATATTCATTGGTATTGTAACAGAACTGCTATTGTATGGGGTTTTTGTATTGCTGTTAAGTATTGTTTTGTGTGTGTGTGTTGGAACCTACTGGGGACATGTTATATTTTGAAGTGATTAAACTATTTAATTGTGTGTCTATATTTTGGAATGGAATTATTTCTTCATTAAAAAGATTTTTAAAAGTAATTATGGAGCATCACGTTTGTGGCTTATTTGGTTTTGGAAGTCCTGTTCCATAGAGCCCAAGCAGTGGATGTTTTCAATAGGGAAGAAGAAGTGTCCCCATGGTGCAGCAAGCAGTCTTGCCTTCACCCACACTGTCTCCACTTCTGTATGAAGTTCCACCACTTTCCCCAGCACTGTGAGCATGGCACTGAGCAGCACCTGCTTTTGGTGGCCCAGGCAGTTTCTTCTTTCTTCCGTTCTTAATTCTCTGTGTCTTTGGCGTTTTCACAACCTCAAAATGCAGTTCCCCATCTGTAAAATGTCTACCCCTGCTTCCACTTCACAGCAATGAAAGTCACCCTAAGCTGAGACGTCAAGGGCCCAACAGGTGCAGGGTATGAGGGGACCCTCGTCCTCAGGAACCTAAACTATCTGCAATAGTGTGATTTTTCTTACCTGCTCTGTTTCTCCTTCTCTGTCCTTAGAAGGAGCAAAACCTTGGAAGAGGTACTTTTTAATGGCTTTACCACACACAGTCATGTGTTACCTTTTACTGCAGAAGGATGTGAAGTCTTTGTTTTTCCAGTTACACTTTTAAGTCTTTCCATGTCAGGTCTTGGTTAGCTACTGGTTGCTAACCTAACAAAGCACAGAGATGCAAAGCAAGAGCTCACACCTAAAACAAGTTTGTGTCCCGGTGAAGTATCTCCAAGCGTGTCAGGGACAGTCGGGAGGCAGTGCCCAGCTGTGCTTTCTGTGCTGGTGGCCCTCCACGGGACAGCTGGCTGGGTGTGTGCTGCTGGCCCTTGGTGGCAGCCCTTTCCAGCAGATGCCCTGCAGCCAGCCATTGCGGAGGGTGTCGCTGGCAGCTCAGCACAGCTGCAATGTCCCCAGCTGTACACACGACGTTGCTAGCTGGCCGATTAATGGCACCCTGGCGGGGTCTGTTAGGAGGAAAGCAGTAGCAGCTCACCAACAATATCCTCTATCTACTTGCCACATATCCCTGTATCTTGGGAAGCAGATAACACCCAGCCTGTTGCCTCCTTCAGCGCTGACTGCTGTGGTAATCTATAAATCACCAGGGTTTATTTATCCTAATTCCCCTGTCTACATGGTGACTTTATTCAATAAAGATGGCCATTTTACACTGTAAATTATTTGCCATATCTGCTGAACTTTGCCTCCACAGTCCTAGTCCAAATTCATATCTGCAGGACTGTAATATATGATGACATATCATCAGCTCATGAGGATAACTGTTTTATCCATGCATAATCCCAAATTGCTGTATTTCTTCCTAACCCACAGTCTATGGCCTTTGGGGAACAAAGCAGCCAGTGAAAACTAATTTATAGGCAAAGGCTGTTTTCCTCTTTGCCTCTTGATTACTGTGGCTACTTTCTGCTCCCTACAAGGAAAACAGGCTCATACAGGAAGAAGTTAGTTTCGTGTGCAACAGGATATAAAATAAAAATAGTAATACTAAAATAATAAATTTTTTTTAATAAAATACTAAAAAAGAATAAGTCAGTCTTCTATATATCTGGGAAGATGGCACCTTGGCTGCATCAGAGCTGAACTAGGTGACTGAAAGCATCTGGAACTTTCTTTCAGCAGCACACGGTTCTGTGGCCACTCTTCCAAAGTCTGCTTGGGAAGCCTGTTGCTCCACAGTTGCATATTCCCTTGCAAGCAGCCTTTAGTTCTGGGTGAAACCTTTTAAGGGAATATCACAGGAATACAAAGCTGAGCCTATCACAGAAATAGGTTAAGTGGGGTGGGATGAGAAATCTCCACTATTGTTCCGTGATGAAAAAAATGCATTGAAAAATTTCATATGCTTCAGGATCATCCTGTCTAATACCCCAGATAATCCGCAGATTAAGGATTCCCCGTTGCTTTTTCTTGAGTGATTGCCACTGGATGAGTTGTCTGTGGATTAGGACAGCTATCCCACACTGCCAGCACAGAACTAATGTGCCTTTGGCTGCAAAAAAGGCAAAGTGGCAGAATTAGGCTGCACCTCTCACTGGCTTCCCATTTCCCTGAGAGAGGTACAAGCCAGTGATGAACAGGTCCCAGACCGGAATAAGCCTTTCTGAGGACACACAATGTGGACCTTTCTAGGAAAAGCTGGTCTGGGGAAGGGACCTCCTAGGACAGGGCTGGGGAACACATGCAGAGGATCAGAAGAATCGTGCAGCCACACCATGCAAGCTTTGAGGTATGATGGTTAATGCAGCTTGGAGATAATAAAGACTAAAAAGATGGGCAATGCAAGAGAGTAGTTGATTTTTCCATGTCTTGGAAGGAAACAGAAGAGGCCACGGTGCATTTTGGCATTGATATGCAACGTTGCAGAATGTAGTTTGCTATTTAGTACAACAAAATTTACCAGTAGCAAATTAATATCCTCGTGACTTAACATTTTTTACATAACACTCAGTAGTGGCCAGATGGCAGATGTGTTAGGCCTGCTGCTTGTTATGCTAATTGCCAGCCATAAAGACCTCCCAGTTAGCATTTCATGTCCTTTGCTTGTCACAGCCCAGCATCGTGTGCAGCCTGCGTGTTCCTTCAGAGAAGTAGCACCCTACGAGTGCATGTTTTGAATGGTTTTCTTATCACTGCCGGGTTCGGGTTTGGCCCTTCTTGGTACACTCCTATCTAAAAATATATGAGTCAAAGTGGTTTCCACTCTGGGGATCTGAGCACACGTACCTACTTTTCTCAGCCTTTAGTCCTTGCAGACCCCAGGTCTCTGAAAGTCCCCCCTAAGCCCAGCCTGGGGCACAAAACCTCCCTGGTCCTCCTCCCTCCACCACATGCACCTCGGTGTGATTGCAGGGCAGGAGGCTGCTCCTCGCTGCAGGGACCTTTGTCCCCACATTTTTGCTGGCATTCCAGTCTCACACTGAGGTGAAGCAGGATTCTCCTGAAACTTCCCCAAAAGCTGCATGGCATTGCCTTGCGGAGCAGGGGTTGCTGCTCAACTGAAAAGTGTGTTTCCCCTGGGTGAGCATCTCTCTGCTGTCCTGCCCCGCTTCCCACAGATGCCGTGGGGCCCAGACTGCAGTTTCTTCTGGGTAGGATCCCTTGATCAGGTCTCAGAGTTTCTTTTGGACATCCCAAACTCTTCCCTTGTTTCACCCAGAGTGTGTGTGCCCCCCTGCCCCTCAGACTTACCTCCCTTCCTGCACCCCTCACTGCTGCTTAGTCCAATTGCACTCCATTGTTTCCCTTTTTTGCTTTGTTGTTTTCTGAGGCCACTGACAGTCTTAACTCCCCAGCGATATTGTGCCCATGACACTGCTGCTATCAGTAGGAATCAGGTGCTTAGCAAGCCAGGAAGGTCTCCGCTTCTCTGCACTCCTTTCACCTCTGCCTTCATGTACAGAAAGAAGAACTTACAGGCTCTGTGAGAAGTAGCTTTCATCACTATGTATTTTATGTAGGTGCAACTAAACTTGCAAAAAAACCCAACACACCTCAGCTCTGAAAAGCCACCCTATTGTCCTCTCTAAAAAGTAGTAAAGTAGTATTTTGGTATTTTTAAGTGGCACTCCGTGCTCTCTGGAGCTGGTTTTAAATTTGCTACCTATAGCGGCATGCTTGCTCTTAGCTCATTGCAGAGCCCCTCATGGTGCTCAGTCCCCTGGCAGGCCAAAGAGCTCAAGCCCTGTTTGTTTCAGCTGAAAGTCTGATATTGGAGCCACTGCAGATGGTAATTAGTACTTGAGGGAGTGCTGCTTCCAGAGAATCCTCTCATCGCTCAGAGTCACATGCTTATCGGACACTTCACCAGAAACACTTTTTCTGCTATGTTTTTCATCTATGCTCTCACAAATTAATTGAGTTCATGTATAAATGCAACAGGAGGAATCCAGAACACTTTCCTAAGGTCACAACTGTGAGAAATGTATGCAGTCAGACACCTGTTCAGCAATAAAAAAGTGGTTTTATCAAGATTGTACGAGGTTTGCACAGCTCTAGCATTGGTTGATTGCCTGGCAAAGTGATAATCAAGAGAAAAAATAACTGTGTTTGGCTACAGGTTGGGGTTACTGATGCTGATGGCAGCTTGAAGGAGAAAAATTAAACCATCATATGCTTAGCTGGGGACGCAGCGCTTAACCTAAAGCCTGGAGGACTAAAATCAAATGAAAACCAGATCACTGGTTAATTAGCTATTCAGTGGCCAGCTACTGCTTCCCTAGGGAAGAAATTTGTTATTCCCCTTACATGTTGTGCTGCTGGGAGCAATAGACCTCATCTGCTCAGCTTACGCTGCTGAGTGGCAGGTGGTTTTCCTGTCATGAGGACATAGTGGGCTTGCTCCTGCCCTGGCTGGGCCATTCGGTACAGCTGAGGTACAGTAGACAGAAATTTGCCCCAATAGCTCTCTCGAGTTGATATCAGGACTGCATCTGGTCAACCCTTTAATAAAACATGATGAATAAGCATGGGGTGTTTTCCCTAGCAACTGAAACCTTTTCCAAGACAGGAATAATGTTCACGTCCTCAGCCACCTAACAGGTGAGACAGAAAAGCTAGTGGCCTTGTCCAGAAAGCATGAGCCAGCCAAATTCTGGGGTGAGGTTTTGCACCCCGCTATGTGATAATTCAAAGAGCAAGAACCCATGTATCAGGACCTTCCTCCATCCTTTGCTACAGACTATCTGTACAGTAATATTTATTGTCTCACCTCTGAATATGGAACCTGGCCAATCCAACTTAACCCAACACATTAAAAAAAACAAAACAAAACAAAACAAAACTGTGAGGCTTGGGTTTTGTTGAATAACTGCATTATGCCCTGTTGCCTAGGTATCTATATTTAAAATTTAGGGGCTTGTTTCTAGGAGTTATGAGCTAGAGAAATAAACAAGTTTTTTCAAGGATGCAGAAGAGAAGAGGACTCAAATTTGGTTTGCTATATTTACTTTGTTGTGCTCATTTGGATGTTCATTGTGTAATGGTGGCTTAGAAACAACAGATACCCTGCAGGGGCATTTCCCTTACTCGCTCCAGCCACTTTATATGCCCAGCCCTGTACAGTCCCTGGCACAGGCAGACATATGCCACATACAGCGATGAGTTTGTTCTTGTTACATTAAAAAAGAAGCAATGTTCCAGACTGCATGGAGTGAGTCAGGTGCGGTAAGAGGCTACCCTATCCAGTTTGCATGGATCTGGTTGTTCTAGTTGTCACTGTATGAGAGGATGAACAGACCCCCACCAGGTAAAGACGAGATCTGTGCTGCACGTGCCCTTGTGCCAGCCCCCAAGGCAATGCTGGCCACATCACACCAGAGGCAGTACCCATACATGCCCCGAGAATTTATTTTCCTTGACTCACAGCCCAGGCACCAGCTCTGCTTTTGTGAGATCCCACTGGTGTGAGGGCTCTGATTTTACTGCACAGTGGCCACCAGACACTGTAGCCTTTTGTTTGTATCTTCAGAGCTTGCAGATGCTGCAGTGTAAGTCAGGGCCCCACCACACCAAACACGAGTGAATGTCTTTCCTCCTCCAGAGATGGGATGCTTCAGACTAGGAGGAAAACCAGGTGAAGAAAGTATAAAAAGATGAGATGACAAGGATGTTCACCTGTTAACATGAAGTATCAGTAGACATAACTGGTGGGCCAATTCACCTCTAAGATGTGAATAGACAGTAGCTATTTGTAATATCAGCAAGTTGTGCTTGCCCATTGGCCTCATCTGTTTGAAGCAGCACTATTACATCTCCCCTGACCAAGAAAAAACTTTTTCTGAAGGGCACAGTATTAATGGAAATGTTTATTCTTTATGGCCTATGTATGCATTTCATTACCATTGAGTGATACCATAACTGTAACCTATTTTCAATATACTGTATGTCTACAGAGAGATTCAAGCTTGTCCTGGACTTTCTGCACTGAATTCTGACAAATTATCCCAACCCAGCACTTCCCTTCATCTAATTTCCCACAGAGGCATGTGGACATGTCTTTAGCTGCATAAACCTAATTATGCACCCACAGCCCCCAAACTGACAACTAAATTACTGTTCCAGAATACTTGTAGAACAAAGCTTAGCCAGAAGTGTTACAGCTTGACTTGTTTCTGAAAAGAAATATTGTTATGTAAATTTAATTTGGAAATTATTAGCAAGAGCAATGCTGTAGAACAAAATCCTCTTATTTTTTAAAGGGATTCCACCTTATTATAACTACATTCTGTTTCTGGTTACATTAGCACAAATAAATAGCAGGTATATGAAGTAGTTTTAGTGGAGTAGATAGGTTTTTGAAGATGAAATCTTTCTCTTACAATGCAGTCCTAAAAGAGGTCTGAAGTATTCCTAAAAACCCAGCATTGATTGAAAGTGTGATTACTTTCCCCTGTAAAACTGCAAAACTGTTGTTCTGATCTGGGAGCACTTGTTTTCAGCAGAAAGTTGGCAGCATTCATAAATGAAGTCACACTGTAAAAATTGAAAATATCCATTCCAACCAGCCCTAGTCCATACCTTGCTCCCTCCAGTGCCTTTCCTTCTGTATTTGCTGCCTGAAATCAAAGTCAAGCAAGGTCTGAAATCTCATAAAACCTACAATCCATGAAAATCTGTTGCTAAATAGGAGTGATACAACATCATAATGCAAGAAATACTGTCTCTTAGAGTTGAAACTTCATTTATATGCCTTTCACAGTTACAAGAACCATTATACCTTCAAACTATAGAAGGATAGATAAGTGTCTTGAAAACCAGAGCAAGAACCTATTGGAGATGTAAGTCTTCTTTACATTAGTTATTGAACCTATTAATAGGGCTTAAAGTTTCTGTCTTAGTTGAAATTAACACTATTTATACTCTACTGACATTTTTTATACTTGCTTACATGTGACATAGCAAGGCTTGGAAAAATAAATCAAGACAAGTCCAGTCCTCATAGAAGAATATTGGCCTGATCCATTATCCACTGATCTAAAAGATAAAGCTTTCATTTTTAGAAGTAGTGGATCAAGGTCAATACAATAGTTGGGTGTGTTGTAGAATATGGAGAAATTTCCAGCTTTTCCTTGCCTTTCTAAAAAATCTAAAAAGTAATACCCAACAGATGTGAAACAGGAAAACAAAATTTTTAAAAAGTACAAACCTGAAGCCATGGAAGTTAAGAGAGAGGAAATGCAAACCCCATTCATATAACTATAGAAAATGCAGACAGACAGGAATGTATATATATTTCTTTATGGTAGTCATCAGCACATCTGTCTTCTAAAAGAGTCTGCTGCACTTCCAATAGCAGCTTTTTCTTTCAGTAAAGCAGAAATAAAGTAGCAAAGATGTAACTAGAAGTCATCAAGAAAATTAAATATACAGTGCAGTAAACTCAAAAGGCTGGGGTTTGTTTATTGCAGATAAGGACTCACCCACAGAAAATAATTGAAGGAATAGAAGAGTCACATTTTTCATGACAAACAAGAAAACCAAAAAGCACAGATTTTTGGCATGACACTAGGCTTGAGATTTTGAACAGCCCTTTTCACTGCATGTAGAGACAACAATCCTGGCATGATGTGAGCCAAGTTGCTGGCGTGCAGCATGATTTTCAGCCATCCTCTCCTTCCGTTCTGCAGCCCCAGCTACTCTACAGCTTGTTGTGAAATTGTGGATCATGATCTGCTCTGTTGTCCCTTCAGGTCTTTGGTGGAAACAGGGGAAGCTAATGAGAGGTGGTGAATGAGACCAGGAAAGAATAAAAATCACTTTGGAACAATTTTGAAGCATTTCCCTGATGTTTTGGGGGCAAACATTAAGACATCAGGGATACTTAAATCATTGTCCTTAAGCATGAAGTTATACCTAAAACCCATGTTGGTTTGTATTTTCAATATGTGGCCAAAAAGTATGGTTCTCGCTGCTATTGCTGCATTTCCTCTCCTCCTTCATTCTCCTAACCTAACAAGTTTCTTTTCCAACATCTGCAAGCATAGGCCCATCCCTGCTACATGGTGTCCTCCTCCAGGCCCTGATCAATCCACACAACCTGCATCTTGCCTGACTTGCCTCCCTGGCAGGACATGGTAGGGTTGGAGCTGCCTCCTCACACCCAGGGACAGCAACCCTGGTCCTGCTTGGCCAGTCCCACTCCCTCCCAGCAACCAGAAAGCTTGACCTGCTTATCTCCATGTGCAGTCTTCACCTTGCAACTAAATGTCTGCCTGAAGCACACCCTGATGAGCTCTCCAGGAGGACATTCTCCACCCTAGCTCTAGGAAACCTGGTTGTCACAGCACAAGCACATTAGCAAACTACAAGGCCTTACTGTGGGTCAGACTCTACTGTCTGTGCTGTTTCTCCATCCTCCAAAGGCCAAACCACACTCCTCATCATCATTTTTACTACACCCAGGCTCTTCCTTCTCCAGACTCCCTTCCTGTACTCCTCAGGGCTATTTAACCACTTTGCAGGAACGAGCTACAGCTGTACATCATCCAGGTCAATCAACCCGCTGCCTTCATTCTTCTACACCTGGTCCTGAGTCACGGCTTTCCTCCCTGCTACAGGGTCTACTGTCTTCTCCATCCCACAGTTTGACATTAACATTGGAGTTCAGTGAGAGTCACAAGACACGGACTGTGGCCTCTAAAAGAGAAAAGGTTAATTGTTTTTCCCCATGCCTTTTGCTCTTTCTATGGTTTAGCAAAGGCCTTCACTTCCATGGCTTTGAAGTTTTTCTTCCTCAAGGGTATCTTTGTTTTCTGCATGAAACATTTACTTCTTGTCTAGCCTTGAAAATTTGGGTGTCTGGAAAGCTGGAGAAATTGCAACTTCAGAGGACCCTGAGGAGCTCCCAGAGAGCCTGTAAGTTCTTAGGCCTGAGAAAGTAAACTTGTCCAAGCTTACAGTAACTTCCAGCACAAAACTGGTGTAAAAGAGCATAGGTACAAATGTAAAAAAGCTTTTTGTACTTTTTTATTATTATTTTCTCAAATAACTGCTTTAATGCAGTGATAAATCAATGTTTTATGGTGCCTCTGTGTAAGTTTACAGACCACAGCACTTATCATCACCTGTGACAGCCAAGGTTTCCAGCTGATCAGCACCTGCTGAAAGGAGAACAGATCTAGCTTCCCCACTGTTCTGAAGTCACAGGGGAAAAAAGTCTGGAGATAGCTTTTTCTTTTTCAAAAATTTAAAATGCACCAGAAGGAATGATTACAAGGAGCCACAATACCACTTTAAAATATTCGTCATGGATGGCCACCATTAAAATCTGTTTGATGGCACATATATTAACTCTGCCCAATTTTGCACACAGCTTTAGTATGAAAAAATCAGGGGTGTGGGGGCATGTGGGGTGCATTATTTTTAATTGGTTATTTAATTCTTCTACAGATTTTAAATGGATCAGGATGAAAAACAGTTTTAAGAGCAAATCTCCTTTTCAGAGATACATTGGCATAGCTAAAAGGGGAAAAAGAACACACACACAATGTTGAGGGAAGTAGTATTAACTCATTCTGAAGAGAAAGCTTTACAATTGCATTATATATATATATATATTAATAAACCGCATTTGAATACATGCAATCAGTCCAAAACTCCACAGACATCAGACTCAGGCAGGGAAGGGGGAGAGGGTGCATGTGCATGTGTGCACATGGCTGGGGGGATGACAGTGGGGACACTCATGTGCCTTCTGCATTCCAGATTTATTTTGGTGTTTAAAAGTCTAATTTACAAAATCAAGTTGCTGTCAAATATGCTCTTTTCTGTCAGTTTCTATTTATAATTACCACAGGACAGAAACAAAGCTGAAACTCCAATTGCAGAATGTTAACAGTGGGAACACGTTGCTTTTAGCAGCTCTGGCTCCTCCACTCCAGAGCCTGTGTGAGATGGCAGGGCAGGTGCTTCCTCCCTTAGCACTTACAGCCATCCTTCTCCTGGCTTTCTATTGCTTGGAAAGCAGGGTGTGGAGCTGTTCATATGCTGTGCACTACCACCTGGAGCAACGTTGTTGCAAACATTTTCTAATTCCTTGAGGGGCTGAGCAAGTCAAGCAAATACCAAACTGTTCAGTGCTATTCTACAAGTACATTGAGGCTGGAGAGGGGGATTTCAGGAGTCTGGGCAGCGTTGGAGGACGTTAACAGACATGAGGTAACATGCTGACAGCATTATTCCGGTCTATTAATAGTTGTATTAGCCCTGGTGAAGTTGTAGCAGGACACTTGCTAAACCTGTTTATTTTGTTTGGGCATCCATCAGGACTTTCAATGTTACTTTATCCACAGTTTTGGAGTAACATACCCATTGGTGAGTAAGCAACTAAAACTTTTAGTTATGCCTAAGGAAATGGTTTCATTTCTAATGTGGCTCCTCTGCACAGGAGGTAATGGGCTGCTGTCACGCTTTGCAAAGCTCAGCCAAAGATCACAGTGCAAGTCCCTGGCCAGCTCTGCCATCCTCTTACTTACTTGACAAGATTGCTTTTACACATCTGCTCCAGTCACATTTCTCCTTGCTTAGCTCATAAAGAAACCCCAATAAATCTCTCTTGAATCCAAATTCACAGTTTCCAGAAATTGGTTCAGCCAGTGACATCTGTACTCCTCTGCTGAGAACATGCCCCAACAATCCACGTGCCTCCTGGCTCTGCCTGTACAGTCAGAAGCCAGGATACTTCATAGCCCCAACTGGTAAATCCCATTGCACGCTTCATTTAGTGCTTTGCAACAGACATTCCTCATCTCTTCCCCCACGTGATGTCCTTGCACCACACTTGCTAGCAGAAATAGCCGTAAAACTCAGTGAATTAAGGACTGTGGCCCCAATACCTCCAGAGGGCAATAAAGAAGCTTTTTAATAACAGCAACTAATAACAACAAGCAGAACTTGATTATGTGATGGGAAGGAAGTATTAAGGAAATTTCTTGTTCATTGTTTGATCAACAGCTCCAGGGACCATAGATCATACTCCTCTCACTAAGGCTTAGCCAAGGAATGAGATAAAGAAGGCGTCATCTCTACTACAAATAACCGATTTCAGTAATAGTCAGATCATGCTTTGTATCAATGATGGAAAATAAGTTCCTTAGTAATAGATGTAAATGCATGGGGTATCTGGTGATACCAAAATTAATAAGTGCTTTCACCATACCATGAAAGCAGACTTGTGCCCCACTTTGTAACAGTGTGGTCTTTCTTAGTACATAAATTAAAGTAAGTTCATCTTTACTTTTCATCACAAAGATTAAGAGATTTTTCGTTTATCCGTGGGGTTGAATGTTGCTGCCTCAGGGTACCTGTAGCCAAGCATGCACCAGCCCTGCTGTGAGACCTGTCCTGTTGCCCCCACGGATCTGGTGCTGTCAGGGGATAAGGCAAGCAGAAAAACCTTCAGGTCTCACATCAAAATGAATTTTGCCGAACAGCCCCAAAGCCTGATGTTTCTGTCCTCTCTACAGTCTCTTGAGACACACTCCCAGTGTATTTTTAGCAAGAGTAATGTGGTTGCCCTGCACCTACTAATAATTTGTCGCCACCTCAGATCCTGTTTCCCCAGAACGAGGAGTAACAGGTGAAGCCACTGAAGCTGCTTGCTTTTGATTCTTTTAAAGGTTAGTCATTTTCTCAGCCAGCCTACAATTTTAACTATTTAAATCAGTGATTTCTGTATTTCTCGTAGGATTACATTTAGCCACTTGTGTACTTTGAACATTGATTTTTATCACATGAAAGCACCATGCCACACCTTGCTGTATCAGCAGCTGTTACTACTATTTTAAGGTTTAATTCCCTCGAGTGCTCATGAAGGAGCTCAGCTACCACCTGCACCCCATCATTAGAGGTCCTAGGAGATGCCCTTGGCCCAAATCCCAGGCTCGGTGTGTCCTCCAGCTTCTCTCTCTTGATGCAGCTCCACTTGTTTCAGCCTTTGCACTCAGGCGTCTCTGCTGTGGTGACTTGGAAGCAAAAGGTCAGTTCTGTATAGCCAAAAGTAATTAATTAGATCAATCTCTTGAGGCCTATTTGTAAAGGAAATATACCTCCTGGTATTAATTTGCTTCAGTAATGTAAATAATGTATTTCTGGCTCATCTCAGACACTGTTTCCACTATTTTCACATTTCTGAAAAGGGAGCGTGCAGTGCAGCAAACAGGTCAGGTTTAGCCTGTGAGCTCCTGCTACACCGTTAACCTTGAGGCTACAGCTCAGATCTAAGCTTCTATCCTTTCCTAGCTGCACTAAATACTACTTTAATTTTAATGTAAAAGTCCACTAATAGCAGGTAAAATTCCACATTGTGGAGCTATTTAGACTAATATATCGTAAAAATCCTGCCATATCCACACATCTTTTTAGATCCTCCTTTTCTGTGGGTCTTCCTTCTATGGCTGTTTGTGCCACAGTGGGATAATGAAGGCAGCAACTGCATCCCTGTTGCACGTCCTCCCCTGGGACACTTCTGCCTTCAAAACTATTGCATAGAATCATAAAATGATAGAATGGTTTGTGTTAGAAGGGACCTTAAAGATCACCTAGTTCCAACCCCCCTGCCATGAGGAAGGATACCTTCCACTAGACCAGGCTGCTCAAAGCCCCATCCACCTGGCCTTGAACACTTCCAGGGATGAGGCATCCACAGCTTCTCTGGGAAACCTGTTCCAGTGTCTCACCATCATGTAGCTCCTGGCCTTGCCCCATGTCAGCATCCCAGAGAGCAAGGGAGCTCCACTGTGTTCCCAACAGCGGGAGGGATGTCCCAGATGGAGGAAGCACCAGCGAGGAGCTTTATGGAGGCTATGGGTGAAGGCACTTCTGGGGGGATCACCCAGATATTGGGCCACTGCCCTGTGCACCCTGCTGCAGCAAGCACCATCCCTGACACCTCTTGGAGGAGGGACCTCTGGATTCTGGGAAAATGTTGGCTTTTTACTGCTTGTTAGCAGCTCTGATCTATCATGGTTCTGTGTCTGCTGAAAGTAATCTGCTGTTCATCAAGCTTAAAGTCCTACAGAAGTCATGATGTGCAATACTACATGGGACTTCTGCCATGCAGAGCTTTGGAGTCTGCCAATTACCAACGTGCCAAAAAAAGTCAAATGCAGTTTTTTATCTATAAGACAATCGTCAAACAGCTACACTGCCACATACACCCTGGTGTCTGGCTGACTGAGCCCCAAAGAAAGTCTGTCTCCTGCATCAGCGAGAACAGAAGAGGTCAATATCAGTACCTCAAACAACTGTCGATGTATAGCAGGCGACATCCATCAGATAAAATGATTAAGAGATCAGCTTTCCAAACCATGACCCCAATTGGCCAACAAAGATGCAGAGTGCAAGCACTAGTATGACTGCATCTGTCAGGACATATTAGCTCTGGGAAATCATTACCCACCCTAGGGAGGAAAATTAGTGAAGAAAACCATCCTCCCCCAGCGTTAGTCTGAACTCTGTGTAAATGGGACTTTCAGCAAGCAGGAGAAGGAAACAGAGCAGAGCTTTCTCTCACTGTTGGGTAGCCATTAACTTTCCACATCTATCCCTGTAGAAAAAAAAAAAAAAAAAAAGAGAAAAAGAGCAAATACATGAAAATAAAGTTAGAAATAGTGATTTTTTTTTTAAGAGCGCTCCTTCTGGCCTCCCTAGCCTGCCTTTTGTGAGAAGTGGCAAGGCCTGGGAGTTACTTCTTGCTTTCGGTTTTGAGCTTATCTTCCCTGAGCACTGACAGCATTTACATCAAATGATACAACAAAACACTATTAATTCATAAACTAAGAAGGGTTTTCCCTTTTTTTGGTGGCTTTTGTTATTCCTGTTGTTTTCATTACTAGTTTAGTTTTCTACTAAAAGCACTTCTCACACCACAGCCTGCCTCTGGGAAGACTAGCATGTCTTTGAATTAATGTATAGACTGGTCTTTAGGAATCATTCTGTCTGAGCTAATCCTTGGCAATTGTTACTGCACAGTGTGCTCTACAGAGGCAAACCAGCAGAATTAGCTCTGTTTAACAAGTAAAGAAGCAGGGGTGCAAAGCTTTCACCGATTCTAGATATTCAGTTCAAGGAAATTATGGCCCAGGGAAGACATTATCTCACTGAACCTTAAATTCTCATCTTTACTCATTTCAGCTTAAATTTCTTTTTGTTCAGATTCCTGTACCAGTCTTTAATACACAGTTCTGACTGTTGCATAAGATGCACAGAACAAAGTCATCTGTGTTTTGGAGGATGGCCTCATTGTGCATTTCTAGGTCTGGTAACATTCTGAGCTTGTAGGATGTGTAAAGTTCTTGGTAAAAAGGATAGAATTTTTGGCACATGAAGCTGACAGACAAATATATATCTTCTTTTGAAAGATCTTGTTAATGCAATTTTCTTTTTCTGTAGTTTTCAAAAGAACAGTGTGCTGGCTTTGGAGTGCTGCTTTTTTTCCAAGTACTGCGTTAGAATATAAGGAGCAAGCAGAATTCTATCCAGGTCATAGAGTACAAAGGAGTATTACTTCTACCTGATGACAGACAGCCACTGGTGATGGAAACAGGTAAGGAGAGAAAAGTCTTTGAAGCTAAAACTTTACTTTTCTACCCCAGTTGTGTACCAGACTGAAGGCAGAAGGAGCAGGTACCTGTGAAAGCAAAGCACTCAATAAAAACCTTGAGAAAACACCCTGGGGAAAATGTTAGGTCTGCTGAATGAGTTTTGCTATTGACTTACACAAGATGAGGCATTTGCCAGCTTGCCCCCAACCGCACTACTGGTTCTGCTGCTGGTTACAGGGTACCCTGAGACCTAACTGGTCAGGAGCAATGGCCCGGGGCATAGGGGGCTGTGGAAGTATTGATTTCTGCTTTCTTAAACATCTACAACAACATCTAAGCTCAAAAGCTTAACACAAGTATTAGCATAGCTAGTCCTCTTTGCTTACTTTCCCTTCCACTACTATCTTAGCCAAGATCCTCAACGATATTTACACTTTTCAATAGTTTTTAGAGTCTCGGCCATAATGATGGACTCTACAGCCTTGGCAAGGCCAATCCTGACCCACAGTCATATCTCCAGAGGACTGAAAAGATGTATTAAGCAAGTTAAAAACATTTGAACAGTCAAGGTACTCCCAGACGAGGATTGTTCCTACATGTGCTGCAAGTTCCCTGGGTATGGATATGTCACCAAATCTCCATGTGCATCATCTGACCCCAACTGGGATGGAGCATTTCACTTTGTTTCTCTTTTGACAATATAATTCAAGTATAATTTATACAATGTAGTATCTAAAAACTCTCTGTCATCTTTCTTTTCCTCCTTTACTCTTTTAATCTTGTTCTTTGCCCTTTTGTCAGCTGTCATACACTTTAGTCTTTATGTCTTGGTGCTCAAACTAGGTTTTAAAAACAAACTCAAAACCTACATGACTTTTGCATGTTACCACTGTGATCTCTGTTTGTACGCTTTTAGAAGTGGTTCTGAGTTCTGCAACATAAATACAGGTCCAGCAGGGATTGTCAGAGAAGACACTCAGATCAAAAGTGGTGGATAACACAGAAGATCCCCACATGCATCCTTGCATGGTACACAGGTTCATCCAAGACTGAAGGAAAACTCGGGTTAAGACACAATGTGAATTTGCAGGATTTTGATGAGAAAGACAGACTGTTCCCAGTTGCTTTCCACATCCCGTTGGTGGCAAAGGAGAGCATGTCACTGCACTCAATGTGGCCATGTGCTAGGATCTAACCTAGAGCATCTTTCCTTCTGAAGCTGGGGATGGTTCTTCTGCTTTTATTTTTAGTATACGCGAAATCCCCAGACCACAATAGTTCTGTAAGTGGAAGAGAATCAATGGAAGTGCTTTGAATAAAAGCAAATGAGAAAATAGCCCTGGCATCGCTTCCTTTGGCCTCGGAGCGCCCTTCTAGTCATTCTTCTGTGAATGAGTAATGCTGGGCGTGGAATCTCCCATTTGTCAGTGAGGCTGCATTGACTGTGAAAAATCAGAACTGTAGGTTAATCTGAGGCATACGACAAACTGAATAAACACAGCAGCGGTGGTAGATATCGTGAGAATGTAAAGTGAAATTTCAAAGCAAGAGAGAAAAGTTCAAATCGAGGTGACTCAGTTGCTGAGTGTTTACCTTGGCCCAGCATGCACGCCTGGAAATAATACGGTATATTAATACATTAGCACACTTTCAGCTATCACTGTTGCAGCAAGAAGAAATTACAACCTGCCAGACATCCATGTGTTTCCAAAGGCGAGATGCCGTGCATCAGCCCCGGTGTCTCTCTGGGCCCAGTTCATGGATGATGGAAGACAGAGGGTGTCCTCCACTGTCTTCCACAAATGTTAGCTCAAGACCTACAGGCACGTGACAGAAAACAGCAAGCATCTGTCACCTCAAAAGCAGGGAGCTGACAGAAGTGTCAAGCAGATTTCATTAGCTGTGTACTGGCAGGTACATTAATGCAACTCTGTGCTTCAGTTTAAAAAATCCACCCTTAGATGCTCCTGCAGTATCCTGGGACTGAAAATGCACAGTTTTACACCTGTTTTTCAGCAGATTTCTTCCACTGCAGCATTTTTAGCTCTTTACTCTCTCCCACCAAATTGCATATCAAGAGGAATTGCTATCTCAGTGCCAAAACCCATAAATCACAGGGTGTCTGGTCTAGCTGCAGAGTGGCTGTGAGATCATGCATGGGGCCACCCCAGCACAGGCACGGCTATGGACAAGCCCACTTGCCGTGTGTGGCTGGCAGGCTTTCCTGTTCTTTAGAGACAGAGGGGGTGAAACACAACATGAAAATGAAGAGACTAAGGCTGCCTTCTAGACCTTTGGCTGCTAGCTGATTTTTGTTGGACGGGAACATGAAAACAAAGGGACGGATCAGCCCAAGGCTGAGATCTTTGGGCCAAATCCATCCTGACATGAAGCGGAAGCAGATCCCTTCAGGAGCTGTACCTGCCTGCTCGTTGTCTGGAGCCCTCCTGTCCCGCAGGATTTGTTCACACATTTTGCTATGTGCTGCTTTTCTCTTCTTTTAGCATCCCTTTTGGGATCAGGGAACATGGAATCTTCTGATCTTCAGTACAAAGGAGCAAAATGAGCAAATGTATCCTGCAAGTCACAGAAAGGGGTGAAGGTGGTACCGCTCTCCCCGTTGCTGCGTGCCCTCTAGCCAGTGTCTCCCATGCTCAGCATCCCCCAGCACTGAGGCTGGTGGGGCTGTGCCACAGGCAGTGCCATGGAGGACCAGCCACGATGCCAGTGCTGGCAGCGGTGCAGGAGTGTGGCCATGCTGCTGAGCCAGACGTGATCATGGCAGAAACACTGCCAGCTGCTTCTTGGCAGCCTTCACTTCTGATTTATGACTCCTGCGCAGGGCATAGTAGTGGCTCAGGGACGGCACAAAAATAGGCTGTGCAGACAGACTGACTTTCTGCAGCAGCAACAGCAGGTCTGTGGAGATAGGGCTTGCTGCGGTTTATCATTCTGCCTTCAATTAGAAGTCTGTCAGGAAAATAGTCATAGAAACCAATCGTTGCAAAAATCTGTAGGTGCTGAAACAGGGGGTAGCATGGAAAAAGGAAATCCCCAGAGATGGCTTAGTAGCCCCAGAGGGAACAACAAATGTTTTCCGAATAAAATACCTTGAGCTATTTGCAATGAAAAAAATATTTTAGAAGTTTAACCCCTTTTCTCTCCATGATTTCTCTACAACTAGACTCAGTTGTTTATGATTTCCCTTCTTAAAATAGTCCATAACATTTCAGTCTATGCATGCTTTTGAATGTTACATGGCTTTAGCCTTGAATTTTTGCTTATCCTGATTTGCTCCATGTTCTCTCGCTGCTCATCTAAACAACAGAAGTTATTTTTCTTCCGTACTATACGAGTGAGCCTGCACAGATGGGAAGATCATTTGTTATTACTTTGCTGAGAACATAGAAATGACCACGTAAGAGATCCACGTTTCAGATAAGAGGGAATGCATTTATTTCCCTAACGTATTTTTATGCTGTTACAAACCTGTTGCCCAAGGAAATCAAAGCACTCCCTGTATTAAGTTGATTCTCACAGAATTCTAGTGTATTACTACCCACATTTTACAAATACAAAACATGGAAGAAGGGGGACATCGGTGATGTGCCTTGGCTTACACGGACAGAAGTTGAAGGAAAATTGTAGCACTGGAGATGTATTTTGCTGCAAAAAGGTCTTCTTTAGCAGTAAAGCCACTCTTCATGTTTCCAAAATGTCGTCTTCTGATAATTAGTGATAGAGCACTATCATAAATTGGGAGGTTTCAGTTTTGCTTTTCTATTTCTATAGTTGAGTATCTATAGTAAGATTTAGAGGTAGGTAAAGCAATGATCTCTGCTTGGTGATTGCATTCAGTGCTTACCCTGTCTGCTTTTCCGGAGGAAAAAATAATGCCTGCCTGTCTGTCTGTCGGTCTGCTTGTGCTAGTATATGCTCTTGATTTTCACTTTCTTCAGAAGTAATTTCTTTGCTCATATTTCACTAATCGAGTATGTTCTATAGATCAATTTTCATTACATTGCATTTCTGCCTCACTGGTTATGAGGAATGAGCCATGAACTGTAGACTGTATCTCATCCTGGCCAGGGGAGATAATCAAAGAGATGGTTAAATCTGCTTCCTGTACAGTCTGATAATTTTGAGCAATAATCTCTTTTTTTTCTCTCTCTCCCTTCTGACCCCTGTGACTATGACTTATTAATTAGAGCTTTGAATTAAAGAGGAGGGGGAAAATAAAAGTATATACAGTACCATGCTGTGGCTTAAATTAATGACTTCATTCAGTGATTCTCTCTTGGATTCAGAACTGCAGTAGAACAAATAGCGTTCTTAATCTTTCAATTAGAATTTTTTAGTTTGAGTTGTGTGAAGTTATGTTTGAATATAAAACTGCAAATATGACACTTAGTGGAGGGAGGTCCTGAACAATTTGTAAAAAAATGCCAAGGATCTTCAGTCGGTTCTTGGTATTTTGGAAGAAAAATAGGGGTGGAGAAAGGATTAGTGTTTCATAATGCTGCCAGAATCTTATCTGAAAATCAGAGATTGCACCAAAACAATGGTGCAATCTATTGTACTGCAAGATTATCAGAAAACATCTGTAAATATGTTTAGTATCTGTGCTCTATTTCAGACTCTTTTGGCATATCAAAGTTCTGGTTTATGATGCAATATAGCCCAGGTGTTCATGAATCCCAAATCACTCAAAAATCACTATATTGATTTGATATCCATAAGATTTTTTTATTTATTTTTTTTTACTCAACTCCAGGAACTGAACTTAGAGGATTCAAAGTTTAAAAATCCTGAGTACTAAAATATCCCCTCTTTTTTTCTCCTCCTGAAAATTAATGTAAGATCACAAGAACAGATACACTGGATCAGATTCAAGGTCCAGTTGGCCCAAGATCCTGTCTCTTGCAGTAAAAAATAATACCTACTTTGGGAAGAATATAAAAATAGGCAGTAATGTAGTGACATTCTCTTAATATAGTTACCAGCCTTCTGTGACTGCAGCTCAGGGAATGCCTGCACCAGAGATGGCATTTTGGTGTTCAACAGCCCCTGAGAATTTTCCTTCCATTAATGTATTCAATAAATTTTAATCCTTTTAGGCCTTTTAGATCCATAACATCCTGTGGCAATGAGATCCACAACTTAGATACCTGTTGCATGAAGAACACATTTGTTCTTGCATCTCTTCTCAAACCTGTATGCTTTAACCCAAATTTCTTTGTTCTGGGAAAGAGCAAGTGATTACTCCCAAATTACATTTTCAGGACTGCTCAGGACTTAATAGAGGTGTCTGTCATATCCCCTAACTTGTCCTTTCTTCTGGCTGTAGACTGTCTATTTGTCACTCATTGAGCAGAAGTGGTACCACATCTCTGGTCCAGCTGGTCTCCTTTCTGTGTAGCTCTTCCTCTGGTATTATATTCTTTTAACAGCAAGTAGGGGAAAGAAACCAGATCCAGATGCACCATGAATTTATATCTATTATGTCATAATGAAAAATAGCATAATAATGTGAAACAATAAAATAGCAAGAGTTAGCCACACTGATAGTGAGAGCAGCACTGTTGACCTATTAGCAACAGAGGAGAACACACAAAATCTAGCTTAGATGGTGCTGTACAAGCATTTTAATCACATTTGCAACTTCATTTCCATGAATTAAAAAAGATACACTTGTTATTGAATCATTACAACTGTTGTAGAAATTTCAAGCCTTAAGGATATGATGAAAATATTCTAAATGTCAATTTTAGGTCAACCTGTACTCATCACCCAGATAGGCTTTCGGGCTCCATTTTTTATTTCAACTCCTCAAACTTCAGTAGTATTTTCAAGCTTCTAAATAAAGTATTTCTGGTGCTACCTTGCCATAGATCATTTCAATTCACATGTAAAAACTAGGAAAAATGGAAAAATACAGAGTCTTTTTTCTATTTTTAATAACTTTTCAGCATATCTGTACAGCTGAAGTTCTTCCATGCCAAAAGCTGAAATTTATCATGGAATAGCTCCAGTTACTGAAAAGGGCTTTGAGTAGAACTGTTTGGGTGACTGATTTAAATCAACCTAGAGACCTATCCCTGCACAGGAGTGTTCATTCTGGACAGGCGGTGGCAAAGTCAGGGGTAATTTAGCACCACAGGGAGTGTGTTGAAGCTACACAGAAGAGAGCCTCTTTGGCTGAGTGTCCACAGGTCAAATGATGCAGGTGTTATCCAGAGCTGCTACCTGCTTTGTAACTCACGGCTGGTGTCAGGCACATGCTCCATGAGTTACGTTTCACGTATCCAAGAGCAGTGATCAGTCCTCAGGTCACTATGGCAGAGGTACTCTCCATGGAAAACAAGCTGCTAACCCCTGAAATTCTCTCCCTGAATACCTTGCGTCAGCATAGGCGCCAGCTCCCCTCCGGCTGGTGTCCAGGTCTCCTGGTTGGTTGTGCAATGGACAGAGAATGGTATTACATGCACCGAAAGAGGAAGACCCCGAGCTCGGTGCTGCAGTGATGTGCTGCAAGCTCACATTGCTCCCGTATGTCCCTGTGGGACCACGGAAGCAGCAAGCTCGGGCACTGGCAGGGCTGGCAAGTCACTGTCCTTGGGACATGGGGCCATTTGAGCTGCAGAGGGGAAGACCCCAGCCTCGCAATGAAACACCAGCCACTTTTGCCTTCAGGGTCTTGCTGTCTTGCAACACCTTCTAATCATGAGGTACGTGGAACAGCTCCAAGATGACGGACATATACGTGACCTATACTTCTCTCTTGGGTTGTTTTTGAGACACAAAGAGAGCTGGAGGGCAAAGGGAGCATGACTGTGTGTGTGCAAAGGACAGATAGCCTGCTCCAGCCCACATGCAGTGACTTATCTTCCTTACAATACTTGCCCTGCAACTCAGGAAGCTGAAAGAAGCTTCCTTTTGTAGACAGCTAATTTTTAAAACATAACAGTGTTGGATGGGGAGGAGTATTTGAGAGGGTTTTATTTGGGGGGTTGTTGGTTTTGTTTGTTTGGTTGGTTGGTTTTTATATATTTACTGCCCCCAAAGCACATGGAGCAGTAAAAAGCAATAGCTACCATTATTGTGTGTCTTTCCATGGAGTCTCATTACTATCAGGTCATCTGCAGTGCAGAGAATTGTGAGTATTGTTTGTTCAACCAAGCCATTACAACAGCCACTTTTTGGACAATTTGTAACAAAAATATCTGTGTAGTTCTCCCCTTTCTTCCTCCTACCACTGCTACTCCTGGCTTTGCTCCCAGACAACTCTCCTCTTCCATGCAGAAAATGTCCTTTATAACAAGTCAAAAGCAACACGTCCCAATAATTAAAAACTGTTTGTATGGTAATTTTTTTGTTCCTGCCTAGTTTGAGTCTATGATGTATGTTCTGTGTCTGCAACAGCAATGCTCCCTTTCAAACTTCCAGCCCAACAAGAAATACCATGAAAGAGTTATATTTCTTTGCGGGCAAATATGTAATTAAAACCAGAATGATGGTTCTAAGAGACAAGACTAATCTGACTTTCCTTATTATCATCATCAGAAATTGGACGCTGTTTGAGAATACAGGCCAATATATTTATGTGTGCCAAATACTAACAAAATTCTAGAGTTATTCAGATGTCTCCTTTGATTTCAGGATGTTAGACAACTAATTATTTTTGGAGTATGCTTAAGCAAGACTTTAAGAATTAAGTTCTTATTTCTGGCAACTTGGTTCTTGTCAAAACTCTGCAGGTGTGGGGTTTGGTGACTCTCCCCAGCTCATTTGGAAAGCTCTGCTCATTTTTTGCTGTCTATAGAAGCTGGGAACTCCAGCCCCAGTCAGTAAAAGACGTGTTGACATGAGGGTTTTAGTTCACATCAGGAGTGTGTTCCCACAGGGGCTCACCTGGCTGTCCCCGCTGGGCTTTGTTTCACGCTGCGCAGCAGGTGCAGAAGCCACAAAATGGATTCATTTTGGAAGAAACCAAACCAGATGATGCAATGCATTTACAAATACAAATGCGTTTAACGAGCATCAGGTGCTAAAGCCCTTCAGTCGACAGGACCGGCCCCGAGCTCGTTCAGCATAACCCTTCCCCAGCACACAGGTAACGCGGCCCTCAGGTTCACCAGCCCTTCCCTCTGCAAAGCCACTGCCTGCTCCTGTCAGCAGAGCCAGACCCATGCCAAGGATAATGCCCTTTGCTAAACTGCTGCCAAAACATTCAGCTCATTGCAAAATACAGACCATGACAATTTAAGTCTGTTGTTGCCAGAGTTACTGAAGTGCTGTGCTACCCACAGCGCTTACTCATAGTGAAGTGCATATGGTGTGCAGAAGAGAAAGGAGGCAACGGGGCAGGGTAAGGATACAGGATGTATTTTCTTACCGCAACTGGTAGGGGAAGCTGCTCTTGTAGCATCAGTGGGGCACTGCAAAGCCAGAACCTCTGGAATCTGCCCTTTGTAACTCTCCAGACTTGTCCTTTTCTGTATGATTGACAGCATTTCAAAAGAACTCCTTGACATCCCATATAAATGGAACTGCACTTACCATCCCATACTAATCCATCTTTCTTCAGAGAACTCTACTACCCCTTTGAATATGATTGCTTCCTCACTGACATCACTTTAACTGCACTGGTATGTGTGTTGTCAGTACTTCTACCCAAGTTTCTACCCTGCACAAACAGTATGTCGGGTTTTCAATCAAACTCTGAAGCCACAACTCAGCTCAGCAGTCATGATACAGACCTCAGTTTCACTTCTTTCTTGTGCTATTAGAATGGTATGAATATTTATATTTTTATGTAAATTACAATCAGGGAGTTTTTCTAAGTTCAAGAACGACTGCATGTGCTTAAGAGTCTGGTATTTCTTCCGTGTTTCTTTTATGAGTGTTCCTCACATACAACATTTAACTTAAAAATTTACTGTCTTTGTGGGAGAGAAAGTGGCTTGTGGAGGTAGGCATTGCCTATGCAAATTGTTCAGTCCTCTGGGAAAAGGTTTAGTCACTTGTCATTAGTTCCCTTATTACCCACTTAATGGATGAACAGTTACTGGTGTGAATATACATTTTCAAAAGTAATATTTAATAAAAACTCACCTTTTATACAGCAAAATAATTTGTGAACCACTCATTGAAAATCTACAGCGTGACAGGAAAAATGTGTCAGGTTTTTTTCCTCTTACTGTTAGTCACTACTATGAGACAAAGCCAAATATGCACACACCAATAGTGCGTAGAATTAATTTCATCGAGAACAAAGAAACACATGGTGGCAGGATGAACAATGTTAGGGGTTTTCAACGCTCTGCTGACTGGAATATTCAGTCCCCTGGACTCTTGCACCATTGTTAGTTTTATTCCTACAGATTCAGTAAGACCTGATACAGCTCTGTATATGTAGTTCATTTACTTCTCACATGGCTTGTTTCTATGGTAATACAAAAACAGGAGATTTCTGATTACTCATGCTTCCTTATTTAGAAAAAAACAATGTCAGATGCCATAAACTGAATCTTTTTAACCCATGATACCAGGAAAGTGCATTACTTTGCATTTACATATAGCAGTGCATCTTGCTGCTATGATAACCCAAAATGACCTTGGCTTTAAAGAACAAAAAAAAAAAAGGGGTATTTTTCAGATGAGCTGGCTTCTCACTTTGTCCTTCATGTCATTGCTTCCATTCATGACAGTCATGGGAGGAATGGCATAGCTCTCTCCAGCATCTGTTGTAGTGAGATGTGCACAATGTTTTCAAAGAAGAATTACCCTCCAAGTGGCAAAGGAAAACCACTGTAAAGGGAAAGTGTTCAACATGAGTTTCAGCTCAGCTTTCTAATTATTCCCTCAGGGAGCAGAATCTCTTCCAGTTGTAACCAGGATAAGTCTGGCCCTTCAAAGCAAATGATTTCCTGAATTTTACACAGTTTGGGGGCCACCTATAGAGGGTAAGGAGGCCTTGTATAATGGCACATTGCCATTAGTAACTGTTTTGTCAGACCTGAGGTTATTCAGGAGCAGCACTTCCCATGGTGCTGTGCCATGGGGTACAGGGACAAGCCTCACAGTTAGGTACTATCTGTCTTCACTGTTAGGTGCCACAGATGGTATCTGCTCAGCCATCTGCTTCTGCCCCACAGACATCACTAAGATCCCACCTCCAGGTAGGCGAAGTTTCCAGGGAACGGGCTCCTCTCTTTTTCAGTGCATTTATTTCCCCTGGTTATCATCAGGCGGGTCCCAGCAGCTGGGGACTGTCCCCATCCACAGCGGGGCTGTAGTCTCACCAAAACAAGGAGACTTACCTCCTTTTTACAGTATAAACACCTTCCAAACGTCAGTCTGTTGCCAGCCCATTTGGACTGCTGGCTAATATTTCTCTGCTTTTGATGACATAGATTTCCCGATTTGAGTAATGACAGTACAATCCAGAAACCCCCCTGGCATCAGGAAAGCAGCCATCGGCCTCACAAAAAGCTTTCATACTTCACAGGCTCTGAAAGATTCAACATCACAATTTTAGCAGAAAACCAACTTAATTAGCCAGGTTCTCACTGATGAAGTCTTCTTCCATCTAATGAAAAGGAAGACTTCCCAAGTCCTGAAATATTAAGGTCAAAGGTGACTCAGAAGAGACTGCCCAAGATGGACCTGGACATCCCTGCGGAAATTAGGGATATGGCATACATTCAAGAAAGCATCCTAATCAGAAGAGCATTTAGATGTGAGCCTGATATGAGGTGCATACTTACAAATTTTCTTTTTAAGGACCTTGGTTAATAGTACCATTGCATAGCCCCTGGTAAAAAAATTGAGTGTGGCGTCTGGGTTGGGTTTTCTTCCCAAACATTGCTTGTTCCCTTTGAATGAATACATTTCTCACCACTATCTGACTGCATTAGAGCTTGAAAAATTCACCCCCAGGAGAACCATTTTGAAAGGCCATACTTGGATCTAACCTCCTGATAGTACCCCTTAAATTAAATGCATTCTTAAAACTCATTCATTCATTCCAGTGATTGGGCATATCAAGGCCACAGTGGGGTTAGAGAAGAGGGATTGCTCTCCAGGGACGCTGATAGAGTGGGAAAATATGTAGATACAGCTAAGAACCTAATTTTTAATGCTGCAACTGGGCTGAGGCAATTACCACGTTACACTGTCCTTCCCTGAGGCAAACAAGTTAGGTAAATGAGCAAGGGGAGGACTGTGCCAAAAAGTCTTGCCTGGGCCCTACTAGAAATAATGGATTAGGACAGCAACACCAGCAAATGAACATATCCTGTATGAGGCAGGAATTGCTCTTTTCAATCCTGCCTTTGAGCAACACAACACAGAAGGTGATGCCCTTGAGTAAGACTTTTCAGATTTACCCCCCTGATGATTTATATACTTCACTATAAAACATGAAGAATGATAGCTGACGTATTATATCGCTTCTGTCCCCCACACACCATGCAAAATAGGCTGCACATATCCAACTGAACAATGTAATAGCCCACTAAAGTATTTGAGGGTTTTTATTTTCCTCAAGGCTTCAGTAAGGGAAACACCTTTTGTAAAAATACTGTACAACGTATCTGCCAGATTACCATGTCAACACAACACGAGGTCCAGCTTTCTCAGCCTCCTTCCCCCCCACCCCGCACTCTGCTCTGCTCACCACGGCTGCTGTAAGGAGAGGTAGCAGACACACCATGTACGAATGAGGGTGGCGTGTCAGGCTGCACACTCGGAGGGTGATGGTGGATTGTGCGTCAAAACGGAGTTGGTAATTTGCCTTCTTACTGGGTTTCAGAACAGCTTTTGTGGGTGCCAGGCATAGTCACCTCCTGCTGACTGCATAGTGCCTGCTGGGTGGGAAGCGGTCTGAGACCAGAGCTCCAGGCACACTGGGGGCACCTGGGTTAAAAGGTAAAAAATAACCAAACATACAAATGAAGCAAGTAGAGAAATCAGTAATAGTAAGAGATGATGATTTTCTGAGGATTTCCTCAGATGTTTCTGGATATCCAACTGTAAGGTTTGACCAAATACAATATTTTGTGGGAAACGTGGTTTGGGAGGACAGTTGGTCAGGGAAGAAAAAAAAAAAAAAAAAAAAAGAAAGACTGGAAAGCTTTGTTACAGCAAAGATGGAAATTTTGCACAAGGAAAAAACCAATGCTTTCTTCCAACAGGTTCTGCAAAACAACAATTTAACCTGACTGTGACATTTAGGAAGTGCTATTATTTATCCTGAGACAAATTACAAATTTGATTTTTATATGTTCTGTTTATATGTTGTTTATAAAACAAAGGCTGTCGCTATATATTGTAATAAGGCCTGCTAATTTGAATTCTTTCCATTTGTTTCAAGGGGAAATATATCACACATTTTTGCCTACTGAAAAAACCCAAGTGACTATTGAGGAATCCCTTCCTGTAGATAACGAAGTAGTAAATGAAGAATCAGAGAAGCATCTACAAGCAGGAGTGCTAAGTTTTATATTCAGATAGATGTATTTACGTGGATGCTTTAGTGTATGTCTTTGCTAGAAGACTCAGCCACACACTTTGCTTTTGCCATGGGTTTGTGTAACAGGTAAGATCCTAATGCTGACAAGAAGATCATCTAAATCAGTTCTGCATTAGAGAGATTAATGTCCCTTTTGTTCCTCCTTTAGCTGCACTCACTGATGAAGATGGTGCAGGTAATTAATTACAGCTATGAAGAATGAAAGTGAAAGGGCCATATTCCCTCTTCAGCCATGACCCTGCACTGGATCAGCATCAAGGAGGTTGCAGGTCAAAGGAGTTCAGGAAAAAGCCTTGGGTAATAAATTATACTGGGATTATGTCCTGTAACCTAACTGCAGCTCTTCCATCAGTGATGGAAGATCAAGTGCGAAGAGCCCTTAAAAAATTGTCCTTTCTCCCTGCAAGTAAGGTGTGGCTGAAGGTGGATGCACTTCCCTAAGGCTCTGCAGGGCAGATTATTTGGCAGCCTTTTCTGTATCAGGGCAGCCTTGAGCAAGTCAGTTTATCTGTAGGTGCTTCTCGTACTGTGTTTGAAGGAAAGCTAGGACCTCTTACTGTGTTCGAAGGAAAGTGTGTTGCTTTGCCCTTTCCTTTGTCAACTTGGAGTCATTGTCTGTTTTTTCACTTGCCAAAGAGGAATTCATATGTGAGCTGCAGAGCAAGTTTTGTTGAGAAATAACCAGCAGGCATCCAGTTTTAGAGATGGGACAAATGTTCATCTGTAAAACAGTTTTGGTAGGTAAAGCCAGTTTGCCAGCCCACCCCACTGCCAGCTGCTACCACTAGCACCATTGGTGGAAAATGACAAATGGCCACAAACATCTTGTTAGCATGATCCAGGCACCCTGTGATGCTAGGGAACATGTGTGACTCCAGCTCCTCTGTGCTGGGGGAAACAAAATCCACTGCAGAGGGACTACAGCAAGAAGTGGCTGTTTCTGTAGCAGTGATCCTTATGCTGATGCTCGCATTGGTGTAAAACAGAAACACAGGAAGCATCTGAGGGAAGGAAACACATGTGAGGATGTCTGCAGAGAGGACAGCCTCCATGCTACTATAGATGATCAATAGATCCCCAGCCCAGCCCTTCCATGGACCTCATCGTGAGTCGCTCTAGTTTTAAAAGTCCTTGTTTCTGAGCACTCTGTACCTGAGGGCTCTAGGAGATGATTTCCATCAGACTGGGATGTTTTGGCTTAGGAAATCACAGGTGTGCAGGACACAGGGTGAGCCACACTGCCCACTGTGACTGGGGGTGACAGATATGGAAGGCCCTGGACATACCTGAGACAAAATGCACTTCTCATCTATGATGCTGGGAACCTCAAGCAGGAGAGAGGGACCAGCCAGCAGGGACCTGCAGCTCAATCTGCAGGCCACAGGTCCCCTAACTCAGCAGGGCACCTCGTGGGCATTTGGACTGGATGGGCTGGAAGATGAGAGGAAGTTTTTCAGCTCGACTCTGTCTCTCTGCTCTGCAGTCTCCCTTCTGCACAGTGAAGATAACAATTCCTGCACCACTCAGGTGCACACTGATGATAAAATCATCCACCAGGACCTCAAACACTGCTGTGCAGAGTTCCAGAGAAGACCATACAAAAATAGCATACCTTTTGATCTTCAAACTCGGGTAAATGCAGCCTGCAGATGCAGTAAAATTCTTGGATTGTTCTGTGGATGCAAAAATAGTTTCCTTGTCACTACGACATGAAATGACAGGATTAGGACAGAATTCAGGAGTTTTTAGATGCTATCAAAAGAGCCATAAAATTCCTTTGGCTTTGAGTGGCAGGTTTTTGAGGTCTTGGCCACCTTGTATTGCCTGAGAATGTTTGTATTTGGTACTTTTCCCCCCTCAGAAGGTGTCTGTGAACTGTGGAAAGCAGCAGGGCTCCTGACCATTCTTGACCTCCAGGCCCAGTTTCATGGTTTCCCAGTTTTAGCCCCATCTCATCAGCAGTGCCAGCGGCACGGCACTGCCGTTGCTCTTCTACCATGAAACATCCAGCAGCCATGAGCCCTACTCTGTGCCCTGCAGAGTGGGCAGGTGGCCCCAACCCGCTCAGTGGTGGTGAACCCCTCAGCTTCAGCCCTAACATGGCCCCAAGGCAGGGGTTGTCTCTCTTCCTAGCAATGGGAAGGGATGGAGGCCCCATGGGTATCCCCCATTGCCATTTCCAGGCCGCCCTTTCTGTCAGTCAGTTCATTGGCGCAGTAGAGCAGCTGTACCAGGTCTGTATGGAGGTTGTGCATCCCTAGGGACATGGGATCCCATAATCCCGGCAGCAAAGATCCCATAAACATTGGAGAAGAAGCTGGGTCTTGGCCCTGCTCCTTCACACAGCTGCTGAGAGGAACGGCACTATTTCCTGCAGGATGCACAACGCTGTCCCTTCTCTAAAATAATGGGGTTACAGGAAATTCAAGTTAGTGACTTCACAGCTTTGAGGCTTCCCCCCACTCTATTTTTAATTCTGTCTTCATTTAAATACGCCCCGCCATAACACCCAGGGGGAAATACCAGATTGTATTAAAAGCGAGGGAAGGCTCTGCACTGTTTCTCTTTTTCTCTAAGCCCCAGTTGATACTTACCATCACAAAAATAGGAAAAAAGCATCCTACACAGCGATCACCTCCCCCGGGCATTTATGGCTACGTGACACAGAGCTTAAAAACATAAAACACTGGGCTCCACGTGGGCAGGACTTGACTAACAGTTCCATCTGCCTTGCGAAGAACTAAAGACAGAGCCCTGACAGCTCCCTGGGTAGCTCGGGTTTGGGGAGCGGGTGGGATGGTTTTGATGCCGGGGCTCATTTCTGACAGCCTGTGCGAGCCGGCGTCTCCTCTGCAGAGCGGGTTCCTGGGGGAAGCCGGGGGGCGACCGGCCAGCAGCGGCGGTGCCGGGGCCGCTTCCCAGCC
>JAVJGJ010000037.1:50099985-50123354 GCA_035590215.1 Microhierax caerulescens | reverse complement strand
CATCCTTGAGTTAGTCCCATTTTCTGGTTCAGGAACTTGAAGCAGAGAAAGACATGCCAGAACTGTTGAAAGAGCTGAAATGACAGTCCAATACCCTAACGAGGGCTCCCTTGCCTGTGTGAGGAAAGCAGGCAACAAGCAGCCTGCAGTTATGATGTTTTTACACAGAATCATTGGATGATACAGGCTGAAGGAGCTCATTTTGTCTAACCCCTCTTCAAAGCCATCCCAAACGGAACAGGCTGCTCAGGAACTTGTTGGGTTCTGACTACATCAGAGACATTCAGACTACCCAACCTCACCAGACCCAATGTTCAACTACCCTTGTGATGAAAACGCTTTTCCTAACATGTAATCAGGATTTGCACTGTTGAAACTTGCCTCTTGCAGTGTCAATGTGTGCCTTTGAGAAGATCCTGGCTCCATCTTCGCTACACCCTCCCTTTAGCTAGATGTGGGCTGCAGTGATGCATCCCCCCACACCCCTGAACCTTCCCTTCTTCAGGCTGGACAAACCCAGCTCTCAGCCTCTCCTGCAACATGTGCTCCAGCTCCTTAAATATCTCTGTATAGTAGACTGGGCTCCAGTATGTCTGTCACTGGTTTGTGGCTCCCCAGTACACAGGTAATTCACTTTTTCAAGCCCTGAATACAGGGGAATAATTACTGCCCTGGATCTGCAAACAGAACGCAATGTAGGATTGTCCTTCCTTGGTTTTTGGGGTTTTTTTTTTGTTTGTGTTTTTGGTGTTTTTTTTTCTCTAAAGTTGGTGCCCAGCTAGCTGGCACCCAGCAAGGTCATCCCTTCCCTGGGACAAGAATTTGCATACTTGCTTTTCAGGCCTGCCCTTGCCTCTTTCTTGGTCTGAAATAGGCATGGGTAGTCAACATTACACTGTTTTCGAGATTATGTTTATTTTTCAGAGAAAGCTACTGAATCCTGTAACTTAGCAAAGACCACCAGCTGGTAAGCCAGACAACTTGCAGGTGCATTTTGTGCAGGTGCATAGCAGAGCAGCATGTTAGAAGAGAGGGTCGATAGGAGCATTTATCTGCCTCCATGTGGCCACCAAAGTGATTTTTGCTGAATAGTCTCGGACATGCTTAATTTTGTTCACTCTCTGCAAAGAGAGATCTGAAAAACAATCCCAAAACAGAGGGAGATTCAGCCCATCTAATTTCAGGCACCCTGAGCTACCTGTGTTTTTTCTCTGGCATATCTAAAAATGTAAGGGTTACAGTGAAGGGTGCCATTTAAATGTAAGTTACTTCTTCAGTTTAGATGTGTCTTTTAAAGTTCTTAAACCAATTCATTCTTCTGAATGTTTTCCTGGTCCTGAAGCTGGTAGATTTTATATCTGTGAAGCAGGTCTGAGAGTCACAGTTTGCTGCCTGTGTAACACTTACATGGAAGTTATTTTGGGGCACTTCCTACCACGCTTGTTCAGCAGGCTTGTTTTCAAAGAATATCAACCTGGGTAATTCAACATATTGTGCCATTTGGACTCCTAGGGTTAAACACCAGGTTTTGCTGTCTTAAAAGGACTTCAGAAAATGTCCCAGGTCTGACCACAGATGCAGGTCTTTGGGTTTTGACCTCTGAATGTATATTTTAATGCTTTTTCCTTGAAACTTTTTTAATTTTAGAGTTGCTGATTAACCTAAAAAAAAAAAAAAAAATCGGCTGCAAAATGAAGCTTAAAGCTGGGCACAGGAAATGATAAATGTACTGGAAACTTGCGGTGGATTGACCTGGACCAAAGCAGTTGCTGCTATCTGTTTCCATGTGTCTCTTACTCCATATTGAACAGGGAAAAGCTAATGTGTGTTCTGCCGTAGCTCTGTGTACCCACTAGTCTCTAGCCTGAGGAGTTCATGTCTGCTTTTAAAACTTAATATTCTAGGCCACTCAGTGGAGTTGTTCCCTGTACCTGTTTCTGGCCAGAAATACCAGCCAGTGAGATTCTGCCTTCCCAGCTGTGCCAACCGAACTGTTGACAGGGCCATGCTGTGTACTAAAATAGGGAACTGCCTTAGATTTATTCTTTTAAATATGAAAAAAAAAAAAAGTAACTTTGAAATTAGATCACTTTCTGCATCTGCTTCAGAGTGGATTGGATTTAGAGTTGCTCCAGCAAAACTGAGAGGTAGTCCAGAGGCATAAATAAGGAGCAAACAATTAAGGCTGGAATTCCTTAAGGCAATATTATTGCCAAATTCTTAATAATGTGAAACCTTAGTCCGTTCTGGCTTTTCTTGCCTCGTTATAAAATACATGCATCAGTGCAGCGTATCTTTATGTTTATAGAGGGAGGTACTAAAAAGAAGTATGTTAAGTGATTATAGTGTATGAAACAAAGCAGAAACCTGATCAGCTCTAGTTATTCTTAAACCAAGTGCATTCTGTGTGATGGTATAATGCCTACCAGGAAAACACATCAAATCACATAATGAATTAGTACATACAGAAGTGCATCAAGAATAAACTGCAAACCATAGACAGGTGCCTAAAAAACTAGTGATTGTGTTGGATGTAAAAGCCCACAGACACTTACAGTGCAAGTAGAACAGACTTCGTTAGCGGGACGGAAATTGAAAAGCAGATGTCAATAACTGAACTAAACTTTAAAGGAAACGATGCCTCAAATAATTGAAGAAATACTGTTTTCTCAAAAAGAATCAGAAACCTTTTTGGTTGAAATAAAGCTACAATGTGGCAGCCTGCTGCTAAATAGAAAGGATGATAAATACACATTCTCATGTTTGTCCTATTCGGTCTGCCACTTACTGCTTGCTATACTGGTTTGGCATTGCTTGCTAAGCCAAAAAAACCCCACATTTGCCAAATCTGTCACACTAACTAACTAAAATCATACGACTTGAGCTCTATTACACCCCTTTCAAGCTGGAAGATAATTACTGCATCACAAAGTTACTGGGCAGGAAAATATTTGTTAATAGGAGGAGGGCAGGTAGGCTGCTGCACAAATGTAGATGTTGCACTGCAGTTGGCTGGAGCTTTGAACCTGGTGCTGTCTGCAGGACACATGGGTCTTTGGAAACTTTTACAAAAGTTTGAGGAGGGACAGGAGAGGATGACAGGAAATGACAGAAGTGGGTTTACTGCTCCACAGGGAGAAAAATCTAGCGGGTTTCCAAGTAGGGTAGAAGTCTTCCTGAGAAAGGATGCATGCTCTTTCCTACTAAGTTATGGAGTAGGACATGCTTGGATTTACTTTATATGTAAATGACCAGAAAAAGATTGGTTGCTTTGTAAATGCAAGGGAAGGAACAGAGTTTTCTAAGAAGTATTTGGGATCTTTTTCGTGTGAATAGGTGACTTGAAATCAGAGCACTGGCAGAGAAGCAGAACCACTGGGACAAAGCCATGTTTGAAATGACAAGAGTGAAAGGTGGGAACTTCTGTCATACACTTGGTAGCAGCATCTTGCACCTTATGGGACTGCCTTCCTTGTGAAACACTCTGGGTCAGGCTAGGTTTCTCATGGTTTTGGAGTCAGAGATAATGCTAATCAGCTCTGTAACTTGATTTCTTTGCTTTGAGTCTGTGTTTTCCATATACTGCTGCAGAGCCCAGCCCTGGGTAGGTGCAGAGGACTTACCCAGGAACAGTGAGACAGCATAGGGTTGGGCTGTTAACAGTAAGTTGAGAAATCTGCCAAACTGTGAAGTATGGGGGTTTTTGTTTTGGTTTTTGTGAATCATGCACAGCTCATAAAAACAGCAGTGCTTCCCTTTGACACTGGAAGCTTTTGAATTAATCTTTCAGCTCATCTTTTCAAAAGGAAAGCATATACAAATAGTGATATACGCAGTTTTCTGATTTACACTCTGAGTTTGTCCATTTCTATAATTTGTCAAGCTATTCTCCACTCAGTAAATGCCTGGATAGCAGCCACAAGGGGGTTGCTTGAATTCTTTCTGTTGCTAAAAATAAGTTGGTTTTGAAGTTTTCTGTAACCGCTGAGGATATTTGAGGCAATAATAGGTGACTGTCAGCCTATATTACAAATTGTTTTCATGCAACATCATGTTCCCAGTCCTTGGCAGGGCGAAGGAAAAAAGATCTGTGCAGTATGGAATAAAGCACCTAGTGCACTGAGACACAGTAGCAGAAGACAGGGTTCTGTTCCCACATGGGAAATACAGTTCCTGGTGACAAAGTTTTGAAAGTACATTGTCAAATGCACTAGAAGGCATTTGATTTAAATCGCCCTAATAACATTCTGTCCTAGCTTGTCCTTCTTGGTCCTTCAGACTACCAGCTATCGGTACTACTTTTCATAGCATGACTATATGATGTGCTTCTACATGATGTACCTAGTTTTCTGCAGACCACCTGTGCTGTACTGTCTTTTCACTTAGTTGCTTTGCTTTCAGCTTGCTTTCTCATATCCCTCTTCCTCAATCCTTGTTTTGTCTAGGTTTTTTCTTTTTTTTTAATCAGTGTCATTCAAAATAAATTTAGTGTTTACAGCATTTCAAGGGATATTGTCATAGGAGCCCATTCTGTGTCTGTTTGTGTGCATGGGTTCAACAGGTAACTAAATTTTTGGATGTAGCAATAGCCACCAGAAAACAAGTTCACAGGGAGAAAAAGTATGCGCTGAGAGTGAAAGCCTCCTGCTGAGACCAGGTCCAGGTAAGCTCTGGAGAGCAGCAGTCCTATTGAATCCACTGGACATCCCAAGATCCCACAAATTCCAAACAGCAAGAGTCTGCCAAACCTGTCCAAGGCCTCCGCTAGCACACACTACCATCAGCAGCAGGTTGTGTAACTGAACTGCATCTGAGAAAGTGACCGACACAGGCTACAGAGCTGTGTGTACACCTGGTGAAAGGAGGGACCACCAGTCTGACCCCCCCGGGCTGGACGTGGCCTCCCAACTTGCTGCAGCAGGGTGCCAGGAGGGGTTGCAGGAGCAGGCTGTGGGAGGGGGAGAGCTGGATGCACTATGTGAATAGTCCTCGGCTATTAATAAAATCTGCTCAATTCTGTTAACAGCTTAACTCGAAACCCTTTCTAATAAACATTGGTCTTTTTCTCCCAGTGCAAATCCTCCATGAGGGAAACAGGTAGTACAATACAGGGAACTTGCAGCTTTGCATAAGTTTGAAAAAATGGAACAAATCATAAGTTTCTGTCCTGAAAACATGCATAATACTTCTTCCTTATCTGTTTCACTATGTAGGATTTTCTGAAATTCCTCTTTAAATTCTTGTTAAAGAAATAATTTTTTTTTTCTGTGTTCAAAAGTAATTTCCATTCTCCAGATCCTCTAGATCTTCATCCTCTTGCTTTTTACCCCTGACCTTTTTCCTATGTTTAGCAGAGTACAAGAAGCAATTTCTTTAGATGTCTTGTTAGGTGACTCTTTAGGAGATGGGAACCTGTTTAAAATCAGTGCAGCCTGGGTGTGTTGAGGAGCTACAAGGAACTGAGTTGAGCTTGCTGGTTTATGTAGAGCAGTGATACGATGCCAGGGTCTGCAGCTGAGCGCTGTGCATGGCCTGGCATGTAGTGGGAGGAAATGTGACGTCCTTTCCACCCCCTTTGTTTTCATTGCACGCCTTTGTCCCTCCACCCTTCCAAAGAAGACTTCAGCTCCCCATCCTTACCTTCCTCACACCCACTAACTGGGACCTCTACTGCATTCCTTTGTCCACCTAAATTAAATTCCACCTTAATGATCTGGTGTTTCCTACCACTCCCTTGCCTGGGTACTCCTCTGACATCTCCAGCCAGAAGTACAGGTCGAGGTGTTGGCATGGCTTACGGAGCAGGTGGGGACCTGGCAGTGCTACTGCATACAGCAGCAATTATCTCACCTGGCCATAGCCATTGCACTGCTCCCTGTAGCTCAGGTAAGGACCTGTATGGAGGCAAAAAGTCAGGAGCTGTTGCCAAGATGTACCTCTTTGGTATGACCTGTACAAGTATCATCATCATCAGTTTCCAAGCCTTAGGGGTCTCTGCTGTAAGGACTTTTTTTTCTTTAAGATTATATGAATGAAGTTCAGTGTGGTGGTGTTACTCAAATGCTTCTCAAACCAAGGTCTATATACTGAAGACAATTAAATAGTTATCTATCTTCTATATGCCAAAAATATCACACTTCAGAAAGTATAGAGTGGAAAAAAATTCCATGACCAAATTAAGCCTCACATTTGTAAGGGAATTGCTGTGTTTCTGCACTGCTGCTGCCTGTCAGAAGTTCTGGTCAACACCTTCAGATGGGATATTACTTCTTCTAACCATTGTCTTAAGTGTCCCATCCTTACAAGTTGTTGTAGTGCTGTTAGATCCCAGCTTAAGTTCAGGAGGGTCTACTTGAGCAAAAGCCAACATACCATGATGGATTTGCTGTTCCTTTGCCAATAGGATGCCTGAGGTTTGTCAGCTGTGCTGGAATCACTTTCCACATTAAACAAATGGAGGGGGGTGGAGGGGCAGAGTACATTGAAAAGCAAAGCTTAAGAGGCTTGGAAAGATTCAAAGAAATGAAACAATAACATGTTTAATAGCTAATTCCCATTCTGGTTTGGCTTTAAGGTAGCTTCAGCTTTCCAGTCTGCTAACAGCCTTCCCAAGTTCTCTGCCAGGATGAGTCACAGCTCCTGGAGCTGGGATCCAGTCCTGTAGACAAGCCATCTTTAAAGTTCTGTTTACCTTTTCCAGATGATAATGAATTAGAGCGAGAACTGGTTTTTTTTTTCTTCCTCTTAAAGCAAGGTTTGTGATGAATATAAAGTCACCTGCAGCAGCTTCTTGCATCTCTCAGTCCTGATTCAATCTGAGCACCCCTGGGATCCCGTTTGGTGTAGTTTTGTGCTGTTAGGCAGAGATAGATGCCTTTGGAATACCCCTCCCTGCTGGGCTGTCTCACCTAGTTGACTAGGAATGCAAAACAAGCAACAACCAGAGCCCTGGCCTGACTGTAAAACATTATTTACCTGCTAGGAATGATATTTCCTGCTGACTGAGAAGGCAAATTAAGAAACTTAGCCACGTAACCCTAGTATGTAATTCATGTCACAAATTGAAACCCACATACGGTTGCTCCTGCTTATATTTCTGTAGCCTGTAATGTAGCACTTGAGAGAATGGGTGCAAGGACAACTAGCTTCAAATGGCAACTGTATCTAGAAACACAGACGGGAATGGCCCTTAATGTGGCTGCTACAAGTGGGCAGCTTCGTGACTTCATTGCCAAGCGAGGCACTTCAAAGAACTGTCAGCATTTTTGTGTTGTGTTGGCAAAAACACAGGCTTTCCTGGGTGTCAGTTCATGTGTTTCTCAATGGTAGATTTTTGTTTTTCCTTCTAAAAAGCTGTTCAGGCAAGTGTGGCAAGGCCCTATGTGCATGACGCAACGGTCATAACTGATTGCCTGTGCTAAGGAGAAGCCTGGTCAGATGAAGAAACAGCAATGTGCCTGGCAATTATGAATAAACTCTGAATGTGGCACTGCATAAGGGAGCTCATAGATTTGCTACTGTATCAGAGGGACATCTGATCGTTGTGCAGATGTGCTGGACACTGAACCATTGTGAACGCAGCTGAATTAGGATATTGTAATGAAGGAGTTCTCCTCTTGTTCCATTTTTAGCATACGGCTACTGCATCACTGCCCAACTGATACAGACAAAGATCACTCAGTGAGTCTTTTTTTTTCTTTTCTCCTGTTTGCTTGTTAAAATAAAGGTTTTCATGTTTTCTTTCCAGTACCAAATTGCTGCAAGGAATTCAAGCCGGCAACCAGGGAAAGTGTTTGGATGCTTAAAGTAAGTATGTTTGTGTGTTTGTATGTGTTTGTAACAGTGCTAGTGATGAAAATAGTACCCAAGAACTTGTGTTTGATGGCTGTAAGACAGTAACTAGATAAGTTTGGTATTGATGAAAAGTTATATTCCCTTGCAACATCTTTGACCGTGTAATTAACAGGTTCAGGTTATCAGGAATCATTTATTAAACAGAGCTGATGAAAGCTAAACTAGATCACACAGATTTTTTTGGAAATAATTTGTGGGTTTGACTGGAGTAAGAAGGAAATGTTGACAGAAAGGAATTAAAATAAAAAGGAAAACTAAAGGTGGACAAGGAATCTAATTTCCCTCTCCCCTTCTGTCTGGGAGCTTTGAGGAATTCTATTCTTGCATTGTTTCATTAAATGTTAGCTCTTCTGCGCATTATTGGTGCTGCGTTCATAATGTTAAGTGAAAAAAGAGCAAACTACCCAAAATGTCACTTACAGGGTTAGTAGTGAATGCCAAATAGATTTTGTGAGGTGCTGCCCCTTTTTTAATCCCCACCTATGGGACTTTAAATCGCATCCCACCCGAGCTGGCTGTTAACTGAAACCGTCCGGCCCGCAGCTTGGCATCTGTGACATCTGCACAGGGGAGTCATCTGCCGTGAGTGGTGAGATCAGTGGTACCAGGAGACAGGAGCCCCACGAGGTGGCAATGTTTAGAAAGCCTTCAGAAGGGATGCGCCTGGAACAGATCTGTGCTGCCTCCGGGTGCCACCACTTGCTGCCCTTGTATCATGGCTGCCACATCTGCGCTATTAAACAAGAAATCTTCACTATTGCCAAGATGGAGCATAAGATACCTGGTAATAAACCTCCTATTTGCACAGATTCACTACTGGCAGTGCTCACCGTGCTATGCTGGATACTGTATGTGCCTTTTCCCTTGAAAGGAACACGCTGCAGCATTAGTGGTTTGCAATAATACAGTGTGGGGTTTCTTTATTCATAGTTAGTGCTGAAAATATGCCTGTCACTGAAATTATGCCAGGGTTGTGCAATGAAGAACTTTAATTTTGAAAGATACGACTGCATTTCAGCTAAAGCTTGAAAAGCTATTACAGTGTATGAAGCACTAATTTTGGATGTAGCAGGCACCTGGATTTGCGGCGATACTTTGTGCTTTCCAGTTAAAAGTATAAAGGTTTGTCTGAGCTATTTTAAAACTTGTTTTGCAGGGAAACTAGGGATTTGTTCCAAGTTAATGCCCTGAAAAAACCTTACATATGTTTGCAGAAAGATTTCTCTAGATACATCATAGACATGAGAAATTATTCAGGGTAAGTTCTATGGGAAATACAAGAATTGTCTGCGTGCACAGGCGCAAGTAAGGAGATGCTGACACTGGGAGAAGGAGAGTTAAATGGGAAGACAGAGTTCAGATTCATCCGGTTTTGAGAGAAGAGTTACTTTCACAGCAATTAGATTTCTTTTATTATTATTATTAGAAGGGCTCGAGTGGACCTGGAGATTCTCAGAAGAACAGTCTATACTTTAGAGCTGAAAGAGGCTTGTGTGCCTCAAGGATGAAGCAATAGCTCTAGACTACAGGAGGCATCTGAGAGCAAGTGCTACAAAACATCCTCTCCCTGCAGACCCTCGCCTTCCCATGAAGGTGCTGCAGATGGAAGTGCAGCGGGGCAAGGCCCTGTGCTCAGCCACAGTGGGTTTCACCTGTCGCTTTCTACTCTTGCACGGAGCAGTAGCTGCTGCTGCTTATAGTCAAGGTTCATCCCTGTGGCTATACTGGCATTGTCACAAGTGCTTTGAAGCATCAGGAGATGTGAAGAAAACCCCGAGCGTTGAGATTGTGCATCTGGTGGCTGCACACATTGATAAAAGCAGACTGCATGCTACCTGTCTAACAAACTTACCTGACACGTGCAGATTCCCTGCAATGAGTAGCCTCCTCTGTGAAGCAACATACGGCATTCCAGCATATTCCCCATGGATTGCCGCTTACTGTTGTAGCCTTTCCTTTCCAAATCCCTTAGCCCTTATGGCCTACTATAAGTCAAAATAAAGATCTAGCTATCAGCCTTCTAATACCAGAGATTCATTATATTGCTAGAGAATTAGCTAAGCTATTACAATTGCAAAAGTCAAATCCATGTAACATGCTATTATATACTAATCTTTGCTTCGGAATCCTTCCAGTCAGGTTTCAGTGCCCTTAAATCTGACAAATGTGTGTATTTTTTCTTAAGTTATATGCACAACAACATGAGGGATGGATGTTGGAGTATTCAAGGAATTTTACAGTTCTCACATCAGGCACTCTTGTGTGCAAGATGCAGATAAGGTACTTTTGGCAGTTACAATTTCTTGTTTGATGTTATCACTAAACCAATTACAAATCACCCTAACATTAGAAAGCAAGTCTGGCTTCTACTGGAACATTAGCTCAGGAATTATTTGCTATATTTCAGTCATTTTGAGATAGGGGGAAAGAAAGCAAATATATTAAAAATATGTATATAAAATACATTTGTATGATGAATTACTAAATCATTAATTGTTCAGGGGAGATCTGAATGAAAAGTTCTGTGTGAGCTTTTCTCTTCCCTGCACTGAAACAAATGTTCTCTGGCCATTCATGCTAATGGTGCACGTAGTGACTTAAACCGGGCAGATTAAAGAAGTGTTTCCTTTTTTTTTCTTTCTCCCTACCTCCCAGCACTAGCATAGAATAAAATACTACTTCCAGGTAAGTGTGCTTTGTTTCCCACTCAGTTACCCACTGCTTCTTTTCTCAGACTGGTCCCTGTAATGTCCACCAAATAAGACCTGACTTCCCTAAGGGTTTGCTTTATACCTCAGCCAAAAGACTGAAGAAGTCTGAAATGGGTGAAGCTCTGGGCTGAGCAGAGTGCTTCAAAAGCACTTACATTCTATGGAAACACCACAAGGTCCCCCAAAATGTAGTGGAGGACATCTGTTTAGCAGTCAGTCCTGCACAGGACACAGCTGCTCTATAGCTGGTTTTGATCTAACATGAGAAAACTGGAGACTGAAATCCTGAACCTAAGAGAGCAAAGTTAACTGAAGTGGAATGTTTGTTTATGGCTGTGTCCTCACCAGCCCACTCCCTTCTTAAGTTAGGAATTGGGTAGCTTGTATAGCCTTTTATGGTGCTGTCTGAAAATATTCTGAACTTTGGGGTGATATTTATTTTTTCAGTGCCCAATACCAAAAATTATCCCACAGGAGCTCAGCAAAGCAGCTGTTTAATCAGGAATGTAACTTTGCTTTTCAGAAAGATAACGTGTGGTTTTGTTCAGAGTTAATAATATGATCTGTTCCAATGCAGAAGCTGTCAACAGCACTGACATACATTCACAGTTACAAAAACACATAGCCTTGTGGCTGGGGGTTTTGTTAAATAGAAACCTCATTTTCTGCTGTAATGAGGAAAAGACTGTTTTCATGCCATTAGCAATACCTTTTGTGCTCAAAATGTTACAGAATCTTTTTTTTTTTCATTTTATATACAATATGACTGTTCAGGGGTTACAAAATGGTGCTACTTTATGCCATGACTGTTGAAGCCATGACAACATACAATAATATAAATGAAGAATTATACCTTTGTTTCTAGTTGTCTTTTGCCTTCTGCATCTTGCCTATCAATGGTGCTTCGTTTAAAAGATGGAGAATGTTTATTAAAGGATGATTCAAGTAATGATTTGAGTTTTGCTCCAGCAGCCAAAAAAAAATCCTCTTTTTTTAAAAATCTTACAAAAGAACACTAATTCTTCCTAGATGTATCAAGTATTTGCAGTACATCCAGATGCTATAAAAATAACTGTCATTTTTCCAAAGCAGTTTCTAGATTTTATAAATATAATCTTGTGAATGTGATTGCAAGATCTGATTTGCATCCTGATTCTGTGCAGCCATCCTGAGTCTGTTGTCAGGCTGGATCTATTAGGAAAACAGACCATTTTTTTTCTAGTAGTCTGTGTCTTGCTAGTCTGTTTGCAATACTGACTGCGAGTGTGATGACTTGCTAATCACTTTAATGTCCAGAAGGTGCTAACAGAGAAGTTGTAAATAGCCCTAGATTTCATCTAAGGAAGGAAAGGCAAAGGCATAAGAGATGGAAAAAGGAAGGTGGATGGAGTATTGTAAAAGGACGATGGGAAGAGAAGGTTGGGCTGGCACAACAGGGACTGCATGCAGTGGTAACCCCCAGGTGTTGCTGAGGAATATGGTAAAGAACTGAGCTGAAACCAAAATGCTGTTGCAGATGTGATGGGTGGCATGTGGAGCTCAGAGTGCCATGGCTGTGTTCCCATCTGTACCTTCTTTTCTATAAAGGACATGTGCCCCTCTCCTATAGTGTGGTAGGTGCTGCATAGCCTACCTGGCCTCCTCTGCGATGATGCTGCTAAAGTCTGTACCTGCACATCAGGTGCTGGGATGCTGATCTGCAGAGCTCAGGGCCTCCAACACCAGAGTAAAATCCAGGGGGGTGTACAGGCTCCCAGAAATGCATCATGCCTGCTAGGAGCTCAAGGGCGAAGAAAGGCTTGAAAGAGCTTGTTCAAATATTGCACTTCTGTTAAGGAAGGGGAGTTCGGGGGTTTTTTTTAGTCATTGCTGGCTTTTCTGGGTCTATTGTATGGGGGTTTTTCTTAGTTCAAGTATCGGCATTTTCCAATGTTTCTCTGCAATCACTAAGGCTGGAAACATTGGTTTTCATTAGCTGACTGCTAGGATTCTTGTATAATTAAGTTGCTCCGTGATCTGCAGCTTCCAGAAAATCACCCTATATACTGAGTCGCAGTAAGGACTGAGTTGCAGGCCATGTGAGTGAGGTCAGGTGGAAGCAACATGCAATTAATTGTATAAATTGTCCTTACAGTAAAAATATTGCTTATAATAATGGCTTCTTCAGCCTTCTTAGACACATGTTTAGCCTTAGGTAGAGTGTGGAAAGGCTGCTGCTGTGTGCATTGCTGTTGTGTTACAATACAAGGTGGTAAAATTAGAGATTTTCCATGTCTCGAGACCTAGTAATTTGTCCCTGATGCATTTCCTCTGTTGTTAATTCAGGGCTTGCACTCAAGCCCAAACACTGTAATCATCTGTATAGTCTGGTATGTTTGTACCTATTTGAACCTGCAACAGGCGTGTGGCAGGAGGTGCTTACACACAGGCAAAGTTGATGGCAGCTGGCTTGAGCTCTAAAAGCCTCAGCTGGAGATCTGCCACCAAAGCCTGCACAGCTGCTGCCCCTGGTTAAAAATCCTCTCTGAGTGATTAGATAGGCCAGGTACGTGTTGCGGTTACCAGCTAGTGCAGGGAGCACCAGCCTTACTTCTCTAGGAATACCCGTTCCTCACAGAAGCTGGCAGTGCCCCCATGTTAAGGTTTAGGCAGTGGCTTCCATTAGAGCTTCATCCTCTTACAAGAGGCCTGGATTTGGCTCACCGCTAATGACCTGAGTGGGCTGCATGGGATAAACTCCTCCTGAACAGCACTATAGGAAACACCCTTACATTATATTGCAGGTTTTGACAAGAATAACTAGTTCCCACCGTGTGTCTATATAAAAGAACATTATTGTCTGTGCTCAAGTATTTTCAGACTTGCTCTGATTACATAGCTGGGGTCTTTTTTTGTCTAATGTAAGAGGCTTCGTGTAATCACTCTTCTAAATCTACAGCTTATGTTTGACAAGTGGGTCATTGGTTAATGGAAGCAAGTAAATCCAGCTGTTTATCTTTTCAGTAAGATTACGCACATTCTGTATGCTTTTGTCTGCTCAGAATGGAGATATGTACACTTTTAATGGCCCCCCTCTATTTAGAGTAGGGGCGTGAGCTCTTTATTATGTTTTGTCTGTTCCTTACATTTAAATAAAGTCACATTAGTACTTTGGTATCGCATTTGATCCACAAATTTATGGTAGCAGTTGTGGTACAATTCATTTAATTACTAGGTGTGTTTCTTAAAAAAGCTGTTAATTTGACTTTATAAGGAAAATTTACTGTTGTACATTGCTTGCAAGTTTTCTTGTTTCCTCATTATTCTTCCCCAAGCCCCAGTATTTGTATGTATCGCTGTCAGCAGATACAACTTCCACTAAAGCAGGCCAGAAGTGGCTTTCTCCCAACTAGCTTTGCCTCTTAAGAACCAGGCAAGAACATTTTTTGGCTAATTTGAAATCCCAGGATTTCAGAAAGTGTTTAGTATACATTCTGTAGGGTGCTAATATCTAAAGAAAGCACTTGCAGCGCTAGGTTAACAAAGTGTTTAAAGTATTCATGGAAACTTGGTCTAATATGTCACTTTCTGAAAGTCTTCTTAGGGAATACCTGTCAGCAAGATACATTTCTTGACATAGTTGGCAAATCCTTTTTTTTTCTTTATTCCGAAGTACTAATTTATGTGTAACATGGCTATCTGTGAAAATTATTTTTCCTTGTCCTTTGAAGGCTATTTTATTAAAAAAACACTTCGGATAAACACTAAGATGATAACAAACATTGACTTGCCATTGGAAAAAGTCTGTTTTCCATCAATAAACGAGGAGACTAAAAACTTAAGATTAGTAAGAGAATTGTGTAAACTAACAATTCAATTGTACTTGGAAAAAACAGTTTCTTGCTCCCAAATGCTCTAGCGTTTGCAAATAGTAACTATTACTTACATGTGTGTTGCTGTTAAGCATTTAGACCCGTAAGTTAGAAAGCAAGAGTATAAGAAACTACCAGAAAGTAGAGAACAGAGTGCCTCAGATGCTTGCATTAGGCCAGTGAGGAGCCTTTTGAATGGTAAAACAAATTTCTGTTAAAAAATTGTGTGTGTGTGTGTACTACATATTTGTTCTAGCCCAAAGAGGAAGCACTCCTTGATTTCTCTGTGAGCCAGTGATCACAAGCAAATCCTTGCAACCCGGTTTTTCAGAGGTGCCTCAGGGATCTCAGTTCTTCATGGCAGCGCCACGTCACAGGAGGTGTGTAAATTCTGGGCATTATGCAGCTTTTAAATACAGGTGTTGCTTCTTGGGGTGGCTGCGTGTGAATGTGCATGCACCTTAGCAGGCAAGTGCTGTAGCACATTCCTCTTAGCCTGGATGAAATGAGGTGTTATTAGCTAATAACAGTATGTTAGCCAGACAATAGGTATGCTGGGGACTTTGTCTGAGGGAAGGAAACCAATTTGACCCAGGTTCTTTGCAGGTGGCTGATGAAGGAAAGTGGAAATTGCCTAAGCCTGCAGAGGATTATGCCTGACAAAGGGCTGGTGGGAAAGAATGGGAGAAAGAACAATGGGGAAACCTCAGGTGTGGAAAAAATCCTGAGATGAAAGGGAGGAGGTGGTCACTGAGTTGTAGTAATGGAGAATGGGGATGGGGTTTGCTTAGCTGCAGAGCTGGAAGTACTGCATGGATCAGAAGGCAAAGTGGAAGAAAGGCTGGGGACTCACCATAGCGGTGCTGGGGGTGAAGCTTGCACGCTTTGTGACAGTGTTTTGAGGAAGTTGGTCATAACAGCTTTCTGTGCTTGTAAAATGAGCAAAGCTGTCAAATTAGTTTTGTAAAATACTGAGAACATCGCAGATAAAAAGCAGTTATCAAGAGAAGGGGCAAGCAGCATGCAAACAAAAAAGCACACCACTTTGTGTCACCTGGCATTTGCTAATTTGATCAGCATGTGAGATGCACTGGCTTCTTTGCAAGAGAACAATTTGTAGCACACTGTAAGGGCCTGAGTAAACTGTAGAGTATTTTTGCAGCAAGGCACCAAATTCTTGGGCCAGGGTTTACAATCACAGGAACACTCGCACACTACTGAATGACTTGGCAGTGTGATGCTTGGCAGATTTTGATGCTGGTCAGGCATGAATGTGCTTTTTCACATTAGCTAGAGTATGTAATAATGTTTATGTTGGCTTTTTGCTGGGTGTGGGAGGACAGATGCTTAATTAACAGTTTCCTGGGACAAAGTAACCCCTTCAAATCTTAGTTTGTCATGATCCAGCCCTTTCTGTCAGCTGATTGAAGCGCTTTTGCTCCAGTAATAAGGTATCCAAAAATTTAATTGGCCACCTGCTGGAACCATTACTTTCTTGTGCCAGCCTTCTCCCTTCCTCTTCAGCAGCGGTGAGCACCAAGTTGGTAAATGTTGACAGATGTAATGTTCCTTGTGATGGTTTATAAACAATGTGCAAGCTTTACATGTTGAGTATCTGTAATGCTGATACTGGACAGGGTGCAACACAGTACACTGAACAGATCTTAGCCAACAATCATTCCAAAGCATTTATACTTCTCCTCCTCACATTATGCAGGTACCAGAGTCATGTGGAATATTAAATTACTTGGATAACATGTGCAAATCAAATGGCTATCAGCTTTGCAACATTTGTTGTACAACAGGAACAGAGAATCATTGATCCCAAGGGCTGTTGTTAACTTCTTAGTGTGTAATATCAATGTCAAGCCAAGTTCTCTGTGGAGTAATGTAACAAGTCATATTGAAAGTCATCATCTACCAGTAAAGGTATCACTTTATTGTGGGATACAGCCATATCAGATTTTCACATGAAAAACTTCTGCCCTTGACAAATGGTGTTGCAAATCTTCTCCTCCTTTGTCCTCTCCCACAAGCTAATGTTGCTTTTATTATATCACTAGATTGAAATGCCTTCAAAGTATGTTGTTGGTATTTTCAGTATGAAATGGTAAGAAGGAACAACAGAAGGGTACGTTGTCCACTCCTACCTGATTTTGTCATCCTTCTGCATTTTTCCAGACACCCCTCTTTAACCCCGAGAAAGCCAAAGATTCCTTAACAGCTGACAATAGAAGAAAAGTCTAGTATTTCTTTATATACTCTCTCATATTTCCAAACCCTTCCAGGCTTTTACTGTTTATAACTTCTTGCATTGATTTTATTTAGGATGTGAATGTCTGAAGCTCTGATTTTTTCTGAGGGTAATAGTTGTAAGTTGTACTGTATGGAAACTTGAAAATCCTGAATCTGCTTCTTCTTGAACGCTAGTCTCACTTTCATTTGTCGTAGCGTGGTTTGGGTTGGAAGGGACCTTAAAGATCATCTTGTTCCAATCCCCCTGCCATGGGCAGGGACACCTGCCACTAGACCAGGTTGCTCAAAGCCTGATCCAGACTGGCCTTGAATGCTTCCAGGGATGGGGCATCCACAGCTTCTCTGGGAAATCTGTTCCAGTGTCTCACCACCCAAAGCTGGGGGTGCGGATTGATCTTAGTGTTGGACCAGCATCCTGTGACCTGACCTCTCACCTAATGGAGATCCCATTTAATTACAGTTTTGTCATTCTCTGTAAAAGTCCAGGAATGCGGATTAATTGGAACATTTAAAATGTTTTTATTTTGGCTTTCCATGGTCTTTACATCTGAACTCTGACAAAACAAGACTAGAAACCTAGTTAACTCTTCCATACAAATGGAAGTGGCAACGTTAAATGTAGAACAGCCCCAGCCAAATAGTTCCATCTAAATGCACACAAATGAGCCATGAGTCAGTCTCCTGCCTCAATTCCTTTCAATCAGTATCAAAGGCAGAGTGAGAGAGAAAGTCGTCACTCCCAGCATTTATTGATCTCAGCCTCAGTTTACAGGTTTTCAGATGAAAGCAGCAACCCTAGGTGTGCCTGAAACTCAGCTACAGCCTGGTAGATATCAATGAACACAAATGTAACAGGCACCAAAGAATTCAAAATTCTGGTTTGGCCTGGAGTTAAAGGAAGTGAAAATTTATTCTTTGGAAACATCCCTCAGTGAGTGTTTCCTGCTCTCACTGGAGCTTTTTGTTATGTAGGAAGTGCTGGATAAAAATGTTTTGGATATTCAGTGTGAACTTCTTGCGTTTCAGGTAGGAAGTTCTTTGATGTATACTGAAGACTGCTTCTTCTAAATAAGAATTTGGGACTTTTTCTTTAAAGCAGCAGGATTTAGCTAAGCCCTGAAAGGATTTGATTTATTAAATGTCCACTAAACCTATTTATTAATTTTAATCTAACAATTAATATTAAAAGCATATGACTAGTCTTAAAATATACCTTCTATTCAAGGGCTTCTGAAATCCTGTTTCTTTGAACAAAAAAATCCTGGTTTTGCAGACAGTGTTTGAATCTTGTAATAACCCTCTGATTTCTATTTGATTTCTGTAACTGCTGCCTTTTTAAAGAAAAATACCCACAGGCTGTGCTCTTGAAGACCTCCCTCTTTAGTGGGGAATTCATACACTAATGGCCAAATTGGCTTTGCAGCTTATTACACTAAATTTTCAAGAATGCTTAGCTGACAAAGGCCCTAAGTTTTAGTTTACTCTTCCTCACAGGCAGAGAACACTTCTTAAAATATTAAATGTGACCTCTGAAATATAAATATGTCCATATATTTAAAAATAGACTTGAATTACCTCATAGGTATGTGGTCCATGCACATTGTGTAATTGGGACAGCCCTCTCTTTCTTTCTCTTTATCTGTCTCTCTCCAGGGAAGGCAAATAATCAAGACTTTGCTTAAAGTGGCAGCACTATAATCCCCAAGAGTGGAAAAGCTCATTCTTTGTCTACAGGATGTCTGGAGTGATAAGTAGCTGTTTTATTAAAACTCATGCAGTGTTTCTTTGTCCTGACAAAATTATCATTTGCTGTTTGGTATGGTCAGATTAAATGCAACGCACCCTGAAATTTAAGGTATGGAATGAAGTAACGGGGTGGAGGTGGGAGGATTTATTCGGTGCTGTGTAAACAAGGAATGTCTGTAAAGTTACAGTTCTGAATTTTCGCTTGAAGTGATTTTTACGCCACAGTGGGAACTTTCCTTTGGGTTGATCAGTGCAGTTGATAGTACGTCAGTGGAATGAGAAATAGGAGTTCTTCTGAATAACTCAGGTTAGCTTAAAACTCATCATATGCCACATTGTATCTGATATGCATTCATTATGCTAGTAACATTGCTGTTGCTAATTCCATTATGGACATTTCTGTGTAATATGTTATCATTACAGGTTAGAACTGTGCACTAATTTAGGGTGGCATGAGCTAGTGCTCTCTAATAGACGTGCAGTTGCAGATACCTCATTTGTATTTGCTGTAGATGACATGCAAATCTGGATCTCCTAAGGCATCTGTTCTTGATTTACTAAATGAAACTTTTATTCATGGTGTATGCTATCAGAAATTAGGCTGATTCTGATGCAGCCTAATTAAGCATGCTCATGGTTATATCATGCTGGGAATAGAGTACGTCTATGTACCTTAATGAACTGGGCCTCCCTTGAACAAGCAAGATATGACCAAGACTTGTAACATTATTTTTTTTTAGCTCTTCCCAAACTTTCTTCCTGATTTTCTGTATTCACTTACTTTCAGATCTAAACACTGTTGGCCAACTCCTTCAGGGAAAGCCTGTTTCTGCACAGGTTTCTGATAAACACTCACGCTTGAGTGCTAAAATAACTGATTTTGCTCTGCAGTGTGTAAATCTGTTCCTTCGCACAATTCTGTTAATCTCCATCCTGATAGAGGAAGACTATAAGGGTAGTTAGAAAGCAGACTGTATTGACCAGGACTGATGCTTTACAAAAGCTTTTGCTACCTCCTAACTGTTTGTTTGCCTGAAATCCGTTTTTCTCATTCTTTTTCCCAGTAGAAAAACTGTGCTTGTGACAGGAGTGGTCATGAAACTTCTCTGAAAAGTGAAGCACATGGGCCAAAATAGTCATACTTGCATGGTGTTTGCTGCAGTTTGAAGTTGTAGCTGAGGTGTATTCTGAGAGTGCAAGGAATATCACACAGATCCCTTTACAAACTTGAACATGAACAGATATATTAAAAATGAGAGACGTTTGCTGGCCTCTCTGGGGTTAAATGTCTCTTTCTTGATCTCAGACCCTACCCCCCAGCCCCCAAAGTTATCCAAGCAGTGGGGAATTTCTGCAGTCATTAATTGTATTTATACTTCAGCTATGTCACATAGAAAGCTCCCTAAAACTGTGTTTGTTTTTTTTAATCTTCTGACAGATATATCAGCAGAAGTCTCTAGTGTGGCCATCACCTCTGTTTTCAGAGGCTGTGCATTGGTTGCTTCTTATCAGCGCTAAAATACTCATAATTTATTTCCACATTAGCTGCCTAATATACTATTCTGGCTCGAGCATGCCTGAGGTCTTTCTGACACTGCATTTTGGGCTTTTAGGGGATTTCAGTCTCAGGCATTATAAATCACACTGCATGGCCTTTTTATTGCAGTAAGTGAGGCCTAGAGCAAAGAAGGAGAGAGGAACTGAAAGCAAAAGCTCTGAGGGGGAAGGAGCAACCAGATTTTGGAGAATGGCATTCAGACCTGTTGCAGTGTTCACTAGTGTTTCCTCTGCCTGGTTCACAGTGGCAGAAATCAAAGTACTGAAATGCATGTGCTGGGGGTAAGGTGGTGACTTTTCCCCATCGTCAGCACACCTGGCACTTGCTATATTGTCCAGGGGAAGTATGGGATTGCCTTGTAGCCAAAGTCAGGTGGGAAACTGAACAGCAGGCTAAAGTGACGCAGGAGCAGGTTGCCCTGAGAGGATGTGACATCTCCATCCTTGGAGATTGTTAAGATTTGGCTAGACAATGATCATCAAATATGACTTGATCTTGTGTTAGTGATGATCCTGCTTTGAGTGGGAGATTGGACCGGACAACCCTGATCCTTTCCAGCCATTGCTTCTGTGGTTCTTGGTGCTTGGAGATCTATTACATCAGGTTCTGTAATTCCACCCTTTGGCATTAATTCCTTTCCTGGCTCTTTGCTTTGCTTAGTCTGCATGCCACTTGTGAGTACTGGATTTCAGTGCTTTCAACATACCATAGGTGGAGCATTTTTATCAACACCGTGCTGACCTCTTATTTTTCAACCTGCTTTTCTATTTGTACACCTACTTCATGTGAAATCTATAAAGGCAGAGCAGATGCACAGGCACCTAATAATAGCACCAGGTTCCTCTTTCTTGTTCTGTGCCACTGGATCCATGCCTGAGACCTCTTGGCTCAGAACAATGAAAGTGGGAAGAAGATGCTGGTGGTTTCCTGCATGTCAAGAGTTGTGTTTGTGGGCATGCAGTGCTCGAACAGAGATGTAAGTGGAGGGAGTGCTGTGCATATGGAATCCATATTGTGCCCTGCCCAGCTGTGGTAGGTCAACTGAAGCAGCATGTGCTTTCTGAAAACCATCACCAAGCTTCTTTTGCCACGGCCTGGCTCAGTCTCTGTAAAGGTAAGGTGCTGTGTGTGTGTTTTGACCTTGAATCCTAATGCAGAGGCAAGAAGGGGTCTGAGCAAGGCCGCTGTGCTGTTCTCACCTGCACTTCTGTAGCTTTGCCAGTACATGTTTTTAAAACGGTTTTGGAGACTTCAATAAAGAAGCTTCTGTTTTTTTGCCACTGGCAAAGAAATAAAAATATTTTTACAAGTTAGGGTAGTGGAGTATATTACTGCTTGCTGCCTAGCAGGGCAGGTAGGGTTATGTCTGGCAGAGAAAGACCTGCTATAGGTTATTTTTATATTCTGTCACCATGTAGCATTTCTGGCTTCTCCATGCTCTTGAGCATTACTAAGACACTTACGTTCTACTAAAAGGCCAGTATTTTGTTGCTTGTTTTGAGAAAGATTCAAAGGCAATTCTCCAGTGGGTTTACTGTTGCCAGATGAATGCAACGTTTCTCAATCAAGTATGTCAACTGCAAATGTCTATAGGTCAGTTACTGAAAGAAGAATTTGAGTATATTTGAAAACCTGGCAGAAAGAATAAATAAAACCTCCTGTCCTGGTGTTCAGAGGACTATGACAAATGGGCAGACTAATCTGAGTTTTGTTAGATTGCTCTCTATATGTGTTAATGTATACATCTGACTTAAATCCAAGTAGTTCCTCAGCAGTCCGAGTGCTGTGCAGCTGGTGTTTAGTTATTGATTGTATTCAACTTACAAGCTCTCTGTGAACCCAGAGTCCATATCATGAGCATAATGGTGTAAACTAAGCTTTCAGCAAAGTGGCATTTCAGTCTGAAAGGTTAGATAAAGATTGGTTAAAATTTTGTAAAATCACTTTCTGCACGCAGAAAGAATCTAAGGTATAAAACTGATCAAACTCATACTTCAGACCTTTTAATAAAATATTAGCATGTGCCTCTGAGAACACTTTAGAAATACTCATATGGCTTCCAATAGACCTGTCACCTTAAAATTAATTTTAAGAGGTGAATTTAGGGGTGCACTTTTTTAAGATGTTGGCATATCTGCCCAACTGTTTTTTGCTCTTTTGCATCTAACAGCCTTGAGGTCATACAGAGATGTTTAGAATCTGTGCCCATAGTTGCTCTTGCTGGATTCTCTGTAGAGAAAACTATAAACAGTTGGATAGTTTATTTTTCTAATGTGCTAAATGTGTGAGTTTTGATCCATTATTGGGACACGAGGATAGGCTTTACTGCAGTGAAGTTCTGATCTGCTTCTGTCTGTGACTGGCACTGCTCTGTGGTTAACGTCCAGCTTTGAAGGATGTGCCTAGGCAAGGTGAGATATGCAGAAATCGTAGAGATATGCTAAGAGGGGGGATAAGAAACCCTTTTAAATGAAGGGGATGAAGACATGAGGGGTTGTGTGAATGGTGGTGCCAGCAGTTTGGCACCACTACCCTGGCAAGTTTGGGTATTGCCCCTTTCATGTTTCTGACCCAGGCAAGTGATGCCATCGGCTTGCTTCCCTGTGTAAGCCTGGGAGCAGGAGGACGCTGCAGATGTGCAGTGCAGCTTGGCAGGGAAGCTGTAAGCAGGGACAGAGGGCTTGGTAACGTGGCCGTCCTGGTGCTTGGTGGGAGGGAACCCAGGTGTAGTGGATGCAGGAAGAGGTGGGAAAAAAGCATCCATGAACTTAGACCTTCTTGTGGGTTTTTTTTGTTGGTTTTTTTTTTTTTTTCTTTCCATGAGTAGGGGTCCACGGTTTCTGACACCCCCGGTTCCCATACCATTTAACATTTATGCACGGTTTGGTTAAAGTGCCTACCCTATGGAACACAGAACCTGCTCTGGCGAGCCGCGGCCGCTGGAGCCGGCGGTGCAGCTGGCCCACCGGCTCGGAGGGAAGGCGTTGCGGAGGGCCGGGCGCTGCTCCCTCTTGGAATTGCGCGGCCGCCGCTCGGGCGTTGCAGCAGAGCGGCGGGGGTGGGGGCTCCGGCCGAGCGCGGAGGAGCTGCCCGAGGCGGGGAGGGGCGCGGGTGGCCGTGGGGTACCGGGCTCGGAGGTCCCCGTTGTTCGGTAACCCAGGGCGAAGCCGCAGCCGCCGCTGTCACGGGCGGAGGCGGGCAGGGGGCGGCACGTCCCCCGCCCCGTTGCCGGAGGGGAGCGGGTCGCCTTCCTGCGGGGGGTGCACGGGGCTGTCCCGGCGCTTTGTCTGCCTGCGCCGGGCAGGGCCGCCCCGCAGCTCGGGCGCTCTCCGCGGCCCCGCCACCCGCGGGGGACGGCGGATCGCCCCGCACGCACGGGGCGAGCGGCCTAGA
>JAVJGJ010000037.1:50066903-50098983 GCA_035590215.1 Microhierax caerulescens | reverse complement strand
GTTATCGGTTTTTCGGGGGGGGGGGGGGCACGTTCTTTGTCGCAGTTGTAGGCATTTTTGTTGAATGGTCTGGCATGCGTTGCTGGCAGCGCTTCTGCATTAACATCCCTGACAATATGTTCCGGCAGATAAGCTCATTAAAATTGTTTGCATTGTTTGATAAGGGTCGCGGCGCAGCCCGGAACGCAACTGGTTTTATGTGCTCCTTGCTGCCGACTGCAAGGGTGATAATACAGCCGGTAGCTCCCCTTAGGTTAACATACAGTTATTTTAAATACTGCCTGGATGACAGCAAGCTATGCCTCTGCAGAGAACACGCCCCTTAAAGCTGATACTCAAACAGCAGGAAATGATGCTGCTTGCAAATATCTGACTAAAGTGGCGAGTTGTTTGCTCGATTAGATGAAAACAAACGTGGATGACTTAGCTTGTTTGTGGGAAGAAAAATCGCAGTGTTTTTTTCTTCTGCTGAGGAGTATCAGAGCTGCTACCGGCATCGCTGGCCATCAATAATCTCAGCGGTGGATCTCATTGTTGATTGCAGGCTGGCGGGTGGTTGTGAAACGTGTTGGAGACCCAAGTGTGTGGTTTGTCTGAATACTGCAAAATCTAGCCTGTCCCTTTCTCTGAATCTATTGATGTGTTGTGTAACGAAGCCCGGATGCACACATTTAGCACAAAGTAGCAAAACTGCTTTTGCGAGGACCTATTTCTACTTGCAGAAAGGTTGGAGCTCTCGCTTCCTATGTCTAGATTTCAGCTGAGCAGGAGAAGGTTCTGGTTTAGAGCAAAGCTGTTATTTCTATCACGTGCCTAAGCAGCAATTTGCAGTAGTTTTGAAATTAATGATTGTTCGTCTGTCTTTGGTTATTCTGACGTGTCATAGGTGCTACTGGTTGCTATCTCACTGCTTGCCTTTAGAAGGTTTCTCTGGAAAATCTGTTGAGTGGTGTTCTCCATTATGCTTTTGCAGTAGGTTTGTATGTGATTTTCTGCAGCCATCAACAAGTCAGTCTTCTTGTCCTGCCTGTCGTATCATACACTGAACTATATGCCTAGAGAAGGCATCTTGTGAGGCTGCTGTGTTAAGCACATGATGAGATACAACTGTATCACTTGGCCAGTTTTCCAGAAACTGGGAGGTTATTCTTCATCTGAGTAGCCTTTTATCTAGAGGAGTACTCCTTAGTCTTGTAGAGCTTTGTATCCGTTTGTATCCATACCTAAGGCGATATAAAGGAATGCAGAGCTAGTAATACTAATATCACATGATTTTAGGGCAGTAAGTAAATAATCCAATTCAATATATTTCATAAATAAACCTTTAATGCACAAATAAAAATTGCCACTGGGGAATCTTATTAAGGCTTGCTTTGCCTTGTGGAAACCTACCCTGATTTACAGAGTCGTGGGACCTGTATCTGTTGATTTCCCCCTTTCTTCAAGGGGGGAAGCGATACTTGCCTTGTTTTCATCTGTCTCTTAAGTGCTTTATGAAGTAAATGTCAACCATAACAGAAAGGAAACCTTAAAATATATGGAAACTGGTGAAACTTCTCCTCGATACTGGAGAAGAATGGGCTTTTAACTTCTGTGAAAACCTTAGTAGCTAGACTAGTTTGGTCCTTGCTATGTTTGTGTTGCAGCAGCAGGTCGCTAGATGTAACGGATTAGTACCATCAGTGTGGTGCCATGCTGACTTGGGAGCAGCCCGTACAACTTCGCCATGTGACATATTGCTATGCCTTTCATTGTCGGGCTCGTTTGTTCCATCTGTGTCTAGAAATATGAAATAAATATGTCATTAAGCACAGCCTGGAGCATGACATCAGATCAGCAGTTGTACAGATCTGGAAGTATGTACTTTGCTCGCAATGCGCTTGTGTACTGCAGCTTTGCTTGCAAGTTAAACGGCATCTATCATGTGTGTGGAGGTTCATTCAGTATTTGCCTTTCACTTGTCTCTCCTGCAATATGAGCAAGGCTTTCTCATTTTACTTCTAACATGCTCTGTCCATGAATATTTTAAAACAGAAGTGTTTGTTGATCAGAGTAAATTTGTGCTTACCAGACCAGTAGATATTCTCCCACCTCAAAAACCCCCAACCAAACAAAAAAACCAATGCTGCTGTTTAAAATACCGGCTCCTACCAAAGATTTGATATCCATCTCCTGAAGTAGGTTTAAAAAGGGCTTAAGTTTATACTGTTTTACAGCCTAGGGAGCTGACATGGAAGGAGCTGCCCTAAGTTATCCACTGAGTTGAGGATGCAGCAAGGAGCTGAACCTATACCACATGAGTCCCAGCCATGTGCTCCGTATGCAAAGCCACAAATAGTTTTCCCAAGTCTTCCAAAGGACATATTAAATTTTGCAGACAGGGACATGCAGGCCAGAGGTGTTAAGTTTCTCATCCAGCTTTACTTAGCTGGTAAACGGAAACCAGGCACTTTGGCATAAAATTCAGTCACACAGAGATTTTACCTTTCAGAGTAAATAACTGTAATCAATCTATATTTCTCTAGTGAAATGCTGTTGGCCCAAAATAGACTTGAGCTCATTTCAGAGAACGGCATTACATTTAATTATAGTTTTACTTGCATGATCAAAGATGACTGAAAAAAATCAATGAAAAAAAACAAGTAAACAGCTGTGTGGAGAATTTTTTTAAATAGGGCATGTCTACAGTGCTTTTTTGCGAGACTCCTGGCATCTTATGTGGTTGAGCAGCTCATCACATGTTTAAAGACTAGCTGTACAAAGAGTTTGAATACTTCCAGGTTTGAATGGCACACCTAGCCTAAACCACTGGGGTCTAATAGGGACAAACTGTTGTACTCTCCTTTGTAGGATATCACGCCTAACTCTTGGTTTATCTATGTGCTGCTAGAAAAATGGTTTCCTTGTCCTTCATACACCAGTTATATTTAGGTTTGTATGCAGAACTTTCACAAAGGGGGCTAAATTCCTGATTATTTTTCTTCAAATCACTAAACTAAACTAAATTAAAACAAAAACCCCCACCCCCTCTTTCTGATCTATGAGCATGTCCTTTTCTAATGGTAACTGTTTTAAATATTTGGTTTTCCCGAGTGTTGTCTTCCTTTTAGCAGCCATTAAGCTACTGATGTGCGATGGTGCTGTCCATAATAATGAAAGCTGCACAGAAGCCGTGACTTCCTCACCCACGGCTGTAATAAACTGTGGGGTGTTACAGAGCGTATCTGCCTGTCTTTTACTGCGGTATGAGCTGATAACTTCCACGATGGAGGTCATTATAGCAAAATCTGTTTTGGGCTTTGACTTCCCAGCTCCCGATGAATTGCAGGATGCAGGCTGGCCCCACGTGGCAGAGCATCCTCCCCGCTGCAGGACGTGCCCGTCGTTGGCAGCTCGGTGCCTTCCACACATGTGCAGCTTGGTGCAGGGTACAAAGGGAGACTTACAGCTTCGCCTTACTCTGGGCAGAAGGCACTTCTTGCTCATATTATATTATATAATATACAACGCAAAATTAGGTTGCGTTGAATATGGTAACCAGGTAATTCCACTGAAGTAAAACAGACCGTATGTGTTGATAAAAATAATATATTAAAGGCCCAAACTTGCTGAGAACAGGGAAGACAATACAGAGTAAAAGCAGTGAGTTGCCTTCTCATTTCATAGTACAGACAGGTATGACTGTTTTCATCCTCTGAAACTGTAAGTGCTAGTCAAGGAAAATGCTTTTAAATATGTTTTTTAATATTTTTGAACTGAAACATTATTTTCAGAGGTGCTTGTTCTTGGCCTAACTGCTGCTGTTGCAGATTATGAGAATTTTGCCCTAGATTTCACTGGAAGTAGGAGAAAGGCAGTAATAAATGTTTGTTTAAAAAAACCACCCCATAAATTACACCCAATAAATTTGGCTTGAGCTTTTCAAAAAGTGGTATTTGTGATAACCCCCTTGTCTGTCAAGCATCTGGACTGCAACAGGATAGTTACTAGCTGTCAGAGAGAAGACTCCTGGTGCCTTACAACCAACAGCTACTAGCCAGTTTAAGAGGGACTGTGCAGAAATCTTTCCTCTGTTCCTGTGAGCTTAGTTACCCTCTGTTTTCTCTTCTTTCACTTTCATAAAGCTGGCATTCTGTTGCTGCCGCTCTTCATTAATCATGTTTTCTGATTAGAGAGTATTCTACCTAGGGAGAGCTGTTTTGGTGAGTGTCTTCTGCTGGGCAGGTCCAGCTCTTAAAAAGTACAGGGTGAAACTGTCTGACGATAACTGGGAACCACATGTGAGTGCATAGAAATGTCTCAGAGGGTTATGAGGATGACTCTGCTCAATACTGCATTGGTAGTTTGAAACCTAGATAGTCTCTGCCTGTGTCATTGGGCTACCTCTCTTGACTTGGATTTAGATCTTCCTTGAAGGAAATATCTTCACCATGTTTTGGCACTTGTAGCTGTTTGTTAAAATCAGGGGCTAAGAGAGAGGTAGCTTTATGGAGAGGGGAAAGAAGAAAACACTCCACAGACAACCCAGTTTGTGTGAGGAAATGAAAGTAACTTTCAGACAGCACCATCTCCTCTTGCACCCAAATGCTATCACCAAAAAGGTCTGAGTACGCCTAAGTTGCACCCAGCCTCCGTGGGTTTTGGAAACATCCGGTAGGTGGGAGGCTGCATTCTGGTTTTTGTTGCATGGTGTGGATTTTTTTTAAGCTACCTCGTTCAGCTGCATAGCAACAGCAGCGTGTTTCTGGCATGCTGAGTGAGTTTAGGATATGTAAGAACTGAACCTGATACTGTCACTTTTAGAAACAGACATTTTGGTTTCTGCCTAGTTTAGTCAATCTAACGTTCCTGGAAAGCAGGCACTGAAAAATATGCTGCATTGTGAAAGAAAGGTGACTTGGAGTTGGGGCTGTGGATCAAGAGAGCCTAATTAAAGCTATTTGAGTTTTCCTTTGCTGCGTGAATGGCTAGTTTGAGGGAGATGCAGCTACATCATGGCAAGCAGGCTGAAGCACAGGAACGTTCTCTCAGGTGGCATACGGGACTAACCTTTTGAGATACAAAACTTGGTTTGGGGAGGCAGTAAGAAAAAATAAGCATAGTAGGTCAAAATTTCAAGCTTTGGCATTTGAATGAGTGACTTGCTTTTTAAAATATCTCCAGAAGTTTTGGTTTTGGGGGCTGGGGGGGAGGTTAGTTTAATCTGACAGTGTTTTCTCCTTCCTCCTGCCCAAAGCTAATTATAGCAAAGGCTTGGTAAGGAAGAAGATAAATCGTGTGCCAGCTTTTCATTTTGGAGATGCAACTTTCAGCCTTTGTTTGATAATTGGAAACGAGTGGTCTTGCTACATCTGTTCTCAATCACGCAAACCACTGAGCGGGATGGCACGAAGGCTGTAATGCAGAGTAAACGTGGTGGCGGCGGCAGCAAGACTCATGCTGCACTGGGACAGCATTTGGATACGCGTGTCCTCTAGCTAGCAGCACTGACTGCTCACTTCCAGTATCAGTCCTAGGGAATGTAAATGGAAAACATCCATGTTTCTTCTGTGGATGGTGTTAGCTGAGCACTGCGTAGCTGTTTGGATTGTGCTCAGATCTCTGCTGTCTGACTCACTGATAAAGCATCTTACTCGTATTGTTTCATTATAATTTGGTGGGAGGGGAAGGGGAATATCAGCTATAAAAGTTTACTGAACATGCATTTAACTGTTGGGGTTTTAAAAGTGGTGGCTTTTTTATTTTTAACATAGTTCTGCTGTCTTCATGCCATCGCTTATTTACTTCAAAATGAAAATTTTGCCTGTGATATTTTGACGGAGGTTTTTCTAGTTATCTGGTGGTATACTAAGTTATTTAATATTTGCTAGAGAAGGCTGTGAAAGCACACCTATTAAATGGCTCAGCTTAATCACTCTGAAATTATTTCTTATTTCCCATAGAGCCCCACGCTTAGTGAAGGATGCTTTTCTGTTAAATCTGTTTTTTTGTTATGCTATCCAAACAGGAAATGTAAACATCCATCAGTGAGTCGAGACTTAAGGATGTAGCTTCCTTAGGAAATCCTACTACTGTGCCAAATTGTTCTGCCTGGAGAGGAATATGCCATGCAGGTTGTAGTCTTGATCTCTGGGCCTCGTGTAAAGCTGCCTTGCGTTGCTTACTGAGGTTGACTGAGGGAGGGAGGGAGGGGGTCTGAAGCGCAGGAGAGGAGGTGGAAGATGGAGCCTGTGGGTTTGGGCCCTGTGCAGATGAAGGGGCAAGGACAGAAACATTGGCGTGAGCCTGTGTGAATTTAAACAGAAACTTAGAGTGATCTGGAACAATATTTAAACAAGTTATGGAAACTGACAAATTGTCGGTTTGGAGTTTGGGATGTCTTCCTGTGAAATGGGCCCTTCTCCAGGGTGGCAGTTGACAGAGTAAAGGAATAGCTTATTTTGCTCTAATGGTATAGTGTAAAGCAACACTGTATGTCCTGTCTTTTTATACAGTTGTGTGTATTGTTTCAGAGGTTTAATTTTCATTATATTTCTTGGCAATTTGGAACCCTGAGTGAGATCCATGGACTTCAGTTTTATCTTTTAGGAGTAACTCAAGCGAATATCCCCCCTGCAGCAAGGTTTCTTAGTACTGTACAGATTACAGATAGATTTCCTGCCCAAGCAGCTGTAATTATTCAGAGAGGCACATGAATGCAAATTCTTGCCTGTCATTCTGGAATGCAGTGTTGATGCTCAGAAGGACTTGCTGGCAATATGTATTAAACAGTTTTGGGGGAATGAAAATTCATTTTGGGCAAATTTTACATGGTTGTTACGCTTTGCTTCTTAAGGTTAATCTCTGTGGGGCTAGTCCAGCAATACCATGAATAGGAAGCACTGAGATATTTGAAGTAGAGTATGCATTTGCTTTACTTATGGATTCAGTGTTATACAGTTATACAAATCATAGTTTTTTATATTAAAATAACTATAGAATCTATGAGTAATTGTTTTTATGGAAGTGGATTACATGATCCAGTGATACAAAAATCCCATGGGGGCTTTCATATACAGAAAGACTGTGGTATGTAGGAGTGCTGAGAACATGGAGGCAATGAAATGATAATTGGTTGAATAGAAGAGATACATTTTCCTAAAAAGACAGCATTCACATGTAAATAGCTATTCTGTTGGAAACCTTGATATGCAGCATGGCGTTAATTGTATTTTACTAGATTATTTTTTGGGGTCCGTATCGCTCCCTGCCCACATTAGTTTCAAAGTTGTGCAAGATGTAGGCTCTGAATCAGGATCTGAAAAAAATGTTTTCAGTCAACACATTCATGTTGTGCCCATTGTCAGACTCAAGGAGGCATAAGGAGTATTTTCTTTTTTTCTTTTAATATGTATTTCTGCCTGCAGAAGCTTGGCCCTCCAATGTACATTTTTAACCTGTGGTCCCCAAGTGTGAAATTACTTTCACAGTAACGGGGATGCTGTAGAACTGCCTTGCTTCTTAGGCAGCTCTGGTTGTAATATGATGAGGTGTTTTCTTCCACTACCACTTTAAGCACACACACACACACCTTCAAATTGTTCCTGAAGTGCTGCACAATATGGACCTGGTGGTGCTGGTGAACAAGATGAACATGAGTCAGCAGTGTGCTCTTGCAGGGAAGAAGGCCAAAACCCATGCTGGGCTGCATTAGCAGGCATGTAGCCAGCAGCTCCAGGGAAATGATTATTCCCCTCTGGTGCTTCTGAGGCCAAATCTCTCATACTGTGTCTGAATGTGGCCTCTCCAATTTGAGAAAGACTGTGACGTACTGAAGTGAGTGGGGCGGAGGGCCACCAGGATGGTCTGTGGGCTGGAGCACGTGAGCTGCGTTTGGTCAGCCTGGAGAAGAGCGAGCTCAGGAGAGGGAAAGGTCTCATTGCAGTCGTTAGCTGTCTAATAGGGGAGGTGTGTAGAGAATGTGGAGCTAGGTTCTTTTCTGAGGTACACAGTGAAAGGAGGAGATGCAATAGCAGTCAGCAGCTGCAACAATAGAAATGGCTTTAGATACTGGGAGAACAATTTTTATGGTGGGGGACAGTCAAACGCTGGAAGAGGTTATCCAGGAAGGCTGTGAAATATCTGTCCTTGGAGAGACTCAAAACTGAGCTAGATGGGACCATTGGCAGCCTTCTCTTGCTGGATCTGCAGTGAACGGGACATTGGAGCAGGTATCTCTGGAGTTCCCCGCCTACTGGAGTCACTTTATGATCCTGTCCTGTAACTCTTAATAGGCATAAGCAGCTCTTGAGTTCAAAACACAGCATACAAAACGGTCATGAAGTCAAGCGCTTTAAAAGTGAAAGGCATGTCATATGACAACAAATTTAGTACTACCAGCAAGATGAAATCATCCTATCATCAAAGGTTTCAAATCAAAAAGAAAAATGTGTGTATGCAGTCTCAGTTAAGACTACCTCAATTTCAACTGTTTTCTAGGTTAATTCTTGCAAAAGCTACAGTTCTGCTGCTGCAGTGTATTAATGACTTCATATTGCATTCTCTGAATCGCTGGGAGCAGCTTCAGCAGCTTAGTACCCAGGGATGACTAAAAGTTTGTAGACACACAGCAGAGCAAATAGATATTTTTGCTTTGTCATGTAATTAATTATGTATGTTCCAATTAAAGATTATGTCTTGAAATTAAAAGCTGAAAAGTTGATGCATGACAAATTCCTGTTTTCTGTATCGTATTACATCATCTGCGAGTAGAAAAGGTGTATTGTTAGTCCCTCTCTAGCTAGCGCAAGAGCTTTCCCATGAGTGCTCTCCGAGTTGGCTTTGCATGCCTTGGACAGCCGGGCTTTATTAAGTGTCTCTTGGTAGGAAACAGCAGCTACGTGTTGGGAGAAGGGCTTTGCATTTCCCCTTGTTTAATCGTCCGGTTTTTCCTTCATCACAGACTTGCCCTCTTCTGAAACTGGCGAATGCTCAGTGCCCATCTCCTGCTGAGTCACTGCCCTGCTCTCCAGGCTCTGTGCGGGGACGTGAAGTGCTTGGAGGCTGCTCAGGTCCCCCCATCAGGAGGGCTGTATAGTATTACAAAATCTCCTTTGCCGTTAACGTTATTCTTGGAGTAAATCAGCTTGTCACTTTAGCCTTTCACCTCCCAACGTATACATGTCAGGGAGGAGGAGGAGGAGGGCAGCAAAACCCTGGATAGGTCAAAACTAAATTAATTTGGTGACTTCATCTGACTCTAGTTGGATCTCATCCCTGCTGAAACTCCCAAGCCTGCCCACAGCCTTTTCTGGACTTAGAAGGTGGAAACAGCAGGAGTCAGGAGCAGCGGGCTGCCTGCCCTGCCAGAGCTGCCACCGAGCTGCAGCGTGGCTGCTGTGCTGGTGGCTTATGCCTTCAGCATCGTGCCTTGGGTGCCTGACAGTGTTGTTTTTTCTTAATCGGGATTTCTGATTTATTTTGATCCCTTCCTAATCGGGGGCAGACATTTCCCTGGTGTAGATGCAGGTGGCCGCTTAGGTGCCTGGCTGTATCCGCATTGTTTTGCCTGGGAGTTCATGCAGGTGGGGCAGAGGGTTTGGGGACAAGCTCTTCTCTGCTGCCGTCTTCATTTTCCAGTAAATCTGCATTTGCTAAAGCACTTGAGGAACTACTGTCTGAAAATGCAACTAGTCATCCATCATCTAGTGGGACCAAAAAGAGGAGGTTCCCTTGTTCTTTGCAGAACCCAGGCTAGGAACTGAGGCTTCCTAACATCTGCCGCCTCTCAAGGCACCCCTCCACCGCCATGATGACTGTACTCAGCACTGCTGTTACCTTGCATTTTTTAACCTCTTAGCAATCCTTTAGCAGTGTCTGCATGTACACTTAGTAATCTGTTATTTTCCATGAGAGGACGAAAAAAAATGAATAAAAGGAGAATTAAACCTCCCATGTGTGTCTTGGTGAATTGAGACTTTGTTTCACAGAAGATTAAGTGTTGGTTTATTCATCAGCTTTTTCAAGGTTTTCTAGTTACAAAATCGTCATAGATCCTCTTTTGTTTTCTAAAATGTAGGTGCTTCTAATTGAATTGAGTTTACTATATAATGCAAGCCTGAGAATTATTTTTCTCTGAATCAATTCCCCCCCACCCCTCCATCCCCTTGTCTGTTGTGAAAGGTAGGGTGGTTGCCAGTCTCTGTTTATGAAAATTTTACAGGTTGAATGTTGTCCTTCAGGGCATCAGAGCAGCAATTCAAGCTTAAGATCTTGGAGTTGAAAGCCTTGGCAGGGGGGAGGGTAATAACTGTAAGTGAAAGCAGTTGGGTTTTTTTAGCGTTGCAGCTTTGCCACGCTTATGTTCCTCTCATTCAGCCCACTTCAAAGATTTTTGTGGTTCCTCATTAATAAAATGCCTTCTTAATTTGTAGTAACACTCATTTCGTACTGAAATTTGTGCAGCCTTACCCCATGTTAACAAATGCCTGTCTGTTCAGCGCCAAGCACTGCTATTGCTTTGTTCAGCTACTCCAAGGTGCAGTTGGAGGGTACTGTGCACTGCAGTGGTCCATTTCTAACCAGTCTGAGTATATCTGGGTGGAAATAGTGGTGGCCAAAGGCTTGTGAATTGCTTCCATTTTGTGTAAGCTATTGATGTCTGCCTTTCTTGAACTCATTGTTAGAAATGCATTTATTTACTCATAGAAATTGATAAGGAACCTTTCAGAGTATGCAAATACTTTCAGCCACAGTTGAGATAGCATGTAGTTAAGCATTAATATTGCATTGTACTTTCAGAGGCAAAGGTGAAGCCTGGAAAAAAACCCTGTTAGTATTGCTGTAGCGTCATGATGTTATGTATTAAATTGCTGTACAGTTTCAGTGAAAGCAGGAGTAAAAATGTAGTTGGAGAAATAAAAGATCTTACTTATGCTATGCAAATATGACTGTCAGATCAAAAAACTTGAAGTGAGTCAGTGAATGTGGCTTGTCCCCCTCGGGTGCTCTAAGATCTTCCAGGCACTAAATTTTCTTGGAAATTCTAACTGGTCTTTTCATTTTGATAAACCACCCCAATTTCATAACTATTTAGTGAATAAACTTAAAACTATTTTGTGAAAGCTATGGAGCAGACAGTGTAATGCACTGCTAGTTATTGGGCCATCTCAGAGGTTTTGGCTCAAATTGTGTATATTGTTTGGATACTTTTGATTGTGTTTTTCAGATTTGGGGGAACTGAATGTCTGAAAAAGAACCAGTATATTTCTGCCTCTCAGAGAGTATGTTTTGGGGGTTTTTGTGATGGGGTGTTTTGGGGTTTTTTTTGTTTACTTTTTCTAAAGCCATATGTACTGCAAAATAATTACCGCCAGTCTTTTTAAGAGTTACTCAGATTTGGGTCTAAACAGTCCTGGAGACCTGTCATAAAATTTATGTAGGTCAGAACATCCCAGCATTGGCAGGCAGACTCTCTAATTTAAAAGAACAGAACTTAAAAATGCCCTAATCCAATCAAAGCAAATCTTTATTACTTTAATCACACTTGCATTTAAACAGGGAACTGCAATGAGAACAATAGAATAAAACACTCCTGTGTTACAGGTAATTCTGCAACACGCAAGCAATCAAAATATACATGGATCGCTTCAGTCTTGTCTAGACTCTGTAGCACGCTTCGCAAACCGTTTTAGATCTTTTAAGTCAGATGTATGTTGTAAAGGTAAAATGGCATTCAGAATTGCATGAGATGCAGAAATAATAAAAGATTTTTAACATTTCAAGGCTATTTAGTAAAATGGGAACAGTGCACAATGGATTTGACGTTCAGTATTTTAAAAGGTGTGTATTTCCCCCAATATTACAGCCACAGGATTATTTTCTCCTTTTTTTCTTTGTTCCACGCAATACTCATTGTGGTCAATCTTTAACTGCTTGAGTTTCTGGCTAGATAAAGCCTTTATATTGCTTGCTACAAATACTGCTTCAGTTGCAGTGCTGTGACTTGAGGGCTGTGGCCATGGCCATGTAATTTGCTGCTGGAGCACAGTAGAAGTCAAAAGGGAGAGTAAGTTGAACAGTGTTGTCAGCATTGTGCAGGAGCTTTTTGTAGTGTCTTTCTGTCCTCAGGACTCGTTTCACTAAAGACAACCTAGAGCATAAGTGGTCTCTAATGACTACAGCTAAGGCTGTATGCAGTGAATGTTAAAGAAGCAGGCAAGGTCCAGCTGCAAATCAGCTGCTATTTCAGGATGATATGAAAGGGTGAATTTTCTTTCTTCAGGGATGCAGCCACCAAGGCCAGCAGGTTCATTCATTCAGTGATTTTTGTTTTGCAATAGCTTTAATCTAGAAAGTCCTCCCAACAGGAGCTGCAGCAGTCTCACTCAGCTACATCTTAGCCTTTTTGCTCTATCTTCCACTTCAGTAATTTTTGATGTGAGCTCCTTTGTTTTACTGGCAGTATATATCCTGGTGCTATCAGGTGCCAGCTTCCAGAAGGCTCCTCTTTATATTGTCACATAGGCTTTCTACAGCATTTAAACACTTAGCGTTGTACTGTGCCTGACTGTACAAAACCAGAAGGCCTTGCGGGTTAAGAGGCGATGGCATGTGTGATGGGCTTTTACACTGCAGATTCATTGCTGTAATCCTTCCGGTCTTGCCATTATTACCGGTTTGTCATAACACAGCTTCTGCTGTCAGCAACTGCTAGTTTCTCCCCAGAAAAATAAAGTAAAAATGCCTCTTGCAAAACTGTCCTCAAACACAGCTGGATAGCACCTTGTAATAGTTATCTGTAGCAAGAGCAGTGGAAAATGCCTAGTAGCTGAATGCTCAGTGCTACATGTATGTAGCCTTAAAAAATTAATACTTCTTTGGGTGTAATGCTTACCATCAGACACGCTGAGCCAGTATATTTCTTGATTGGGGAAACTCCCTAAGTATATACATGATTTTCAGCACCTAACTAATCCCTAAACTCAGATCTGTGGTGCTTAGTCATGTGTGTGAAGTGTTTTTCTGAGATGGCCTGGACTAATTTGTGAAGATTCTCCTATGGCTTGTTCGTATTTGTTGAGGGTTTTAATTTCGGTTTCTTATAAGTCAAATAAGGGAGAGTCCTTTGTGGTTACAGTACTGTAAGAGCCAGAGGTTTTTAATCCCCACCTGTGTGCTCTGAAGTGGGGGATATGATGTGCTATCTTCAGTCTGCTTTTAGTTACTGTAGAATTGCCAGGCATCTCTATGGAAGGTGGAAGATCTCAGGTAGATGCTGGTTTTCAGGCCTGTATAAGCCTCATTGCAATCTTATGCTTGAGAGCCTTCAGCCTAAACAAGGGAAAGCCTAGTAAGTTGAAAATGTAAATAATGTTATTGGGAAGAAGTAGTATGTTAGAAGATACGATCAAGTTGTTGGCTACTTGGCCATTCAGAGTATGGCCTGTGTGACTCCACCTGTCCAGCTGGTCTCTTGCATAGGCTTACAAATGGCTGTTAATATGTGTTTTGAATCTGGAGTCCTGGAGAAAACCTGAGCCCTGCTGTGGATGTCAAGCACAGGGGTTCTTGTCTGTTGCCAACCGTGAAGGCTCTGCTACCTATGCCTGCTGTTCTTTTTTCTATTCTTTTTTTGTTGTTGCTATTTTTTCAAGGTCTGTCTGTGTGGCAAACAGGATGTGTGTGTATCTGACACTCAAATTAGAGCACACTCGCTGTAAAGGAAACCTTTCCCAGCTGAGTTTATTTAAAACGTAACTGTTAGGAGGGTGGGTGACAGGAGATGCAAAGACGCGATGAACTCTTTTTTCAAGAGAAGAGGCTGTGGAAGATTCAGACATATTTTAACAAGTCACTGAGACTAAATGTCAAATGCATGATACTCATTTTTTTTAACGGAAATTCTGGTTCATTTTGCTCAAGTTTGTTTAAAACTGTATTGATACACTCTCTTGCATACTTGCATGTACAAATGTGATACCTGCATGTACAAATATGGAGCTGTTGTCTCTAACAAATACCCTGAACTTTTGTTTGACCTATAGAGTGTAATAATTCATTTGCAGACACAGTGTAATTGATGTTACAGATATCCTTCAGGGTATCATTGTAAAACTCAAGGTTATTCGTTTACTCACAGTTTCCTGCAGCAGAGCTCCCCACCCCGTGCACTGCAGCGAAGGAGGTGGTTTGCTCTCCTGTCGGTTGCAGAAGGATGGGTACTTATTTCTCTTTGCAGTTGCTTTTGGAGAGGGATGATGAGGGAATTCCTACTTGCTTTCTGCATGTGGGTTTTCTTCATCCTTTTAACAGAGTAGACTTCTCTTTTGCTACTGGTAGCTGACTGTTGTTCTGAGTTCTGTCTGGCCTTGAGAGGCCAATTAAAATTTGTATGGAGTAGTGGCAATTACAGATCAGAGTAGCTTTATTTCAAATGTTATTGTCTAAATATCTTTAGGTTTTTTAGAAGTGAGTGGACTGTTCCATATTGAACTGTTGGTTTAATATTGAACTTGCTGTTCTGACTCTTAAGTGAATATTAAATTCACTATTACTTGAACTGCCCTTACAAACAGTATGCAGTGTGTTACTTTTAATTGTGACAGCGGTAGTATCTTTGTTCGTTTCTTATCTACATAAAAGGGCTAAAAATAATAAAGTAAAAGCAAGCTAACAGTGACATAGTAAACTTCAGATGCCATTAGGAACAAAGGTGATGTTTGCCTGCTCAGTCCTGCCCACCCAGGTGCTGAAACAAAGCTTTCATGGTTAGCCCTTACGGTGTGGTTTTAGAAGGCACTCCCTAGCTCTAGAACTTTGTTCCTAGCGCTGAGTTCAATCCAAGCACTTGGTGCGTGCCAAGAAAGCGACCTTTGCTAACTGTTACACTGAATACAGTGCTAAGTTCATAGAATTAGCTGTGCTGTCTGGGAGCCTGCGGGAAGAACTGAACAGACAGAGGACAGGCTGATTTCTTCTGTACTACGGAGGTGCCCATACAGCAGCGGGTAGATGGGCAGCCTGGTTCTGAATGAATTTCTGACAGTAGTAGCCTGACTACTGGAGCATGATTTTTTTGCACCTATTTTCTCTCTTTGCTTCCCCCCCCGCCCCTGGCAAATGTGAGGATTTTGTGTTTTGGATGTTGATGTCAGTAGATGGTGACAACCATTAGAACAACCTTCTGTTTGTGAAATTTCTTAGAAAATTACCTATATTATGAACTTTGACATATTGTATTTTAAATTTATTCTCAGTTTTCTGTCCTTACACAATTCTGTGTTACTGAATCACGTTTCATGCTGGTGAGGTGTTTTGATCGGTTTTATCTTGGTTGCTCCAGCATACCTAACTATGGGCAGAGTTAACCTCTGCAGTCTTTGTGTTCTCTGCAGAAATACCTATTAAACTTCAAAGTTACATCTCTGCAAATTTTCAGTGGAAATAATCCGTGCAGACCTCTGATCCCACAGGAGAGATCCTGCTATCGGTCATTGAGAGAGAAGGCTGAGGTCCAAGACTGAGGTCTTAAAGCTGAGGTGTCAGGACTGGCATCAAAGCTAGGCAGTTTGGTGACCCTAGAGACAAAGGTGTGCAGTCCCCACCAAACCCTTTCTTTCCAAGAATAATAGTGCAACTTTGTTGACTATTTGTTTCTGAGACACCTTGTGCTGGAATTGTTTCTAGTGGACTTCCTGAAATCCATTAGTCTTGGGAACATTATTTACTCTTTTCATGAATGATCTTGGTTCAGCTCTTTGAAACCATTGATGAGATAAACTTGCATGTGTTCATCTTTTCTCTTGGCAATGTCTTGCAACAGAAAGATGTGACTAGTGTAGACTAACAGGGAATACAATCCAGTTGTATGTGTTTCCAGTCTGTATACTTAGGGACTGATGATAAAGGCTACAATGAATTACCTACTCACAGGAAAAGACCTTAGCTAACTAGAAGAATCTATTTAACATGATGTGGCTATGAAAATTTTCAACACAGAGTGCCATTTTCCAAGGTTTTGGTGAAATGTTACCTGAACACAGTTGGAAACTTTTTGGCTTTGTTCTAGAAGGACTGCTGGCATGGCCAGTAAGTGAAGGCCTGACTTGAAAAGAGACTCTGAGGATTGATTTGTTTAATCTAGACTACCTGGACACTGGGACAGACACTGAGTGGTGTCCCTAACACATTATGAAATCAGCTCTGGGGAAGAAAAAGCCATTAGAGCTGGTGGATCACGTCGGTGGAAGTATAAATGGGTGAGAGGAAATGTTCCTGGTGGTTTAGAAGGATTGGGCCCCATGGCAGCTCTCAGACCAGGTGGTTGGGGGTGCAAGTATCAGTTATTTTCAGGATAAAGGTTGGTAAATTGTTAAAAAAATATTATCTGGTATTGACTCTGTGACTGTTAGGAACTGAATTAATGGTCCGAAAGGCCCCTGTAGAAATCAGCATTTGAGTAAGTAGAACAGCTACCTCTTCTAGAAGTTATCTGAAAATGAAACACTGGTTTAGGCAGTCTGATCATCCTGCAGTGACAAAAAACTGACAGATAGGTGTCAAATCACTATGTTTGCACAGCGCTATGTGATGAAATCCCAGGTGTCTGATCCTGTCTGTGTATCTTTAGGCTATGTCTGATTCTATTTTTCCTGTCTTACTAGCATTAACCAGAATACTGTAGGTTTGTATGTTCTTTACATTCAGTGACAGCCGGAGAAATATGTTCGTAGATTCCAAGATGACATTCAGGAGGTTACATATCATCAAAGAATAAAAATTAAACCTTCTTCCTCAAGAAATGAGAAACAGATGTGCAGTGATGCAGCTTTCCTTCTTTTTTTGAACAGGAAGTGTAAATTCATTGTATCCAGAAAACAATTATCAAAATGTCAAAAATATTTTTTTTTGTCCTTTTTTTTTTTCGTAGTTGGGGAATGGCGGTCAATGTGTACTCTACCTCTATAACCCAAGAGACTATGAGCAGACATGACATCATCGCATGGGTTAATGATATATTAGCTTTAAACTACACAAAAGTCGAACAACTCTGTTCAGGTAAGAAAGTGTGGTATGATCTACAAATATTTACTTTAAAACCACTTCAAAAGTCTGATTTGTTGAAAACAGGTAATTTTTAACTTTGACATAAACCAGTTACTCTGAGAAAAGAGACTGATGTATGTGCAGAGGAAGCAGTTTTGCATTTGTGTTAATCATGGAAAGATAAGGTGCCTTGAGAAAGCATAACAAATGCAGGGGTGAATGGGATGAATGTAGCAAAAGATATGTAGAAGTAATAAAAAGGTTAACTAAGCAAGAAAAACATACAGTGATAAGCTTTTGTGTTTTGAAGCTACTGGGGTGGTATCTTTTTCAAATGGAGAGTGGACACAGCTGAAAAAGACAAATAGAGAACTGACACCCTGGGTGAACAAAATTCTCCAGCACCTTTTCCTTCCTGGTAAGGGTCCTCAAATCCCTGCTGATGTTTGCAGAAGTGTGACTGAAGAAAAACATGGATTTGAGGAAATGAGCTTTTAGCTGCTGTGAGGGCTTTAGAAGTTTGTCAAGAAAATCTGTCTGTTTCTCTTTAAATATAACTGAGCTCTTGTAAGTTAATTTGGTAATGAGCCCTGAAAAAAAGGGTAATGGTTTGAATACTTTGGACATTTTGGTTAAGCAGAGTGGCAACTACAAGATATGTATTAAACAACAGGGTCTGTAACTAGATGATGACTAGGAATGACACAGACAAAGGTCGATGTTTCACTGACAATACAGATGCCCCTGGGAAGTGATTCTTTCTGATTTCCTGCTGTGATTTTTAAATTTGAAAATGTTTGTGTTGGAGGAGTTCTAACTTAGATCGCTTCTTCCAGACAACTGACATGCTGGGAATATCTTACTTATGAAGACAATGCTCTAATTACATAGAACCAAAACCACATTACTGCATTTCAGCTATTTACTGGTCCAGCTGAAATGCCTCAATAGGGTCTTCTATTAATATATTTGAATTTACCTACCATTCTGGATACATTTTCTGTCTCAGAGATCTTACCTGAAAGGTACAGAAAAACCTCTGAGAATGATAACCTCATAGCCTACTCCTCAAAATCTAAAAAACAGATCTTGGCTGCAGAAACAGGCTTGCATACATGCAGGCTTGCACAGTGACTATAAAATAGAGATTGAAAAAGTGCAGGTTAAAGTACATGTAAGTAACTGATATAAACAAAATAACTGAAGACATAGAACATGGGAAATAACCTTTTTAATGGTTATTAAACTTAAAGTTGAAATGTTACATTTATCTGTTGTTATAGTTGCATGTCCAGAAGTGAACGGGGGATGTGTGTGCATTGGTGTGTAAATATGGGTATAGCTATATGTATATAGATATACACAGGCACACACGGCTTATAAGGAGATAAGAAGATACAAGAAAATGGACATTTTCATCCCAAAGTACCGAACCTTTGCCACTGTTTGAAACAGGAAGCATACTAGACAAGTTATTGACTTGTTCCTGCATAGCTATTTAGATGTGCATAAATAGTTGAATGAAAGATTTTGAAGTGAATTCTCTATCAAGTTAAATGTGTGTGGGCTTACAAAAAAAAAAACAAAACAAAAAAAAAACCACCCAAACCCCCCAAAAAACCCAACAACAACAACAAAAAAACGAACCCCAAACCAAACCCCAAACCTCTTTCCCATTTGGGGGAGAGGTGATCTAAGAAAGTTTTGAATATGCAGAATACAGTGAGATAAAGGTATTTAAGAAGATCAAGATTGAGACGCTTCAGCTGGGTGGAGCTGACAGGAGAAAGCATGGAAATTGTCACAAATCCACTGTGCCATTTCATTACACAGTTTCTTATACAACTTTTTACGTGACCTCCAGTGAAGATTTTGGGACGCACCACAAGGGAAAAACTGAAAAAGGGTTGTCTCATTAGAGCTCTTACTCCATCCCATATAAAATTAAATCTTTTTTTCCTTTAGAACTTCCTGAATTGTATTGATTGCTGTTGTTACCTGATGCTTTTACATTCAATATCTTGACAGGTCAAAGCTGTAAACGTGGATTTCCCCATTTGGTTTGATAGTCGAGCTTGATACTTACACATTCTTATTTTTGCATTAACGTTCATCACGATCCCAGCAGGAGTTTTAACAGTTCCTTATGTGAAGAAGCATTCTAGAACAGTCCTACCTGTTGGCTGGAGGACTTTACTCTCTGACCTGATGAATCTAAATTCTGCTAGATTATTGCAGATGCTAGAGCATGGTAGCCTAATGGTCTAGGTCCTTTCCATTGGAAACTGCATAGTCTGTTTCTCGCATGTGAGACATGCACATGTAGGGATCGAAAGTAGATAGGCAAGAAGCTTTGGGAATCTTTCTGTATTTAATGTAGTTTACCATGTAAACTTGAAGTAGTTTGTTTAATATACGTATAGTTTATTTAGTGTACTTCTAGTGTAGTTTACAGGGTGGAAACTAGAGGAACAGTAGCACAGATGACCAGCTAACAGGCTGAGCACCAGCAAGCTTGGTATGGAACATAGTTCGGGAACAGCTGATCTACTGTGTTTATTCTGGCATTCCTTCGGCTGATACTCCTTGAAGCACTGGCAGCTTTCATGCAGCTTAGCATTAGTTTCCATAAAACATGAACATTTCTGCAGGAGTTAAAAGAGAAGGAATATGTGGGAACCTCTTTACAGCTATGAAACATTTCACAACATTAACAGGGAGCTGCAGAGCCACTGTAACTGAATTTTTATAACCTGCTGTAAAATTGCATGGACATTTTCTTCTTTTTTAGAAAAAAGCATTAAGATTTGTCATGGTGTTACATGATTATTCAGTTCTTGTTCATTTTTGTTAATAGGGAGCAATTGAAAGGCCAGAAAAAGCTGAATGCAAGGCCAAAAAAAGCAGGAGAGGGAAGGGAGGGGACGCCAAGTCTGAATGAAAGGCTCGAAGGCATTACTTTCAGGAGGCATGAGCCACCTAGATGTGGCATACACTTGTGTTCAGCACCTAGCTGTGAGACCTCGTGGGTGCCTGCGTTTTGTAGCCAACCTAGCAATAATTTGGACATTCCGAGCTTAGGCAAGATGGAATAATGTGACACTGCCTTTTTAGTAAAAGCTTTATTCATTTATTTTTTGCTGTGGAGAAGTAGCTTTGATAATACATGTGCTGCAGCAATACCAGCCTGCTCCCCATTTGCCAGTTACAGGAACAGAGCTGAGGAGTGGCAAAGGAAGAGGCTGGCTTAGTCATAAAGTATTTGTATTCTTTGGGAGTCTTAGATGTGTTTTTGTCTCTGCTAAGTAGGCCAAGCAAAGTACAGTGTCCCCTGAGCTTTCTGAATGCCTGCTGTAGTAGTGATGTGCCAAAAAGGCCAGGTTATGGATGGATGCAGCCCTGGAGAGTCTAAATTTAGTCAGCAGCTCCTCTGGTAATTCAGTTTTGACAATTCAAGAGAGGAAAATCTGTCTGAGCATCTCAAAGCAATACAGTTCTGTTTGCTTTAGGTGAGTGTCGTTTTGTCGGGTTTTGGTCTCCGGGTTTGACTTTGTGCAAGGTTGCTAACCTGAATATGAAATGTATCATCCATGGGTTTAATTGAAGGCATAGTGTATTGCCTTTAGGTGGGCATTAGACCTGAGAGCATTTAATTTAATACATGAATGAAAAATAATAGAAAACAACTAAGTGGATTTAATGTCGTCAGATCCCACGTGCAACACCCATAGGGTCGGGGAATAGGAGTTTCAAATTAATTATGACACTAGTTGTTTCTTAAGAGTCATGCTATTTTTGTAATCAATACACAGTGGCTTCTTAAAAAGAATGCTGCTGCCTAAACAGCTTATAACTGAATTTTTTTTACTAAGGCTGTTTTTCATCTATAGGGAATACCAAGTGAACATGTTACAGGGCTTTTCATGAGAGTTTGGCTGCTATGTGAGAGTATATTCAAAATAAGAGTCAGGCAGGACACTATAGAGGGCTTCCATATGAATTAAAAAGAAACAACACAAAGCATACAAGCTATATAAATCATGAACAAGGAAGCTGGAAATGGTCAATGTATATAGAAAGGAAAGTGCAGCCTGAAGTGAGGTGTAATTTCTGGTTTAGCTATGCTTGTGAGATCCTTTGAGGTTAAGGAGATACAGAATCTTTTCTCCCTTCTCCTGCACTTGAAAATTCTCAGTAGAATTATAAACTTGCAAATTGCCTGGCCTCTAGTGGATACAGACCTTCTGTCTTTACGGATTTGTGTGCAAGGATCAAGGATTAAATGCGGGGTGTTTTTTTTTCCCTTGCTTTTAATAAATGACCATATTATAAAGAGAGCATGTGGTTTGGCATTTGCATATTTTAGCCTCTGATGCTCTCTCTGCAGATGCCCTGAGCGCTGCCACAGGGAGTTTTTCATGTGGTGACTGCTGTAGCCAGTACCATATCTCAGCTGGTGTTCCTCCTGTGAAAGTACGTTGTCCCTCTATACATACATTCTGTTGGCAGTTCACCCACCTGATCTCAGAGGAAGGCAGGCAGTGTGATGGCAGGGCAAGTGTCAGTCTTTGACTTTGTGTTGCCTCCTTGACTCAGGATTTGGGGAAGGGCTCCATCACAGGCCTCGGCAGACTGTTGTCCTTTGTGACCAGTGTTGTGCAGGGAGGAGGGTCTTTCCTGTCTTGTGGATGGTACCCGAGGTGTTCTCCTTCCTGGGACTGCTCCCTGGGGCTGTGTGCCGTGAGGCTGGTCACCAGCCCCTGGGCCCGGCAGTGCGCGTTGGCGAGGTGGTCATGGTGCCTGCAGCACCAGCCAGCGTTGGCACCCTCAGCAGCAGCATGCCGGGCACGCTGCCTCCCGGGCAGCCCTCTGTGGGAGAGGGAGCATCTCCCCCACGCTCAGCAAAGATCTTTCTGAGCACGGCGGAGGTGACTGGAGAAGAAGGGTAGTGGCCAGGCAGAGAGACAGTGAAGAAGGACTTCTATTTCTGCATGTCATTTGTGTACATACATGCAAACTGGGTGTATTCTGTGGCTTGGCTGCACAGGATTTGGTTTTTTCCTATCTCAGAAGGTGTTTTGCTCAGTGCCTGTATTAACCCATAACTTCCTGCCTGTTAACATCTGCATTATAGGACCATGTTGGAGCATTTGGTGTCAGCTTATGTGCAACCCAGTGTGTTAGTGCCTGCAAAGCTGAAGCATGTTTCAACATTGATGGTTTTGGGTTTTTTTCCAGTTTGCAGCCTTGCAAAGGTTGGGTCTCTAGAGCAACTTGGATACATGAGTAAAACGTGGGTTGGTCCCATTTGTGCTGTGTAACCAAGCCATATTTCAAGGAACTGGCATGTTGTCCTGAGGTCATGCAACACAGAGGATGCTCGGTGCCAATGACTCTCTAATGACTTCCATATGATGATTAGGATTAGAGGGATACAATGGATGTTAATGATTGGATTTAAGATCATTTCCAAAACTTTCTGAGAGTGCTTGCAAAGCAGTATCATGAGATTTTCAGCCAGTAATTTTTTTTTTTTAAATGTCGCTCATTAAGAATTCAGGAGGAATAGAACTTCAGGTTGCTACTTTTTTCCAATTACTATTTAATTACTTGTAGGACTTACTTGTAGTCAGTTGCTTGATCTCCTCCCCTTTTTAAAGAGCTTGTTGGATTTTACATGCTGCTTTTTCTTAGGCACGATAAATTGCACAGCTTTTTAAGTTAAATGGGAACTGTTTGATGAAAATATTCTCATTTTCCTGTTTAAAAATTAATTAATTCCAAAATAAATTATTGCTAAAAATTAAGTAATAAAACCCCTTCTGCATATAATTTATGAGCAGCTTAACAATTTACATATTTAAGAAAAAGAGAACACAAGTTAACACAGGGGAAACCTCCCTGCAATATGCATATTTTGAATTATCAGTGGATATTCTGGATTATGTTGCACAAATGCCCCACCTGTGTGGAACAGAACTTTCTGAAGCAGATGTCATCTAGATGCAGGTATCTCAGTGACCATTGGTAAAGTTGGTAGGAGGTACATAGTTCCTGTAGGCTGTTTTCGGTGGTGTCAGCATTGCTTTCAGAAGCTCCCATCTGTATGCAGGCAATCGCTCTGCCCTCACTGAAGCAGCTGTGCTCATGCAACTGTGCAGGAGTGCAGGGCTACGCTCTGATCTGCCTCATTTTTATTTTTTCCTTAAGTGCCCTCCAAGATTGTTGCTAGGGAGGGTGAAACTCTGGTCAGAGTGGCTTCATTGATGCACAGCCCCATAAACACTTGCTTCTCTACAACTAAGCAGGCAGTAAATTGATGTGGACTTGAATATTCACTGGGAAATGGGCTGAAACTTCTTAAATTGTTTTTTTTTTAATTGGAGAAATAGAATTGTGTTGACCTGTATCCTAGGGCACATAGGTGCTGCTGGAAATACAAATAAGAGAATTGGAAGGCTATGATTTCCAATGGAGCGCTCAGCATGAATTGTGCTGTTTCTTAAGCATGTGTCTGTATGTAATACAACTTTATGCTCACAGACATGACCAGTCTTTTTAAAATATCCTTGAGTGGCATAACAGAACAGCCATATTTGAAATCTAAATGAAAATCTATATTCTGATGTCTTAAGTCAAAAACCTACTACTGTTACCTACCTTAACATCACTCCCAAGGAAGCTGTTCTAGGAAGCCTGAGGTAAAAGGCAAGCCCCAAGTGCTGCTGTACTGTAAACAATGATTGTTCTCATCTGTGGGGTTTCTTTCCCTTTTTCTTCTCAAAACTATTAGGTCACGCATGCTTTTTGCAAGTTACTGCCTTATTTTGTTGTTGTGATCCCAGCAACAGAAATACCAGGTGCGTGCAGTTTCCCATCAGTGTTAACAACCATTGCTCTAGTGAACTGAAGTACTGATGACTAATACGTACACAAATCATCCTGTATTTTCCAAATGCATGGACAGATTATTGCAGATTTGGAGGGAATGAATAATTTGACGGAATTTGTATCTAATGGGACTGGATTCATGTTTTTAGATTATCTGAAAAATATTTCCTTAAAGCAAGCAAAAAAACCCAACATTATAATTACAGAAAAAGATACAGTCAGCCTTTTTTCCAAATGGGAGTCTTCAAAAATTGTCCACATGAAAATCAAACTGAGGCCTGGTTAAAAGGTTTAAACTTGACTTGCGTGCTATTTTAGAACAAAATACTTACTAAGCATATATAGCAAATTTCTAGTGTAGCACTTAGCTCCTTTTGCTGTGGTTTGGACACCAGAAGTAAAATGAAGCCCCCACCCCCAAGACAGACCCTGTCTTTTCATGGGCCCTTTGCGTTCCCATGTTGGCTGGTGTGGGTTTATGTGACTTTCTGGGATCTTGCTCCCACACACTTGCATGGATGAGCTGGGAGGGACAGAGGCTTCTGACATTTGATATGAGGAGTTGACCTAACTTCTATTTGGGACAAATATCAACTTGGCAATACCTGAGCTTGTATTAGAGTATTTCTACTAAACACTGCATTAGTATGTAAAGTGCTAGCTACAGAATATTTAAAAAGTTAGTTTGCAAGTAGTATTTTCCTTTTTCTTTATAAATACATAAACATAAATGCTAAAAAACCCCAAGGGTCTAATCTTGCTCTGCGCTGAAATCTAGGTTTACTGAGCAGTAAACACTTGTAGTATACAGGATTCCCTTGTCTTTATTATCTCCTTTAATTTCCTTGTGCTTTAAATAGCCAGAAGCAGAAGTATTTTTGATTATCAAGAAAATGCTTGTTTGCATTTGTGGATTCATCAGCCTCCAGATCCAAAGAGGAGAAAGGAGAAAAAACAAAGATCTGTAATGGTGCAGTGTGCATATGCTTCAGAGCAGAGTCAGTCAGTATGGGCAGTCTGGGAAGGACACATAGAAAGAAGCAGGGAAAGAAAAGTGCAGGACAAAAGATAGAATGAGCTAAGCATTACTGCAAGGGGGCCTAGAGAGAGGTTATCTACAGTGCTGAAAATGTAAGAATACTCTGATTTTATGGACTTAGAAATTTTCAGCTTTACCCCTGCATGTGGCAAAACCCTTCAATTGTAATAGCTTTAAACGACCACCTCTTCCATTCTCAGTTTGTTGTGTGTCTTAATTCTGCCTCGGCATCCCTTCCCCTCCTCTGGCAGCTGCCTGCCTGCCCAGCCCTGCAGGTGCAGTGCCCTCCCTGCGTTTGCTGCCTGCTCTGCCCTCAGCCTGGTGTGGGGAGCCCAGCAAACGCCCGCAACACCCTGATGCTGCTGAGCTTTCTGCTGGCTAATGGGGCCAAAAGCAGCAGCTGCTGGGGCTATGATCAGCACGGCCGTGGTTGCACGTTGGGTTTGGAGTCTGGCCTGTAAATATCTTCTGTGATGAATGGCTGCGCGGATATTCTAGATCAAAACACAAAAGGACTTTTAGCCAGTGATTCAAAATTGCTTGTTAGCTAATACAGGGTAAGAGGTTTTTAGCACTGATCCCTTTTCTGCAGTGCTACCAGCTGTAGTTTTAATCTTTCATTGGAGTAGATTTTTAATCATTTCTGGGTTTGTTTGTATGTGCATGTTTATGCATATAAAAGTTTTTTGGTCATAGAGACAGATTTACTGTGAGAGTCATTCTGGACAGTAGTATGCTTTCACTCCTCTGTAAGGATTTGTTAAGGTTTTAGGGGTGGGTTTTTTTGGAATTCAGGTTTTTGGTGGTTTTTTTTTTCTGAGAAAACGTAGAGAAATTTTTAGATCTTGAATAAAATATAGTAGCATAAAAGTCCTTTTGTTCATGTAAAATATGCAAGAGATATGTCACAAGCCATGATGTCATTAACTCTACTGCCATTTTCTTTACATTTTGTTAAAAATACTCCTTTCCCATGCACCCACGCTGAAGCATCAATTGTATAGTAAACTGCATAGGCCTTCAGTGCTGCCCACTGCAGAGGACTGCATGTCTATATGCTGTGGCTGGGAGGTAAAGGCATTGCAGTCTTGCATCACTTAGGTAGGACTGCTCTTTCTGCTGCCTCCAGGAAATCTAAGCCATGGGCAGTGTAGAAAGTAGCGTCCGCATTCTGCTGCGCATTTGTCACATTCAAATGCAATGTGACAGCTACAAGCTTTAGGGGGTAAAGTTTTAAATTATAAATAAATACGTATATAATATTAAATACGTACATAACCTCCATGTCCAAAATTGGGTAGTCCCAGTTGACTTGTGATATTTTTTACTTTCTCCTGTCGTCGTGGTAGTTAGGTCTCTCTGCCTTTTGGGAGTTGGGAAGAGTTTCCTCTTTGTAGTTCACAGTATTCAGCTCAGCCCATGTTTGTATGTTGCCTCTGTACTTCAGGAAGGAGCATTTTAATGAATTGTGTTTGCCGATGTAATAAAATCCTCCTGTTGGGGAAGTGGCCCAGCAGCCAGCTTCGCTGCTGTGTCAGAGAGCAGGTTTGTGCTGTCATGTGGATGTAGTCCAGTGCTTTCTGCCCTCGAGTGTTGTGCAAACCCAGGACCACCCCCTGGCTGGCAGACGCACAGAAACAACTGCCAGCAGGATGGGAAGAAAACACAAGGAAATACCATAACTAGAGTCTTAAACCTAGGAAGACTCTTGTCTAAAGGCATGCAGAAGGAATTTGCATTACCAGCAGAAGGAGAAAATCTCATGTGAACACTTTGGGTTTCTAGTTTTCTAAAAGGATCTAGATGAAAGGTTGCACAGTGCATTTTCAAAGCCTCTAGGCAATTACTTAGATATCAGAGTAAAGCTTATAATTGGGGTATGGGGAGGATGAAAGGACAGAGTTAGGAACAAATTCCATTTATAACATTAAATGATTGCATAATAATCCTTTTGCATGAAATTAAATAGTAATGAATGTAGTCAAGTCGTGCATTACCTGTATATCCGTCCTTTTAATTGTAATGTCATTTTTCTGTGGCCACATATTTACCAGTTCTCTTGCTAAGGATGAGTTTTGAATAACTAATTGTGTTTCTGTAGCTTTCTATAAGAGATGCAAATTTGTCATCCGATGTTTGTAACCTGCCAGAAGGCTCCTTCACCTTTAGGGATTATTTTACTTTGATTCCTAATCATAACAAAATCATTGCAAACAGCTAAGCACAAGGTGCCCTTGGAAAATCAGATATTTTTTTCTTACAACTTTTTTCTCCCACAAAGCTAGGCAACATGAAGAGAATATTTATTTTTTTTAAATGGCAGCAGTTTTCAGCATTAAAGCTTGATCTTGGTAAGCCCCTTAGGAAAACCTCCTTCAGTATTTTGGGAAACTTTTTTGGACTCTGCTCTTAAACTCTGCTTCTCTTTTGGGGAAGTTATGAGCTCTGTAACCCTTCATATGATGGTTGAGTAGATACAGAGAATGAGATACTATCTCATGCATAAAGTTGGTCCTGTCAAAACAGATGCATACCCATCGAGAAAAATGTCTTTGAGTTATTGTTGTGTCTCCTGTAAAACTGGGCAAGCCAAGTGTCCACTTTGTTAATTTGGTTTTGGTATGAGTACTGAGCAGAATTATTTTTTGATAAAAATCGTTGTTGTTGATACTGGGCTGAACTGTTAGGTGAGGTCTGGACACTTATTTGTCAAGACTGATCTGCACTAAATGCACAATAGTTCTTTTTGTGGAAGTGAAATTGAACTCGTCAGGAGTAATCATGCGATTGCTTCCCTGCCTGGTATGCTCAAGTGCAGGGGCTGCACTGCACACTCCATAGCCCTCTGCTCCAGAAATGGACTTCACTGAGCCTTTACTAAGTATAAAGCATTTTGTAGAAAACTCTTCAGAAAAGAACTTAAATTGGTTTTCCTCTGATTTCCTCAAACATCTTCATCCTTTATTTACCAAACACTTGAGTGTGTCAACAGTAAAGACTTATCTTGCAAATGACAGTGACAGCATGATGACGTAGGAGGAAGCTCCCTGCATACAAGAAAAGGCTGGAGAGATTACCAGTTCTTGGTACACTGTTCAGAAATTTTTCCATTTACTTGCCACTGTGTGCTGGATGAGTTATACACACACAGGCATGCAGCCCCCTACCTACTAGGGTCCAAGTTCGGAGAGTCCTCAATGTTGAACTTAGAAAACCTTATTATTTTGAGTGAGAATTGAAGCTGGCAGCCCAGCTTCTGAAATCAATGGGTGGACTACCCTGAAGTCTACTTATTTAAATGTTTTACTTGGGAGATGAAAATCAGTAAGGCTGTTTCTTTAGAGGGGTAGGAACTAACATGTTTTAAGAAGCTGGAACTCCACAATTACTTTTTTTTTGTTTAAATCATGATATAATTTTAAATGATTGCCTTGGACTTGACTGGCATTCAGCTACAAGTACCAGAAAAGAGATGATCTTGGTTGAATTTAGGGGGCTGTGAGGATTGAGTGGAGCTTGTTAAGAGATTCCCATTTGGACTGTGATCTTCTCATTGTATGGACCGTCCTAGTGTGTGTAGGGGCTCAAAGAAAATCCATTTTAAACAGAAGGAAGATATACTTCACATTAGTCATGGTGGTTCTTCAGATGCTGCACAACACAGTGCGTTATGCATCCAGAATGAATGGAAAAACCCCACATTAGTACGTCACACTGCTCAATGTGCATTAGACAAGTGCATCTTGGGTGCATAGTGTTAGGCTGAATTACAGCAGGGACTTATTCAGCTCAGTTGCTTTCTGCTAATGACATTAAATGCCATTTGGTTTTAGGTGGTTGCATCTGGATTAACACCAATGCATTCTCTTGTTATAGGAGCAGCTTACTGCCAGTTCATGGACATGTTGTTCCCAGGGTGCATTAGCTTGAAGAAAGTAAAGTTTCAAGCAAAGCTGGAGCATGAATACATTCACAATTTCAAACTTCTGCAAGCGTCATTTAAAAGGATGAATGTGGATAAGGTAGGCATTCTGTATTTGTACGTCAGTCGCTACAGATTTCAAGAGTTGTATAAACTGGTAAGATCAATAAATAGGGGAAACAAACTACAAAATATGGTGCACTTTTTCAAATTTCGGACTGAGAGCTGGAGTTAAAAGTTGTATGTGAAGATGTTCTTCTTGATCTTTCTTCATCTGAAAGAGGGTGTTTAGGCATGAAGGAAAAAAATTGGCATGCTCCATTTAGGTACAAACTGAAATTGAGTCCATGTGTCCACTGAGGAATTGTGCAGCCTAACTCATTGTATCCTAATATCAGAGATTATTTTGATAAAATACCGTGTGTTAGAAATTCCATACCACCAGTGAACCTTAATTTTAGATAAAGTAAAATTACTGGTGACCTGAATTTCCAACAAAATAACTTGGAAATATGCTGTTCCCATAAGCATTCCATGTTTCTTGTCCAAAACAGGATTTAAGGAATTTAAATTACTTGAGAACTGTCATAATTTACCTAGTGAATCAATAAGTTGGATAGCACATGTGATCTTGTAAAGCTAAGAATGGAAGTCTCTTAGAAAATGTCTTGTTCAACCATAAGGTATTGGTTTATGCTTGAATATGAGAGTTTGATGGACTCACCAATGTAGTTTTAGTTGTATACAGATGCAGTACCTGTATACCCTTTTAAGGTTCTGCTCTGGTTTTAGCATTTCCTGAAATGTAAGCAGTCTTAATCAATAGTCCTGTAACACTTCTATAAAGCAGTGGAAAACACTCATTGTTTCCTGAAACGTTGTGGATGCTTCTATTTACAGTGTGATTTACTAGTGAAATATTGGAAAGCCTAATAAAGTTAATGTTATCAGTTTTTCTGTTGGGAGCAAACTTACTATACCATCTCAGCATAGAATTAAGATTCAGATGGAACTATGTGAAAGGACTTGCTAAATGCTGTGAAAGAACTTGCTAAATGCCATGTTAATCCTTCTAGGAGTATCACAGACTTATAAAATGCTGCACATATGGCTTAACCTTGAAGAAGAAATGGAAATTGCGGTGGTTTTAGGTACCCTTTTTCCATCTGAAAATTGAATGCATTGGTGAGATACTAAGATCCATCTAACTTCACTTTTTAATCAGCTGCATGAATTAAGCAAGGCAGGGCAACCCTCCTTCTGCAGCTGTACTCAGTGTCTGCCCACAGTGCCTGGGAAGCTTGAGCAATGTTATATTGGTCCAAGACACCTTTTGGAGCTTCCATTTCTGTGAAAATTTTGCAGGACATGGATATGGAGACATCCTCATAACCTTTCTTTTGTTTTGCTAAAACGTTATAGGCATCTTTTTTTCAACTTCTGCATGTCCACAAACTGTTCCATGTATAGCTATATATGGAATGGGAAAAAATTACAAGGTTAAAACCTCAGGGTTAGTTTGTATGATGAACATGTACTACCAAAATCTAGGTTGGTTTGAACTTCAGCATGTCTTGGAAAAGCTGCTGGGTTTTTGTAGTTCAAACAGTAAGAGAGCAAGAAACTACCATCTGGACCTTTTGAAGGTCCAAACTGTATGCCAAACTGTAGCACGTCCATTGAAAACAGAAATCCCTAGTTAGCTGAATATAGTGCTGCTCCCAGAACAGTTTTATTCATCATGGCTGTCACTGCAATAAAAAAGGAGTAACCCTGGAAGAGCAATTATAGAGGCTTAGATACACCCACTTCATAGCCACTTCAAAGGCTGTGACTTTGTTTTATTTTGATTCTATTTCTTATTAAGAGCACTTGCAAGTCTACCATAATCCCCTTTCTTTTAGGAAGCAAACAATGGGAGAGGAATATATGCTGATACAGTTAGTAGACTTTTTCCCAAATAAGTGTGTGATGTAATTCTTAAATTTAAAAAAGGCAGTGATATGTTATTGAGACTTTTCCTCTACCTTTCAGGTAATTCCTGTGGAAAAACTGGTCAAAGGGCGCTTCCAAGACAACTTAGATTTCATTCAGTGGTTTAAGAAGTTCTTTGATGCTAACTACGATGGGAAGGAGTATGATCCTGTGGAAGCTCGACAAGGCCAAGATGCTATTCCTCCACCAGATCCTGGTGAACAGATCTTCAACCTGCCCAAAAAGTCTCACCATGCAAACTCTCCGACTGCAGGTATATTGCATCTTAAAGAATTCAATTTCTGTCTCTGAAGACAATTATAAACTGTGATATATGTTACATAAATACTAGTTTAAAATTATTTCCTCATGTGTGGGTCATTCTTTTTGACTTGTCGTAGGCCTAGCATCTGAGACAGAAGTTAACACCTTGTAGTGCGCTCTAGTTTGGCCCAGCCCTATCAAGCATGGGGGTCTCCTCCACTGAACGCTTGATGTAAACAGTGCAGATTCTAGTGATGTCTGATGGTGGACACAAAGGCATTTAACCTTCTCATTGCTGAGTGTGCTATGTGTAAGTGTATTCAAGAACATTAAATGGAGTGTGCTCCTCTCACACCTCCACGATTACAGGAAATTGCTAGCACTGGCTTATTTCTTTTCTTATTTTTTATGGTAAGTGAAATGTTTCCAAATCTTAAGGGCTGACCAGAAGGAAAAAATTAATTGGTCTGTGGTTTTATGTGCTTTTTGTTCAGGTACGCTAGTCCTCTTAAGTGAACAACATACAACTGTTGCTCTTTCTTGAAGATACCTCTGTCTTCTAACTTTTCATTTTGTGTTTGTACTGGGGTTTGCTAGGATATAGAGTTAACCTTCTTCACAGGAGATTGTATGGTACTGTGTTTTTCATTTTTGTGACTAAAACAGTATTGGTAAGACGTGGATGTTTTAGTTATTGCTGATTGGTGCTTACACAGCATCAAGGGCTTTTCTCTTTCTCACATTGCCTTGCCAGCAAGCAAGCTAGGGGTGCACAAGAAACTTGGAGGGAACACAGTTGGGACAGCTGGCCAAAGGGTATCCCAGACAGTGTCATGCCATGCTCAGCAATAAAAGCTGGGGGAAGGAGGAGGAAGGGTGGGGGGGGGGGGATGTTTGGGGTCGTGGTGCTTGTCTTCCCAAGTAACCATTACACATGCGTGAGCCCTGGTTTCCTCGAGATGGCT
>JAVJGJ010000037.1:50034300-50051523 GCA_035590215.1 Microhierax caerulescens | reverse complement strand
TTAAATCTAGTACTTCAGGAAAAAAAAAAAAAAAAAGAAAGTAGACTTCATTTTAAGCTACAGAATTGAATATATATTTAAGATTGTTCAGCTTGTGTAATTTTAGACTGAGTTGTTTTGTCTGTAGTGCACCTCATAGCTGATGCATCACGTGTTGGTTTATATGCAGGTACATTCATTAAAACTTGCACTTGAAGGCGTGGAGAAGGAAAGGGATTTCTACTTTGGCAAATTAAGGGAGATTGAACTTCTCTGCCAAGAACACGGGGGAGAGAATAATGACCTTGTCAATCGGCTAATGGAAGTCCTTTATGCTTCAGAAGAACATGTAAGTTCAAGCTTAATGTCTTTTATTTAGACAAAAAAAAAAAGCTTAATTTTATACAAATTGATTGGCACAGTATTGGGTCATGTCCTATATTTAGGTCAGCAGAACTGCAGCAGCTAGAATCCCCATGCTTCGTCCCCCAAAAAGGAAGTTTGCATTTGCAAACAACAGACTTTTCAGCTTGGGGAAGGGATTCAGGATGCTAGCTGGTTGGGGTTTTTTGCTGCTTTGTTGTAGGTTTTGTATTCTAGGTTTGCTGAAGTTGATCTGAAGGGGGGGTATGTCACAATTTTAAATTGATTTCATATGTTTCTGAGCCTTAGTTTTGTGTTTTCATCTTCCGCCTTTCTGCATAAAGTCTTCCACTCATGTTCTTTAACGTGTTGAAGAGCACAGAAATTCTGACAGAGGTGCTGTTCAATGTCTACAGCTGTGAATCTTCTCTAGTCCATGTGGCAGTGCTGTAACGCGTATAGCAGAGGTTGCCAAATAACGTAATTATATCTGCAGAGATAATGCTCTCTAGCATTTTTTTATCCTGTTGTTATAAGCAAAATTCTTCCTTGTGCAATCCAAATAATCCTCTATTACTAAAATTTCAGAAATGTATTGTCTGCAAGATTAGGCAAGAATCTCATTGCATCTTAGACTTAGCGCTGTAGACACTGAACAAAGCAAGAAGCTGCAAAGGGTGCTGGTGAAATTCCTCGGATACATTCAGGGATAATGATTCAGTGGAGATTTCGCTGAACTACTCCGATTCATGTTAACTAAATCCCTGTATGCATTGTACTGACAATTGACCCTTCAGTGGACGATGGCTTTGGCTCTGGAGTGTATAAGCATCAACTTAATCTCTCGGCAGTACTGTGGTGCTGTAGGCAGGGTCTCTTACATCTGTTCCCAGAAAACTGTTGCAGCAGTAATCAGCTGACTTAAATTTTAAGTCAAAAGTAGTGCCAAAGAAACTACTGACTGAAATGCTTTTCTGGAAAAGACTAGTAGAGCATAAATGCAAGTTGGGTGCAAGAGGGACATGAGCTTGCTGTGACAGGAGCCACTGCTCAGGTGAGAAGCAGCAGAGGAAAGAGGAGTTGTTGAAAGGTGTGGGACAAGTGCTAGAGAGGAAAAGGAGGAGGAAACCATTATTTTCACAGGAATGAACAATAAGACAAATTTGCCAGGCATGTGATAACAGGCTAGAAGAGTTACATACATATAGTGGTCAGAGAAAATGTCTTCTGGATTCAAGAACAGTGATTTATTTATAAAGCAAAGCCAGAAAAAATCCCTCTTCTCCCCATACCCCTACCACATCTGTCTGTCTGTGCTGGCTTAAATAGCAATTGATTCTGTGCCAAGGAATGCAGTTGTTGCTTTTCTTCCTGCAGTTTTCCTTACAGGCAGAACACACTACAAAATATTCTGCTTCAGTCCACATCCCTGTGTTTTATCTCCTTCCTCCCTCCAAACCTTTCTCTGTTGAAAGCATCGCCTGCGCCTGAGCTGCATGCGATGACTGTGCCTTTAGATAAACCTGCTTGCAGTTGGAGGCCGGGTTTGTCACTTGAGCAGGGGAGCACCGCTCCCCTGGAGGAGAACGCAGAGCCCACTTCCCACACAACTTCTTTGTACCTTGTAGCGGGAGACTTGATGTCCGTATCTTCTGGGGTGCGTTTCCTCCGCAGCCGAGCAGACGGACTGCGATTTGCTGAGGAAAGACCCCAGTGCATTAGCACTAAACCAAAGACTGGTTCCCTTGCTGATGCAAGTCTTGCCTACTTCTTGTTTTCAGACCTTGCTGTGCCATTGCCCTGCTTTGACCTTCAGTTCTGGTTTTTTCTCTCCCTGTAATGAATGTATCCCAAGTTAAATTCTGTATCTCGCAGCATTTTGCAGGTTAATTCCTCAGTCACAGCAGTTTGGCTTTCCCAATTCCCAGATGGGAAATAGCCCCAATTCCCAAGCCACAGGCAATTCCAGCATTCCTGGTTTCTTGCTAATGAGTTCATCATAAATCCAGCTTAGAATTTTTATAAAATCTGTTTCAGAGTGTCTCAAGTATACAGAGGCGGGGGGAGGGGGGATTACACTAGTTTTCAGGGTTTGTGACACACTTATAAATGATATTATGGCCATGGGGCTTTCCTTCAGGAAGGGGATGCGTAAGAATGCAGCTCACATGTACCATGCAAGGGATCCCTGACCAAAGCCTTATGCTTGAATATCGTGACTGACTTAAATTTGTTTTCAGTTTGTACTTCCAATTACTGCTTGATAGCAATCTTGAACTCTTCCCTCCTAGCTGTAACTTGACAGGCATCTACTCTATTTGACATTACACAGAGATCATGTCCTGTTTTTTGTACCAAGGAAGACTCGTTCCTTTATACTTAATTTTTTGTTAAGCTTAATTTAAGCTCTCTAAAAGCAAAAATAAGAAATAAAAAATCTGGACAGCAGTTTAAGTGGTCGCATCTCCCAGTAGCTCATAAATCCCTTGTGAGCATTGTAGGCTGTCAGGTGAATTCTGTGTAGAGTGGTTCAGAATGCGAGTATAGAATTCAGTCCTTATAAAAAGCATTCTCTAGAGGTTTGATTATTGTAGTATTGCATTGAAGAGATTATCAGGTTCATGTCACGGGCGGAGGGAATTCTGAGCCATAGTGTAGTTTCAGCCATGACACTTCATACATTTCTCTTTTGTTTAATTCACTGAAGGGTGAATCTTTAAGACTGATTAATTTTTTTATTACTTTCTTGGGAGTCTTGGTTTTGGTGAGTTTTTGAGTCTTACAGCACAAATATAAATTCATTTGGGTCCTTGTCTTTAGAGGCTCCCTTTCCCCAGTTGCAGTTCTGTTTTAAACCTTATCATATCTCTCTCTTATACAAGAGGGATGTTATATCTGCTAGTGTAATTTAATGTTTGGCTGATCAGTCTGTAATCCCTTGTAACTTTTAATTACAAATTGCTCGTTTGTAATTCTCCTACTTCATCAAAAACATCAAAGTTGACAGAGGATGATGTTAAAACCCGATGCATTTGGGTGGTGGGGAAACGTGGCCTCTTACCACCTGTGTTATGACTGCTATAGGCAGTATTGAGACCTTAGAGGGTTGTAGAGCTTTTGGTCCTGTGGTGTCACAGGAGAGCTTGAGACTGAAGAAGCTGTATGCCTGGTTATGAAACCCAGACCCATGTAGGTCTTGGCATAAAACAAAAATGTAGGAAAGCTTTTGCTTTCCTACATAGGCTGTTCTGTTCATTTCAGGCAAAAGTTGGATGCATGGCTGATGTTTGATCTATCAGTTGCTCAGCTCAAGTTTCCAAAGCAATTGCTCAAAATGCAGTTGTCTTTGTATTTTTCTGCTCTGGCAGCTACCACATCTGCTGCTGCTTTTGGAAAAGCCCTCCCCCTTCTCCGCCCCAGCAGCTGGTTTTTGAAGTTTAGCTCTTCAGTCTACAGGCACACCTGAATAGTTTGAGACAGATGGATCGAAGAGTCAAGAGAGCATCTCTCATCATGTGAAACAGAGATGACCATGGTTATGTGATCCAAGCCAGAAATAAATGCTCTAAATAGATCTTCCACTATTTTCCTTATTAGGGGATGCTATTCAAGGAGATTCCACAGTCCCAAGGTAATTAGGCATAGCAGCTCTTGTCTTTCCTATTCCATGTGTTTGTACAGGCTGTATATACTGAGAAGCAAGTGTCCAAGTCTCAGGACAACTTCTAAGGTAGTCACGTAAGATGTACCGTTTCCATCGAGGGTAAGCCTGGCAAGAGAGGAACCACCACTCCTCTTCAGAGCTGCAGAGTAGGTTCCCAAGCCACTCCCTGTGGTTAGAGGCTCTTCCTATTACATGCATGAAAAGATAGCATGTATGTGACCTGCAAATTCTGCATGGGTGGGCATTCTAACGGGGGTATCTCATAAACTCTGCATACACAGAGCCTATGGAACAGGTACGTTGCAGAGCAGGTCACCTCAAACACTTAAGGAGGGTCAGGATAGATGGGGTTAAGGGAGCACAGCTCGCTGCGGCTGAACAAGCAGCTTCAGTCTTCTCGCTCTGTAATGTTCTCGCAGCTGTCAGCGTCTCTCTGTGAAACTCCTGCTCTCTGCAAGTCTTGCACCCTTGCAGCCCATCTCAGAAGTTGCGACTTCTAGATGCTAACAAAAAGCTGTTTTGACACGATGCACCTACTGTATGTAATAAGGGCATCATTCCCCCCAGGGGGCCACAGGTGCTAAACTACAGTTGTCCTGACTGGCATGCGTGGCTTCTACCTGAAAATAGCACCCAAGTGATAATAAGCTTGCTTTCAATTGAAACGTGGCTGTTTCTGTAGGTGGTAAACTGAATATTTCCGTTGTATCAGCAGATGTTAGGAACCTTATTCTCCCGTTCTTGCCCTTTAGAAATATGAGTTATTTTCCTGCCAGAAGGGAATTTTCTTGTTGCATAAGCTGCTCTGCACTACTCTGGAAAAACTCAAATTACGGCCTCCCTTTTCTTTTAATTTTTGCCTCAAATTTGAAAACTTAGCAGTATCAATTTGTTGAAATTTGTTGCTCAAGCTGCTTGCTTCTAACAAAAATTGCTGGGAGCCAGGGGGGTTCTGCAGAGGTACCATATCAGGGTGCTGCATTTTGAATGGCAGCCCAGTATCCTGGAAGAGTGTTTTCCTTTGGAGCTGCCTGCAGCGGAGCCCAGTAATGCAGGGCAGAGGGTACACGTGGGGGAATCTTTTCAGTGAACCATGCTCCAGGATGATGGAAGCCACTTGAGAGGACAGCTGTAAATGCAGCTGCGCTTACTGTGGGAATCCAGAATGCTCTAAGACTCAGCCAGACTTTTTGAGGTCTGATAACATCCAGATCAACTCAAGGGACCAGGTCTGTTGTCTCTGAATTGGAAGTTGTTTGAAACTGTTACCGCTTGCAGTGAGGATCCACCGTTCCCTTCCATCAGGGATTCTTCTCCCAGTGGGAACGTACATACAGAGAGACAGCTCGGGAAAGTACTGTGCATTGGAACTGTTTACAGAAGGGAACTGTTTAGTAGCGATTAGCGCTTTTAACGTTAGCTCTATAAATGAGCGAACACTGGGCTCGATTTTTTTCAAAGAAAACGTGGTTGCAAGTCTTTGGTTACGTTTTCTGGATATAGCTAAAAATCACTGTTTTGGTAAACTTTGAACTCTGATCTATGTTAGCGTGAGTATATTATTTTGGGAAAGTATGATGTCTGACCTCAAAAAGGAGGCAGAGTTTAATTTTTAAAGCAGGTGATAGCAAAAGTGTCTTGTCCGTTTAGTCCTCTAAACCCAGAGTGAAGATTGTGTGAAAACTACAGCGGACAGGCTCAGAAATCCTTGGACAAACTGAAAATGGGAGGGCATCAGGATGTTATGATACAGCATCTAACCATTGGGCATCTCACTGTCTGGCTATTCAAAATGTTCACTCACCAGAGCAGTTAATGCTTGGTGATGCTGAAAACTGACACTTTTCTGGGGAAGTACCAGTACTGCATATGCATTGATTAAAAGCAAAGTAAATGCAGTTTATTGTAATATTACAGGATGCTGCTTTTCTCAGGTAACAGCTCATTTTGTATTGGTGGTCATGAAAATTAGAAGTTAAGCTTTAGGTCGTGGTGAGTACCGCAGGGCAAGATGCTATAAGGAATGCTTCCTGCTGAAGAATGTTTTGGGGTCTTTTTCTCCCTGCAGGAGAGCCACACAGAAGAGCATGAAGGTGAGGAGCAAGTCCATGAACAGCCCCAGCAGCAGGAGGAGTACTGACTCACTCACCCAGCGTCTCTGACAATTTTCATTTTGTGTGAGAACTTTCTTCTGGAGAATGGAACATGTGCGGCCTCAAACTTGAAATCAGTTCACTCCCAGTCTGCCATTAACATTTATGTACCATAGTGAGTGCCAGCCAACCACTGCATTCTGTACCCATACTTTGCCAAGATGCAATTGCAGACGTCTTCTTTCAGTGTATCTTCCCAAGAGGTTGTAGGGCTACATCACCTACTGTACATCACTGCAACTTCACCACTTGGCTGCTTGAGATTTGTTCTGCTCTTTAAAAAAATATATATATTTATTTTTTTCTTTTTTTTTCGTCTTAAGTATTGATACACTTGTAACTTGTTCTAACATATTTATATTGGCATTTTGTGTGGCAAGAAGTACCGTACCACTAGCTGTGTCTCTCACTTTGTGGTGCTTTCGCGTTTTCTAGTACATCTGCCGTGGAGCATAAATTCGGTCAAACAATTGGAATAAAGGGATATAGTGGAAGTCATACTCAAGCCATAATGATGAGGTGTGTTGTGGAGGAAAATGTTCGTGTTGCTCACGTTTATTCCTTTCCTGCCTTCACAAAATGGAAGGCAGAGCATCTGTTTCACTAGGAGAGATTTTAAATCCCTGTGTTAGAAAACTTGTTAGAAAGCTGCATGGTATGTTTTTTGGCTTATTTCTGGAGGAACAGACATCCACTTAAGTTTCTTGAAAACCCTCCCAGTTTCCTGACTAGTCAATAGACATTTCCCAGCTTTTCTTCCTTCCTGAGGAATCTGGTCCCAGCTTCCAGCTGCAGGTCTGCCTCTGCAGAGCTCAGTATTGACAGAGGAGAGAAATCTCCTTGGTGCAAGTGTAGCTGCAGGACAAATCTCTGCTGTCATACTTGGCTTCCCACCCCTCAGAAGACAACAAAGTAGGCCAGCCATTTCTTTTTGCTATTCTTTCCCTCTCTGCTGCCCCAGCCCAGCCAAGTATGGAAGACAGAAGTTTCCTCACTAGTGCAAGGCATGGGGAAAAACCAGCAACAGCACTAGCTGTGAGCTCCCTGTAAGTGGGTGGTGGATACCTCGCAGGCGTTGAGGATGCTTCCAAAGCATGGAGAGGCAGTGAGTAGTCCTTCTGGAGACAGAGCACACATCAGAGGAGAACCAGATGACTGAGGGGCACAGAGGCAGTTCTGCGCTCAGCTGACCTTCCTCTGGCGAGGCTGGCACGGTGCAGAGCCACGTCTGCCCTGGAGCTGTCTGCAGTGACAGTGTTCCCTTCCAGTGTGGTCCCACCGCCCTGTTCTAAACGATGGTATTTTATGAACAGAGGTATCTTGAAGTATAGAAAGCATTCCTTATTTTTCTCATAAAACTGTGTGTTGTAGTCTCTGAATACTTAATGCTCGGTCTTCTTGGTGTCTCACTTGATTTCCTTAATTCTGGATTGTTATGCTGATTTAGTAGGAGGTACATGGTGGTCCCATCCCACTTGGCAGTCACTGAAGAACTCCAAAACCTGTTGAACAGCTAAATCATCTTAGACCTTCGTAGGCTCCTAAAGCATAAGCTCCCAGCTTACGCTTCCATAGAAAGATTTTCAATTAATCAACCCCCTGGCACACACACATACGCAGTTTTGTGTCCCTAATCAATCTTTTGCAGCTAAGTGGCTCTTAGTTAAATATGAGAACCCTGCTGTTGTGTTGCACCACAGATGATATATAAAATACTGTTAAGCATTAGAACAGGTATTTTCAGTTCCTTGATCCTCCCCCTGCCCCAGAAAGAGTTTCTGGACCTTGTGGGCTGAATGTTTCCCATCCCTGGCTCCAGCACTGACCTTGCATCCTACCCAGTGATGAAGTCAAAGTGCTGCAACCTGCAGGCCAGCACTTTCCTTTACCATTTCAATTGGTTACAAATAAGGTCTGGTTTATAAAAATGTGCATATTCAAAAATAAGTATTTCCAAGAATCACCACAAATGGGGGAATTGTCATTTTTGTTGTATTTGTGTTTATTTAGAACATATGTACTTATTACAATTGTCATTGTAATAAACGGTAGTTCTTCATAATACTGTTGAAGAGCAGTTACTAATTTTTTTCCAGACTCCAGAATGTCCTTTAACCTGTACGAGATTTCTGACTGGGGCAAGGAGTTTGGGATCAGGTTATAAACTTAATTTCATCAGCACCAGTCTTTGCTTACTGCAGTTCATCCTTCTGCTAATACTTGAGCAGATGCATGGAGAGCACTTCAAGAGAAAATGTTTTTCTAAGGGTGCAAACGGTTGGGGTTGCTGAGCTCCCTGGAGTGTTCATAGCCAGACTGTTGTGCGCCTCTTCGTTTTTCTCTTTGAAGCACATATAAAAATAAACAATATAAAATGCTGAACTTCATTTCCTGAAAATTCCTTATATCCTATTTCTGGTCCGAGGACTGTAGCCCTCTCACTGTTTGTATCAAGGGGGGAGTGACTGATGTAGGGAGCCGGGGCAGTGAAGTACCTTGTGGGCACTAGAAATTTGGCTGTGCTGAGGGGAGAGCGATGCTCTGAAAGGGGAAAGAGTTGTCCTTCTCCCCCCACCCCTTTTGAGTAACCCATTCTTCTGTTATGGTTTTAATATGCATTTGTAATTACCTTTACTAAATAGCACACCATAAAGCTTTGGTTATATATTAAATGTAAACTGAAAGGAATGTAAACATATGTATTGTTAACTATAAATAGATAAGTAATGGCATAATAGATACAAAAGAAGTCTTATTCCAGTTGTATTGGTCATTTTACATTATCCACAAATTGTCGCATGGTAGAGTAGATTTTTGTCTGAATATGTGAATAACTTGACTTGCGTTTATCTTTTTACATATTTAATAAAAAAATATATGTTAAAATCTGTCTAGCTCTAAAGACTATTCAAAACATTCTAACATACTACTTTTCAGGTTTAAATATGTATTTTTGTTTCATTAGTGACTACATATGGGAGGAGGAATTAAAAAGCAGCTGCTTTAAAAAAAAAAGTTCACTTATTCTCTGTGTAGGTATTGTTCCCCCAAGATCTCAGCAGCTGTATCCTCTTCTACAAATCAAAAAAGAAAACGCACGTATGTATGTGCATGTAAGCAGAATGTCCTTCTTTATGGTAAATGCTTTCCAGTTTCAGGGTACTAAATCTCTTGTTGTGTCTCAGTTTTGATACAGCAAAAGCAAAGCTTGCAGCAGCCAGGAGCCAAAGAAAGTGCCGTATAGCAAGGGCACTGAAGCTCCCAGTGGACTTCTCTTGCAATGGCCAAGTATTAAGGGGTGAATCTTCAGTGCCGTACCTAAAAGCCACCTATGTTTTAGATTAAAATATTAGGGGTTTGGAAGGAAAGGGGAAAACTTCATTGTAATTCTCATATCTCTGATCTTTTGCAGCACAAGCAATGTTGCTGCAGTGGTTGCTGCTAAATCTCCAGGACTCTTGAGCCTCGGGTCAGGACCTCTTTCCGCCATGGGTTGAAGTTGCCTGGTTGTATGCCACCACTGAGAGGTCAGCCTGGGCCCCCCGGCTGCTTTCAGGCATTCCTGGGGCTGGGGCCAAACCGCTGCCCGGCCCCACTGAGGGAAGGTTTCTGGTAGAGGTGGGCAGGATGACCAGGGACCAGAGGAGCCCGCTTCCAGCCCAGGCACTCCAACAAACCTGGGAGAACAGCGCTAGCTTAGACGCTTGTCATAAGACTGGGGGGAGGCATATCTTTGGGCTAGTGCAAATGCTCAACAGCATTAAAAATATGCTGCATATTTTCTAGTTCAAATAGCTGAAAACTTTCTGCCGTAATGCTGTGACCAAAAAAAAATTGTTAGACTCTTAGGTCATCTACATACTGATACCTGACAGTGCAAGATAAATCTGACCATGCAGCCTTATGAAGAAAGAATCTTTATTCCCATTCATTGAACCAGTTGCCATCTATGATGGTTAACAATTCAATATATACACTGTGCAGTACATGATCTGGTTTTATACTTTTCTTCAGAGAGATTGCAGTGAGAAGTTGCTTCAAAAAGGAAAAAGAAAGTTACTTGCCATGTCTCCATATAGAATGTGAAAAAGCTGGCTGGAGCTTCAGTTTCCTTTAAAAGTGATACCATAATTTTCTTTAGAAAGGTACAAGTGCAGGCAGATTGTGGCAGCTCAAGTTTTATAATTTCATTTAATGAAATATTTCAAAATACTCCATTACAGTGCACTGAATTATGCCGCTTCTGTGACCCTTATTTCCAACTAACTGTTTCATAAGTAAGTGCAAGACAGAGGGAAAAGGGAAGGCTGTCCACAGAGTTCCTCCAGTACAACCACATTCAATCTAGAGGGTTTTTTTGTTTATTTTATTCTCGTTCTCTTCTTGTCTGGACTTCCTCTAAATATTTTTGATGGATGGGTTAAATATAAACTGAGATAGGTGAGACTTTTGTGGCAGCGTACCTGGTCTCAGATACAGCATTTAACTTCATCAGTGAGATGGCTGTGTGCATGCCTACGTCAAACTCGTTCCCCTTCAAACGCAGTCAGAACAGGCTTTTTAGCAACCCTCATTAAAAAAACTGCTGTCAGCCTTACTCAATGAGAGTCCTCAGGCAGTTAGGGAGTGCCTCTGTGGACACCCAAGGCTCCCTGGGCTCAGGCAGGGCAGGGGCACGCTCCACCGCACCAGCACCAGTGGGAAGGGAAGGCTGGAAGAGCGTCTGGTCCAGCTGTTGCCCCGGAGTGGTGCTGGAGGGTGCGTGAGCCTCCCTTCCCTGCAGGGCTCTTGGCAAAATCTCCAAACCAGCATTAACAGGGTGCCCTTCTGTCCTCTGCCTAACCCGAACCTTCGGCTGCTTGAACTCTGACTGTAGCATGATGTTCATGTGTGGGGTGGGACCCTCAGCATGCTCGTCGGGTAGGTGGAACGTGCGTACTTCCAAACCATCAGAAACTTTACAAGCCCGTGTGGCATTTCTGCTTCGCGAAGAGGGGAAGCTGGTGCACAGGCTTGTCCCCTGGTACCCGTGGCAAGGGCTGCCAGGGGAAATCAGCCCTACAGACGCTGTGGTGGCAGCTACTGTAGCAGGAGGTACAAACTGAAACTGAAGCCATTCACAAAGATATGACTAGTCGGCGCTCAGCTGGAAATAACAGGAGCTACTGATGTAAGGGTGTGTTAACTGGGGGAAAAATGATCAGGCTAGTGATAAGGCCAGAGAAATGGTTTAAGAACTGAAGAAGGTGAACTTAAGGCTCAGCAGCCCAACTATGATTCTGCCCTGCTTCTGGCAAGCAAGATATAACTACTTAATAAACACGCCAGTCCATCAATCACATCTCTCTGTGCAAGAAATGTAATCTAATGCTTACCTTGGGGAAAGCGGACAGATTGTTTCATTAGCGCTTCAAGGCCACAAAGTCCCTCTGGCTAAGGCAGCGTATGAAAAGAGATGAAACTCAAATTCTTACTCCTTCCTCCAAAGCACACGCAAAACCTACATATAGATGAAGTGAGCAGTTTACATCTGCATGCAAATGTGTAATGTTTAAAAAAGCTCTTCTTGTCTGTCTGGTTTTTTTGTCATTATCTAAAACCACAAGAATTTGTTTTGAGCACACAGGCAAATAATGATTTGCTTAGCATTTTGCACTCGGGTGATGTTTGACTAGTTTTGCAGTGAAATATGAGAATCTTCAAAGCTTTGTTGGCCAGATTTACTCTCAGCTGGTTACCTTTGTAGGATATGTTGCTTGTTACTACTGAAATATCAACAGTGCACTTATTACTACCTAGAAAATAAGTCTGAAGGCCAGTTGCTGCTGTACAGAGCCTGCACCTCTGACAGATACAGGTCAGCTGAGACTCATCTTCATGCTGGGGGAAAAACATCGTGTTGCAAAAACACTTTACTGCATCCATAGCTTTCTGAGCTCTTTCTCTTCACACAATCATTTGAGGGGAGGAAAAGACTGAATGGGCATAAGCCCTTCAGGAGGCTGTATGGAAGAAATGAGTTGTGAGAAAATAAATAAGGAAAATGAACCAGGCACTGCCGACTGAGTGGAAAGGACATACAGGGAGGGCCTGTATTGCTGGGTTCCCACTGGTGACTAGGCTGGGAAAAAACAGTGCTGGTTATAAACCATCAAGGATCTCATGTAACCTGGCATGGATTTATCCAGGACTTTGGGCACAGTGGCAAGGAGGAGGAAGACAACATGGCATTAATGAAGAGAATACATATTAGCAGCAGAACAACTTGGTAAACGCTTCTCTGCTGGACAGGAATCTTCCTCTGAGATGAGGCATCTTGCTGCATAGCTCATTGTTGCAGTGGTTCAGATATCTGGATTATTCTATTCTTTGGTTATTTTAATCAGATTAATTCCAACTATTTATCACATCAGAAGAGCTGTGAATCTCCTCGTCAAGTATGACAGTCTGATCATAGCACAGGTGTTCACTCGTGGACACGTTTCTTCAGGGAAAAGACGTAAATGTTCAAGTGCTCACTCAGCTGCCTCCCCTAAAGAGAAATCATGGAGATTAGTGACCAGGTTTGCACGTGCTTCACAATTCACTGTAGCTCTTCTGCCGGTCAGAGAGGGGAGGACCCAACCACAGTCCTGGTGTACTTGGGGACCTGCAAGTACATAGGAACCTACAAGCAAGAGCACTGTGGTCATTCCATTCCTCTTGTGGCACACTGATGGGAAGTTAAATCGCTACTCACAGATGACATAAACTGTGACTGACCTGGGCCCCCTTGGTCAATAGTGAATTTTGAGCAGGTATTTCCATTCTGACCTCCACCAACTGGCCTATATTGATACTGGGGTAAAATCTACTATGTCGCCAATGTCTGCTGGCAAAAGGCTTCTTTCAAAGGAAAATCGTTACATCCCAGTGCTGTACCTTAATTTAAAAAAAGAATGCTGACCAGCTCCCTGTGAAATGAGATCTTTGCCATGCAAGGTGTTTTATCTAAAAGCAAATCCCCATTAAGACACTTTCCTAAGGACTGTTTGACAATAATCTTTAGAAAAGAGGGCATTAACTAAGGAAAATTATTAAGCAGTAATTCAGATGACAATAAATGACAAAACTGATATCTAACAGACACAAAAATGCACTGGTAAGACCGAATGAACTGGAAAACCATTCCTGACTCCAGCTTGAGAGATGCTAACAGAGGGACAAGAAAAGACTAGAATTTGGGACAGTTATTTTGCTTGCCGATTCAAAGCAAAGTTAACCTTGCTTTATGAATTCTATTCATGTCACTTTGAATTTTACCTTCCTATTTATTCAGTCTAGTAACCTCAGAAAGAAGAAAGGGAAAAGAAGGAGTGGGAACATTCATGCTACGTGGGCAGAACGCTACATAAAACTAGTCCGTAAGTATTCTGATTGTGATGATTTAAAGCCAAAACCAATTGGCTACACTGGAGTAATTCAAGTCACTGAAGTTGCTGCATGTGCAGAAAGGCACTGCCTGCTGTAAGCTGACTTTTTTACTTTAACCTTAGACTAAATAAAACAACTGGCAGAAGAAAGAAAAAAAATCCCACAACTGAACGTGCAGACTCCCGGACACTGCCCCAGCTACACAGTATAGAAACTGTTCCCAGACCCCACCTTCCTCCCCACCCCAGCGCAGCTCTCCTGTGGCTGCTTTCGAAGTGCCCACTCACCACGCAGACACCGTAGTGCACGTGGGCAGCCGTGACCAGCACAGTGAACATGGCGAGCACCACTTCTTCCATCCAGCCCAGCAGCCCAGAGATGGCTGCATAGACCACCAGCGCCAGCGGGAAGAGGAACCAGTGGAAGAGCTCCGGCCGGGTGCTGCTCATCTGGCAGATGATCACTTTGCACTGTCGGAGCAAAAGGTGCCAGGTGAGAAGCGCTGGGTCAGCCCGGGAGTCTAGGCAAAAGTATGTCCATTTTCTCTGGGGGTTGCTTTTGATGAGGGGAGAACAAGGCTACAGTTCAAAATGGGGCTTGTTTCTGGTGAGAAGACTCATTGTCTGTGTGTCTTAAAGGGTTTCTTACAAATAATTTAAAATAGCCACTTCTTTTCTGGAGACAGTGTTTTAACACGCTTTGCTTTACAAACCGAAGCACATCTTCACAAAAAGGGACCTTGTTTCCCACCTCCTGCTTTCACACAGGCTCGTAAAGTTGTGATCCCAAATCAAACGTGCTGCCACTTAATCACTGGGAGAGTGTACTGGTACTTCAGTCACATGGCATGAGAGAAATATATTCTGGTTCATTGTTTAGAAGAGAGGGAAGGTAATATATGCCACTTTAAAATCCTGGTTTTCTTTTCTAGCACTCCTTCATGTACTAAAACACCATTTTTTTGGCTCCATCATGGCAGTGGACTCCCTGGAGATGTAGCTGGGGGCCCAGAGAAAGGGATCCCACTCAAGAATGGCAGAAAAAAAAATGAATACATGGTGCATGGTTTGACTGAAAACAATTAGCTTAATTTTACTGAGTTCTTGAAATGTAATGAGATGAACTCAATTGACATTCTGATTTTTAAAACCAGCTAAGCACACCTAAGTGTTTTACCTGGTTTAGACTCCTTAAGAAATGTGTCTCTCGCACACCATGTCCTTCACAAAAAAAAAAGAAATTTAGGCACATCTGAAATATGTTATCAATTTAAGTTTTGCTCAAAATTTAAATGTGGTTAAAGATAGATTTTATGTGTCAAAACAGTAGAAGCATGAAAATATCATACCCTGTGCAGTGCCTGAAATCCTAGGAGTCTGACCATAGGGGAAAAAAATACTGTCTTTACTGTCTGTGCTGTAGAAACTGAAGAATTAAAAAGTAAACCATGAAAAAATAATTAACATTCAGTAATGCAAGAAGTAATCATTTGTACTTAATGTAAATATTTTTGCTTACTATGCATTATCAGCATTGATTATGATTTTTTTGAATAACACTCCTTTTATAAGTCCTTTGAGAATTGTTCCAGAGGGTATCAGAAATTGCTAAAGCAATCTATATGCTGTAGTTCTTCTGGCTGAATAATCGCACCTGTACAGAGGCTGGATTTCACATTGTTTTAAACCGTGATTACACCATGTTAAATATGGCACTCGATTTTTCATAAAGATCGCTTAGTAATATTTGGAGCAATTCACCTTCACTGTATCACACCACTGCAAAATTAACTATATACTCTGCGCTCCTCCCTCAGCTCCCTATTCCCCCTGGTCCTGAAGCACTGACTTACACTACAAGTGAGGTAAAAACGGCATGAGGAGATGGAAGCGCTGCAGTCTGGAGAGGCAGACTGGAAAGAAAAGGTAAGGCTGAAGGACTATGCCCTGTGCTTTTCCATACACCTCGTTACACCTTGCAGTGCTACCCTGGCCCCACTGAATTTAAGCCTTTAGCAGCTGTGGTTTTGTGCCCCTGGGGAGGCCCTTGGTGTCTTCTCTCCTACCATCTCCCCTGGGAGGTTCCTCATGAAGCGTCTCCCAAATCTGAGCTGCCCCTGCTTGCCAGCCGGCCACCACATCGGCCACGGATCTCCTGCTATGGTGCTGGCTGAAGGTCCCCTCCGTGGCCTTACCCATGGCATCCCCTCCTCCTGGGCTCAGGCACTGCCCCCGAGGGCTTCCCCAGTGGCAGCTGTGGCGGCTGTGCTCTGCGGTGACGTGGTCACACCTGGGTATTGCTGAGACTTGCCCCCTCAAAGCAAGGTCTGGGCTGCTCGGCAAGAGGGGTGGTCAACCCACAGGCAGTCCCGCTGCTGGCCGTGGGGACCGCGAAAATAAGTCCTCCTCTCACAGGTAAGCAAATTTCCTTTTTTGAGGCCTTTTTTTCCTTAATTGAGCCAAAAATGCTGGAAACGGCCTGTCTTTCTGCTTGCTCGGTCACCTTCCCTACTCATCCTGACACTGCACAGCTACGAGGCTGGGTCTGAGACCAGGCATTTAGCTCGGGGGATCTGCTGGGCAACGAAATCTGTTGTCAAAGGCACGAGAAGTTCAGGACACTGGCAGGCAGAGAAACATGGGCTGCAGCTTGTGGTCTACAGAGCAGATAATGGAAACCCAGCGTGTCGGACTCCCACGGAGAAGGAAAGCACTGCCATGACACGCCTCACTCTGATGCTGGAGGAGATGTGTTTAAGGGACCAGAGGAGGTGAAAGGAAATACAAGCTTGTTTTTAATTTTTAAAATGTTATAAATTCCAACTAACACCCATACATTTTTAATGCTTGCTTTTAAAATGTTAAAAATTTCAACTAACGCATATATTTTTAATTCATGTGAGCCTCTAACACTGCGGTAGATGTTTTGGTAAAAGAAAAAACAAGGCCTGAAGAATATGCATTCCATTCCATGTCTAACAAACAGCAGTCTACAAAGAAACTTCTGGTTTGCCTTACTATTTTCCTTCTGCGAGCATCCTCTCACAATTTCTCTGCATTGGTTAAGATGTATGTGCAGAACCTGCCACCTGCCAAGCTCTGACAGCACTTTCTCCACTGGTATGAAATACCTGTAGTTCTCATTTTGGAATCTACAGTGTTGTCTTAAGAAAAAGGGGTAGATTGGGTAATGGAAAATGCATACAATAGAATTTACACAGCTGAAAATAACCTAACTTCCCTGAGATTAAGTCCTTACGATAGAACTGTTTGATCTGTGACCCTGGGAAACGTACATTTATAGTATACATCTAACAAACTTCACAATTTCTTTTCCATTCCTGAATACAAACTTCTAGAGGGGTTATGAGTTCTCTTTTAAAAATCCCACATTTTCAAAGCTCTCAAAAGGCACCTCAAGCCTTTGACTTTTTAAATTGGATGTAGCATTGCTCAGTGACACAATTTTAGATGGTGTTGGAGACTATTTTCCTAAAATTACACTAGTCACTACCCTTCGGAGTGCTTTAGAATTAAATGGAGGAACACCGTTCTGTTTGGCTGCAGCTCCCTTGCCTCTCTCTGGGCAAGAAGAGAGGCAAATGGCCTCACCCAGAGAAGAAAGCCCTGGGTTAACTGCAGTGCTCAGCAT
>JAVJGJ010000037.1:49963635-50034200 GCA_035590215.1 Microhierax caerulescens | reverse complement strand
AAAGCCCTGGGTTAACTGCAGTGCTCAGCATTACCGTCTGTCTGCCAACGTTGTTACTTCACCAAGGTTTATGTTGCCTCATAGGTGTTAAAGGAGGGAAATGCGTCACAATGATGTGGTATAGGAGAAACTAATCTGTGGGCAGACAGCTCTTGCAAGGCCCCTGCATCTCTTCACATCTTTCCCTAAAAATGCTGTCAGTGGTATGGTTTTACTCCACAGGGTGAAGGGAAAATGTGGAATCAGCTGAACTGCAGGATACATGTACCACACTAATGGGCACAACAGCTGGAAAAGGCTGCAACCCCCCTACTCTTGCTGGTAAATCTGTACTTGTATTGAGCTTTCTTTTACTTAGACAAGTCCCTCGTTCTGCCTATATGTTGGGGAATATCTGTTATATTTCTGGAAGTAAGGCCTCCCTAGGGTTTTCATAAACCCTCAGGGAAAAAACAGAACCCTCATAAAAATGTTATGCTGTGGTGGAGTAGGTATTGCAGTACTGTAAGTGTCCCTAGTCCAGACAACTGCCATGGTGTGTGTTTATCAGACAGAGCATAACACAGAAGGAGCAGAGCTGTGTGATTCTGCTGAGCTTTAGCTACAGTTTCTGTGCCCTTCTGTTTATTCACATAAAAATAGAAAGCTATCTCTAAATAATACCGCCACCACAAACATACTTACAATAACGTTTGAGAAAGCAACCCCGACCATCCATAAAAACAGCCTTGGTTGCTTTGCTAATATGTTGCCTGGAGATAAAACCACCCAGACTGTGAGAAGAATGAACAGCAACAGAGGTGACACAAGAGGTAGGAGTCCTTCATACAAAGAATCGTTCTTCAGTGTTTTCTTTAAACGTGCTCTGTAAATAAATACGATGATTTTATGAAGTAAGAAAATTTATCCATTCTATTTCCACACAGTAATTTCAAACTCTAGCCTAAACTCAGCCCAAGAATTCACCTTGCAACACAACTACCTGTGTAAATGTCCTAGATACCCAGACGTTTTACAAGAATTTGTAAGATACCCAAGTAACATTTATTTTTGGGGTAAAATTATACTGGATTATTCACATAGCTTCTGACCAGCTTCACCCGCTCATCATTGCTTGACAATGGACCACACAAAAAAGTGAGCTGCAGTATTCTGTTGAAGTTGTCATCCAAAGGCACAGCATGCAGGCTTGCTGTGAATTCAAAACGTATATTTTTTGGAGGATGAAACTTCTGACATGAGACATGAAATTACTTCAGTCAACACACCATGTTTTCAGTGGCAACAGAGTCAAGCACATGGCTGGCAGGCACTGCTGTTGTTTAGGTCTAGAGGTGATGCTGCTAGACAATCCTGTACTGTTGCCAAAGTACAGCCTAAAGGGGAGGCTTTTTTTTGCTAGGAGTACAGGAAAATAAATAATGCATTGTGTTTTCTTGTTTTCTTGGATATTGTAAGCTCCCTCTTAAAGACAGTACTTTTAAAGGTAGTTAAATGACTGTATTTTCTGTCAGCTAGGAAAAAGGTAACTGTAAGACCAACAGCTTTTGTATGTATCTTGCATCTTTCTCATTCAGGCAAAATTCATAGAGAGGTTATACAAGAAGCAGGAGGTTTAATTTACTAAATTTCAGTACCATTATACCACTTCTTCATACCAATAGTTCAGAAGAGCAATTCTGTGCTTGAAGTGTACTGGGAAATGTCCTGTTTAAAATCTCTGAATATGCGTATTTATAGAAACAGCTACACAAAAATCCAATAAATATCTTTCTCATTCCAAAAAAGAATTTTCTTCTGATAAAATAACAACTGAGAACAGGCAGCAGGATGAAGAAAGAGAGGATGGTTGGAAAACTCAAATTCCTCATGACCAAATAGCTTCTGCGTGCATCCCTCAAGCAAGCTTGACTGGATGTTTAAAATTACTGTGCTCTGCTGTTCAGAGGAATGATAAATGCACCAGAAGAAGCTATGTCGAATGATGACTCAAAAAGTCACTAAACAAACAGAAAACATTAAACAGAAGTCCTGACGTGAGAGAAAACAAAGAAAAACCTAAATGTTCATCAGCATAAATGCTGTTACTGCCAGGGACTGACGTGCCGAAGGGGCTGTCCTCCTCCTAGTCCTCCCCGAACCGGAGTCCCTTGCACCAGTGGTCCCCAGCCCACTCCCACAGCTGCTCCCAGCACCCTGCCCCAACACTCAGCCTCTCTGCAGGTCCTCAGCCTTTCCTGCCCCCCACCTCCTGCCCCTCCACTCCTCCTGCCCCAGACTCGGGGCTATTCGTGCTTTTAGTTACTACACTGAGCACTGTGACATGAAAAGGGCTGTGTAGGAGTGATGCAATATTGTCTTATAGTCTCTCCAAAATTTAAATGTTAATATTAACTTCCACTAATTCCTGAAGACAGTCAGTGACAGTCCCTCCTCCAGGACACTTAGGGCCTGAGACCTGATGTGACAGATGAGAGAAATGAGCTAGCAAACACTAACGGAAAGCAGGCCAGCATTAATAAAAATAGGCCATCGGAGTATAAACTAGCCATGTATAAAACTCCTAGGTGCATCAAGCCAGCTCTTAGATGCAATCACAGGTTGCCACCTGTCTAGCTTGTGTCTGATGGCAATTATCTGCAGACTCCATACAGAGGAGAGTTTTACAGAAGGATCTGGAAGACAACAAAGTACTTCATGGAGTGCAGAATGATCAGCTACAGAATTTATTAGCACAGGCAGAAGTTACGAATCACATTTGACTGCAAATAAAATGCAGTATTTTTAACTACATAGCTTCCATCAGTTTACTGTGCAGGACCAGTGTGAGACTGCCTGGAGAATGGGAAGTGAAAGGAGTTACAAACGTGGAAAAGAAACCAGTCAGATTCTGAAAATTGGCCAGAAAAACATTTTACTACATTATCAGGACAGCATCTGGCTGGAAGCTACTTCAGTCATTACATTTATTGCTCAAGTGAGGAAACCATTCAAATACACAAAATTAAAGGGGGGGGGACACAAACGAACAACAATGTTAATTATCTTACCTGTGAATGTTGTATAGTGTTTGTGGAAATGAAAGAAATAAACTGAAGCCTGGAAGAGAAAAAGATTCATATATTATGATATACAGTCCTGTTCATTACTGATCTCAGAGATTTCCCATATGATAACAGACCTACTGCGCTATTTTCAAAATGAGTTGGTATTCCTGTGCTCATTACAGGATACGAACTGAGTTTGGAGGCTTTTAGCAATAATAAAATCTTCCTCATTTTTCCTAATGTTAGCTGCTAGATATAGTTGCTGTTACAGATTTTCTTGTGTAATGAGTGATAAGACTGGAAAAATTGTTTTTTAAATTCTGAAATTCTGATGTAGTAAGTAGGTAGGATCAGTTATATCTCATACAGGTTCCTTTGCCCCCAATTTGCATGAGCTGCTTTCTGTTGAAAAAAAAAAAAAAAAAATGCTTTTCATGGCTTTTCATGGAGGAAAAAAACGAGTCTGACACCAAAAGCCTTCCAATGGAATACATAAAGGCAATTAACTTCAAACAGGTCTGCCTATATTACTGGGGAAATAACAGTTTATAGTTCAATATAGTAAAGTTCACCTAATGATCTGCTTTGCTGATAAAATAGCTGAAATTAATTCATTTTCATGATAAAGCCATCATTTGAATGAGTAATGTTTTTTACTCATTTTTTTTTAATACTGGAGCTCAGCTTTAACCCACAAAGGATAAGGAATTTGCCTGTGCTAACACCGCATCTACCTGCACTGCTCCTGGTATTACCAACACGTGCCAGCAACCCTAAAGCTGCCTGAAGTTGTATACCCTGTCTAAGACCCACATCCAGAATACATTGGCCCACCCAATGATCAAAGAAAACCTCCAGCAAGAAGTGGAAGTTCAAGATCTAAACAAAAAGCCACAGTATCAGTCAGCCTAACCAGGTGAAAATATCTGTGTATACAGACTTTTTAAATCTCCGTGTTTCCCTGCAGAGCTCTCTGGGTTTGGGTGGTTGGGTTTTTTCCCCACTTTCTATGTAGCAAGAGCTTTTCCCCATTTGTTTGCTGCTTGGAGATTGCTCTGGGTAGCATATTTCTGCCTAGCTTTTGTATTGCAAGGCATGAGGATTGGGTTTGGTGCACGAAATTAATACATATTTCATATTTTGTAATGGGCAAGAAAAGCACTCTAATGATGTAAAACTCCTTTTTTCACCTTAAAAAGGTCTTGTTTAAGAAACGCAGCGTACTGTTTGTACAGAAAAGTAGCAAACTTTAATTTCACTACTAGAAATAATTATTGGAAATACGGAAGAATAAGAATGAATAGAGGAAAAACTAATTTTGGATGACTTAGTACTGGGGCTAACATGGCATAGCAGTCTTGAGAAACATCAGTGTTTACCATTCAGTCTTTGTCATAGACATACCCAAGTGTTTAGCACATTCTGGCCACAGTGGCAACTCAAGAGAAGGAAAACTAAAAAAAGCAGCAAGAATAGTGGAGATAAGAATTGTTGGAAAACAGAAGTAGTAAAAAGGGATGCAATAGATAATATATTTCTCTGGTCTTTCCGGTTATCTTTTAAAGAGAAGGAAACAAAGAATTAGAAAGAAAGAATATCCAGCCTGTAAATTATTTTGGGTATTGCATTTTTATGTGTTTACTTCTTAGTTTTGCTTTTTAAAACAAGTAAGAGAAATAGCTCTGCATCTTTACCATTGCAGAAACTCCATATCAAACAGCTGAAGGATGTGCAATTGAAGTAATATCCCAAGTATTTTGTAAATATATTTCTAAAATTCACAGTCTTAGTGCCTTCAGAGTGATCTGTGTTTAATGTGCACTCCAGTTAGCTATGTTTTCTATTAGGCAGGGAGGGCTAGTTCAATAAAATCTTGAGTTACGTACAGCAGTTCCAACATCTGTATCACATTAGAGCAGACATGAGACAAAACATTGACTCTTGAGGTTAAATCTAAATTTCCTGCTGCAATCCTGAAGTTTTGATTTGTTAGGAGAAAAGCAACCGAGAGGAACAGAAATAGAGACTAGAACTAGAAATAGAATTCAAAGAGCGATGGTTGCCAACAATTTGTTATTTTTATGAAGTGCCATTTTAGTTAGAAATAACACACTGACCACAAACAATCCGCCAGCTAGCTAAAAGCCACTTTCCGAATGGGGCAGTTACACCAGTTACTCCTCTGTACTTTTGTAGGGCTTCACTTCATACAGAGTGGAGCTGAGGATGCAGTAGGGAAAGCAAAGGGTGTTCCCCTGTTGCTTATGGGATTTTCACAATTCCATCACTTCCTACAACATGTTGCTTTCCCATCTTTTTTTAGCTAAGGAGGCCTGGCTTGGGGGCTGCTTTTGGTACTCATTAGGTCTGCTTTTTTAATTGGCATTAAGGATCCCTTTTGTGCCCAGGAGCTAAACTGCTGCTTCCGCATTGCTGCCATTCCCTGCTGGTCTGGGAAACAAAAGGTGCAGCCTGGAAAGCAAACCCACTGCTGTCCCTCTGGTGCTCAGCCACTCAAGCACTGCCCAACTGATGATCACAGAGCTTTTTTTTTTTTTTTTAATGTCCTAAAAGCATGTATTTTATTTTAAAATCATTAAAAAATCAAGTTTAGTGCATTAGAAGTTTTTAACACCTTACAGAAAATTGAATTCCTCAAGTGTTATTAGAAGTATTACTGCTTTTCCAGTATTTTTTAATTTCTCCATTAATATTATTCCCCCATTTTCCAGCTGATTTGAATTCTGAGACCCAAATGGAAGAACACAGACATGTATTAATGGCAGAAATACTAAAGCACAGATGGGTGGCACAGATACACATAGGGAATTCTGGTGTCATACTAGGCTGAAGGTGTCAAGCCCAAATCCTTGGATTTAGGTACAGTCCTATGGTCAGTCCTATGCCTTGCACTATCTTGACTCCCTTTTCAACCAAATTAGCATTTGCAAAGCTCTTTATCAGGAATTAATTTGCCCTTATTAAAAAAACCCACCCAACCTAAAACAAAACCCCAAACCCAATGCATTCAGAAATTCAGGATTAGGCACATGTAAGAAATAAAGGCATTACCTTGTCTCCCAAATAGATATATACATGAACACACTGATACATACACACACATACATACACATATGTATATAGATATTTACACATGTGTGTAAAGGGAATCAAAGAGATAACTCCCATCGATTTTAGTCACAACTTCAGATTTCATTTGGCGCTTTCAAATTCAATTCCCAACAGTAAGATGTGTGACATAGCTGAGTGAATTAAAAGAAAAAAAGAAAAAAGCTTGCATGTGATGGATACCATGGTACGTTTGTGTCCTATATTAGTCTAGACTAACAGCAATGTATTTAAGTTTGGTTGTATGAGGGCACCTTAAACCCTCACGTAACTAAACTTAAGAGTACTGAGGCCCTGAGATAGTCAGGTTGTTTCCGTGACACACTGCAGTTAACTTCACGTGGCTGCCATACCTGAGCTAATTTAGGCTCATTTATGCAAAATACAGACTTGGGTCATTGTAGAGAAAAGGAGGGCTCAGCCAGAAATGAACTGCTGACACTGCTTTCAGTTCTAGAAAATGCTATTTCAGTAACCAGGAGAAGAGCACCACACTGGCATTTGGACAAAGGTAGAAAGACTATCACAGGTAGCCAGGCTCCCGAACACACTGAACTTCACAGACTGTGAACACCACTAAATAAAGAAGCAACTCCAAGCAAGTAGCCAAGACACCTAAACCACTATTTTTAAACAAATTATACTGCTTCCAAGGAAGAACAACGTTTATCTTAGTTATCTCCCTCACACCTTTGCTATTGGAAATCGTGTTTGTTGGTAAGTCCCTGGCAAGTGAACCACCCTTAAACTGTCCTAAGAAAAGCTTCGAGGTATTATTTGTTAAGAGTTGGCTCTTCTCGATATCTGCAAGTTCAAAAATGACACAGTGCAATACAGAGATGTAATTTTAGGTGAACACCACACTGGAAACTGTGGGAATTCTTTCAGAAAAGTACCCTTCCACATCTGCTGTGCTCCCAAAAAAAAAGACTCCCCAGAGCTTTCCCCCTCTTTGGGAAGCAGTGAAGAGGTCTGCACAAAGCTTCTTTCTCATGGGCATACTGCAGAAGTCAAGCTCAGTAAAAATCAGCTCTTTAACAGTAGGCAGTTGTAGTTGCATTTCAACCTACACATGGAATACTATCACCCTCCTCTCTTTTTCTTCAATTGCCCACACCTCCACGTGGCTTGCTTTGACATTGGCCTTTCTATCTCTAGGTTAATAATTCATCATAGTCAATGCTTGCTTTAAAGAAACAGGATGTTATCATTTACCTTTCTTAGCCACCACAGAAAAAAATATGATTAAAACTATTTAGGCATCAGTATTAGTTTGGGAAAATCTTTAAACACTTTTCCTATGGTTTTTATTCAAAATTTCTTCCACATTTAGAGCAGTTAGACACATGAAAATAACATACTGAATGTTTAGCCCACTGATCAGCGCTTGGAAGCAAGCTTCAACAAAAGGTGAACATTTAGAAGCACTTGTGACTGGAACAGCAGCTCTTTATGGAACAGTGTGATTTTCTCAGGCATATCTTGAGAAGACAACTCTTTTAATTGCTTGTGCAAACAGATAATTGCATATTGAGCTGTCCACTAACTATAAAATTATGGTTTATTATTATATAAAATGGCAAACTTAGAACCACTTAGTAATTGGTGGAGAAAAAAGCTTAGAAAATGAGTATATAATTTTCAGACTTAATTGAGCCTGTAAAGTCTGAATACATTAAGCAATTTAAGGACAGAAGAAAAATACATCTAAACATATCTACACAGTATGAATTGAATTTTACAGGGATTAAGAGCACAGTGTAAACATGAGCACTGTATTCATGCACAAAGTTGATAGATGTTTTGGACATTTAGCATCTAAGATACTCGAGTATAGAGATTGTAAAGGATGCATTTATCATGCCTGTTGATTTTATAGCTTATTTTCAGCGTCTAAGGAAGTACACACTACATTTATCTCTCTTGAACTGAGCTGTAAGCTGACAATTAGCATTTGGAGGGATTTAGTGCAGCCTGAGAAATTAGTTTATGGATGTAGATGTTTCTTTGATGTGTTCCTGTTCACACAGCATGTACACATCATTCTCTTTTTCTGGGCATGGGAAGAATCAAGGACCAGAGAAACAGAACCTTTACTTGTAAAGTCCAGACTGGCTTGCAGAAAGCCTCTGCCAGGTGAGCTCCTTTGTTTGACTTTTTGCTGGGGCTCCCACCACCTGTGAGATGACTCCTTGCAGCTAACAGCACCAAACCCATCCCCACTTGTAATCAGCATCCTGTGACACTGCTCTGCCTCCGGCCTTCAGCACTCCAGTTTTCTGGGTTATTGTTCTGACTGGTTCAGATGAGTTACTCCAAAAATGAACTCAGCTGTTTTTTATATTTATCTCGGGTGACAGGTGAGCGTTTCACACCCTTTACTTCAATGAAGTCTCATACAATCTGTCGCAACAATGCTTTAATAAATTTTAAATTGGTGACAGACACATAGAAGCCAACTCATGTTAACCACACTTTTCAAATAAGGCTAGTCAAAGCCTGTTGGAGTGATGGCATTTTGAAAACCTATCACTTAACGTTTAATCATTCAGCTATCCATCAGTAAGGCAGAACCATCAGCGACTTTGCAATGGGAACTACACGAAATCACTACAGAATGACTTACCCCTATGAGGCAGAAAGAATTTATGATTTGACCATGCCCTCCTAAACATTTTCTGACACTGAAAAAAGAGCAGACTGCTGTATAATTACCCACTGCAAGGACTTCTGTGTCTTCCTTTGACACACAGGATACAGGACACACTGCAAGGACAAGGCACCGTTTTTCAGACAGACAACTGCGCTTTCCCACTATGACAGGATTCAAATATTTGACATGTTTTAAATGTTGTGGCTTGGCTCATCATTAGTTTTTTGTTGCTACTATGTTTTCATTTATTTACTCTTCATTTTATATACTTAAGTAGCTCAGAGAAGGAGTGAACCTCAAGGAACACACTCTGCAAAAGTCAGCACAGAACTCAATCCAATACACATCACAGGAAAAAATTCTGAATGCTTTGGCCCCATCTCTAAAAGAAAGTTCAAGTTTCAGATCCCTGACAGATGTTATTACTCCATTCACATTTCAAGTTCAAACTTGTACTTTGAAAATTTGCCACAGCCTTCAGTAGCCAGATCTGGGCACTGTTGACCAGACAGAGTGGACTCAAACGTGGCACCATGTCTTGATTACGGAAGTGTCTGCCCCATGTGACACACGCTGATGCAGTACAACATATCCACTCCATGGTCTAGCGGTCCTTTAACCACAAAGCCTATTCTTGTGGATGTAATTAATACTGAGAAGGAACAGGAATCTTCCTGTGCATCCAGGAGTCATTTTTCCAACTGGGCTTCCTAAGGGATGAAGCTAATGTGATAACACTTTAATTGTTTGTGTGCATCCCACCATAACTTCTGAGCTCTCTGGACAAATTTAGTAGACTGAAATAAATTTCCAGTGAGTTTCAAGGAAACGAACAGTCAGGTAGAGGAGAAGAGACATATAAATGTCTCCAGTGAGGAGAGGATTGCAGACCAAACTCAAATATTATTAGACACAATAAAATCTATCTTAGAGAGCAAGTATAAATGTCCCAAGAATGGGAAATGCTTCATTCAGAACATGCACCTATTACAGGTCATCTGATTGCAATGTGAGACAAAACCCATCATCAATTAGTAATGCTGACCCCTGAACTACTGATGTTTACCTGTCAGTGAAAATCTTATGAAGTCTATAGCATCATTTGTGGTACTAGACTTTATGTGGGGAATTGACTGGTTTAAAATGTGTGTTGTAAATATTTTATATTGCTCTCAAACTGACAGCACAGTGACAGGGAATGCTAGGCATTCAGGATGCCCTGGAGGGGTGAAAATAAACGAGAGCTGTCACCCCAGTGCTGCCCTTTGAAGGGACCCTAGTTAGCTGGATAACGCTATGGGACAATTGCGGTTAAATCCCAAGAGAGCTTCTGGAGTGCCATGCACAGGAGCCTGGCTGAGAGCAGAAGTGATTCGTTCCAGCTGCGCACACAGGCACATACCTTTGGAAAGGTCTGGCTGCTATCCTGCTAGGAGGGAAAAGGCATTTCTGTCTAGCAGCCAGGACAACGCACTCTGGAAACAGGAGAATGGCCTTCTTCGTCTGTTTGGTGTCCAGCTAGGTGTGTGTTTTGGAGCTGCAGGATGGAATTGCATTCACTGCCTGTGAAAATTCTGGGCTTCTGCTCACTGGGTAGCTGAAAAATTCCCATAAAATACTAAGCAAAAGTTTCTCTGCTTCACAAGGGAGTCCTCTGAGGTCACTGTTCAGCAGCCCAAGGTTTGACCTTCCCACAGGTGTTCACAGTGTGCTAGACAGTTCCCAGGGACATACGTAAAGCTCTCTTCTGGGAGGCTTTCCTAAGACATCTAATCTAAACACAGCTATTGCTGCACTTTTATGTGTATCTTTGTGTGTTCTGGCACCTGATAAAAATCCCATTATTTTCAGCAAGTGAGTGTCACCTGGCAATACCACAGCTTCCTCTGAGGAGGTGCTTTTGCAGAGTTCATCTTTAGGTTACATGTGGGCTGTTCTTTTTCTTCCCACCCCCACCCCTGCCCCAAAACTCCAGGAAAAACATCTGAAAACCTCCACTCTTGTGCATCTCATTTGGATTTCTTCCCACTACATAAGGTACTAGCTAAAGCCCAGCTGTTCTTGGAGAAGTGGTGGCTCAGCAGCTGAACTCCTGTTGTGTACAGAACAGTAAAAACCACAACACGAATGCCAAGTATTGATGGAGCAGCTACAGGTTCATTGTTAGAAGGACCACTAGTGACTACTAAATGCCATCAGATGGTTAAGGACAGCCAGTTATGGTTTAATGGCTCCTCTCAGGGTCCTGGGAAACTAACTCATAAAAAACAACGGAGGCCCACTACATCACTTTGCTTTTTAACTAGCCACAAAGTTATGTGCCTAGTTTTATATCCACCTCTGAGCACGCCGGAGAGTGGACTCCCTGATACAGATGGATCTGACCGAGCAAGACACGCTGCACCCTCTCTAAGGGAGAGAATGATTTAATCTTCCCGGTTGCGCAGCCCTTGGTGTGGGTTAGACCGATACTTTTTCTGCAATTGCAGTGGCGTCCTGCAATTTACTGCAAGCTTCTAAAAACCTTATATATCCATATTCACCGCACACAGGCTATCCAGCGATAACCACCTTCATCGGTATTGCTGAGCTGAGGTTCAAACCTGTGGTGAAATGGCAGTGCTTTATGGATCAGCATGATCCTCAGTGGAAGGGTTCTACTTTTTTAATATTTAAATTTAGCACCTGTTTTTAAGAGGTATACTAAGCACTGTGACACTTTTGTAATACAGAGTCAATGAAGATAATTTCTTGCCCATATTTAACTACAATTAAGCTGCAAAAGTTACCCTGTTACTGGCCTTGTAGATAGTGTGTGAGAGACAGTATTTTTAGAGAAATCTTTTGGCTCTTACATCTGCTCTGCTTGAGACAATGATGGAAGAAATAGTCAATTCTCTGCTCATGGAGCCATTCATGCAAGCACACTAGGTGAGACAGAAGCAGTAATTCTTTCTAATGCTAATGCAGTAGTGCATCAAACCTTCTTTTGCACCTGTTTTTGGTAAAGTATGAAAAAGGATGCTCGCTTCTGCAGATCTGATGACATTGACACGCTTCCCTACCACAAACCTTCCTATCATGTTGAACGGTTTGAATTAAACCTTCATCCATGGCTTCCCAAGCACAGGAGGAGCCATCGGTGTACTACGCACTGAACAGGCTGTCATGTGCCTCGGTGACAGGAACATGCAGCAATGTACGTAGGACAGAACAAGCATGTTCAATGGACTAGCCCATGCTAGCACGTAATGCCAACACAGGCCTGACCTGCCCCTTCTGTGTGAGCCAGCATCCATCGCTCCTGCACCTGTAATGCTCCTCTGAGAGCACAAATCACTCCCTACCTCTCAGCACCCTGCCAGCCCCCAGAGGGTGTGTTAGTCTACACCTCTGTCAAGCTGAATAATTAGTTGACTACTGAAAAGGCAACCATTGGGGTTTTTTTTCCCCTTCCTTTCTTTCCTTTCGTCAGAGTGTCTAAAATAGAAGAAGACTGTACAATCTTGGTCACACATGGTCAGTTGTACACTCTGGCTAAAGCCCAAAGGACTGTCAGATCCATGTCCTCAAAGGCACAGCCTGAATGCAGGGTCCTTTCCAATCTGAGGATTCTTGGAAGCACTGCTGAGGCTGGAGGTTGTACCTGCTGGAAATGTTACCGTGGGAAAAGGTGGTGAATGCACATGTCAGTGGATTCAAAAGTCCATCCCAAAATGCACAGATGGGTCCTGGGTAGAGTCTGCGTTGGGTAAGCACCTATATCCAAGTCGTCCATTTGGCTCACAGGCCGAGGGTGTTTATTGGGATTTAAGTCTAGACTGTCTGTGTCAAACAGGTTTTATTAGAGCCCTCTTCTCATCGCTTGCACAGTCATATAAAAATCCCTATATGCTAATTTCTTCACCTTCCAAGCAATACATCAAAGCCATTTTGCATGCACACATTTTTAGCTAAGACTACCATGTTTTTAACTCATTAAAATGTAACTACTCTTGTTCTCAGTCTAGCTATAGCAGTTGAAAAGTGTTCTATGCTTACTTCAAACTACACTCACAGTATCAAATAGTGAGCAAATAAGCTACTGCTGTATATGAAAAATGCATGACTTCTGTTCGGAAAGTAGTTCTAAATTTCTAAAAAAAGAGCTTAGAAACCACCTGGCTCTTTTTCAGATTTACAGTTGTGCTTCCTAAGATTATTTAAATAATGCCTTTATTCCTTCTGTCCGTAATGTTTTGGAGCATAGTGTGCTGCAGGCCAAAACATTAAACTTAAATAAACTTAAATCTGAGTGACATGAGGAGTTCCTGAGTCTTTGAGAGCCAGCCCAGCCAGCACACTGCACTGAACTGCACGTGGAGGTAAGGAACGTTTTCTGTATTATTTGTGAACAGCAATTCAGTGAGGGAACACATCTCCAAAATTATCTACTTTTTTAAAGTTTTCCAGTATTGGCCCTTTTAATCAGCTCTATTTACATGGGGTTTGGACTAGGCAACACTTACAAAAGGAAAAAAAAATACGAAGGAAAAAGAAGAACTATCTAATCAAAATAATTAAAAAGCATTATAGTTTTGCATGGATCTGGACACTTACCTATAAGCAAGATTACTAACGCGTCTGTAATGTAATAACCAAACAGGAGAGGTTTCTGCCAGACTTCCACACCAACAATACCAGTCAGCAGATATGCTGCTATTAATACCTATAGAAAAGGATAACGTATTTTCAATCCTTTACTTCTAAAGGCACAAAATTTTGTTTATCATCTGAATACAAATGCAAGAGTAAATAAAATCTGTTTGTTTACTCCTGTCTCCACTTCAAAGGAACTTACGCTGCCATCCCAAAACAACTATTTCTAAGCAGTGAAGCAACTTCCAGGGTCACCAACAAAATTATTTAAAACATACGAAATACAGTAAGAAAGCAACTTCTCTATTAATGTGTGAATCTGCTTGCATGTGGTCAGTATTACTGACTTACCTTTTCAAAACACATAATTTCTAAATCCCTTCTTAATGCAGGTCTCCCCATGTATTAAGTGCACATGCACTTTCTTGTATTTGCATACAGACTTCAGAATTAGCAATGTGGTTATTTTGCAGCTCAGTCCCCTGAACTGATCACAGAAGAATAAGTGAGGGTGGGGGTGATCTAATCTCACTTGAAATAATAAAAAAGTTAAATTGAGTGTGAAGAAATAAAAAGAAGGGGAGGGAGCTGAAGTCTTCCCTGATTTTTAATTGGTTTCACAGATAACATTGTTACAGGACACAAAAAGAAACATCATTAAGAGTGAAAGGACTCATACAGAAGACTCATGAGTCACTTGCTGAAGTGCCACCAGCTTCAGCAGAGGTGTAAACGTAGTGTCTACTGTCTCTTCAGGATTAATTTTGTAACCCAGCTGAGGTCAGAAAGCTTATTGCAGTCAATACCCTACAGCTCCTACAGCAACACCTTTCACACCCATTGTACTACCTGTAGCAGCACCACCTCAAATTTATGGCACAAATTCATTAAGTTTTGCCATTTTAGGTGTTTAACATGCAAACGCAGTACTGAATGTGGCTCAGTGGTTCCCAAGCCCTTGTGTCCTGGATCGCACCTCCTCAAGGGACCCCGCTCTCTCTTGAAGCCTGTTTCCTGGCTCAGCCTAGGCCACCCACCCCCCGCAGCCCCTTCTGCTGCTGACACCCAGCAAGCAGGACTAACTCCTCTAGACTTGGATTAAGAATGAATTGCAAACACTTACTTTAACTCTAAATGAAAACAACTATGTTAATTATAATGCCATTTAGAAGACTGCATATTCATCTATTTATTCCTAGATAACATTCAGTAACCTTTATATTTTCCATTCAATACGGCTTCTCACTCTGAAATATTTGACAGCTTTACCTGCACAACAGATTTTACCATTTTTTTTTAGTTTTTTTAAATATTCATTTTTTACTATGTTAGGGGTTTTCTTTATTTTTAACATCAATAAACACATTTCCAGTCTTCTATTAAATTAATTATTTTAAAGGAACACTGAAAATCTCTTTTCTGGAAACAGGCTGTTTAAGATCACAGATTAGTAGCAGAGCACTGATGTCACTTAAACTCCCTGTTACTCATAAATATCACTATATTTGACTTCACTGACTTCTCTGTATCTAAATTCAAGATTCTTCCCCTGTTGGGGATGTTGCTCTTTAAGAATTTTGCTTGAATGCATCATTGCAAAATTGGATGTTTGAATTGCCTCTGCAAGAACAAGCAGCACAACAGATCTGCAATGGAGAAGGGCAGGCGCTAGTATGAGAGTTACATCTTGGGCCATCGAAGACAGTGAGTCAAGTTCTGGTCTAAAGGAAGGACATGCACAAAGGGTTTTGCAAGCAACTGCAACAGAGCTAACATTTGGCCTTCTGAAGAAACTGCATTATGTTATCCATAAGACATGATGGGTGGAATCCTGGCCCCGTCAAAGTTGATGGCAAAACTCCAACTGGCTTTCATGGAGCCTGAATTTACCCTCACACGTTGCATTCTGAACTGACTTTCTTGGCAAGTGATAAAGGAGGAACTGCAGTATTATCTGTTATTAGTTAGTGCTTTTGGCAGTACAGTCATGAGTATCCCTGTCAGATGTCAGCACACCTCTAGGAACAGGAGTGTTCATGCAACAGACTCTCAGGGGAATCCCCTGCCCTGGGATTCGGTGACGCAGCCCTCACAGGTTGAGACTGCCTCTTACTTAACAGATGTAGTGTATGAAAAAAACATTCTTTGGCTTCAAATTTGGGGTGTGTTGTTTTTGAAGGTCTCGTAACTTTGACTTCACTGAGGCAGTCTCAAAGACCTCCTTTAGAAAGCTGGAAGAATGAGAAAATGGCTCCATCCTTTGATCTAAGCTATAGTGTGACAACTGAAGATTGTCAAGATTATTAGACAAAACATAAGTATGTTAATCAGCTGTATAAACTGTTTTTAAAAGCACTGCTGGTGGAAAAAAAAATAATTAAAATGTAAAGCAGTGTTCTTAAGTGCAACTGAATAATTCTACTTAAGACAAGATGGCCAAGCTTTTTACTCATCTCTCTGGCATCAAACAGCTTTAGTACTTTTCAGATATAAATGCAGTCTATAGCAAGGAAAAAATAATTGCAACCTTTTGTAAAATGATGTAAAATGAGAAGTCCAAATCAAGTAACACAAATAAGGACTACACAGCAAGTTAGCATCAGATGTGTACAATCTTGAATTCCAATGCACTGTAGCATCTGACAAGGAAAATTTTTCACTTGCCAAGGCCTTACCTATGAGGAGGAGGATTTGACTTATGCAGTCAAAAAAATGGAAATACATGGTGGTAATTTGTAGGCCCTTTGATACGGCTGAACAGCAGGACAGTTGGCTTTTGAGCAGTGGCTCTCTATCATCACAATTTAGTAAATCACAGCAACAGAGTCACCTTTGTCCCTCTGTAAAATCAGTGTACATCTTTAATATGGCATTGGGAATATTCTGTATAACCACAAACCAATATAACACCTCAAAATTTTCTAGCTTCTAGCGCTTTAACTATCCTTTAAAATACCTGATTTTTTAAAAATCACCATCTCTTTCAAGTTTTCCAGTTACTTCAGGTGTAAGATTTGTGACCAAAATATTCTACATTGTGTGTGCGCATACACACATTGTTTCTCTCCCTAATGATCCATCATTTCTGTTTTATACACAGGCACACTGAGTATGCTGTGTGATGTACTACACAGGAAAAAAAAAAAATCAAACATTTTCTTATCTTTTTTTAAATTATTATTATTATGTCTATGCTTTTAAATTCTTTGATTCCACCAAAAAATGTCGTTAATTTCAGTGTAATATTCAATTTCACTAGCATTTTCCAATGGCATTGATTGCTCATGGGTTGAAATATCTTCCATTAACACAGTACTCAAAATTAACACCTAGAGAACAAACTAATTTAAAATATGTTGGGTTTTGCCTCTGAAAATATATTTGACACTTGCCTAAAAAAAAGTAAGAACTAATGATTTTTGATAAGTGATTTCAATAGGAGTTACCTATAGTGTAATGTCTAATTTTTCCTTTCTAATTTTTTTCTCAGTGTTTTGTCTTTCAATAAATAAAGCTGGCAAATTTAGCCTATAAAGACAGGGGTTTATGTATCTTAAAAAGGTCGTTTTGCATTTAGATATGCAGTATGTGATAAGTAAACAGCTAAAGGCATGTGGAAGATTAATTAGCCAAGAAAGGTTTGAGGAGAATCATAGCCAAGTAGTTTAAGAATGAAGGAATCTGCTGCAGAGCAAGCCTGTGCATCACAAGTTCTTCCATTTAAATTTCCCATGGAAACACTATGGGGGTTCCCTCAGATAACTGAGTACCCCGAGTTTGGTTTCCAGCTGTGCCAGGAGGCAGCTGGAAGCAGACACAATGGCCTGGCCAGCACTGCTTCCACATCGCCACCGGTTCTTTTACTTCAACCAGTTCCAGTGCACTCCTACCTTTGGAAATAAATAATAATCGATATTATCTCTTCACAAAAAAGGCTATGCTTTCCACAGACACTTCAAATTAAACAAATTCTGAAAGTGTCTTTAACTAAAACAAAAAATATTCTGGATCCTTATAACATGACCAAAGAATGACACATTTGCATCCTCATTTCTCTTTTTAATGGAGATTTTTTTTTTTGCCCCTCAGAAGAAATAGAAGGTTTTTAAAGGTGTGCTGTGCATTTGCATTGTTCAGGATTTCTCTGCCAGCTCCTGAAACACCAGGTGCCACAGCACTTCCCGGGAAAAGGCCATATGAAACATATTTCAGCATAAGTTTTGTAAACTGCTTGTCAAAAGAAAACCTGGTATATAGTATCCAAAAAAACCCTTACCCTGTTTTGACTGAAAGGAAGGAGAAAAGTAAGTTTTACAATGTTTCAGTCATTACCTGCATCGTATACTTCATTTATTCAGAGTTTCAAGGCAGAGTGTTCTCCCTGAGAGTCTAGGTGGGACCGTCCAAAGCCATTGGGCAGAAGCTGCTGGGACAGCACCTCAAACCAAAAACCTGGGGCTTTCAGTCCAAGCATCCTGGCCTTCAGGCATGACTGCATATAAGATTTCTGGTCATCCCCACTCTACAAGAGCAAGGGCAGGGGCAGAGAGCTGCCTGCTGACCTTCACATTTGCTGCTTGAGCTTTTGTGCTTTTTTCGAGCTTGCCCTCTTGGCTGGGGAGAGGGAGAGGAAGGAGTCTGGAATCAGCTGGGTCACTCCAGCAGCTCATGTTTTCACTTTTAAACTTTTCTTTAAGAATATAAAGGATATCTCCCTGTTACGGTTAAAGCAGCAGTGATGTAAGCAGAGGTATCACTACACCATATTAAGGAAAAATTAACATTTTGTTCCCATACTATGAACTCAATTGCAGTAGCTTATGAAAAGCAACAGCAGGATTATAGGAGCATTTTGTTAGGGGAATATTAATTTTTTCAGGAAGAAAATAGATTTTTTTTTAAAAAAAACAAGATGTCTGTGAAAATTAATATATGGCAGCAGCCTGACATTTTAATTTCTCAGGAAAGCATTGTCTTCTTTTCTCCAAGAAACTTAATTTGCAGATGTTAGCTTTCTTTGGTTGGGCTTGTGACAAAAATAAAAGCAATTGTTTTCACAAGACATAACGAAGAGAATTTCTCACAGAACATAGCAAAAGTTTCTTTTTTAGCTTTCTCTTCAGCCTGTGACTTTTGGGATTTCTAATAGGTATGCTTACTCAAAAGTGTATGAGAATTCTCCAGGTGCTATGGCATGAAGAAGCTCCTCTCCCTTTCCACCCACAGAGGAGTCAGCACAAGATGGCTCCTTGTGTCGAAGGGAGGAGAGAGGGGAAGAGTTTTTACTGCTGCAGACGCCGCCTCCGTGATTCTGGATCTACAAACATAGCAGCCCTCTGACCAAGCATCTCTCAGGCACATTACAGCCATTTTTCAAGTTTACAAACCACATCTTCCTATAAATGGCCGTCTGCTGTAATCAAAGCTAATTGGAGTGCCAATTACAGCCCAGCTAGCGTAATTAGGTTACCGATTCTGACGAGTCATCAACTCATAGAAAAATGTGATCTGCATGAGCCCCACAATTTTTTCTATTTATAATGAGGTATTTTTTCGTGAGGAACAGCAGCTCTTCTTATACCGCATCTAACACAGAGCCAGTGAGCGGGCTGTCTGTGTTTATATACAGCGGAGCTGACTCAGCAGCAGTGTCCTGGGAGCCACACATCAACTAAGCTTTCATTAAGGTCAACAGTTATCTATTTGCACACTTATCCTAATTACTGTGTTTCCTGAGCTTTGTGGTGATAACCAAGTCCAAAGTTCCTGGCTACCATCAAATTTAAAAGCAGAAGCAGGGGACTAGACCACCTGAATGTCTGACATGCCAATGCAATAGCATCATGTTGTCAGTGAAATTAGTGAAGACAGAGCAGAAAGGCGCATTCATGCAGCAATCCAGCTAGGAATGTCATGGAGGAAACAGAGAACTAAATGCTGGGAATCAGTCTGAAAGCAGCCTGCAAGTGCTTCTGCCCTCTCTGCCTCTGAATGTGACTGTGGGAATATCTAGCAGAGAAGTGGTGGGGGAAAAAACAGCGAGGGGAACATTACCTTTCTTATCCATCATCAGCCACTTGCCTACGTCCTCAATATCCTCTCCTCCAAGCAGCTGGAGAGCTACCTTTAATAGTGCACACATCATACAAGATTTGCTGAATGGGTTTACAAAACAAAAGGCAAGGCAATTTTTGTAGGGGAATTAAGATTTCTTACTAGTCTATTAGTACAGCTGGGAAAAATACATTATGTATTTTCTGGTGTGCATGAAACATAGTTTGGACTAATGGAAAAAATAGTATGTTGATCTACAAATCCTGTCTTGTCTGTTCACAGGCAATCACAACTACAGCTAATTGTTACAGATGGGAAAACTGACACACAGGTATTTCAGTAGTACAGTCTTCCACCACTGTGGATGATTGTGCTATACAGCATTAAAAAATCCTTACATTTGCATGCTTATCATCTTGACTATAGGCAAATCATCACAGAAGTTACTAGAAAGCAAGCGTGCAGGACAGCAGTTCAGCACCAGGGGGGAACAGGAAATAGCACTTGTTAGCACCTTGCATCCAAGTTAATCAAAGCAGTTTACAAACTTCACTGAAATTCATCCTCACCACAAATCTGTCAGGCAGGGAAATTTTATTACTATTATTTCCCAGATGGGAAAGCAGTGACAGAGGCACGGGTCACTAAAAGGCACTGATAGAGTTAACAGCACTGCTCTACTACTTGTTACCCGCTCCCATGTTTAACCATTAATACAGTTCAGATGCTGTAGCAACCCAAAAGAGCCTTCTAACCAGTCGCATGTATACCTATGGTGATCATCTGAGCAACAAGTGAAACTGATTTGAGCATAGCTGTTCCTGTCCTGCTGGAAGAACTTCACTAAAAAGCCTTACTTATACATGGCTGAAACTTGCAGACCAGCTGGCTGCCTAATGTCTTAGTCCTGAGCCAACTTCTTCTCCCAGAACCTATTTTCTAGGGGATGAAACAGATGCACCACAGCTGGACCACCATCTCCGAGTTGTTCTCAAACCACTGAATTCTGATTATGTTTACAGCAATACATCTGCAGCCATTAATTCAAATACTGTATTTCCATTAAAACACATATTTGAATATTTGTCAAACTTCTTTTCAATTATGTATATTTGGCTGTACCTTCCATCTCATGCCTGTGACAGGAAGCTCAGAAGACTGGGACTGTGCTCCTCAGGCTGCAAGGGCCTGACTATCTAAGAAATAGATAAGCCAGCCCAGAAACCCCAGCACTGGGCCCTTGGCAGTGCACTCAGCTTGTTACTGCTGTTACTCACTTGTCTGCTGAAGGCACCATGGTGCCCCAGGCACGTTTCTGAAGAGGTCCACCTCAAGGTAGGGCTGTAAGCCAGTCAAGAATTCAGCTGGGGTCCAGCTGTGGGCTGATATGATATTGACATATACTGAACGTCATTCCCAGAGAGGAAACCTCTGCTGGTGTGACTTTGACTTTTTTCCAAGGGTAAAAGTCACTTGACAACAGTTAATGCTCCCTGTATAGGTACACAGCTATTTTCATTACCACATTTGATATAAGAGGCGGTAGAACTGAGAAGGTCTAGTATTGTGTAACTGTGCAATTACTGTTAATACATACTCCTTGGACTAACTCACATCATGCCTTAGAACTGAGTGTTGGTGGGGAAATTGTTTATGGCTTCAGATAGCATAATAATTTGTGTTAATACCACAAATCAAATGCAGTTAAATGACATTCTCATGGGCACTATCTGACTGTTAGTCTTGCTGCAAACCTTTCTTTTTCCTGCAAGGCAATGAACCTCTGATGCTGACAATTTGCTTGAGAGCATCTCTTCTTTGCAAATGTGGGAAATATTTCTGAATTACTTTTCAGGTTATGCTATTTCACATTCAAATTCTTGGCCAAAAATATTTGCCTTGAGCTCTATCCTTCTATTTTTGTAATATTATGAAAACACTAACATAGTTAAAAAAAAAATAAAACCAAACCAGAAATGATAAATACTTACCACTTGGCTTATATCATATCCCCAAGGAAGAAAAAGAACTCCTGTGTTATATTTCTCCCAGTGTGAACACATAAAGTTAAACAAGACAATGCTTAAATATATATACATTGTATATACAGAAACTCCAGTCTTCCCATTGTCACGGGAACAGACAGAAAAAAAAGACAGCACAAAAATGGAGGTAGCCCAGCTATCCAGCCCATGGTCAAATAATTCTCCTAGAGGAGTACTCGACTGAGTCCTTCGAGCGTGTTTCCCATCTATAGAGTCTAGAAAGATTGAGAAAAGAAAAGAAACAAAGAATTAGAGCACAACAAAAGGCATAACTTTCTTCACATACACTTCACGACTGCCATATATAACACGGCAAAAATACATCAGTGACAACACACTGAAGCACAACAGTCCCTTCACTACCAACACGTTAGGATTGCTCGTAAAATATCTGCCTCATTTATCAAGTGATTTTTCTGTCCTTACCTCAACTCTTCAAGCAAATGCCGCCCTTCTTATATGCTTTAGAAAGACATTCAGAATTACTTGTCCCCAGTGGTCTTTCAACTCTTTTATGTCAGTCCCTGCCATCAGTTTCTCAATGAAAGTGCTGAGAAGTGTCCATAGGGCTTCTCACCTGTCCCTTGGTGTCGTGGATCCCCTGAGACTTCAGACCCCTTGTGGGCTAGATTCACTAAGGCATTTTGTGAAACCGTGTGGGCAGCAGGATCAGGGCAGTGACCATCCCCCTGCACTGGGCACTGGTGAGGCCGCACCTCGAACCCTGTGTTCAGGTTTGGGCCCGTCACTGCAGGAGGGACACTGAGGGGCTGGAGCGTGTCCAGAGACGGGCAGCGGGGCTGGTGAAGGGGCTGGAGCACAAGGCTTCTGAGGAGCAGCTGGGGGAACTGGGGCCCTTCAGCCTGGAGAGGAGGAGGCTGAGGGAGACCCCATTGCTCTCTACAGCTCCCTGACAGGAGGTTGTAGCCAGGTGGGGGTCGGTCTCTTCTCCCAGATAACAAGTGATGGGACAAGAGGAAACAGCCTCAAGTTGCACCAGGGCAGGTTTAGTTTGGATATTAGGAAAAATTTCTTCACCAAAGGGGTTGCCAAGCATTGGAATAGGCTGCCCAGGAAAATGGTAAAGTCACCATCCCTGGAGGTACTTAAAAGATGTGTTGATGTGGCATTTACAGACATGGTTTAGTGGTGGACTTGGCAGTGCTAGGTTAATGGTTGGACTTGATTACCTTAAAGGTCCTTTCTGATCTACATAATTCTATGACTCTAAGAACACCTTACTGTTAAGGTGAGTTACTTTTAGTTGATCACTTTTAATACTTAAGTGCTTGAAAGATGTCCAAACACTGTACTGGATCTCACTCTGAGGATGCAGTTGGACGGTATGGTTTGAGCTGATCTGAGAGTTCACTGCTGTTAACAGGGAAGGACCCGCATCCTGCTCAGCGGGTGGAAAGACAGCACACATTGCATCTTCTTCCAGGTCACTGAACTGGACTGGCGCTGTGGAAAAGCAAGGGAGATGGCACAGGGGAGGGGTGGTGGATGCAGGGAGGAGAAGAAGGAAGGAGGAAGGAAGGAAGCAGCTGTAACCTTTCTCAGTTGTGTTGCCAAACTATACCCTTAGTCTTTTCTCAGAGGTTGTGCTGGTGAGGAATAGAAATGTTTTCTCCTTGAAGTTAAGCGTAATTATGCAGGATGAACCTCTTAGGAAAATGCGCATAGGACCAACCTTACAGATTACTTACTGTTATCCTGAATCTCAAAATAACATGAAGATTTTTTTCCTTTTTAATGTTACTTGGCAGGTACTATAGCCAACGATTATTAGCTATTGATAGCATTAGTAACCCAAAACTGACTAGAAATACAACTCAGCAGAGTGAGACCAAAGACCCCACAGCTGCTACAGATCATATGCTACTTACTTTTCCAGATTATTTGGCAGTACTCTGAGTTTTGTTTAATGTAAATATACTTCAGGGATCTAAACCAGGAAAACATGGGATTTCATTTTGTACAGATTTTAGTCTATCTCCCTATTGTAATACCTAAACAGCTGTGAGAGATCCTCTGCTCAAATACAAATCTATCGAGACAGTTCTCACAACTCTAAAAATTAAAAGATCTCGTAGAGGATTTTTAATATGGCTTGTCCTCTTCTAGAGCTGCATTCTCGCTCTATTAACATTACTGTTAATATATACGGCATCTTACTGAAATGTGTAGAAAGAAAACTATATAAGCTTGAGGTTACTTGAATAGTGTTGCTATAAATGTAGAAACTCTTCAGTCTGTTAAAGACTACTTCTGAAAATTAACTAGCAAATAGATATGTAATCATCCCTAAAAAGTTTATGGTCTTTTATATTTCAAGAATATCTATTGCAAATCAGAGAGCATTTAGTTATAGGGGTAATATTTTTTAAAAATGAGAATGATAGAAGATTTGCCTGTTCATAAATTATTTTAGGTCGTCACTATTGACATCAGATGTCAAATATGTACATCACAGTGAAAGAGTGGTTTTCATTTTGCAGAAACTTTAGTTTTACTAAAAAGATTTTAGGCTTGTAATGGTGTCATGAAATACGGTACTTTTCATTACACAAGTCATGGAGAAAAATATAGGAACTGTATAACACAAAAGTAAAATCGGATCTTGTCAAACATTTACCCACATTTTCCATGGGGTTTCACTAGCTTTTTAAGAGACTGAAAATATTTTCTGTTTTAGGTTTCAGTTCTAAATCATACACACCAACAATGGTGTATGTTCAATAGTGGACATCCTACACTTCCATTGCTTTAGAATTCTTATGTTATGATTTTGTCTCATAAAGGTTCATAAATCTTCAGTTTTATTCAAGTTCATATAACTTTTAAGTAGAGGAATTCAAAACAACAGCAAGAGTACTCCACTTTACAGTGAGGGAGAAGATACCAAACCACCTTAACAAAGAGGGGAAAAGAAAACAGCATGCTAGGGAATTTGGAGAGAGTAACTGTGTCATTAAAAAGAAGCTGAGTGAGATTAAAGCTGCATATTTGGTTAGTTATTATGGCTCTTTGCAGTCTTTCAAAGGGAAAACTTTGGCCATGCAGAATTAAATCTGAGACTAAATATTTCATGAAGTGGCTTGGACAGCAGACATAAAAGTCTACATATATATCAGTTCATTATAGCTTTGACTGTCGACATTATATTCCTTGTCATCCAAGTATTAGGAACTATAGGCCTCACTGGCAAGTAACATCTACATTAAGAACCTCAGAAGCTGAATTTCCAATGAGCTTTCTGGGGTGTCAGACACTAACAGCTCCAATATGTAATTCCTATTTATGAAACAATAGCCACTTCATTAAACTCAATGTAATTACATACAGAGAAACCGATGCTTCTGATAATGATTATAGAGAGCTATTAGAGAAATCTGACTGGTAGTTCAAGGGATGGTTGTCCCAGTGATTTTTACGGCACAAATACAAAGAAATTCTGGACAAAATAATTGTGGCACAAACTTGCCACTGGAATAGAAATGCCAAGGCATTTACAGTGCAGGGGGAGGTGTTGCACAAGGGGATACCCCCAGGTTAACCAAGATGGCTCTATGTGCATGGGTCTGATACCAGAAGTGGCCAGAATCTTTGCACAACACTGCAAGTGTACCTCTAGAAGACATTCATATCTAGTCTGCATATGATAAGTATGGCACAGGCACACAAATGTATGGCTATGCTCTGCAGTGCAAGGCCTTACAAGATCCAGCTCCAAAGAGAGGGTACCTTTACACAGCACAGGGCAGTCCATGTAAATATACCACCTTGAGTCCCTCCCCCACCCCCACCCCAAATTAACTCTGTTGCACCACATTGTGGAGTGACTCGTTTGGAAGGAGTTAGCTTTGGAAGAGAAAGCAAAAAAGCCATCTCACTCCCAGATCTGCATCAGTTCAGATCTATGTCTTCACACCACTGCATTGCAAGGTGCATTTTCCTTTTTCTCTGCTTTGCCTTTATTTTGCCTGTCTTTGAAAGCACCTGTGCTTATGCCAGTGTCAGGGAGCTTCTCAGAATGTCACCATTGGAAGCCACAGACTTTTATGAAACCAAACAGCAGTGACTGCAGCTACATAATGATTTCCATTGCTCCTCTAGAACAATTTGCACTTTCGACAGGGATAAGTGCTACAGTCATAGAACCTCTAATATATAATTAAAAGTGCTGTTGTTGGGGGGGGGGGGGGGATTGAGTTTTATGGATTTTTTTTTGGCAGGGTTTGTTTTTTCTTAATCTCAGAGAACTGTCTTGGAGAGAGATCAATAATTTACCCACAATGCCTCTTCATCTCAGTATCTGCGTTAGCGAACTAGAAGATAAAACTACATGAAGACATCAGACGTGTAAATTATTTAGTTGTACTTTACCTAAAGCATAAGCACAAAAGGTGGTAAAAGCACTGAACAGCCACACCCAGGTGGGAACAAGTCCAGGACTGGTACCTGAAACAAATCAGGTAGTGAGTCAGTGTAACAGTGGTTAACATCAAAGAAATCCACCAAGATAGGCATATATGACATATACAAACAAGCTGCCACTGATTCACCCACTAAGTCAAACAGACTGAAATAGTTGGGTTTGACCTCAAGTTGTCAGTGAGCTTACCAAAGAAGCAATGATCAGGCTGCTAAAATGTGTTTATACCATAAAGGAGAGAAGAACAGGCAGAGGCTTTTTGGTCCTGAAATTACTCTACTACTGCACAAAATAATGATAGTAACTGGGCAAAAATTTTCACAGGTCATGGGAAGACTATCCAGCCACAAAGTAATTAATGTTTATGTAATATCTAAAGATTAAAAAAATGTAGCTTTCAAGCATGATGATTATTATTAGTGCCAGTGTGGGGTTTGTGTAGCACTTTTACCATACAGATGGAACAGGAAATTTTGTCCCTAGGCTAGGACAGATACAACCAGCACCTTTTTTTTTTTTTTTTTGTCCCTGGAAAAAAAAGGAAAAGAAAGCTGAATTGGACAGAACCCAGCGTTCTGTTACAGCTCTGCTGATAGCAATAACCCAGGGTTATTGCTGTTCTTTTCAAGAAATCAATCCTTTTTTTCCAAAAAGCATCCTATTTAACTTAAACATAATGCAATAAGGACTACACCAGCACTAAACAACTGTAAGTGCAAAGCCCTCTCAGCTTTCTGGCATTGGCATTGAACACAGGGAATACCTGCACACAGAGGCGTGCCCCTGCTGAACAGAGAGAAGCAGTACCTACAGCAGTGCCCGGATCACCTTTCTCTCCATACCTCATATTGCCACTCCGAAAGAAAAGATGGCAATTCCTGACTCCTAGCTACAAATTTTCAAACTGTAGAATGAAAACCAGCTGTCCAGGAAATTAAGTCTTTTATTTCTGATCCTAGGTATGGGATTGATATATGATACTCAAAAGGCTCATTAGGTTGCATGAACTTTTTCAATTGATTGGGAAATGATGGGCGCCATTCTCGTGTGGAATCAAGAAGAGGCTTGCAAACTACATGGAGAGGTCTCAACTCTAACAGACTTAATCGCCATTTCAAATGTCTTCAAGTTCAATGTGTATCTACTGGGAATGCATCAAGATAAAATTACCCCACTCAAAGGTCTGTGCTGGATGCTCTTTTATTACAGAACCTGGTAAATATCAGTGGCATTGATAAAAAAAAAAGTAAGTGTTTAAAGATGAGGCCAGATAACTACATAGTATGCTGGTCCTGAAAACTTTATGCTCATACAGGATTATTTTTGAACCAAAACTGCTAGCAAGTATCCATGCCTCTACAACTATTGTGACAAATCATAGAATCATAGAATCATTTAGGTTGGAAAAGACCTTTAATGCCAAACAGTACTTCCTGAACCTAAGCACAGGGATAAGAAATTAAAGGCAACAAAAACACCCAAACATAATTGTTTCTGAAAATAAAAGTGTTAAGTCTTCACCAAATCATCTAGTTTAAAGAAAAGCTAGGCTGTTTATGTATCAGTCACCCAGGAGATGCTTAATACTTTCTGTAGGCTCCAACACCTGGTCTGAGAAGCCCAGAACTGAATGCATCTCTACACCGAGGAGCAATCAGCTCCAGAAAGCATTTGACTTGGTGTGCCATGAGCAAATAATCGACTTGCACTTTGAACGTCATAATTTCAAGAGAATTTAGAAACTATTTCTTTGTCTAGAAGCAGTCTTGAACGGGGGGAGGTGTGATTAATGAAAGGGAAATTAACTCAACCAGGCACAGGTTTAGGTATTAGGAAACATGAAACCAATGAAAAAGTTACGAAGAACATTAGGGCAGTTTTTGGCTCTGTATTCAAATCCTGAAATATACCTTTAATAATATGAGGTATTATAGACCTCAAGTAGCTCATGCTGAAACCCATATTTAGGGATGAAATTAAGTAAGATTTTTCAATAAAATTATCTGAATTTATAATGCCAGGTGTGAGGTCAGATCCTCCTATATGCACTTGGAGCCTCATTAATGAGTAGAGGATTCAAGTATCTGATACCTCCCCTGTACCATTCGGGAGTATGACATAAGCAGCTCACTAATTATAAAAAATAACAACATGAGATTATTTACCTGAGGCAGTGTAGTCCCAGTCATAAAAAGATATTAGAAAATAATTAACTAAAATCATGACAAATCCAGAGAATGTTAACAGGTTGGGAGCAATCCACAAAGGCACTATCTGTTAAAAAAGAATAAAAAAATAATCTAAGAAGAAGTGTATTTCAAATCGTAAGCCCTATTTCAATTAAGTATTTTATATTTTTTATCAGGAAAGGAGAAGCCTGTATATGACATCAGCAGTGGTCAGATTTGTGCAAATTTTCCCATTTTCAAATTAACATACAGTTTTCATTTTTGAATTTTATTTTCAAATGTAATCCTTTTGCCTGATCTTTGTGACTGCAGTAAAAATGTAATTTAAAAATGTAATTTAAAAATGTTGTATTTCCTGTGTTACACCTTGTCCTTATTTTCCGAGTCACTGAGGAAAGGTTTTTGTGACTGTGTGTATCGCAGCTGAAAGAAGGCTGCAGCACCCCAGTGTGGTAAATCAGCATCCACATGGCAAGGTTTTTTAAGCACTTTATTCCCACACTATAACAGGGAAATCTCCTCTTCTAAAATATGTTGATAATTTCCAACTCAAAACATCAACTAAAATGAGACACTGAGTGCATCACAGTTTTAGATTCAGAAGATCTACCTGTTACAGGCAGCTCCCTACTTTTGACAGTAACTGCAGGGTCTCCCTCTGTAGTCGTAAATTATAAATGCTCCATTAATTCATTTTACTTTGTAGAGTGATGAAAAAGACTCTGTCTTCACCTAAGCCTCTAATTCTTCATCCTGTTCACCATTCTCAGCTCTACATCCCCTGTGGGTTTAAGGTATTCCTTACACTGCAACAGGGATCCCTTTTGGTAACACTCTTCCCAAGAAACACAATTTCTTCCAAATTTAGACAGAACATATTTGCAGAAATACTAATTATTAACCACTGCCACCACTCAACCACAGTATCAATATATTCAAACTATAAACATACCAGAGGCTTATAATCAAATTCTTTGAACTGTTTAAGGACTGAAAAGGTACATGAAGTACTCTGACACAGTAAAATATTACAAAATATTAAAGAAAAAGTTAAATAATTTCAGATACCAGTAAGTTTTGAAATCAAATGTTTTGTCAATTTCTTTGGTCCAGCTAGATGGACAAACAGATGAATACATATTAATTTATATACATCTCTATATTTCCTCCATCCTATTACTACATGAAAAAATTGCATATAGAATTTGAATGCTTGGACTGATTAATTATCCTGACTAGATCCTCTTTTTCTACCATAGAACAATTCAAAATATTCAGGAGAAACTGTGCAACTGATGTTGTACAGTGTAAACTTTCAAAAATCTGAGGAAAATTCCCAAATATTTTTCAGTTACATTTCTTGGATATTTTCTTTAATAATTTTGGGGAAAATATTAAATCTGATAGTTGCTTTCCTTATGACCAGGATTTTATCACTGATTTTAAAATATTGTATGTCAGCTTTTACAGTATTTAAAATACATCACAGAATGTATACAGTTACAGTTAAAAAAATGAACATACCAATCATTCTCAGCCTTCAGAAGCCCAACTCTAAATCCCTAGGAACAAGTGACAGCAAATGTTCCCTGAAACTCCTTTAGGAGAACACCTAACTAAGGAGGAACCCTTCACTGCATGGTCCCCTCTTCTTACATTGACTGCACATCCAGCATGCAGTGACAGTGGCACATCTCCTAAATTTGCTACCTGGGGATGCAGAAACCTTGTAAGATGGAGGCTTGGTATGAATGGCCTACTGTGGAATTTATCTGATGTCTGTGACGTTACATGAAATAAGGACAGACACTTATATAAGAAATAAGAAATTCTAGACTGGTGTCTTTTAATCTAAAACATGCATCAAAATAGTGCATCAAGACAACCTGTGGATGAACCATTTACATGGATTTACAGATGCCATCCAATGCATTGTTTTAAAATGACTGATTTCTCCTGTACGACTCATAATAATTGTTGACCGTGAATGAAGTGCGGCGCCATAAATGTCTGCTTTCTAATTAAGCTCATCATTCTAAATAGTCACAATGTTATTGTTAAGTTATTACAAGAAATAATCTGTGTTTACACAGTGCAAACATGAAGATGTTATTTTAACCCACTTTCTTGGTAACATCATGCATTTTAAGAAGGAATCCATCAAAGGATGTTGTTGTATTTGCAATCCCTTCAGTTCATAGACATACCATGAAAAACAGTTACAGGAGATCTATCCTCAGGAAAACAGCCTCTCCTGCAGTTAAATCCCTACGTGCATTCTTGATCCTTACTGAACCTAATCTGTCTAGGTATTTTGAAAATATTCCAGTTGCAAAATCCCTTTTATTATATTTAATGAACCTTATTCTTTTGGTTGACATTATCTACCATCACCCTCTCTCACAATTCAAAAATTACCGGGTGTTAAAGATTAACTTCTTACACATGTTGGGAAAACACAGCCTGAATTTACTAGTATCCTATAGAAGGGTATGTTACAAACTCTATGATCTCATTAACAAACAGCAGAAGTCTAACACACCAATGTGCTACATTATTAATACAACTGGAGGTGCCACTGGCAAGAAACACATCTGCTCTCCGGCAAAACCATTGTATGCTTGAACCTTTTAAAAAACTTTCAGTTCCACAAAATACTAACTGATTCCTGTTTTAAAGGCTCTACATCCATTTATGCTAAAAGCCTTAACACAAACAGCAGATGTTTTAATATATGAACTGTCTATTTGGATAATAAATGGTAAAGTACACATATTTATATAAAGCTCTATTCAAACTTGAAATATTCCTTAGTCCCTTGAGACCATGAAAATTCTAATCATGCCCAATTCTAGTGATAAAATTGAAGTTCATAAAGGCAATGGGGTGGGGGTGGGGGTGGTGTTAATTGACTTCAGTGAAACTGGCACACACCTGTGTATCCCAGTGGGGTTTCCTCCTTTACCTCTCATTGTCCTGCACAAATTTGATTTCTCATGAATACAAATAGAGGAGGAATATTCAATTTATGTAGCAGCTAAGTAATACTATCCATTATCTGTCAGAGATCACATGATTGTGTTTTATTATAAAAGACAAATCTTAATTAAAGGCAAAAGGACAGAGCACTGAATTCGTTAAAGATGAAATACCTACATCTGCACAATCAGAATAGTTCTAAATGACATGTAAAGAATGTTACTCTGTAGTTTCACATAGGTGTTACTAACAACGTGGAGAAGCCACCGTGGACAGGAGTATCTCAGAGTACTTCAAGCCCATTACAGAATCCAGACATGAAACGTTGACCTTCACTTTCTGCTTTAGCACCACATTCAATATGTTTCTGAAGCACATAAATACAAAAATCACACTTAAACTGACACAGGCACATGACAATATAAGAAAGATGTCCTTGGAAAAGGAAAGAGAGGAAGGTAATGCTTAGGATTTCCAGGAGAATTTCTAACTCAAACGCACAAATTCTTTGCTTTCCTAGCATCCCCACCACAGGTAAATGAGTGGGGTTATGACAACATTTTTTCAGTTCTTATGTATGTCACATCCCAGCTCATAAATTCCCACATCTTCTCTAATGTCAGGTTCTTCTTAATTTCTCATAACATAGGAAACATCTTCCAATGAATTCTGTGCTATGGAATACAGAGAAACATGTGTTGCTATTCAGACTAAACTGACCTATGAGAGGCCAGACACAAATCCCAAGCCTCTGTTCTCATAGATTTGATTATTGGGGTTTTTTTCATGGCTCTGAATTTTAGGTTGATATTTTTAACTCCTCTAGAATCTGGTAAAAATAGTCCCTGTGTAATGTTTATTTTCACCCAATTAGAAACTAAAGTATAATTGATTCATATCTGCAAATGGATGTATGAGGATGTCTGAATGGAGAGAAATTATTTCTCCCAGTAATCAAGAAACACACTTTACTATCCAATTCTGAATCAACATATTAGATGCAATGTTTACTCTTTAAAAATTACCCCACCTTTATTATATCTCCCTATTGCAATGCACTGTTCTATTTAAATAGAAATAATATGATATATTGTAAAATGTAAATTCAATATTATATGCTAGATCACAAATTATAGTCTAGAGCATGCTCATAGCCTAGTTATAACGCTTACAACAGGTAGAAGCTACAAAATATCAATGATGAGTGAATGCATTCAAAGCTTCTCCTACTAAAAATAAGACTTGATCACATTTATTACAATACCACTGTTTTACTTACACTTCAAGAGAAAAAAAGTATTTTTTGGTGAACAGATGAGCAGAATTTTCTTGGATTGTGTTTGGGACAACAGTCACTGCCACACCTGGTTTCAGTATCCAGCCAGGAACAAAACCATTCTAGCAACTTCCATTCCTACTAAAATTTTACAAATAATTAAATTTTGGCCAATAAGTTTGGTGTTGTCCCAGTTCTCTAGGAGCAACGAAGATGATTCTACTGCAATTCCCATTACATACTGCTTTCACCTCTGCAGCTGTGAATTCCCAGCTCCTCTGCAGGACTCTGATTTTACCTGGCAGTATCTTTTAACATTAGAATGCCTACTTCTAGAAAAGCTGAGAGCAATATAATTTCCCTTTAAACATTTGTGATACACAATTGAAAATAATCCTGTAAGGCTCCTGCAGCAGGAGGCAAAGCAGAACATTCATTGGTGTACCTTCAGGGTTCAAACCAAACGAAACGCCAAGGTACAGCCAGCACCTGCACCCACTCCCAGCTTTTGAAACAGGTTTTCAGTCCCATGCTCTGGTTTGGGTTCTCCTCCAGCAAGTGAAAAAAATCATCCTTACCTAAAATTTAAGGATGTTTAAAAAAATCTAAAGAGGTCATATTTTAATAGGATCTGTCAACCTGTCCTACACAGATAATCAAGAATGTTGATTTTCTTCTGGGAAAACCCTGCAACCATTAGAAAAACTTCTCTCCAAAGGAAGCTTTTCACTGATAATACCCTCCCTTCAATTTGATAGCAGTTGGATACCCATAGATCTCCTAAACCAAAGCACAAATGCACAGTAAAGTCCCTGCTCATCTCCCACAACAAACTTCAGAGTTCTGGGGGGGCTTTTCTGCCTCATTGTTTTCCTCAGTGTTATGATGGGAATAAATACAGAATCTCTGAACTGAATTATTGAATTCAGTTTCACATCTTTGAATTGTTTTTCTCTCACACCACGTCCGGGTTGGTTTTTAATTCTTAAGTGAGGCCATATAAACATTTTCAAGAAATCACACTGAGGTTATGAACAGAAGATTATGATTTTCCTGCTGTATCAAGCATAATAAGCAATACCTGAATTACAGAACCCAAACATGGCAGATCCCACAAGGACTCTGACCACATACATCCTTTTTTGTTTGTATAAAGCTTTGTTTTCAAGTCTGCTCCAATCTAAATATTTCCTCTAATGAGGCAGATGCAGAAGTCATTGCTTCCTTGGAGATCAATAAAGTTCATAGTTATTTGAGATACAGCTTTTTTTTTTTTTTGCCAACAAGAGCAAAACTAATCATGAGTAGGTTTATTTTTAAAAACTGCAGATCATAATGCATTCAAGAGATGCCATCTTCCAGTCGTTATGGTGATCATGGTAACGGCTCTCATATTCAGCTTCTTAAGAGAAATGTCTAGCTCTCTTGAGCAAGTACCCTTGGGAGAAAATGAGACAGCACTTGCATAAAATCATGTGCACAGCACAGAGATAAAGGCTTGTTGCTGTTAGGCAGCATATGCTGCACAAAAATAATTTGTACTGAGTAAACCCTTCAATGTCTGCAAAGCTGTTTAATGAAAGATGTAATCATGAAAGGTGTAAGAAAGGAAAGGATGCCTTTTGCATAGCAATCAGAAAAACAAAACCAACTTGTTTTTCTAAAAAGAACCATCTCAAAATGCAAACATCCTCATCCTAAATATAGCTATATATCTGTAATGTTTGCTTTCTTTTATACAGATGTCTTAATTTCAGCTTTATTAACCAATACCTAGTTTTAAATTAAAATACATGCTGTATTTAAAACAATTTCTTACATTATCATGTGATATTTCTATTAAATAAAACTCTTACCTTAATAATTTTGTTCCAGATGGGCTGCATAATATATACAGATAAAGGATTTGTATCCACAGCACTGTACTGTGAGGAAAAATGCAAACATGTTAAACAAAGCACTGAACAATGCATATTTTTCCATCACTGTATATCCTTCAGCATCTGAGAACAATCACTCTGAGTGCGACTGGTGTAAATTTATTTTATACTTATGATCATTCATACAATTTTAATTTAATTTAAAAGCACTGGTCTGGTTTACAATTACCTTGTTAGCAACATTATGTACTAACACAAAGGTTTCAGCCGGTGAAATGGTAAACAGTTCCCTAGCCACATTTTACTTCTAAATTCTTATTTATTTTACAAGTTATCCTGTAAGACTGTCTTTCTATGACATTTTGGATTTCATACCTTTATTTGCACTACCAGTAATGCATAGTCTGAGCAGCAGTTCATTGCTTGTATGTAGATTAGATAGTGCAAATGGAATATGGTCTTAAGTAGATATTATCTCGCAGACATGCACAGCTTTTGACATAGTTCACAGCTGCATTTGCATTATGTTAATTAATGTAAGGCAATGTTATTATAAAAATAAGCGCTAAAATAGGGTAGTTCATTACCACAATAAAATTCACCTATGGGACAGACTTGTAAAAATATTGTACATGTTTTATAAATTCCCGTAAGTATATATCTGTATCTTCTGCAAACAAAGTATTTCAGAAATCCGAGCCCACCCCAAACTGCTGTTGTCTCTTTCTCCTCAGAGGACAGTATCAAGTTTTATCCTGCCTTGGGACTGCAGAACACAGACACAGAACAATCTGCAGAAGAACGACCGTAACTGCTAACACCACTCACAATGAGGCTCTCGAGCGCTGGTGGGTCCACGGTGGAAGAAGTTAGTCATCAGTGGGACGGTACGTGTAATTCTTTCAGACATTCTTGGCCTTTGAAAGCGCATACACGGCGTATGTTGTTAGCACAATGCATATGACTCACATAAAGATTCAGATATGTCTGCATACAGCATTGTCCAAACACCGTGTGCGGATAATGGAAATAAGATAAGGATGTGTTAGACCCCAATTTGTTGAAGCTGTTCACCTGCAGAAGAGCTGGTGACAGAGGGGCTTTCATTTCACCTAATTTCAGCTAACCGCTAATTGTTTTCTCTATAGTTAATTTATTGACTCTTTTAGCCAACTACCCTTCGGATGACATTGCACTCTGGAAGTACCTGTTTCAAGTCATTAATTATCAAAGGAGCCTAGACACTTGCCTTAAACTTAGGCACCTTTTAGATGACCGAAGTCTGGCAGGATTAATCTCAGTTTCAGTATCCCCATCTCCAATCTTTTACACTTAACCTGCACACACCTGACCCAAGAGCTTCCAGTGGACAAGTGCAAGTGGAACAAACGATGAATGCAGCGTGCCTCGGGTTTTGAATGTACTCTATGACTTTTCATCTAATCTTTCTGAGGATATCAGGCTACAGAGTGCTTAAGAAGTCTTCCACACATTTCCTTTTTCTATCTGCATACAAAGGAGACGTTTTAATTACCCTCTGGACAAAACGAAGCATTTGCACTGTTATTTTCTAATTTCTGCTTAAGTTTTAATCACAGATAATAAATGTAGTATACTTGCAAAATCATTATATCACAGCTACCTGTTGTGAAGGCATATTGGCAAATATCCAAGAAATCACCTATCAGCTACTGGTCAGAGAGGGCAGACTAATTTTCCACAGGGAATAAAATGTACAGATTAGTGAAGTGTATATCATTGATCTTTTTCCTAAAAAATACTGGAAGTGTCACTTCAGCATATAATTTTTCTGCCACCCATATTATTTAAAACATGACACGACTCTGTCATCAACGCCTTTTCTGCCAGTATGTATATTATAATTCAAATAATACATTACATCAGAAAAAAATAATTGCAGGTGAAAATGAAGTTTTCACTATACTGTATGTATTTGCAGTGCCAGATGCTGTATTTTATACAGTATCTTTCAAACATTGATTATTACAACTGATATATCTTTTGACAGTCCAGCCTGCATGCGAATTACAGTCTGAACTATCTGTGTGGTTTGCTTATATTTATGTCAAAAATAACAATACCACCAAGCCATACAGTATCTCTGCCAATAGAATAGCACTTAACCTACATGACAAATATGGAAATCCTCTGAAAATGACGCAAATTGAAATTATCCATTATTACTATCGAGGTTCCAAGTAACCAGGAATCTGCCCATAGTTTCGCTGTAGCTGTTGCCCATTCCCTTACCTCAACTGGTATTCAAAGACTGTATGAGGTATGTTATATTGCTGACCGGCAAATTCGATGAGTTCAGGCATACCTGGATAAGAATGCACAAAGGTCAAAGTATGTGACCTTCACTCCTGCTCCTGCTTTGGCTTTCTCCTTCTCCCCTCTACTCCAAACCTTCAAAGTCATGAATAAAATCACAAAATCCTACTTAAACACTACCATGAAATGAGCCTTTCTACCCAAAGTACTCACTGGCTGTCCAGAACTAATACTTGCTCATAGGAAAAAAAGAAGGAAAAGCAATAGCATTTATTTAAAATTATTTTCTTATATAGAAAATACAAGAGTTTATATAGGGATTATATAACTTACATATCTTCTTAAATAGAAAATGTAAGAGATTACATTTTCCAACATATCTCTGTATAATAGACATGAACATAAGACAGAGTCAGCTTTTCATTCGCTTGATGGTTCCCAAATTCAAGCATCAAAATTCAAAACAGTCCTTATTAAAAAAAAAAAAAAAAAAGTAGAATTAAAGCCAACTTCTGCCACCTAAAAACATTTCCAGACCCATCACACTTCATATTGTTCATTCCTGTGTCTGTGGCTGAACCGTGGTCCTCTGGGTGGAGAAGGAACATTCAGCAGATGTGCAGAAGAATGGAAATTTGCTCTTCCCCCATCAGTAATCTGCTTTAGCCAGACCAAAGGAAACACCCATGGAAAAAAGCATTCTGCTAGTTTTCTGTCATGGCAAAAAAAAAACTTGACAAATAAAATCTGCTACACAGTTTAACACTCTGCTCTGTTCTGCTCCCAAGAAGCTACTAACCTCAAGGCCATGAAACCTCAGGAGTTTAATGTTCATGGCTGCTCAGAAAAGCAAATTGCTGAGTAACATGCTCACATTACAATCGATGAACATGAAAGCAAGAGTGCACTGAACCTGATGTAAAAAAAGTACTGCCATTTGCTATTGCTATCGCATAATTCTGTCTGTTTCAGGGCACTTACAATAAAAGACAGAAGTGGAGGATAAACCTATTGGAAGTTTTAAGTGCAAGACTGATACAACTGCTAAGCACTCCCCAACAAACACCTTCTGCACTGGAAAAGGGATCTTAATTGTCCTTATACAAAAAAGAAGGGCTTGGATTAATCAGAAAGCTTCCGTTAATTATTTTTAAAAGTAGCTGTAATAGTTGGGAGGGAACAGCAGTAGTGAGGGGATAGGAAAAACAGCATTAATTGACTCCATCTTACTCCCAAGTTCAAAAATGCTTCTGCTGTATTTTTTAAATAGCTTGTATCTCCTTGAAAGCCATCTGTTTTCCCTCTCTGCATTAGTAATAGTTTCTAGCAGATCTAGAAATGAGAATACAGACACCAGACACGTGCACACATACATGTTGACTCAGGTGGCACATGTAAGAAGATGTGCTTTTACTCTGTGTTCCTGCGTTTTAATCTCCATCCGGGGGATCCAGCACAGCATCAAGTCTGTACTGGTCATCTGTGTTAGAGGGAAGAGGAAAAATGAGAGGATTAAGGTGAAAGGAAGAAAAAAGGTATAAACAGTAAGAAAAGTAGAGAGTAAGTAAAGAGAAGTAATTGAGAAAAACCAGAGAAAAAAAATGAGCCAAAGCAAAGGTTTGGCTACACAGAAGGCAGACAACTGTTCTGGAGTGGCAGAGTACAGCCAACCCACCTGTGGGTCAAAAGCTCTCAGAGTGAGCAAGGTCTGCACTGCCAAATACAAGACCAATGGTACCCTCTGGCTCATATCCACACCGCTTAGAAATACCTCCCCTATTGCAAACCAGTCACATCCACACCTCAGAGCATCTGCTGGAGGTGTGTGGGGCCTCATTATTTGGCCCTGCACACCTAACACCATTAGCATCGAGTACCTTTCAAAGCATCTGAAACAGTCTGGAGACTACGCTCTAACCCAGAAATACAGCATTTTCAGAGCACGGAAGTGAGCATTGCATGTTGTGCACGTTCAGAAATCCAGATGACCACACTGGGAGAGCACTGAGGGATGGCAAAAGCCAAAAAAATTGTACATACTGCCTCCAAAATGGACTATTTAAAAACAAAGCCTAGCTATTGTCTTGGAGAGACCTTCTGGAAAAGAAAAAAGAACAAAGAACCAGGGAGTGAGCTAGCTGTTAATCAGAGCAGATAGCTGGGTCTTCACTGGGTTCCCTGGCCCTCTCCAGTATTGCACTGTGGAGGTATCCCAAGAATTAAAACTTTGGAATGATTACAATGAAGAAATTAATATAAAGCATGATTACCAAACTTCAGACTGAGGAGAGAAAGCAAGCTGCAAGAAATGCAGTTGCATTAACTGCTGGGAGGTACTTACTTAACTCAAGCTGCTCCTTACGCTAACAGACTATTCCTTTCCTGTACTTAGATTATCTTATTCCAGGTAGCACTGTAGTGTGCCATACAGTCACATACAATCAGAGAAACAGAGTAAAACTGTTGCAAATTGCTGGCATCAAAATGACTCCATAGGTTTTAACTTCATATTAGTAGCAACAAATTTGCAACACTTCACATTCCTGCCCAGAAATGAGCAAATTTAATTTTTTTATTAAATTCATGAATCAGCACATGATTTATTATCGCTACTGTATATGGTGAAAGACTGAGGCAGAGATGGGTTGTGATTCACCCTCAGGGTATATCGCAAAGGACGCAGCCACAACATTGTTAGAGGTGTCATATTTATATACATAATTGTACTGATAGGACAAGAGGTAATGGCTTGAAACTGAAAGAGGGTAGATTCAGATTAAGTATTGGGAAGAAATTCTTTACCGTGAGGATGGTGAAACACTGGAACAGGTTGCCCAGAGAAGCTGTGGATGCCCCATGCCTGGAAGTGTTCAGGGCCAGGCTGGATGGGGCTGTGAGCAACCTGGTCTAGTGGAAGGTGTCCCTACCCATGGCAGGGGGGTTGGAATGAGGTGACCTTTAAGGTCCCTTCCAACCCAAACCATTCTATCATTCTATGCTTCTATGATAGTTTCAGTATAAGCAATACTAGTTTATTCAAATAAAGTCTGCCCATATTAGTTCACCTTTATAATTGGGTTCACTTTTACAAGAGGAAGTAACAAAATCCATTAAAAATGTAAAGGCTGAAAAGTTTCTTTCCCAGACATGTTAATGTCTAAAACGGCTATACATACCAGACAATAATCACATTTTAGGTTGCAATTTATTAACTATATCATTCTGTGATCCCTCAAATATTTCATGTGAAGTTAGATGCCTGTTACAGAAGACTACGCCAGCTGTTCTGACATGGAAAACATGAGAAATATCTGACAATGTGTAAGGACTTGGATGAAGAACATAAATATTGTGATACCTGCCACAAGTGATATTCCCACAAGCAAACTCAGGCAGGTCAGGCACAGGTATGGAAGAGCCATGGCTGTACCTATGTGCTGGTGTTCTAACAACTCAACGGTTCTGCAGGCTTGGGCAACCTCCTCTTTCAAGCATTCATTTACATAACCCATGAAAAAAAAAACCCTCTATCTATTAGGAAGCAATACCTAGCAAAACAGCAAATGATGGAAAAGGGTGAGAACATGTAAAGAAGTTACTACGAGATAACCAAGGGTTTGCCCCACAATGCACCACAGCAGATATACCTATGCATGTCGTTACCTCATGATGTGTATTTGATTAACTGAGGTAACCTCTGCCTACATGTAAAAGGATTAGGTACTTTATATTTTCTGTGGAAGAAGCACCACAATGAGAGCAGATCAAATGCAGTAAGTTTCCCCTACACTTTATTATCACTCTCAAACTAGTTCTAAGTGTTATCAAACTTTTAAAGTGCTATCAAAGTTCTAAATGACCTTTGAACTTGTAGTCATTTACGTCTGTTACAAATGAACGAAGAGAGGAAGGGGGAAACAATTTTCTTCTCCTCCTAAATTAACTTTTCATGAAGATAATTCAAGACAGCCTAAACCAGCTGAGAATCAATATATCAAATTCAAAATAGGCAAAATTATGGTCTTTAAACAAGTGATCTATTGAAAATAATAGCTCTGCAAACTGTTTTTCCACATTTGCATGATGGCGTATGTCCACAGTGCCACCTGGACATCTACTGATTGCTTCTCTGGCACATATAAATGTGAGCTTGTCATCATTTGGCCTACACGTATACACAGGGACCTACATCACAGATGGGAAATTTTGAAGGATCTGGTGGTGGAAAAGGCTTGAAAAATTTGTGTTCCACAGTGTATACTTGAAATAAAATAAAAAAGATTTAAGCAAGTGGTGAGGTTTTACCAACCATGTATGATCCAGCTAACCCCCCCAAGGCCAGCACAGCACCCGCAGCCCCTTCCCTGGGTGTTCATGGGCAGAGGCTCCCGGGGTGTTGAGGCCAGCAGCTGGGTCCCAGCCCTGGTCCCTTCAGAGCTTTTGGCCAAGCCTCTGCTGGTGGGACAGGTCGGGCTGCCAGGCCCTGCCCTACCGCCCCAGGGCCACCACCACCCCCAGCCATCACGGCACCCCAACAGCTACCAATGCCTTCCTATGGCTTCTTTTATCACATCTCCTCCGTGATTATGCCATTTCACAATACCTGCGTTTTGTAACTGACAGACAAGTTGGTAGGAGGAATGATGACGGGTTGGGCAAGGAATATTCTTTTTTGCATTAGATGAGGGGGTTTGCCTTTTTGAAGGCTGCAAAATGACCCTCCCGATCCAGGGCATGAACCAGTCGCTACTGAAGACAGCTTGGTGGGAACTCTCCCTTCTGGGCAAGCTATTTCATACTTACCCAACATTACCTTGCCTTCTGTGGTATCTTACACTTCTGGAACCACATAAAAATTAAAGAATATATTGAAATTCTGACACATCTGGTAACAATTTTCCATCCACCTTTCAGATTCCTAGAATGCATTTAACACATGGGGTTTAATTCTACTTTAGATATGTTTTTATAGGTTTGTAGATGTTATGGGACACAGTCTTGGGTTTGAACAAAAGCTTCACAAAGGGAAAGAAGAGAAGTACACTATAAACAACAACAGAGCTATACAACATTGTGGATGTCAAATGCCAAATTTTCAGCAGTTTAAAAGTGCTGATGTATTCCAAAACACAGTCCTTTTATTTCTAATAATAAAATTATGTTATATCATCATTTAGTTAATTATTCACAAATAACAGCTTGGATTTTGCATCTCCTGTTGCTTAAATAGTTTGCCTACCTTGTCTTTCCCCCCCATCCATATATATATATTTTTTTTTATTAGGTTGCTGATACTTTAGTCCAGGAGTTATAAACCCCCAGACATTTAGGGCTGAAGCATAAAACACATGAGTAGAAACTAAAGAACAGGGTTTGTAATTTAGCCTGGAAAAGAGTAGGTGGTAGTGGGCATGTAATCACATCCTCAGATGCAAACGCTTTTCTCCTTGCGGTCCGAGGTTGTGGACTGTGTTACCCGATGATTGCGCTGTTTGTACGAGGGCTGGATTTAGCTGTACTGTGAGGAAAGAGGCTGCCTGAGTTGGGCTCCTGAGCAGTTCCCTCCCCCCTGACTTTGTCTGCCTGAGTTCCACTAGCCTGTGCATACCTACAGCTAGGATATGGTTAAATTGTCCTTCCACCTTGAGCTATTCCTAGTAAAATACTCGAAACGCAACATGACAGTTTGGGCAACTCAACAATTCTGGTTGGTATTACTAAGTCACCAGGAAGCTGTTACTATGCAAACTGCTGTCCTGGGGATGCTTCTTTGCAGATGCACGGAGCCACACCACGTGCCACACCCTGTCACCTAATGGAGGTTATGTATGACCCCGTGCCCATGAGGCACATGGAGCTGTGGGTCAGGACAGACTGCTCTTAGGGAGTCATGCCTCCCAGTGGCACCCCACCCACCCACCCCCCGCTCGCAGAGCAGTGTCACGGCCTCAAGGTCACAGAATCACGGGTTAGGGTGACAAGACAATTCAGGTCAGCTCAGCAGTCCTTCCTCCTTCTCAAAGTAGGCTCAGCCAGGAGCTCAACCAGGTGCTTGGTGCTTTGTCCAGTTGTGCCTTGAAAAGCTCCAGGGATGGGGACCGCACAACCTCCCTGTGCTACTGCCTTGGTGCTCTTGAGGAAAATTTTCTCCTTATATCCAGCATGAATATGTCTTGCTTCAGCTTGCACCTGTTGTCTGTTGCCTTCCCATCATCCACCATTATAAAGAACCTGGCTCCAACTTCTCAAGGACTTCCCCATAGGTACTGGGGGGCTGCTGCTAGGTGCCCCTGAAGATGTCTCATCTCCAGGCCCTCAGCCTCTCCTCACAGGACAAGTGCTCCAGCCTCAACTACCCTGGTGGCCTTTGCTGAACTTGCTCCACTTTGTTGACATCTTTCTTGTACTGGGAACCCAAAAGAAGACACAGTATTCTAGATGTGGCCTAATAAAGGGGGATAATTGCTTCCCACTTACTTCATGGGCTGTGCAACTGTTAATACAACCCAGGATGCTGTTGACCTTTGCTGCCAGGGCACATGGAGGGCTCAGTGTCCAGCTTCTTGCTTACCACAACCCCAATTGCCAGGAGTAAAGGGCTGATGGACTGCAGATCTGTTGGCTACCGATGCCTGAAATGTGGAATCTATGACAGATGTCAGAACCACACTACGACTGAGAGAGAAGCACATTTGGAGCAAGACGTCATAATGTGCTGACATCAAGAGTGAGCTTCTTGCTTAGTATGTGAGACTAGACAGACCTGATTCTTTACTGACAGGGCTGTAAGCACCTAGACCAGAGAGAGGTGGAGAGGGGTAACACTGGAAGTCAACAACCACTTTTCAGTCATCAGTAGTTATATTAAGGATGCTATCTAACTTGTCTTCAATAAAAGGCTTTGTTTAGTGGGACACGTTCAAACGCTTAACAACAAAGCCAAAATAATGCAATAGAACACAGAAATGCAATTAAATATTGAGCAAAGGATAACAGAAAGCAGATGCACATTTGTTGCTGTAAAGGGACAAAGGTAGAGGCTGGCCCAGACTGATGAAAGTACAAATCCTCCTAAAAACCAAAACCTGCACACTCTCAAGGAACTGCACAAAAAGATCCTTAACAATCCCTGTTCAAAGAAGCTCTAACAAGGCAAGGAAGTTGATTTCTCTGTATTTTGTGTGTAGTCTGGTCTTCTACAGTTGGTAAAAGGGAAGGACAGGAGGATTCTGTGCTACATCTCTTTGCATGCATGTACAAATGTGTTTTCAGAGGGACTGTCAGCCCTTTAAAGATCAAACAGTAGACCAAATTCCCACACAGCTGGAGCTCTCCCAGGATGTGTACCTAAACCTCTAGGGAACCGAAAGAAACCACTCTAGACCCAAAAGGGCAGCCAGATTTTAAGTGGGTTGCAGTATTCATAAGGGATACTGAAGTGGGGTTCTGTACCACAGACACTAAACAGTTGTGTTATCTAGCATCCTGACACACAGGAGAGGAGATGATTCAGTCAGACGCAAAAACCCTGTTCCTCCCTCTATAAAACAACCCTTGTAAGAATGGTTCCCCTAGATTTATAACAAGTAACCCACATCCAAATCACAAATACATGTTTGCAATTAGTCTTCTATTAAAACACAGAAGAATAAACAAAAATAGATACATATGAATACATAAATGTGTATCCATGCATATCCTACACACAAAAATCGAATAAGCACTTCAGAACACTAACATCTCTTGAAAAAGCAATAAAATTAAATTATGTGGTTGGTATTTGCAGTTTCATGAGATTCAACAAGGCATATAACTACTCCTTATATCCAGCATATTTGTCCAAAAAGTGATCAAATTCACTTTTAAAAATTCACGGGCATAATGTGGCACTCAAAACCACATACAATTACACCATCAATGGGGAAAAAGTCCTGCAGCAAGTAATATCAAATGTAGCATCACTATGATGTGATTTCGTTATATTGTTGGCTCATTAGCATATGGTATGTAGAAGGCAAATAACAATTACAGAGCTCTTGAAATGCCACATTAATGTCAGCTACCATTACAAGAGGATGAGGAGTGTGAAATGGTGTGCGCATGAAGATGGTCTTGCAGAATGACATAATTCAGTTGGCCCACAACTCTTCTACACATGAATACAGTGACAGAAAATGTAAGGGTAATGAGTGATTTTTTTCATTTCACATATTGTTCAACAACTTTTAATTACAACCCTAGTCTTCCAATCCATCAAAGTAACATGAGGAAGATGGCAAGATTTTATTTGTAGAACAGTGGGCTGTTGACTCACTGGTTTTACAGAAGGTGGAGAAAGTTAGTTTTAGTTAGTTAGTTAACGCCTGCCTCAAATATTCAAGGGCGTTATTAAACTGGCTTGAAAAAACTAACTACAGCAGATAAAACAGATGATAAAATGCTTTTAAATAATATTTGGAATTAAAAATTAGGGGGAAAACCCCAAAAATGCCATCTGCAAAAACACTGTATAATAAGCATGTATGTACTCAACGTATATAAAATTGTCCACATGCGATCACGAACAGTATTAACTGTCTTCTAAGGAAGTTCCAGATAAATATGCAAATGAAAGCCTTGTGTTCTAAACTTTCAAAATCATGTAAAATCCTTGTGCTACTGGATTTGAAAGCAAAACAACTGTTCAATCAATGTGAGCAGAACTCTACATTTCTAAATCTCATAGTTACACAGGTAGTCTTGGAAAAGTGTAAAGACTTAACAGAAATCCAGTCTCATATCTGGATCAACCCATAACTTCCAGAAACTAACCTGCTAGATTATACTCAACACACTTTGCTCTTTTGGTATAAATCAGTACCAGAGAAACAATCAAGCCTTGAAACATATCATCATATGTCTGATCTTGTTTCTCAAACCTCCCAAAATGAGGACTGGGATGTAACCTGAGAGGTCTTCTACTCCAGCACCTTCACCTAATGCAGGATCATGTTTAGTAGACATTCGGGAAGCAGATCAAGTTGCCATGAGGTAATGAGTCTATTGCTTGTGATAAACGACCACATTGGCACATTAAAATAGAACACGTTATCAAAACTTCGCTAAAAAAGGTGTAAGCAGCTGCTTATTAACACTCAACAGTAGGATCGTAGATCCTCCCTCAGGGAAATTGAACCACTTCTTAAGACTGATAAAATGATTCCACAATCCCCCTCAGTACCAGTTCCAGCAACCCTTATGGACACAAGACTGACATAGCATCCACCTTAATTTTTTCTTTGCACAGCCAAAACTTATGTATTGTCTTTCTTCAGAGGGACATGCATGAAGGCTAGGTGGTTGTTAGGCTCTCACTCTCAGTACTTGGACTGTTTCTCACAGTTCATCATTTCTAAGCATCTTAATATTCCTAATGCCATTCTGTGGATTGTAAACTGTGTGCCAAAGCAAGAAGGACATGTTATTCCAGCTGATACCTGATCAGTACCTCAGCTGCAGGAGTATATGTAACCTTTTGACTTATCTATGATACTTCACAGTTAAAAGCTTTTTTCTCTTTATTATACCAGCCACAACACTGCTGACACACTGATCCCCAGGTACCTTTTTTGCAATCTGTTGTCTCTTCCTTTATGTTTGAAATGTTAATTTTCTTTCCCTTAGGCACCGTACCTTGTTTACTGAATTTGTTCATATTGATTTCTGGCCATTATATCCCATTTTCAAGAACACTTTAAGTCAGAAGCCTATTCCTCAAAGTGTTTCAGTATCACATGAAAATTTTACAAAAGTAATCTCCTTTCTGTCAATTAATGTAAGTATTGAACAGCAACAGTCAGGACAGAGAGACAGCTCTGTAGGTAGCATCCCATTTGACAGAACCTCCTACTTTGACAGAGAACTTAAAATTCCTTTTTAATGTGTTTCCACTTCACACTGATTTAATCTTTCTTACCTCTACCTACTTGTGGGACAGTATCAGAAGTCTCACTGAAATGAAACCACATATACCTAAATTTACTGCCACTCCCCGCCCCCCTCCCCGTTTCTAAAAAAAATGGCCCAAGAGGACAGAAGCAATGTGGATGTACCAAAATGAAAATACAGAACCTTACACTTTAATTTTTCATGTTATCTTATATTTTTTTAATCAAATTTTCCAAGACCTACCCTTTGAGTCAAACTTCTGTAGTTTGTCCTTAGATCTCTTATTCTGAAAGAGGATAAGGTGTCATTTCTGGCTTGGAAAACCTCTGCCCGTAGGTGCTGTAGAAAAGCTTATTTGAGGCAGATTTGCAAGGGAAATCCTAAGATTGCAGTGATGAGAAAAGGCAATGGCAATAAGAGCTCATCATTAACATTACTGCATTCTGGTGAAGAGCATGAAAATAAGAACCAAATTCTGCTTTTATTTGTACTCATCACCTGGCTGTCTCAGAACTGCTTGTTTCCATCAGAAACCCAAACAGGCAGAAAAAAAGTAGCTGTGTAATTCCATGGGTGCTCCTCTAGAACTGCAAAATGGTGATAAGAGAAATAAAAAAGTAGGAACGACATGACCCAAGCCCTACAATTACAGCTGGTTGCAGCTTTTCAGCTGTGTCACTTCAGATCCTAGGAGATAGCACAAAATCCAAGTATCACTGCTTCTGCTCTTCAGTTGCAGCAAATCACCTCAGCAAACAACTACCCTGAAATCAGTACCTACCCACCTGACCCACAGGCAAGAAGATGGCAGAATTACCGCAACAGCAAAACCCATCCATCAGGGTTGCATCTGAACTATCACATCTCCATCTGTTCTCAGTGCACTTTTGAGCAGAAAAAAGAAAACTGAATCTCTGAATCCCCATTAACATGATGAACAAATGGAATAGATTTGTAAAGTCAAACAACTAGCCCTAAGGATCTGGTGTCCATCCTGTAAGGATTTCAGGAGGTTTTACGCTGAACTGGTTCCAGCATGATACCATGGACTGAATGTACTGGGTGTACTTGTACATTCCTAGTACATCTGGTTTAGGTTCATTCAAAGGGAATGCATTTTGTGTGCTGTGGGGTCACTCTGTAATGTAAACCAAAGCTCAGTAATTGGGGAAGACTTGTTTCAAAAGCGTAATAGGCACAGACCTGAAGATGCTAAAGGGTGCTGAAGTCTTTGCATTCATTAGGTCTGCCGTTCCCTTTGCAAGGAACTGCGCTGGTTTTGTTGCCAAGGCCCTCCTCCCACTGCAAACGGGAGACAGACAGCGCCTGAGACATACAATTGCAGCATTCATGGCACAGAAATGAGTTCAGCTGTGTGAAAATTTTGAAAATCGAACAGTACTTTTTTCAAGCCAAATTTACCTTCACAGAAGGAGCTGATGACACAAATTATTTTTTTAAGCTGCATTATGATCAGCTCCTGGATCAGTTCAGCAGATAAATTGTGCAAAGTATGGAGCTTATTAAGCCACTGATAGTAGTGCACATATAATGCTGCAATGTGGTGCACAATGGAGAGGTGGATGTCCCTAGGCATGCTTCAGGTCTGGAAGCAATACCTTGTTTTAGCTCAATATTGAACGTGTGCTAATAAATCCTTTCAGAGACTATTCTAGCTCTTCACAGGGCTGGCCCGCGTATCCCTCCACAGTACTGTAGGGCTGGGTACGACAGGGAACAGGCTACAGAGAAAGCCAGGTGGTTGGAAAAAGAGGTAACCTGTGTCTGCTGGGCACAGTGACCAAGTTTAGTGCCAGTCCTGTTGAGTAGGCAGCAGCAGTCTCCTCAGAGGGGCTGCGAAGCTGAAGGAGCAGGGTGAGGTGAGGCCCTAAGGCTGAAGGGGAGAATGGAGGAGATGGCAGCCAGAGGACAGTAAGAGGCTGAAGAGCACGTGTCAGGCCAGGGAGGTGGTAACAACAGAGCTGTGGTTGTGGCAGCAGCCCAGGCACAGGAAGGTGAGGTGAGGTGGCGGGGAGGACATTGCGGCAGTGATTAGTGTCTCTCTGCCTCTCCTTGCTACACTACTTTTGCATTTTTGGAGGACTTTAACGCACTGTGAGCAGCACTTCAGGAATGGGCCACCTGCCACATCCTCCTGCAACCTGGAGCACCAGGAAGATGGTGCAGAAACCCCACCGGCTCAGCAGCACTGACCTCACACAGCTGCATTTCTCTGGGTGTAACCTATGTCATTTAGATTGGCTGATTGGTTTGTTTATTTATTTATTTCCCAGATGTCCCAGTCCCAAGTCACCTCAGATAATAAATAACCAACTACTTGATTCTACCTTTCTAAAACCTGAAGTTACCATGGTTTTCCAGATCACAGTTGAACAGATACTTCTCAAGTGTGTTGGCTGATTGCTGTGATTAAGATAACCACTTATTTTCTGGCCTTTGCAATGTTCCCAAAAAACCAAAGGAATTTTAATATACCCAACTAAAACATTTTGTTATGTCACTCTGTCTTTTGGTAATTATTTGCCCTGTAATTCATAAGTACTACATAATGTTACCAGTTTAAAAAAAAAAAAAAGTTATTTTGATTCTTCCCCATCTTTAGTTGTTTGAAGCTACTTTCATTCAAGTGATAAGGAAGCATGCAATACAAGTGTTCCTTGTATTTGTACTCCAAACTCAAATATTTCAGGAAAGTTACTTAAATAACATCTGATTATGCTAAAAATAGCTTTTTATTTTTCCAGTGTGATCTCAGTCAAGCCTGCAGCTCCACTGTTCAAGCACAGGCCTGTGCAACTCATGCCCAGTGGCCAGGTGCAGCTTGCAGCATGTTTTATCTTGCTCACGCTGGAGACGCACAAACAGGTTGGTACATTTTAACGAGCTGCCGTGCCTAACAATTTCCTAGTAAGTGACTTGGAGAAGGCTCTTGAAACCGCAGTTACTCCACCACCATCCTTCACATCACAGCGAGCAGGCAGAAGTGCTGGTCTGGGGAAGGGAAGGGCTCCGCAGGAGCAGGGAGAAGCAGATCCCCTGGTTGGAAGCCAGGTTGGGAAGGCACATGGTAAAAACAAGAAGGCAAGAGGCACGGGGAAGCCCAGGGTAGGGATGTGAAATACAACGTTGGGCGTTGTGCTGGTGGAAGCTGGTGTGCTCCCCGCATTTTTAAGAGGGAGTGGGGCTGAGGGCGTGTGAACAGGGTAGCAGGGCCCACCTCAGACACAGCTACAGCACCACTGGGTAATCCCTGCAACATTCTGGGCACAAACCCAGGTTACCTCACATGGCTGCAAGACAACACTGCTAAATCAAGATACTAAATGACCCACCCATTCATTTGAATTCTGCAGGCCTGTCATTTCCCAACACGAGGTTCAGTTCAAGGTGTTGGTTTGGGGTTTTTTTGGTTGTTTGGTATTTATTTTTTTTTTTTTAAAAAAAAAAGTAAGCTTTTCTTTCCAGCTTTCTCATGTAACTCTCAAAGCCAAAGCATTCCACTGTACGAAGAACACGGATGGAGCCAGGCAAGCGCCACCAATGCACGCTTCCTTGCAGAAACAATTACTCCTAAGCCGTGCTTCTCTCCAACCTGCACACCTTCCACAGATGTTCCTACTCAAAAGACCCAGTTAAGTTCGTTTCCACCGGGACCAGCCGCTCCGTAACCACCACCCCGTTTCCCACCCCGGCCCAAGGCAGACCCCGGCCCGCTGAAGGCCGCCCTTGCGGGCGGGCACAGCCGGGAGCCGCGGACCCTCCGGAGGCGGCGGGGGCCGCACGCAGAACGGAGCGGAGCTGTGTTGGGCGAGCAGCCACGGCAAAACGGAGCCCCGGCAAGCCATAAACCGGCAGCACCGGCCGCAGCCACGCCGGCACGCCGCTGCCCCCGACCCCCCGCCGTTACCTTGTACTGGCGGAAGCCGTCCAGCTGCCGGCCGCTGACATACCGCCACATCGCCCCGCCGTACCGGGAGGGACCGATAGTGGCGGCGGCGGGGCCGGGGGCGGGCGGAGGGCGGCTCCCCGGCCGCGCCGAGGGGCGCGGCCGGGGAGCCGCTGCCTTCCCGCTGCACTCCTGGGGATGGAGCCCGCGGGGTCGGCCCGGCCCGGGGGAAGCGGTCGGTGACGTGGCTTTCCCAGGGCCCCGTCCCGCGGCCGGCCTGGCACGGCGGGCAGGAGCAGCTCGCTGCGGGGACGGGGCCAGCCGGGGCTCCGGCCCCGGGGCTCGGTACACGACACGGCCATGCAGGAAGGCACGCGTGGGTTTTAGGGGGCAGCTGGTTGCCACAGCAAAGAAAATAATCCAAAAGCGTCTTCCCGGAGTACAGGGGAAGGGTCGGCACGATACAGGCCGCTAACCGATGTGACAAGCGGCTATTAAAACTGTAACAACTTTGCTTTAATCCTGTGGGCCATCCGCCTTTCCTGGGCTTTCCTCATTGCCCAGCTCCCTCACTGAGGTCTATGGCTACGTCATCAGTTGGGAACAGCTTTCTGTCTGGTTTTTATTTCTGTTTGAGCACCCAAAGGCTTCAAAAAGTATGCAAACGGGGAGCGAGAGGTCTGCTCAGGAGTCTCTGAGCTCAGTGTTACTGAGTGAGTGTTTGAGGTCTCCTGAAATCAAGTTGCCCCTTCCAGCGTCGGCCTACAGACGCCTGACGGCCTCGTATTACTGGCAGTCGTCCTTGGTTATGACTAGAGAAGGCCGTTTCTGGAGTCTTGCTTTTTAAAAAATCTTGTTCTGCCGCTCTTACATCATTTGTGAGAGGAAACTTGCCTGTATGTAGGCAGAGGCCTGCAGCTTTAATGTCTTAAAATGTTGCTGTAGTATTTGCCTGGTAAGGTGCATGTGTTTCAGACTGCCACGTTCCCATCTGTCTCTTAACACTTGGTGATCAGGCCTCTTGGTTCTCTGGTTGCCTGCTCTTAGGTCAACTGACCCCACGCAGTCTCTTCCAAAATTCATGGTTATGACAGAGGACTTGTCTAGGGAGGCGGTGAAACAATGAATCCCACGCTTGGGTCTTAGTCTGGCTTTTGCTGCTGAAGCTAGTATCCAGGTGGGACTGCTCATGGAAGTTGTTTTTTGGGGTTTGGCATTTTTTTTTCTTCTTTTTCTTTTTTTTTTTTTCAGTTACAATAAAAGTCCTTACTAGTTCAAAAAGCTACAAAGGAGAAATAATAATTCATGCAATTCTTGCTTTCCTTCTTATTGTTCGTGGCCTCCCAACATGCTGGGCCTTTGGTAGGTGCGCTAACCCCTTTGCTAGGTGTGTCTTTGTGTCTATGAGGGAAAGGTTAGTTCAGGCATCATGTCTGCAGGTGGGCTTTCTCTGTCTGCACTGGATGGTCTGCTTCGGTCCCCTGGATCAGGCCACCACATGGAAGAGGTTGGTAGTTAATTCTGGTGGGGCTCAGTTGGGTTCCTGCTGGTGAGCTGAGCTTTGTGTGTGCGATACCCCAGCACTAACAGTGGCACCCTCTGTTTGGGAGGAATCCGTGGGCGCTGCCAAGGGGCGGCGTTGGGGTGGCTGAGGTCTCCTTTGGGCCCGGCCATGTGCTTCTGCCCCATTGTCAAGGCTGGCAGTTTGGGGAACCATCGGGCTGTTTGTCAAGGGTGAACAATGCCCTGTCTGTAGGGGATTGCGTTACCGTAAATAACGTTAGAATAGAATGAAAAATCCCTTTCAGGTCAACTCCCCCACACTCGTTCTGGCTGGGCTATTAGCAGCTTCTCCCACCCCCGTGTCCCAGCTGAATGGGCAGTGCATTTTGGCTGATTTGGGTGATGCTATTCAGTTTTGATGAAAGCAGATAGCAGAGCTTACACTGTCCAGAATTCTGTTTGTGAGCAGGCTATTGCTAGAGCTGCAAAGGGCAAAAATGGATCAAACCGCATAATATTTGCTAGCTAAAGATTAGCTCTGGTGTCTACAAAGCCCTAAGGGAATAGTGCTTAAAATAATAGGGACGTTTGAGAGCTTTACTGTGTTCTTGCGCCTGCTTCTTGGGATGGAGAACCCAGTGTGCAGATTACGTGGCTCCACGCTGATCAAGCTAGCTAGCATCTTGGTTAATCAGGACCGCTCCGTAACATGCACCATATGGTGACCGAAACACATACTTTTACGTTGTGTCTGCAGGGTCCAATGTGGACAGTCTTGTCCTCCAGTGGGGCCTGCTCACTTGAGCTGAGTGCTCAAGTGTTCAATAGCCTGGTGACTTCCAGACAGGAGGTGGCTTGTGTCTGGTGGCTTGTGGCAGGGGGTTGGCATCACAGCTGCCCGTGCCTGACTGCGCAGGCGTGCTTTCATCTGCTTGCCGCTTGACTACAGGTAGAGCTCTGAGCAGGCAGCGCGGGAGGAGAACCATGCTCCTCGCTGTTCTCCGACACTGACAAATGCCATATGGTTCAGGGCAGCTACAGCAAATCCCGTAACAGACAATTACAGGATAAGCTGTATCTAGAGGAAGCTTGTTCCTAAAGTCTTGCCTGCTGTGGTTTATGCCTGAGGCATGAGGATTTATATACTTTATTTTTCCTGCCTAATGCAGCAACTCTCATTATCCATGTGAAGGCCCACATCTATTCCAAGTCCAGCGGGCTGCTGGCATCAGTGGTATCCTGTGGCAGGGAGTTAATTAGCTTGTTCTAAAAAGAATAGAGTGTTTCCTTATAAAAATTTTGGGTACATAGCCCTATTGTATGGCCTTTGTACAAGGAAAAGAGGCTGTTTTTCTGTTGTAAGGTGGCGTAAAGGAGAATGTCTGACTTGCCTTTTCCATACCACAAATTATTTTGTGTACTTCTGTCTTACGTACCTTCAAAATTATTCCCAAGCTTTTTAGAAGTCTCCTCACCTCTAAGACTTTCAAAGGCCCCTCCTAACTTTAGCACCCATGCTTTTTCAGGCGTACCTGCCCTGTTGAAGGATAAAGTTGAGGGAAACTGGGAAACATTCCAGTGGAACACACACTATTAATAATCATGCAGTATTGTAACACCTTCAGGGATTTTTTTTTTTTACCTCTCTCCATGGTCAGAGTATTTAAACTGGATGGAGCCTTTAATTGAGCACGACGATTTTCAAGTCTGCGTCATGAAATGTGTGTCTTTGGGTTTTTTGGGTTTGTTTTTACTCTTTGTTGAAGCATTTTTCTAGACCTTCTACAGTTTTTGCCTATTCTTAGTTAATTTCATGGACTTAGTGCAAAGCAGTCATTATTCCGTCTGTGTAGTCTGAATTGTCCTGGAGTGGCCGCTTTTATGGATCTTGGCACCCAAACCTTGTATAACTTGGGGCCACACTGATGGTTCATTTCGAGAGGAATAGATGTGCCCTTCTCCATTTCATCTTCTGGGGAATGAGTCTTTTTTTGGTCCCGTAAGGCTTCTCCATATCTCTGTTGCTATGGGAATTTATGAGTTGTGCGTGCGAAATGAAGGCAATGAATAACGGTTTGGTTCAGCTAGAGTTCCTAAATGTATTCTGTATTCAGAGGTTATAGGAGGAAGAGGAATTAGTGTGGGTTTTGGTTTTGGGGTTTTTTTGGTTGGTTGATTGCTTTTTTTTTTTTTTTTTTTTTTTTTTAAATATAATAGTGAATTATTTAACTTAGAGGCAATATTGATTTTTTCAGCTCCTGGGGCAGGGATGAGGAGGGGAGGAATCCATACAGTTGCAAGGAAGGAGGGAAACTATTGAAAGGAGAAAGCAGCAGATCCAGAGGGGAGGCTAGGAGAACCCTTACTGCATGGGCAGCGTGAGCCTGTGGTGGTGAAGCACCGTGTTTCTTACCCTCGTTGTCTCTTACAGATAACTGACTCGGCTGGGCACATCCTGTATGCCAAGGAGGATGCCACTAAAGGCAAGTTTGCCTTCACCACTGAAGACTATGATATGTTTGAGGCCTGCTTTGAGAGCAAGCTTCCTGTAGGTAAGTGCAATGAAAGGTCTGCTGGCTGCTTTTATCTAGCTTCTGATCAAGTTCGCATAGATGTGTGGTTTAGGGCTAGTGATACTGAGTGTGGCCCACAGAACGTTGTTTGACTTTTAAAGCTGATTTTCAGGAGGCTGTGGGCTCACTGCAGAATATCTCTTGTCGGTGTTGCATTTGAAGTTAAGTAATACTCTCTGGCTGCCATGTAGAGCACTTGGGTTTCATCTGAAAGGGGAATCGCATATTCCTCCCACGGAGGTCACCACAGTTGCAGTGAGTGGCAGTACTGGGGATCAAACCACTTCTCTTTTGCCCATTTCATGCTTCTCCCCATCTTGCAGTCGAGCCAGGACAGAGCAGGATGCTATCGTCTTCAGGACCTTGTCTGTCTCCCCAGCTGACCATCTCTCCCCATTTGGTGGAATGTGACCTCTCCACAATGTGTACTTGGCAGGAATTCTGTGTTAGGTTAGCAACCGTTTTCTGGGGTTGGGGGGAGTGTGTGTATAGAGAACATGGCCTTCGTTTGCACCCGCAACTGCTCTTTTAAGTGGTCAATAAAGGGAAGGGGAAATGAGCAGAACGTCAGCCTTGCATTTGTGCTGCAGGGATGGTTGCCTAACGAGCGCTGAGGCTCGTTTCCTGTGAGTGTGACGCATGTGCTGCTTTGAGTGGCTGGGCTCAACTTCAGGAAAAATGTGCTGAAAACAGTGAACACGTGGGCTCCAGTCTCATCTGCGACGGTGTGAGTGCATGTAAGTTTGTAGGTGCTCACATATTTTCACGGTCACTCTCAGACTTCTGCTCCCTGGACCCAGTTCTTCTTAGGTCTTACCCTAAAAGATCTCGGAGCATTTCACAGAGCAGTCACTAGCAGCATTCCTCATAGCTGTTGAAAGACAATCTCTGTTTTGCTGTTCTGTTCCATGTATAATATACAAATAGTTTGCAAGTTGAAGAGAACTTTCCAGAAAGAGAAGGCTGTCATCTTTGTTGGGATTGGGAGAGATCTGGCTCATAACACCTCTTCTATAGCATCTTATAGACTAGGCAGTGACCCCAAATGCTCATCGTTTTGCTTTTACTTCACTCCAAAGGTAGGGCTTCCAAATGCTCCATAACACATCGAGACATGCAGGCACTAGTGACTCATCTAGGAGGCACTCATGCTATTTACTGTCCAACACCTGGGTATTTGGGAAGTCTCCAGACAGTCCTGCAGAACCTTTCATAGCTTCCCTGTGATCACACACTGAAGTGGGAAAGGCTTCTTTCTTTACTTGTGTCTAGGCTCTTATTTCAGGGCTTATGACCAGGGGTTTCTTGCCTAGGCTGGGCCCCTTATAGCTCTTATGGTTGTAGCAAATATTTGTTCTCTGGCTCCCTTGTATTGTTGCAAGTTTGTTTGGAAGCTTTCAGTACTGATAAGGATAAAACATTTCTAATTTCTAAATGCAGCTTCTACCTGATGACCAGTGGGGCGTTGAGGTGCCAAAACCTAGAGCTGTTCAATCGAGCAGCTGGATCCTCCTCTGCAGGCTTTCTCTTTAGGGGCCTCCAAGCTGCCAGTTTCTTTTTTGGACCCAGGTACCCCAGTACTGCCTTGCTAAAGAGAGATGCTGCATGGTGAGTATCTTCAGATTTCCCGTGCCTGTGCTGGAAATCGAAGCAGTACTGTGAGGCTTGATCATCTGCAGGACTTGGTTAAGGTACTGTGGGAGAAGTAACCACGTCACAAAGAAGCACATGGTTTCTTCTGTAAGGTCAGCATGGGAATGGGGGAACTGACCAAGTGCTGTTTTATCCCCATGTTTCTCTTTAAAGGTTTTGGGTTCCTGTCCCCCCCCCCCCTCAAAGTCTCATCAAGTAAGTGGTCAGGACTTGTGCGGCAGCCAAGGAGGATGTTGGTGGAGGACTGGAAGAGAAAAACTGTTGGCAGAGGAAGCCCAGAGCCGTTGGGACTTGAGGGATCTAAGCAACTGGGATTTCTCAATCCTTAACCACAGAAATGAGGAAGAGGAAGTGAGGAGGAGGTCCTGTTTAGAAGGTCCACCTTATCAGAGTGGAGGAGTTCTTAGGGTGCTTCTTGGAGCTGTGGGGGTTTGCATGACAGGCTTTTTTCCTTTCTTCCACTGTGGAAGAATCCTGTTTTCCTGACCAGTGCTCTGTTCCCAGACATGCTTGCTCTCACACTGTATGCTAATCTCCGAGACAAACAGCTTGGCCTTGCTATGTGCTCCCCTGTAGGGCCTGCGTGCTAATCTCTATCTCTTTGCTCCTTCTGTAATCCGTCTCTTTGCAAACTTTAAGAGTGTTATAGCTTATTTTTTCTGGAATTCCTGTGGGAAAAAATTTTGACATCCAGTTCAACCATCATGGTTTTCCACTGACTTTGCAAATTAGGAGCTAACCTAACCTCCGTGGAAACAGTTCTGTGCTTGTGTGAGATGATCTCGTGAAGACCTCCTGTGGGAAGTATGTATCAGTTTAGTTCTGGATCTCTGGGACTTAACTGTTGTTCTCTTTGCTGCTGATCCAGGCTGCTCTGGTGAGCAGGAGGAGCAGGGAGTTACTGAGGATCTGATGGGTGTGAAGGGAGCTGCTTAGTGCCCTGGGCTCAGTAAACTCATAGAAGAGCAGCTTGAGTTTTTCCAGGCCAGTCCCTGACAACATTAACCTCTTTCGGAATGTCTGCTTTCCATCCCTTTGCACCCAGCAGCTCTTCTGGTTTCTTACTGCCTCTTGGCAGCTCTCTGTTCCAGCCTGATAAATGAATCCTTCCAGTTCTGTTCTCCAGTTCACTAGCCTTTTCATCTTTCTCATCTCTTCCTGGAAGCTCCAGCTCTCCATCCAGGTCACTGTAATTTAAACAACTTTAAAAAAACCCCTCTTGCTGAACCGTGTGCTTTGAATTTTCTTTTGCAGCTACTGTTGGCTGCCCTACCTGCCAGTCTCCAGGCATGCTGTTATATATATATGGCATAAGAGGTCAGAACTTGTGATTGGAGGCAGGAGCACTGGGTGGCTGTCTACAGCCTGTCTGTTAAAGAACAGTGCTGGGATTTTAATTTGTTCTTACAGTAACTGGTCTTCCATAAGAAAATAAAAAATTCCGTCCTAATCCAGATTTATCTCTTGGGCTCTTGCATAGCTGGGTTTGAATTTTGAGCTCCTGAAATTTAAGAAACAGTTTGTAGCTGATAGGGACCACCTTGTCAGTAGGTTATTCTGTGTTCTGCTAGTGGTGCAGGTGATTCTGCTCTGATTTTGAAGAGCTGTTCAGTGGGTAGAGAGAAAATTTGGGATGTTGTATTGAAGACCTGGAGTATCTTCCTAGCTATGACTGGAGTGACCCAGTGTAACCTGTACACTTAATTTGTTTATGGACTGAGGGAATGGCCATCTGGCAGCCTCCTAAAGTAGTGTAAGTATTGGACATGCTCCTGGATAAAGACTCTGAAATTCATAGTGTAAGTGAATTCAGACCTGGTGTTTTGCTGGCAGCCAGCTGAGGACAACTGTATGGCCAAAGAGCTGGGATTTGGGAATGTGTTATGTACAGACATTTCCTTGGTGGGTGGTATAGTGGGATACGATACTTGGGTCAGATGATGTGCTGCATTCTTTGGGGTATGTTGTATGCCTATCCTATATATATATATATATATATATTATTTTATTTTCTTATGAATGTTCTCAGATATGACAGTCAGAAGAACTTATTAGCCATAGGTGTCCCTAGCTTGGGGCTACAGCCTTAAAAGATACCTGCTGTGCTGTTGACTGCAGCCTTACTCTATGTGTTATTTGTGCAACTCCAGCTGGCAGTTCTTTGAAGTGATGTTTTCTTGGCTTCAGAAGCCTTTTGCCATCTTGGGGTTTGCGTTAGCAGTGTGGGTCTCAGCCATCTGAGCTGTTCTTTCCCTGAAAAGATACACTGGTAAAGGGATTGCCTTCGTTTCTACTGACACTGAAGCATGCAAGGGTCAGTAGTCTCTATATGCCATATTCCTCAATTGGAGCCGTTTACCTTCTGCCCCTTTGGATGTAAAATCATTTACAACCCCAGTAACCTTGACAAGTTGCCGGCGCGCTTCCTGCTAGGAGGACCGTGGGCTTTCCAGTTGAATATTCGTCCCTGTAGTGACTTGTTTTTCGCCAGGCTGTCTCATAGCAGCTGGTATTCATCTTCTAATCCTCTGCAGTTTTTACAGTGATTTGCATCCTACACACATTTAGTGCTTTTAGTTACAGCTTGTTCTCATTATCTTTGGGAGGCTCTCCTTCAGTCAGGATTTATTGTGAAGTCTCTGTATTTTTAGGCTGGACTGTGCTGCCTCCGCAGTTAGCTGCAGACATGGAGGGAGGGGAGGGATATTGTGAGCTCTTCCTCTGTGGTGGGGAGAGCTGGTGATTTCCTGGCAGCCTGAATGTTTCACACAATGAATCCTTTCATTATGCTTCCAGGAACAGGGAGGATGCCGGACCAGCTCGTGATTCTGGACATGAAGCATGGAGTTGAAGCAAAGAACTACGAGGAGGTATGTCCCCTGGCTGCCTGCACTGCAGCCTCCCCTTTCCCAGCACTCACATGATGCCATTTGTAGATCTGGGGCTCATGATGGGAAGCTGTTTTCCCAGTGGTGATGAAAGCCTGTCTGCAATGTACAATTCCAGTGAAGCTTTGTGTGTTAGGGGAGAAAAAAAAAAAAAAAAAAAGACAAACACCAACTGAAATTAATTCTCTACTCTGGGAACTGGAGCCTAATGTGTGAATTTCTTTGCTAGGACAGCATGACCCAGCTTTAGGCATAGGCATCAGAAACAACAAGATACGGAGATGTGAAGTTTCCCAAGCCCCAGCAGCGGAGGGCATTTTAGGTTAATATCAGATCCTCCTAAAGGTCAAGTTGTGATGTTACTGTTCTTACCTTCCCAACTGTAAGATGTCCTGGCTCAACAGCCCTGAAATGGCGCCTGTGCGTTTCTAAGAACTGGCAGCGTATCAACATAAAGGTGTTTGGCAGACTTAACAGCTGGTGTGAAATGGGTATTTGGTTTGAAGGCGTGACATTGCAAATAGGCATAAAGCCTAAATGTTTCCATCTTAAGAGGACATAGCTTTCTTAGACCCAAGAGCCAGCTGTGTGGAATAGCAGCTGCTTTGTGGCTGGGACAGTCCTGGCTGGTTTGGATGCTGAATTTTGAGGGCTGCTACTATGCTTTTGGCTTACTAGAATTCGGGGTCAGTGAGCCCCCAGCACAGAGCCTGTGCCTGAGAAAATGAGAGTTCTTGGCAGAGAAAGATTCCTGCAAATGATTGTTGTGTCTGCTGTGCACAACAGCATGGAACATGCCTTAGGGAGGACAGTGGGTAGCAGAGGATGCTGTTTATGGTGCCAGTTAGAAAAAGAAAAATTTCTGAGATGGTAATGCTGGAGTTTTTGTATCTTTTTTGAGCTTTGGGCTAGCTGGTCCTGCATAGCTGAAGTCAGTCTAGAGCACATTCTACGTGGGGAGTAAAAAAAGCACTTGGGATCAGGGAAGAGCAGAGCAATCATTTCACCAGCTGTCTGGCAACCAGCTACTAAAGGATTACAAGATGTTGAAATCTTATGGGATAACCCCATAGAGCATAGGTGGGAGAATTATGGTGACTGCATTTACAGATTCTCTTTAAATACAACCCCACAGCATATTCTGAGTTATATTACTGTAGTACCACCTAGAAGCGTTGTGCCTATGCAGAAAGGTTCTCTTACGACTGTATATCTACATGCTCACTGGTTGTACTGATAAAACTGTCTTGGAATAAAAGTATCCATTATGCATGTCAACGTAGCTGGATCAATGGAAAAGGTCCACAGACAAATGTGGGAAAAGAAGAATTTAGATTTGCAGTCCCACCTGATACCAAACAGATCTTGGCAGCACTGGCAAGCGTCCTTGACTTGTGAAGTCTCTCAGAGGGGCAGACTGTGTTGAGCCTTGTTGAGCAGCATGTCTGCAAAGAACTTAGACTGGTTTAATGTTTGTACAGCTGCTACAGATGTTTAGCCACACTGCTTTGCAGTCTGTTTTCTTTTTTTTTATTCTTTCTCCCCAGGTTGCTGTAGTATTTGTGGGTTTTGACTTGACTGGTTGCTGTAGGGCCTCAGAGGGCAGGACTGTTGCTCAGGTTTCTCTCCTGGAATTGACGCCTTTTTGAGCCTTTTGCTTGTGATGTTCGTGTGCTGTAAGGTGCCAATGACCTGTCTTCTCTCCCGAGTTCTTCTTGTTGAATTGCTGTAAGGAGACTTGATGGAGGGAGTTGAACGAGGGTCACTGATACTACTATCCTGCCTGTGCATGGATACATGAAGTTAGAAGAGGGGTAACATCCACGTCTGGCTTTATAAGCTTTCATAGATCTGGACGTTCTTGGAGCAAACCAACTTGGAGAGTGAGCTGGGTTAGAAAAAGCTAACTGCATGGCAGTGTTATACCTTAGTTCTCTGGGGTAGGAAGGAATAATTTTCTGTATTTGATAAGTAGAAATGAAGGTAGGGAAGAGTGAAAAGACTTTTCAGAGGGCACCAAGAAGGCTTGGTGATCTAGGTTCTTTTCCAGATCAGCTATTCCTTGTCAGTTCTTGGCTACAGTGTGTCTCTTCCTATGCTACAAGAGAGTTAGGCTTTGACAGATCTTTCAGTGGCCCCTGAGGAGTTCAGTGGAGTTGTCATGTCAGTTCTGGTGGTTCAGATGATCATTCTAGGGTGATGGTGTTCCATCATCACAAGTGCTTGGTGGGCTTTTTACGAAAATCCCTTGGAGCAGCTGTGCATATTGGCTTCTCTAGGGATGAAAGAGGTTCCAGGATGTGCATTTCAGAGTGCATGCAGGACTAAAAGTAGCTATCAGATGTTCCTAGCTACACCTATTAAGAGCAGCTGAAAGAATGCAGGATGTAGCAGACGAGCCTTGTTTTTTCCAGTGGAACCTTTGTGGCCTTCAGCGAATGAGGAAAGATGCCCTCCAGGAACGTAGCGGAGCTGGGCAGTGTGGGGTTCGCTGGTCAGTAGAGCTGCCTGAGACTTTGTGTGTGTTACAGACCTGCTGCTCTAGCTTCCTCAGCAGTCTGGGCCATAGGCATGCCTAAACGGGTGCGAGTTTTTCAGCAAAGCCCTGCTGGCAGGTATGTGTCCAGGCCACAGGGTTTTGTCAGTACAACCTATTGGCTAGAAAGCAGCAGGGGTTTAACCTCCCGTTTCCTAGCCCTCCTCACAAACGTTCACCAAATGGACACTGCTGTGCTGGCAAAGCTGTAATATACAGCTCACCTCAGCATAAAAATCCTCAGATAACTGCTTGATGGCTTGCTGCTTGCCAGGATATGTGTGTCATGTGAAGACCCTTCAGTGAAACAGCTGATGAGCTAGCACTGGCCTGGTCACGAGCATCTCCTCAGGTGGGCGCTGACACCCAGGCAGCCGCCTTTGGAAGTGGTGTTTTGGTGATGCCTGCACCCTGTTAGCATAGACCACTGAGAGATGCTGTCCTGTGGCTTATGTCTGAGTAATTCTGTGTGGCTGTGAGACGATTGGTGAGCTGCAGGTGTCCGTGTGCTTTCTGTAGTTCTCTGCAGCACGTCTTTCTTCTGCTGTGTTACTTGGGGACACGGCATCTGGCCTTCATGCCGGGTGCCTGTCACTTCTTGGTAATAGCGGCACATTCTATGCAAGAACCAGAATTACTCAAACTTCATGCTGTAGGAGTGGCAGGAGTTGCAGCTAGCTTCCTTTGAGCAATGTCCTTGTGTCACGGATTTTACATAATGTGTAGTCAGGTTACAGCCAGGACTGGCAAAGGGACACATGTTTACACATCCAACTTTAAATAGCTGCTGTTGTGGACTGCGCTTTCTAATTGTATTTCCTGCGGACTTTTCTTTTTTGGATACAATCCTGTGACTTGTAGGACTGTGGGTTGCCTGTGCTGTGCAAAAATGAAGTCCTATAAACCCAGCTTTTATGAGGGAAGTGTATTTTTCTTTTTCCTTCTTGAACTGGCTGGGTGGCAGCCTGTCCCATACGTGTTCCAGCAGCGTCGCCTGGTGGCTCAAGGCAGGTGAAGCGCTTTGTAGCTGCGTGGTCCCTACCAAGAGCATATGCAGCCCTTCAGGTTGTCACTCTTAAGTGATGAAAGCTCTGAGCTCTTGTGGGTGTAAATCAAACTATTATGCTTTTATTACTACTGGGAATCAGGCTGCTTTCTGGGGCGTGTGGCAACAGTGAGTCTCGGTACTAATATCCTGTGTGCCTATAGAATGGTATCGTATGCAAGTTAGTCACCTATTCTCACTCTGATTTCTATTCACTGGAGGTTTAGTCATGTGGCAGGCTCTTCTACCCACTCCTCAGAAGCCAACTGTAAATAAGCTAACATTAGGCTGAATAAGGAAGAAATGTGCTTGTAGGCATGCTGTGCTCCTCCGTTGTGTAGGAGGGGTAGTAGGAAAGTGTGTTTCAGAGAACAGGTGGGAGAAGTGATAGTGTTTTATGCAGTGGTAATTTCTGGCTTGTAGAGGTGCTTCCCTGGGGGAAGGATGCTCCACATCTGTAGTGTGTGAGGAGGAGTGGTTCAAACTGGCAGTAAAAACCCATGTGGGGGAGTTTTTGGTTTTGGCTCAGTGATTGCCTGACTCTTCTGTTTTCTAGATTGCTAAAGTGGAGAAGTTGAAGCCTCTGGAAGTAGAACTGAGGCGCCTGGAAGATCTTTCAGAGTCCATTGTTAATGACTTTGCTTATATGAAGAAACGAGAAGAAGAGATGAGGGACACGAATGGTAAGACTGTGTGCTCCTTCAGAGGGATGGAGCTCTAAGTCCCCTTACTTCTGCTAGGTGTGTTACTAGCACAGCATTTGGAGATCAAGCCGTTGTAGTGGTCTCTGTCCCTTCTGTTCCTAGTAGGGGAAACCTGATATTCCTCTCCTTCTGAGTCTTGTGTGTCCCACCTCTAGAAAGAATTTCTTTCTCCATCCTGAATGTGGGTTACTCAGTACTATTTAATGTTGCCCACTGACCACAGTTTCACCTTGTTCCCTCTCATTATCCTTTTTGTTCCCTCTGTGTTTACTGAGTACTGGTGGTGCTTGGGTGCCCTTGCCTTCGTGCTGTATGATATCTTGCCTTCGAAGTATTGCACGGGTGGGGAGAGAAAATCCTGGGAACTTTGCCCTCTTGAGGCACGTCCTGTGATGCAGGCTCCTGTACAATGGTATATTGTCTGTTTCAGAGTCAACAAACACCCGGGTTCTGTACTTCAGCATTTTCTCCATGTGCTGTCTCATCGGACTGGCCACCTGGCAGGTTTTCTACCTGCGTCGCTTCTTCAAGGCCAAGAAACTGATTGAGTAAAGGAGCAAGTCCTCCTCCCCCTCCTCTCAGACCCAGCTGGACACCACTGGGACCCAGCTGTGGCCCCCTGGAGCCATCTCACAGATGATACCCACTGACTGGAGCTTTTCTGCAGGAACTTGGACCCTAAAGGGGGAGGGGAACCTAAATGCTGGAGGCAACGGGGGACTTGTGAAATCCTGTTGGATGTTGAGGGTGGGGGAGGTTTTGATGGGTTTGGGTATTCTTGGGGCAGTGATTAAATAAAAAAAAGATGTTTCCACGACAGCTGCAGCAAGTTTTTTGCGCTGTCTGTTCTCCTTTTATAATCTTGGCTTGATGACGTCTCCCATCTGTCTGTGACTGTAGTGTTACTCTGAGCCACTTGACCCTGCTGAGCTCTTTAGGTGCCATGCAGTGGGCACCAGGGCAGAGCGGGAGATTCCCTGTTCTGACCAGCTGGGATCTAAGCCCTGTGCAAATGGAGGTGAGTACAAAGCTATAGGATTCATCATTCCAGCAGGGCCTGAGGATAGAGGGAGGTCCAAGGTTTGGTCCCTGTCGTGGACCTCTGTGTTTCTCCCTGTGGGAGCTGGTGTCTGTGCTGACAGGTCAGGGCACTCGAGCATACGGTGGTTCAGCCTGGAGGAAGGGGAGCCTTGGAAGTAGGGCTTGGGAGCGTGTTTGAGCTTGGAAAGGAGAAGCCTGCTTTTGCTCAGATAAGCTGTCCAGCCTTCGTCCTGCCTTTGCTCCACATGTTTGTCTTGGATTTGCCTCTCTTGTTCTGAAATGGTGCAGCAGCTTTTCTGAAAGCCTCGGTCAAGGACGGCCTTTTGTGTAGCAGACAGGAGGCCTCGGTCAGATACAGTCAGAGAGCAAATAGGAGCAGTTTATGCTGCGAAACTTGGGCTTACATTGAGCTGGAGACTTCTCTTATCTAACAGTGTGGTGTTTATCCAGCAGGCAGCTGGCTGAACCTCGTTTTCTGAGACCTCAAAGCCAAGTGGGCTGCTGCTCACGTGAAATACGAGGGCCTGTACCCTGTGTTGAGCTCTGAGGGTGCAAGGGTGCCTTGCAGGTTGGCAGTGGAGTTGGAAGAATGTGGATGAACTCAGAAAAGCAGTACAGGATAGGAACAGGCTAATTCTATGTCTGGGGGAGTCTGAACTGTGCCCTTAATGTAACTGTTATTCTCCTTTGCGGTACTAGAGAGAGCAAGTAGCTTCTTGTCATTTTCTCAGCCATCCAGATGGCATGATGTTAAATAAGCCAGGCTGGGAAAAAACAGGCAGGTTAACTTCCTGGACTTACTTGCTGCAGTTTTTAGGCAGTGATTAAAATTCTTTCACCTTCCCTGCATTCCTTCAGTGCAAATGGTTCAGCAGCACAGCATTCTGGTGTCATGTGCCTAGACATTTCTGGCAAGGGAAGGGGTTGTCATGGCCCTGGGCCTGGCCTACCATTCTGAAAAAAGCATGGATTTATGATTTCTGACCGGAATCTGATCTGTTGCTAGGAAGGAAATGGTTGTCCAGGGGGAGGTAATGGGAAAGAGGATGAAAAGACGACCTCTCGTCATCTAAATACATTAGTACTTTCCCTCCCCTTTGCCATTGCGAAGTTACTGGAGTTGTTAGTTCCACCGGTAAGTGCTTAGATTGCTTTTAATTTGTTTCTTTTTTGATAAAGCCATATTAAGAATCCACGTCCACTCCTCTGCCCTTGCATCCATTTTATCCTTGTACGTTTTTGAAAGCTGTTACAGTGCAGAATAGCAGTGATGCCACAGGACTGAATTACAGAAGTCATTTGAAGGTAGTTTAAGGTCCTACAGTTTGAAGCCTGTAGATCTGTTAAGGTTCTGCTTTTGTTTTTATATAACTTGAAAAGACAGTACAAGAAAGGGGCTTTTCTAGTCTTGTCTGTTTTGATATCCTCTCCCCGTCCTTATCTGAGTACAAAGATATCTCAAAAATGGTGGTGAGGCCTTAAGTTCCCCAGGTGACTGTTACAGTGTCATTGTTCTGGTGTTACAATTTGATCTTCACTGTACTGGTATGGTTACTGGGGAGCTGGTGCGGGGGACTGGTGTGGATTTACCTGTAATGACTGGTTGGGGGATTTTTGTCAACTTTCTCAAATAAAATTTCTTTGGGGAAAACCAGCCCACCTCAGTTGTCTGTGTGAATCTTGTCCTCTTACGTGCACGTTCCTACCAGCTGCTATTTCCTACAAGCTGATCTGTCGCAGGAAGCAGCAAGTACACAGACACCCACAGACACCCACCATCACCACTGCCCCCACAAGCCTTTCAGTTACTGTAGCAACAGTTAATTTCTAAAGAATTTGAGAATTCTGACCTGGGAAAGGTACCAGTTGCACAGACTTCTCTGTGAGTGGCACCAGCACAGCAAGCGAGGTGTCTCTAACACAAGTTACTGTTGGCCTTTCTTCCTTCCACTTCTTAATTATATCCCCTTATGTGGAAGAATTTTGAGGCTGACAGTGAGAGGGGCTGGCACTCTAGAGATCCAGTTTTTCCACTGTTGGCTCCCATGTAAAATTTAGTTTATTAAGACAAATGGAATTACTTTCAGTTTTGTGCTTTAGAGGAAATTTTACATTGTTGCAAAGATGAATTGGTCCTGTGTTAGTGGCAGATGCTTCCTGAAGAGAGTGGTCAGGTATTTACTGAACTGCTCTCAGATCTCCGCTGAGCCTGTGAGCCTTTCGTCACGCAGCAGTCAAGTGAGATACGCCATGTAACAGGACTGGGGGGCACATAAATGCTACGTAACTAGTAAGTAGTATTGGGGAGAATTTCAAGAAGGGAGATTCCCAGATCTTTGGATAAGGATTAGCCTCTGCAAGTTCCTTCCCGGATGAATATTTGAGCGTGTGGAATTGCACAGCTGTTCTCATGCGGTAGGTTGGCTAGGTTGGTGGTGGGTCTGAGCTGTTCTACAGCACTGCGGATGCAGAGCCTGGTGCCTTCGTTCCATTTTACTTGTGGGAAATGGGCTAAAGTTGAGCTGTTGCAGATACTTGGGTCTGAGCCCATCTTTGTGTGTGACAGATGCATCGCTGGCAAATCTATAATTGCCCGTAGCAAACTGCATCAGACATTTCCAGCCTCTTCCACCCACTTGTCAATGTGACTAACGATTTAATTATCACGCTACTTGACACAGCGCGTGAGCATTCCTAAGTAAGGTATATCTTTGCATATTCCCTTCCCCCCCCCCGCCCCCCGCTATGCCAGTGTAGGCTGCACCCTGTACAAAGTTCCTGCTGCAGCTGCTGTTCACGTGCATGCATGAGGGGATGAGCATTTTACACACTCTGCTCATTTCTTACAAGCTGCTCAGCTATGTGAGAAATAACGCAAGCCTATGTACACCTGTGTTGTCTCCTAACTAGTAGATTTTCAACTCAAAACTAGTTTGGCAACTGGTTGGTGAGATCATTAGGGGATTCCTGCCCATGCATTTCACATCTTACTGTAGAGGTTTTGGAAAGTAGCGTTGCCTCTCTTCACCCCTGCCAGTTCACATGATGTATTTGTTTCTCTCTCATACCTTTAGTTGTGTCCCTCTGCTGTACTTCTCTTTCAGATGCCTGACATGGCCTTGCCCTTAGTGAACAAAGTCTATGGGAAATTAATTTCCCATATGTTGAAGGTGGTTTGTTGGAAAGGAGAGACCACAAACCTGAAATGGATGAATATTTCACAGGAGAAAAAACAGTCTGGTCTGGTGAAGACTCCAGGAGTTCAGAGTTGGTAGTCTTGTCTCCTGCCCCTTTTCCACCTGAAAAATTTGTCAAGTTTGTGCTTGTTCTTTTTTCCCTCCCCCAAACCACCACTGGTGGTGGTGTGGTGGCTCTGGCAAGCCTGCCTTTCTCTGTGTAGGAAGGTGGAAGGAGCAGAGGATTTAGGAAAACTGCCTGTTGGCATTTCTTGGACCATTTCGTAAACCTGAAACGGGTGAGCCCAAGCTTTTGTTGCAGCACTAAAATACTTGCGTTTGCTCAGCAGTGTTTGTAGGAAGCCTGTTTTGCTTTGCACTGGAAGTCTGCTGCACTGGCAGGAGCTAGGAGTCTCTGTTTCAGCTGCAGCTGAAGCAACTTAAACTTTCTGTAAAATGGCGGCAACAGATGTCTGATTGCTCCTTCTATTGCCAGAGGTCCATGTGGTTTATCACCTTAAACTCAGCTTCAGTGCTTTCAGCTTGCTGACACTGCCTGCCAGGGGACCTGTGGTCTCTAGGTGTCCGTCCCAGTGATCTTTGCTGTGAGGATCATTTGTTTAGCTCATGTTTGGAGAAAACCGCTGTGTCCTGAAGGACCCATCAGACTTGTCGTATTTCAGGTTTTGCAGTAAAATGTCCATGTTGAATGTACATGTAAAATGTTGAATAACTTCCTTTGGGGGCACATTACTCAAAGGTAACAGTAGAACCATGCTCACATTGTTCTGTCTCACTTCTGCGGTTTTCTGTCACTTAGTTTACTTCTATAGCTGATATTTCCGAGGTACTTTTTCCCTGAGCTTTTAAATTGATTGCCTTACATGATCTTTGCATAAGCTGCACCAAGATATGCTGTTGGCATCATAATGAGATGAACTTGGTTTTGTTTCGTTTTATGAGGGATGCTGTTCCTACAGCTGCCACACAGATGAGGCAAGCAGAGGGGGGGGGCTGCTTGTGTTTTCCAGCTATATCCCATCACTGCTCTGGTCTTATTTGCTGCAGAGCTTTACCCGCTAGGGTTTGCTCACCCATACAAGCTGCTCAGTTTTGTATTTCCCCCTGAATCTACTTTGTTTGGATAATATTTCCCCAGGTATAAGGTATTTGCTATACATATGTAACTGGAATCTGATGGTATTGTCATCTTAATTATAATGAACCATGTAGATGCCTTGTCATTTCTTCCTTCTCAGTGCGACCTGCTGTTTCCCTGTCTTAGTAACATAATCAATGTACTGTCTTGACTCTGAAAATTATGACTCAGATCTTTGAACTAAGGCAGAACCTGCTATAATTTGGTTTAAATGACATTGTTCCTACCCTTACCCAAATTCATCCTTCAGTAGTGATTTTGCAAGAGGCAGAATGGCACATTGCCTCTAGGTGGTGAGATTTCTTCAAATGCTTGAGTAAAAAAGTCAAGTCTGAGGTTGAGTGCACATTCTTCAGTCATACTCGAATAAACCCGAGTGGGCAGTGGCTGCTACTTCCCTTAGGGGCATCTTGCTGTGAGAATTACTGCCCTGCTTTTTAAAGCATACTAAAGGCAATGCTCTGGGGTGGCTAAACCTGATAGTAGCTACTACTGTGATCGTTTTATGGAAGAATTTTTATGATACCATAGATAATAATGGGCAAGAGAACTCTACTTTTCAAATCGGAAGAATGAAGATTGACTTTTTCAATTAGTCTTCTGGCTTTCTACAACTGTTCCAGATTCCTTAATCCCATTTCCATGAGATTTTGCCATCTAGATTTTTTTTTTTGTTAGTTCTTATTATTATTATTTGCCAGGTGACATTTTGCCAGGAATTCCCCTTGTAGTGGAGGGAGTGAATGATCCTTAGTGGAATCTGTCTGAACTTTTTCATGCCTTCCTGCAAGCTCCTTAATTCTAAAACCAACATGCTGTCTTTGCTGCTTGGAAGGACAACACCTTGGTATGGAAGTAGTTACAATGCACAACAAATAAACTTTGATGGGTAAGTTACTCGCTTTTAAAATAGGTGTGTATAATGACAAACAGCTGTTTAACCCTCACTGCATTGCAAGGAACCCCACTTGTTTCATGCTCTGAGCAATACAGCATCTTCCAGCGGCAGAGGCACAAAAGCTAACCAGGCTTTGTCATACGTCACTTCAGATGCTGAAGCACAAATCCCTGACATCTCCTGTAAGCATTGGATCACCTGTCCTGAAAAGAACATTCCCTATCGTTCAACTCTGGCCTCCCCATCCGTGGTTGTGACTGCTGAACTTCGAAAACACAATATTGAAATGATGATGGCATGCATCATCTGTGAAGAAAATAAATCACTTACCTAAGATTCAGGTTGCTAATACTTCTTGTGATGGAAAAGTTGCTGTAGCTCCGGATCTAAGGTATTATTTACGAAGCTTTGAGTTTATTTTATCTTGGCTGGGAAGAAAAAGCCATGAAGAGTGAGGGGCACAGTAGGGGATGCTGCGATGTTTAATTAATGGTGTGAAACGTGCATCCACCCCCATCTTTCCAGCAGATCTTTGAGCTGGGGACACCGTGGTGGCGTTTATGGGTCTGTTCTCCCATCAATTATTTTTCAATCAAGCACGTTACGTGTAGCACAGGTAAGCAGAAAGAAGGAAAGTCAACATCCACGCAGTAAGAAACAGCAATGCCTTTTTTTTTTTTGGTACAAATCAGTTACTTCAGTTTTTTAGTAACAAAATAACCGTTTGAAAGCTTTTTAGGAAAATAACCTTGAACTTTGACTGCTTGGGGAGTAAAATCCTTCGACTGCTTGGGGAGTAAAATCCTTCCCCTGCGAGTGCTGAGGCACCTGAGGTGGCGGCGGGCGGCCCGCACGCGTTACATGGCTTCAGGCACCGGTTTCAGCCGTTCGGGGGCCGGGGCCCGGGGGAGCGGCCGGGCCCGGGGGAGCGG
>JAVJGJ010000037.1:49939638-49953057 GCA_035590215.1 Microhierax caerulescens | reverse complement strand
GCATATGAATAAAATGGTGTGAATACACCGATTTTAAAATATGATCACACTTGAAATCGGTTTTCATGGAAGAAAATGTCAACAACAACTTTAAAACAACATCCTACATTTAATTCACCTTGTAATACTGATGCAATACGTATTTTCTTCTAAAACTTTTCAAGTTTTTGACCTTTAAAAAACCTGCACACTTAGACTGTCGAGGTTTAACCAACTTGTTGCAACACAATGGCAGCTATTGATAACGCTACTTTCTTTTGCGGACAAAGATAATGTTCCTCATTACTGTATCTATATTACTGGTATATAATAATATATATATTACTATATATATTACTGGTCAAGTGAAAAGGCAGCGGTCTTCTCCACTTGCTGACTATTAATTAAACCATTCAGGAAAACAAACCAACATGATAGATAACAAAAAAGTATGATACTGTTACAGTATCCTAAACATTTCTGATAACTTAATCTTGCAAAAACTTTTCTAAGATATTTCTGTTTTAACCAATTTGATGGAGTGCAGATTTCTGTCTAACTGCTTGCCACCAGTTATTGACACAAAATACACTTCAATAGTATTCTTATTTCTTGAAAGTGTTTGGGGTTTTTTTTGCCTCAATGTAGGCGTATACTAATTTATACTCTTGCTTAAATAAGCTTGTATAAGTTAAAAAAAAATCCTGACATTCAAATGGTAATGTTAAATACATATATATCTATCAGTCAATGAGAATAGCCTTTCATTGATTAGTAAAAATGAATGCAAAGAAATGTTTTAAAACTGTGATCTAAAAATACCAGTCTCCCATACCAATATCGATAAGAAAAGTATTTTGAGATATTTTTTTTTTCCTCTTTCCCACATGCATGCTGACAGCTTGGAGGGAGGGATGCCAAGTCATTGTGACTGTGGTCATACAGTTTAGACTTTTTCATGAATGATTACAACTTAATGAGGTCCTTTCTCAGGTTCATATGTATTCTTGCAAATTGCCTTTGGAAAATATACATACTGTTTTCATAGGAATAAAAAAAATAACCTTGGCTTGAAAAAAATAGGACTACAGTTTTCATTCTGTAACCTTTACTTGAATCCTCACTTGAGGGTTTGACATGCAAGGATGTTTTAATATTAAAACTGCACTTTCTATATAGGCACAAAAAACAGTAATTATACTTTCAGGAGCTCAGTAGTGTGTTCAGCTGAGTTTTGCCAAAAATGGGATGCATGTTTTCAAACTGAGTTTTGTGCTATCTTAAAATCGGGCTTTTGAAGCCCAGCACTTCTTTTAGTTTATGAGTACTTTTATGCAAAGTCTCTGAGGACAAAGGTGAAAGGTGAGGATGGTTGTTGGTCCTTGTTTGGTATTTCTGTGTACTTTTATGCAATGGTTCCCTTTATTTTAAAGATATGAAAACTAGAGCTGTGATTTTCAGCACTCTATTGTTTGTTCTGCTCTGTTTGGCAAGAATGAATAATTGTATTTGAATACTTCTGAGATGCTTAAGTGACATGACTAACATGGATTTGCATGTCAGTAGCAGAAGGAGTTCATGTAGTAGAACATTTTATTATTATATTTGTCCTTTAGCTAATGTTGCTTTTAGTGTTAGAGAAGATGGACTGTCAAAGAAATGCCACTTGTATATGAAGTAGATAATATATTGGTTCATGTTTTCCTGGGGGTTCATTCTGTGGTTTTTGGAGCAGCCCCAAGAAAGTGGGATTGTCTGTGGTGTAAAGGGCTGTGATATAGTCCCAGTGATTTAGTATAATTATTGGTAACAAGTATTTGGCATAATTGTGATATAGATCAGTTGAACGGAGGTGTTCTAGACAGGACCATCTATTTAAAAATCAGATCCAAATCCCTGGCCCCATACTTCTTGTAGTTTGTTGCATAATCACTATGTATATTTCTTGAATTTTCAGAGTGTCTCTTTTCCTCGTACCTGTACCCATGTAGACTGACTTACCTTTATTCTCATTGGAAATAACTAACGAAGTAATGGGAGAAGGATTGCTTGCCATGCCTTTTACGTGAAGGGCTTGATCCTAATTCCACTGACACCATCAGGAGAGATTTAAATTTTTTTCACTTCTTTAGAAGGAGCTGCTCCAGTGACAAAATGCAGTGCTTTTGTGAACAGAGGTCCACAGACAATTTCTACATGAGGCAGCCATCCTAGCCTCTCCTTTTTTAACTCTAAACTTCAGAGGTCGTATTTTGTCTTCAGATGCTTTACACAATTCACAAGATTATTTGCCTGACTCTTTGTTTTGTAATAAATCTTGATTTTTGTGGTACACCAAGTCTGTGTGCTCTAGCTCTTTTGAGCCCAATTTAGTGATATGTATTTTTTTAATACCCATACCTTGTTTCTAGACATTTCATGCAGAACATTAATAAGCTACACAAGATCTTTTTTGTGCGCCCAGTTTTTATGCCAGAGGAAGGTGGTGATGATTAACCTCGTGACTCAAGATTAAGAGAACTCACTGTTGTTGCTGCATTTCTTTGGGAACAGCACTGCCTTCAGATTAATTTAAATTATAAATAGTTATTCCTGAGAAGCAAGTCGCTTAAAATACTAGTTTCTCTGTTGCCTTGAAGCAGGCTGTAGTGGAAGCAAAGAGCCTTGAAAACTTCCCATTTCTGCATGCCAGCTCATGCATTCCTGCAGCAGAGGTCCTTGGACACCAGACGTCTGGGCCAGGGTGTCGGGGAGCAGCAGCCGCTGCAGCTCCTCAGGGGAAGGGTGAGGGTGCTCTCCCCAGCAGGGGTGCCATCCCAACACACCCAAAGGTGAAGAGCTGAACAGAGGCCCTGCAGAGCTGCCTCCGATCACTCCTGGGCCTCGCAGCTGGCCTCCCTGCTGCTGTACTGCATTAGTGATTTGAAGCACGGTGACACTAGCTGTATGGGAAAAGTGTGGTCACTGTCTTTCGCTTCTGTTCTTTGCATTGTAGCCCTCGGCCAGAGGGAACCCTCTGGTGGTGTTGCTGTCCTTGAGAATTTTCCTCCTGAATTGCATGTCTTGTAACTTCCTATCTATGTATATCTGTAACTGCTGTTGCACACTGTTCATATTTTAAATAAAAATACATTTGTATCTGTACATAAACATTACTTTACACATGTTGAAATGATATACTTTTGCATGGCATATTTTCCTTTAAAAAATATGTTTGGGGTGGGTGTGTGTAACGTGCACCCACACATATGCATGCATGCAGTGCTGCTTTGACAGACTTCCCCTTCAGTAACTTTAGGTTGAAGCTGTAGGTCCGCTTTCTCAAGTTCACTTTAGATATTTACATGGAGAGATTTAAATTGTCAAGGAGTTTGGGATGCAGGGAGCTGTCTTTAGGGTTTGTTTTTTCGTTGTGTGTTTTTTTTTTTTTAAGGTGGAGTAGGATGTGGGAAATGGTGGAAATGTATCTGCATTAAAGGTATGTAGCTGTAAGTCACTGCTGTCAATATCAACAATCCTAAGTCCTCTTTCTCTTCCCTCCAGACGGTGTCTGTCAGAAATTTGCAGTAGCTGAAGAACATCTCATGTAGAGGGTGTATTTCCTTACTTTGTTGTTCTGGAACTTCAGGAACTGTGTTCGGTTTTTCTCAGTAACTAGAGTAGCTATAAATTTCTGTGTGGTGGTAGCAGAAACTCTCAGATTTTCCTGTATCTGGGGAGCAGAAAGTGTGGTGAGACAAAGAGGTAATTAACCAGAGCTGCCAGCAGTACTGATGGTTATTCAGGTTGTAATTAAACTGACATGGTGTCAAGCAGCTGCTGGAGTGGTCCCACTGGTCCTTGTATCCTTTCTTCTGCTGCTGTGCCAGCTGTAGATAACTAGTGCTTTTTCCCAAAAAGGTTTTCTGCCTGTTTTGGTTCCTTGTCACTGCGTCTGCATGGTCTGGCAAGTGCCAAGTGCTCGGCAAGAAGAAAGGGGAGAGGAGACTCCAGTTGCTTCTGATTTGCCATGAGACCACCTGCACAAAGACATTCCTGTAGTGCTGCTCTGAAAACCTGAGCAGCCCTGCCTGTATCCAAGCTAACAAAGTGCAGGATTAAGTAACACTCTTCTGTCATTAAGTCATTAACTATTAAAATTTGCTTTTTGCCTGTCACTGTCTAGTGCCTCTGAAGGAATATTCCAGCTGTTTGAAAGTCGCTCCCAGTGCCACTTCACATTGCACTCTTAATGATCTAAATATAAGTGTAACTATCTACATCATCTAAGCATAAAACCAGCTATTTATTCCACTCATACTAGTCTGGGTTTTTTTAATCTTGTCAGCTGTAAGCATACCCTTCTTATATGCATCCTAACCCTTCTTACTTAGGGAGAGGCACTTAACATATAGCTTTTATCCTGCCAACTTTTGTATGGCATTCCCTTTCCAGATCTTGATAGCTGTGTACCACTGGCTGTACCTTAGCTGCCACGTTGTTTTGTTTGTCCCCTGTGCCTTATGCTGTGCTCTTTCTTCGCTCTGTTGGTATTGGACAGTATACAGAAACAGAGGGATTCTGTGTGTCTGGGGATTTAATGGTTTTAAGAATAACATGGATGAGAAACTTAACAGAAAGTAGTTTTCTGGTGCTGTGTTTATTACAGTAGAAATATATTACAAAGCCTGTTTCATGTAACTCTTTGTGCATACATTTTTGTGGCTTTTTCACTTATTTTGCAACTGTTTCTGCTTTTAATCGACTATCAAAAGCAGTGTATTGTAAACTTGCCTGCAAGTTGTAGTGCTACTGTTGGCACAGATCAGCATTTTTCAGCACTGGATTGTCCTATTTAAGAAGCAAGCTTAGATGAATCATATTTTATACTGTAAAATTTTGTCTGTGAAGTGTATCTTGCAAAATCTTCCAGAAGCTATGAAAATATACAAAAAACCCTGTAAACTATAGCCATGGCGTGATTTCGAGCCTTGGTGCACCATTGGCTGTACAGTCAGCTCTGAGCCTGGCAGAAGTCATCCAGCCCGAGGGAAATGGAGGTGAAACAAATGTCTCCAACTCAAGTGAGGCCTTGCTGTGACATCTTGCTGCAGAACCAAAAAATGGGCCTTGATGTGTTTCAGTGATTAATATTCTCCCTGTTCGTGCTTTCTACTGTGCAGAGGCAGAAGTACTTACTGAGAGGATGTCTAAGCACTCTGGACATCGAGGCTTGGGCCAGCATCTTCACTGGGAGGAAAGGAAGGCTTACATTCCCTTCATGTCATAATATTAACCTTTCTTGTTTAAACTGCTGTAGCTGCCTTACTTGATATCATGTCCTTATTAAAGCGCTTTGGATACCTCATACCACATAATTTTACTATTCACTTATACGTCTGTGGGGGTTGTTACATGGACAGTTTGACTTTAGTGATAATGAGCTCTTGTAGTAGCTGCTTTGCAGTGTAAATACTCCCAGCAATTTTAGAAGAGGCTTTTAGCAAGGTCAATTACTGTCCGAGGAAATTGACGTTTGTTTTACTGTGTCTTCTCATCATGTGACAATGGGTCAGGCTGACTGGAGGGGTGAAGATGCTGTTCACACTTTGAAAAGTGCTTGTTTCATTCTTGTGAGCACTCAAAAGGTCTAGAGGAAACAAATATGCATTATCAGTTACAAAATGGATAAAAGTTGCCAAAGACTTTGGTGGAGGTTTTGGGCATATTTTTCGTAGTTCAAAATGTATGTATGCTTGAGCAGCCTGGCTGAAAATATATGTGCTGATTAGCATAACTTTGGAGTAGTTATTAAATATAGGTAGGAACTGTTGTTACTTGAGAGAAAATATATCAGAGGAAGAAAGATGTATTCAGGCAGATAATACAGTCAACATATTGTAAGGTAAGTTTCAGTAACGTAGCAGGTTAAGATATTTGTTGTGCTAAAGATCAATTTATGTGTGTAAACTGGTGTAGGATCTGCAAGATAACTTGGGATATGATAACTGGCAATTCTCTCATCTTCAGCTATTCTCGGGCATGAAAATCTACTGCATGAATTTAGCACTGGATGCTAGTCAGCATCCTCTTTCATGGCTTACTTAAGAGTCAAAATGACTTCCAGCATCCCACATAAGGGGAAGGCATCATTCATCTACTGTTTTTTGTGAAATGATTATAAAAACAAATGTAATGGAGATCAACTGAAAGTAGTGTACTTATAAAAAAATTAAATTTAGCCATGGCATTGGTGGTGGTGTTATTATTTAGTGTTGCATAAAAAAATGGTTGCAAGTACTCAAAACATTTTTGCCCAGGTCATAAAAATTGGTATTTAGGTTTGTAAGTATTCAGAAAATACTTAGGGGCAGTCTAGATTAAGTACATTTAACCTGAAAAGTATTATATGTACACAGTGTTTTTAATGGATTTGTTTTCCTTTGTAGCGGAAGCGATTTTGGAATGCAGAATGTGCACGCTTCCCAGATGAGACACTGCTACAGCTGAAAAAATCAAATGTCAGGACATCAGTGGCTGCTGCTTCGATTTCCAATGCATGGCTTAGGTGTGGGGATGGTTTTCAGAATACTTCAGTACTGGAGGTAAAACGCTGGCTTAACGGTGTAAGAAAGAGATGCAAACTGACAGTTAAACCAATTTCCATTCTTGACTGAGTTATAAGATGTTGCCTTTTTTTGTGTTTTTTCCCAATTAACAGCATATTGTTTTAACTGTCAAAGTAGACAAAAATGGAAAGTAAGGTTACATAAAGAGCATTGTCTTAACTTTTTAGTGTAATTTTCCAAGCTTACATTAATATGTTCTGTTCTAGATAGTGTTTATCAGTTGGAAAATTTCAATAATGCACCAAAAGATGCCAAGTAATTTTACATTTGGGATGGAGTACTGCATTTCCTAAAAAATATGGAACAAAAAGACTCTAGTTTGCTACTGAAGATTTTTTGCTAGATCTAAAGAGTATGTTTGCAATAATAAATTCACTGTAGAAAATCCTACTTTTTGATGACCCATGCAGATGCGGATCTTGGTGTAGATGCTCTTTTGGATGATATATCTAATTATGCTTATTTTTTTATGGTGTGTTGGTCTTGTTGGTCGTTAACAGAGATGTTCAGTCAGCTCTGAGTGAGAAGTGCTCTGTGCTGAAAATCATCTTCAACTAAGTTGCTTTCTGTTTCTTTTTCTGGTACTAAGCAGTCACAGTGTAGCATGGCTTGTGTGATTCAAGAAAATTAGAGAGACAGAGTCACTTCAGTGCTTCTTTCTGTAGCCTTTGAATAGGGCACATGCTTTATCAAGCACGCTCTTCCTGCCCACTTTTGACAATGCTGAAAACACTGGCTCTTGTTCTTTGCAAGGTTCAGATGTGATTCCTGTCATAGCTACAGTAAGTTTATGTTTTCCAAAACAATGAAAATTCAGCTTTTGTGTTACTATTCTCATGCTTTATTACCTTATTCATTATACTGCAGTCTAGTAGAAGATAGAAAAACTAAATTGAAATTGTGCCACTAAGTTGTGGTGGGTGAGTAACAATAGTTTTGAGTATATTACTACATGTTAAAACTGCCTTTAATGTTTTGGTGATTTAATCTGTCTTTTTTTAATATAGTCCTTGAGACCTACTGGTAAGAAATCCAGAATTAAGAAGCATCTTGGACCACTGTTAACATCTGCTGAAAGTGTAGCAGGTATGTTATAACTATTTCATGTTAGTGTTGTCAGCAGATTGCCACCTTTGTTTTGCCCTTATCAAGGTAGAAGCTGGCTCAAAATACTGATTGCTTTCTTCTCCTATTAGTGTCATCAGAAGCTAATTTTGATAAGAGACACAGTTGTGATGCTATTGTGATTGGGCTCCTCTGTTCACCTAGAGTGCCACAAATACATTCTGCAAAGCTGCAGGCGCTTCAGCTATTGGTCTTGAACAGGTGAAAGAAGCATCACCAATGCTGTCTAGTGTGTGTTCTAACAGGAACAGGATATTTAAACTCTCCACGTATTTAAGAGGAAGGAATGTAAAACAACTCTTAGCTGTCTAGATAGAGGGTAGAATTATTTACTCTTCTGCTAGAGACAGACAAGCAGGCATGAGAGAAAATATGTATTTTCTAAGTAAGAGCAATAGAGAGAAAAACAGAATTTTGCCAACATCCTGGTTTCACAGTCTTCTGTATGCACCTGAGTCTGTTTAATTTTGTGATTTAAAAAAAGAGCTCTAGGCATAATAAAGAGGAGGAGGACTTACTGACTTACTCCAGTTCTTTCTCTTTTTGAGTCCAGAGGAAAGGAAAGAAAGGGGGGGCGGGAGTTTCTTCAGTCTTTGTATTTCTACTTGCTTCAGCAGTTGTGCTGCTTCTGTTGGGGTGAAGTAGGTGACCTACTGGGCACCTTTTGTGTACCTTTTAGGGTTCAAAATCACACCTTTCTAGGTTTCTGAAAAAAAAAAAACCAAACCCCACCTCTGTTGCAGGAGGAGATGTGGTTGTGTTTCTCTTCTGGGCCCTCCTGCCTAATTCCAAACCCCCAGTAATTGTCTGACTTCCTGTTTACCTAATAAGCTTCAGATAGTGGTAGGAAATGTAAAGTTCTGCCTTCCTATGGTTGCTAATTCTGTGTGCTCCATGTTAAGTATTAATCGTTTTCCTCTTGCTTTTGTTATGAAAAATTATGGGGAAAGGTATTTTGAATTTAAATGTCTCCCTTCAAAAACGCAACAGCTGTTCTTTGTTACTTCTGAAAAGTTGAATTATTTTTTCTCTTGGGACAAAACTGGAAAGATTACTGATGGAATACTTTTACTTGTTTATTATTCATTGTATAAAGTCAAAGAAAGCCCAATCCCAGAATTCCAAGGACAGTCTTTATTTAAACCACTTAACATTTTAAAAGAGCACGCGTGTGAGAACATTAGGAGGGCTGTGTAGAGGGCTACATGTCAGACAGTCATTACTTGTCTTACTTGGCCAAAGGACAGAATGATAGCCTCCTTGTATAAAAAGAAGTCTTAGCATTTATTGTGGAGAACCAAAATGAAAATAACGCATGCATGTATAAGAAATAGGTGTGAGTTATAATGCTCCAGTATTAAAATCTGAAGCTTGGTGACAGAATTGGTAATTTTTTCCAGTTAAAGAATAGTATAGTTTAATTTTTAAGAATTTAAAATTCAACAAAATTACATTTCTATAAAGATCTTAACACTTTACAATTCTTTTTAATAGGATCTGCTGCCGCTGAAATCTCTAAGGAAGCCGAGGACATAATATGGACCTCTAGTGGCAGTGATTTTTCAGGTGATGAAAATAAAACATTGATTCCAAGGTCACACAGCAAAAAAAGTCATGCCTCCAAAATAGACGAGTCACCTAGCAGACATGATTTATTGTTAGAGGACAGAAGTAGTGAAGGTAAGTTCAAATGCAAGCAGATTTGTCAAGAAACCTTCTCTCAGCTTCAAATGCTGTAATGAAAATACCCTGAGGTCATTCTGACAAAATCATGTGATCTAATTCTATTTTGGTTAAATCAGTTTTTTCATCAGTTTCATCTGAGCGTAGAGTAAGTTCTTAGTATAAATGATGTACAAAAATTTTAAACCTTGGAGTAAAGGAGTGTAGTTTGGCAGATTGTACAACACAGAGTAAGGCATGTCAGTTCGTTTTAATATATTATAGTTTCTTTGTACCATTTCCTTCTCTGTGCTGTGATACAGGCTAAGGTTGTGAACAGCTTTCTCTGCCCACCCTGTTTGACTGGTGATATTGCTGTTTGCATCTACTGACTAGTGTGGCACACTGCAGCTGCAGATAGCATTACACTGTGCCGTGAGTTTTCTGTGCGGTACACAGTATTCCTAGTTTCCCCTGTTAGCTGTATTGTGTGAACAACCATGAGTTTTGTTTTTAGTTCTTGCTTGCTAATTGATGGAGCAGGGGATGACAGAGGGGAGAGAAATTGATTAAAAAGTGCAGCTGAAGACAGAAAGATCTTTACATGTGTACTCTTATATAAGCATTAGTTAGGATATTGTTAGGAAGTAATTTCAATGTGAAAAATAAATCAGGGTAGCTTTGTAATACTTCAGCTATATCTGAAGTATTACATCTAAACTTCACACCCTGATTGTCTGGCAAAGTGTTCAGACACCACTGTGAGGAAATGGACTGACTGATTACCTTTTGTTTTGTGTGCCACCCTGGTTAAACGTGCTCCGTAGGTTTACAACAAAAATTCAAAATTTTCCTCATCTCATCCATATTTTTGTCGTTGTTTTAATGCTGTCATTGACATATCCAATAGTCGTCTTTTGTAATTCCTAGTGATTTTCTTTCCTTCTTTTTGGAACGGAAGGACTGTCCGTTTCCTAGATTGCAATCCAATGCTTACCAGAAATCTTTCGAACCTGCCATTAATACTCTATTGCACTTGTCTCCTGCAAGTATATTTTGCAGGTTTTCATCTTTAATTATCTTTTTTTTTCTTTTTTTTTTTTTTAAGAGAATATCCACAGACTTATTTCTACTCTTCTGAGACAGCAAAATTTGGTTGCTCTGTGCAAATGAAGAAACCCTGATGCATTATGTATCTGCTTGAAGTTACTGAGGAAATCCAGTTATCTCCTGGTTTTCTTCTAAACCCAAAAACATATTGAAAGCAATAGGGAGTAAAAGAACTGTAATTTGCATGCTTTTTCAAGTAAACATCCTACACGCTAATTATAGTATTGTGTATGTATATCTCTGTGTGTGCATATATAGGCACAATTGTAAGTGTGGCAACAACAGCCAAAAAAGTATTTTTAAGTGACCTGGCCTTCCACATGAAGTTCACCTTCAGAAGGCTGTTAGTACTTGAGGGTGACAAGATAAAACTTGGTAGTCTTGTATTTTGTTAAGGAATTTATACTGCTGTCACAAGTTACATGCAGCTTGTCACAGAGCTTCAAGAGACCCATCTGTGCTACCTGGTCACCAATGTCTGTTTACAATTTCCGAAGAAGCTTTCTTGTAGATAGAAACAGAAATATGTTCACGTGTGTGAAAAAGCAGGCAACACCAGAGCTGTGTGTTTATTTGTCTGGGTGACTTCAGAGTTTAGAATTTTGATGAAGAGAACTAGTGATTTGGACTACAGTAACAGTGCCAAGTCCAGAAGGTACTGCTACAGTTCCACAGATCAGTGTGGACACCTGGCACGTTCTGGAGGTGCCTCCTTTCTGTGCTGCCTCTCCCCTATACATGACTCTTTCAATGTCAGAAATGTGACATGTACAAAAGCAAAAAAGCAAACCCAAAAAAGCTTTCATTCCTCCTCCTCTAGACATGCTCATTTATACAAAATATGATGAGATTTTTCCTCTCGGGACCCTGTGGCACTTGGACCTGAAGGGTGGTGAGGCTGCTGTGGCAGCTCAGGCTTCCATTGCCTTCAGGAGATCCTTGGAGGTGTGAGTGGACTTCTGGAGTTGCATTAAATACCATCTGGTTATAAGGATGGTGGAAGAACAGTTCTGCATCTTGTTCAGCATCTCTTAATTTACTGCCATTTTTTTTGTGGATTTATTTGAAAAAACTGTCTCTTCTTTTGCCTGTTTCTATTAATTTATCCTAAACAATCTTCTGATGTGCTTAGAGGTTCGATTTGCAGACCTGTGTGTTTAGCCATGGTGTTTTAGGAGGTGACCATTTTAACTAGCTTTTTCATTTCTCTGTGAGGGTTACCACTAATAGCAGATGTTAACTTACACCAAATTTTCAGCTGTTCCAGGTCACTGTGAGGTATTTGCTTAGAGTAGTTAATTCTAAATGACTGCACTTGGAAAATCCAACACAACTGGGCAAAATAAACCCTACCTAACTAAACCCTAGGAAAACTAATAATAAAACTAGAAAAAACTTACCTCCCTAAACACTTAAATATATTGCCTCTTTCCAGGCAGTGCTTTGAAATCTATTTTTTGTATGTATTTTTTGTATTTTCACAGATACTGTCTGCTAGTAGGATTTAGCTTTTGTGAGGGACAGGATTACAAAAGAGTTAAACATAAAGATCAGTTGAACATACATGAAAAATAACATTGTGTTTTTCCCAAATTTGGGATAACTGAACTATTACTCTGACTTCATGCTTATGAATAATACGTGCTGATTAAGAATAACTCTTTTTACAAATATTTTATTTTAGATGAATTGGAGTTCATTGATTGGGAGAAGGACAGTGATTCCACTGATGGGTGTGACAGATCAGAGAAAGATGATAGCTTGCTGGAGATATCAGACTCGGACTCTTGCACAAATCCTAATTCTCTGCTTGTCAAAGAGGAGAACAATGAACTCTGTAAGGTGAGAAACTGTTTCAAGTTTAAGGGGGGAAAAAAAAGCTTCCACTATAATTACAGAGCATATTCATATTTGATTGCATTTAATTTGGAGGAATGTGAGCATTTTGCTTATCTCTTCAGAAGGAATTCTGTACACAAGAATTTTTCAAGGTATTTTCTCTGACTGTCAAAACTCAAAACCAAGCAGTGCCCCACACATTGAGCTTGATAGAGTTGTCACTGAATCATGGGATGACTGGAGTGGGAAGGCATCTCTGGACACTGTCTAGTCAAACTCCTCTGCTCAAAGCATGTTCACTTGGAACTGGTTGCTCAGGGTTGTGCCTGGTTGGGTTTTGAGTATCTCCAAGGATGGAGACTCCACAGTCTCTGGTCTACCTGTGCAAGTCCTTGGTCACCCTTGCAGTAAACAAGCTTGTTCTTATGTTTAGATGGAATTTGTGTTTCAGTGTTCAAGTGGGTAGGTTTCTCACCAGAGATGTGATGATCTGGATTCTCTACAGCCCCTGAATGCCTGTAGCAAGTTGATGTCAATCAAACGCATTTTCTGCAGTGTGGCGGTGAGGCTGTTAGCCTGTTTCTCTTCAGCACTTTGAGGCCTTAACTATGTAAAATCCAGGTGTTGTGAATAGACCATGTTCTGAGAGCAGTTGTGAGGTAAGGCGATAATTACAGGACTCTCTTTTCAGTGATGAGGATTGCAGAGCTCAGGAAAGGGACAGCAGTAAATCCTGAATCTTACCAGGCAAAATTTGGTACTTTTTTTTTTTTTTTACTGTAGAAAATACAGCTTTATTTCTTAAGAAGGCGTGCTGTATCAAGCATGGAATACATGGCAGAAATGTTGATCTTTGTTTAGTGCCTTACAGTGAAATGACCGGTATTAAGAGGCTCCAGATCTGGCAGGATCCTGGGCAAAGCTAAGGGTTACCCCTGCTGCTGGAGGGCTGGCTGCACCCGCAGGAGCCTCCCCCGCCACCCCGCGCCTGCAGCGCTGCCGGGGGGCCGGGGGCGGCCGGGGCCGGCACCCGCGGGCGGAGCGGAGGGACCGGAGGCGGCCCGGGAGGACTCCGACCCTTCTCGGAGGAGCCCAG
>JAVJGJ010000037.1:49876122-49939188 GCA_035590215.1 Microhierax caerulescens | reverse complement strand
TAGGTATCGATTCTTCAGTGAAGTTAGCGCGAGAGCACGGATGGAGTACGGCAGTGAGTTTTGCTCGCAGGGGAAGAGCCGTCTCCAGTTTCCCGGTGAATCGGCCCCACAGCGGGGTCCTGCTGCCGTGCTGTGGCCGGGGGGTGAAGAAAGTGGGTCTGGACATCACGCGTGGCAGTGAGCCAGGCTGTGGCACCGCGTGCCGCCCAGCTTTGGGCCCCCTCACGTGGGTGTCGGTAGCGGTTTAGCATCTGTAGTTGAGAGTTCAGCAACGGTTACTCAAGTATTCCTCAAGTTTGTGAAGAATTGCTTTAAAATGGTCCAAGTCCTGTGCGGCAGTGTCAGAAGAGACCACGCTGTGCATAAACCTGGGAAAACTAGTTGCCCACGGGCCAGCAGTGTGCCCTGGTGGCCAAGAGGGCCAACGGGATCCTGGTGTGCATCAGGAGGAGTGTGGCCAGCAGGTCCAGGGAGGTTGTCCTCCCCCTCTGCTCTGCCCTGGTGAGGCCACATCTGGAGAGCTGTGTCCAGCTCTGGGCTCCCCAGTTCAGGAGAGACAGGGAACTACTGGAGAGGGATACAAAGATGGCTAGGGTACTGGAGCATCTCCCTTGTGAGGAAAGGCTGAGGGAGTTGGGCCTGTTCAGCCTGGAGAAGACTGAGAGGGGACCTTAGCAATGCATAGAAATATCTTAAGGGTGAGTGTCAAGGGGATGGGGCCAGGCTCTTTTCAGTAGTGCCCAGTGACAGGACAAGGGACAATGGGCACAAACTGACACACAGGCAGATCCATCTGAGTATGAGGAAGAACTTCTTTACCTTGAAGGTGACAGAGCACTGGCACAGGCTGCCCGGGGAGGCTGTGGAGTCTCCTTCTCTGGACACATTGTCTGGAGGCAATCCTGTGCAACCTGCTCTGGGAGAACCTGCTTTAGCAGGGGTTGGACTAGATGATCTCCAGAGCTCCCTTCCAACCCTGACCATTCTGTGATTCTGTAAAACAAAACTGAGTTTTATGCAAGTAGTAAGTTGTTCTGCGTTTAATATAGCAGAATGACTTGCCCCAATGTAGATGGAGAGTTGGATAAACGTTATGAGACGCACTTTTATTAGTAAATGGTGCTCATGAAAGGACTTTTTTGATGCAACCATACTGTAATAAAAGTTTTTAACCCTAACCAGAATAGTTACCAGAAAAGATGTGGGTATGTTTGGAATTTGAGGATGCTTTTGCAGATTTTCCCTTCCCCCTTCCCAGTTGGAGTGCCATGCTGTGGGAATTTTCATGGGTGGTCAGCCTCACCAGTAAACTTTCTTCTGAGAATCTTCTGCATGCAGGAGGGTAAATCCCCAGTGATTGTGGTGTCTGTTGCAGTCTTTGTTTTTCTTTACTTGGGATATGCTGTTTTCCTAGAAAAAATTACAGGCAAGCTGAGAAGTTTCTAAGAGAGAATAGAAAAGCAGTGTTCACTACAGGAGGTCATTTGCTGTGTGAGTATACTTTAAAAAGGCCTGTTAATTTTGTGGCCTATTTCATGGTGGGGGAAGGAAAAAAAGCCTAACGTTGATATATCGTAATTTTTGTGGTATTTACTAAACCTTTGGAACCTAATAGAGTGTGTGGATAATCAAAAGACCATGAAGTTTATTTTACCCCACTTCAAAATATGCCAAATACCAAGAGGTTCTGGAGGCTTAGGATTGCTGCCAAAATATCTTTATGGTAGTATTTACCCATGATAGGAGTGTACTAAGTTTCTAATGGGAAATCTCAAAAGCTGAATAACTTTATGGCTTTTCTTCTCCCTTTATACACCAATACATCTAATTTGAAAATTACTTCTATTCACTGATAATTAACTATGCAGAAAGACTTTGTGTGTTGTTTTGGTATAAAGATTAAACTCTTGCTTATCTGTAGGGAGTGAAGCTACAGTCCTGATTCAGTTCGTGTTCCAAGTCCTTGTGCTGTGTCTTTCCTATCAACTAGTCATCTCTGACATGTAAAACTGCTTGATAGAGGATAATGAGGAAGGCAAGTTGAAGCTGGTCTTGTGGTGAGCAGCTGTTAGCTAATTTTTGGTTTCAGTTCAATCCAGAATTTTTTAAGAAAACATGTGCAAGATAATGACATAGTCATGCTTTTCTTTGTATATTTTTAGGGGATGGGAGAGTTATTTTTTTTAATTAACTTTCCTTTGACCTATAACTGGTTGAATTTTTTCTTAAGGTGATGCAGGACAAAGATCTGGCAAGGTCTGATCCCAGATGGTTTTATTCTCAGAGTTCCTCTGCTTTCAGTTGCCTATGGCAGATACGTAGCTGACCTTTTTCTTGGAGACTATGATGCTAAAACAAAGATTAACCATTAATGTCAATTTTTTGGTATACATGTTTTCCAGAAGAGCACCATGTAATCACCTCAAAGTTGATCTAAGATATTTTTATGCATTGGTAATGACTGCCCTTTGCCAGACTTGTGCAGAGACCTTGTCTCATGGGCTGAAGATCCATATTTTATAAGAATTCTTCACCTCTGAATTATTTTCAGCTTTTAAATGTTTTAATGCTAGGGATTAAATGAAACCAAGTGGTCTTGTAGGTGGATTTATGTCTCCTGCTGTATTACCTCATAAACTGGGGACTTTCTCTGGCCCCATGCACTGAGTAGCATCATCTTCCGTACTCAGATCCCTCCTTAAAATATCTTCTGTAACTTAATCCCTTAAAGTAGGCCAGCATTTTTATGGAGTATATGATTTTGGTGTCCTATAGAGTATGGTCTTTTCTTTTTGTCCTGTGTGTTAAATCTACTTAGCAGTTTCTGATGGGGAGCCAGATTTGCTTGCTTTTTATGTAAGGCAAGTGAGATTTATCTCAGAATGGTATGAGAAGTTTTTGCCCTTTATATTGCTAATGTGTAGGAATTAAGATAGTGTTCTGTACTTGCTATGCAACATTAATAAAGCTTAACTGGTTATCACAGACGCTTTTTATTGCAAAGCACGCTAATAAGCTTGTCAGCTGATCTTAACTTCTAATTTGGCTGAATATTTATCAAAAAACCACATGGTTAAGAGCTTGTTTCCTTTAAATACATATAGCATGGTAATATCCCTAAAGTATCTTGCTGTATGATGATAGACAACTGAAAAAGAGAATTGCCATATTTTATGTTTCAAAACTTTGTTAAATGGATCGCCACTATGTTCTCAGTGCTTTGTTTTGTTACGATCTGCATGCCCTGACAGTGGGTGATTTTATGTTGTTGAATCTTGTGCAAAAATTGTTGTCATGTTGTGCACAAGGTTAATTTTTGGGTTTTCCCAGAGTGAAGAACACATTATTTGAGAAGTTGTTCCTGTACATGTAGGTGTATGTCTTTTACCTGAGGCCTTCTCATCTGTCAAAATAAGGTTCCCTCAGTTGCTTGTTCATGGATTTATTACTTAATTTTGCTTTTAAAAAAATCCCAGCTCTGTCCTTCTGTGGTATTATATTGAGGGAAATTCAACATACCTAATGAAATTCTGAAGAGATCACTTAGAAGATGAGTAAGCCAAAATTTTGTTGTTATTTCTGAGCCTGCTTTTATGTCCTTGCTCTCTTGAACCATTATAATAGTAATAATAACTATCATTGGCTTGGTGATTAGAATTGAGTCTAGAACTATAGTTGTGTAACAGAATTTAAGAGGCTATCTCAAGGTAGGGAATCATTATTATGGCAAATGGAATTTGTGTCATCCTGTCAGCCTGATGACATTACACTGATAAAGGGTGATAATACAGCCATGTTATTGCAAGCACTTATTTTTGTCAGTCCATTACCAAAGGAAGTTTATTAGAAAATATACAAGAATACCCACAAACTTACTATTATTTCTAAATGTGTACTTATAAATGTGTATACATGGAATAATTCACATTGGAAGGGACTTCAGAATGTCTGCAGTTTAACATGCACAAAGGAGGCTCAGGTGCAAGGGCATACAAGGTTGCTTAGTGCTTTATCTAGTAGGATCTTGGAAAACTCCAAGGATGGAGACAGCATAACCGGTCTGGGCAACATCCTTCTTGCTCCCCTGCCTCTCTCCTCCCTGTCTCCCCCAAAAACGGACCCTTACTTTTCTGTGTAGAATACATCTCTTCCAGCATGGCTCTTCAGGCAGGCTTTTTAGGTCAGACCTATTAATCATAAGACTGCAGGTCAGTAGCAGTACAGAAATGCAGTACAGATGCCTTCTGCATTCATATGCCAGTCAGGTGGAATGATTTATACCTGAACTACAAGACAAAGCTGAATTTGTGTACCAGCTGCTTTCTGCTGCATCCCATTTGCAGGGATGTCTCTGCATCTTCTGATCCAGAAATGAAGCCTTGAAGCTTTTGTCCATAGTCACAGACAAGAGCTCCCCTCTCAGCTTTCTGTTTCCATGATTTGCTCAGATTATCAGAATAGCTTATCAGCATGTTTCTGGGTGAGCTGTGGCTATCTGTATTATAACTAGCTTCTCTTAAGCCTCCAGCTGAACAATGATGCCATGAATTTTAAATCAGGGTTGACGATATTAGTTCAGCTAATACGTAACTGGCTCAGATGTTCCGTGCTTTGATGGTTTAAAGTATCTTGGGAAGATTTTTCTTTGTAATTCTGAGACAGGAGTTCAAATCTGAGTGTAGCTGAATTGATTTATTATCCTTCTCAAGACTGATGTAGTCAGACATATGAGTGTCTTGACACTCTTAAGTGTCTTTTTGGTGGTGTAAAAATGTTGCAAGTGCGTGGTGCCCATTTTGAAGGCAGTGTCTTTGGTCACAGTTGGAATACAGCTGCTTGCGTGTATGAGTGTGTGCTCTTGTAGGTGATCCAGAGTGTCACTGAGGTAGCTGTACTACTTTGTGCCTAGTCTGTGAAATTCCTGGATGTCTTATTAACTACGTATAACAGAGACTCCTGTGTACCACGCTCTGGGTGTACAAAATCTAATGGATTGCAGGAGCTCTCTCAGTGACATAAACAGACTTTAGACCTTGCTGTCTTGTGCTGTCATTCTCAGACTGTATCTTTACATTGTTTGAAGCACCGGGCTGTTTGTGCATGCTAATCCAGCCCCTCTGCTATGTTTAACTTAAGGCTTCAGCTGAGCCCCATATTCTTTCTTGCAGAGCTCTGGAAAGCAACATATTTAAGTGCAGCTGACAGCATTGCTATCTCAGCATCCATGTATCGAATGCCCCCCTCTTCGCTGTCTTTCCCCCCCCCTCCTCCCCGCATTTGCCTGGTGTTTTGAAACAAGATTCAAGTGGCCTATGTTAGTTTTCCTGCAGCTGCATGAGGCATCTGCTTTTCCTCAGGTCTGGCACTTCTCTGCAGTGTGGTGCTCTTCACAGCACCACGGAGGGTCTTCGGCAGTACTAGGAAGAAGCAAAGCAGTATGTTTGCCCTGTCAGGGCCCTGACCTCCATCTCAAGAGCTGAAGCAAAGAAAGAGGGTGTCTGTCTCTTGTTGGTAGCCTGCCTGGTGCTACAATGAAAGAGGATACAGGAATGAGCAGAGCATGCAGTGCTGGGATTGCAGTAGTCTCCTCATAAAACCAGAGGAATTAACATTAATAAAGTTGGAGGCTTTTGTCTTGTTTTCCTACGTGTGATGAGGTGCTCTGTCATTCGCCTTTATGAATAATTTGCTAATAGTTTTGTGCTCTGCGAAGAGCTGTGAGGACAGTGAGAAAGCTGCTGAGTTTTGATTGGTCTGACTTTATCCTCCAAACTGTCCCAGGACTTTTCAGGCCAAATTGGAGGAGAGATTGGTTTGAATTTGTTTTAAATCCTTTTTGAAGGAAACGGTGAAAGAGAAGTTTCAGTGGAATACATCGGACCAGTCTTAATCATTTCATGTTCTGCTAAATGTGCTTTCCACAATCACAGTATTTAGGAGACCTGAACAGAGTAGATTGGCTAATGGCTTGAATTCTCTAAAAGCCTTTGGTTCTGTCTTTCTCGTAGGTTGTCGCTTTGTTTTAAAAATAATTTTATGATCTTTGTAGTGGCTGGTTCTGTCACCTATCATGACAGTTCATTATGTCAGGTGAAGGCCTGAGTATAGGAGGGGAAGTAAAATGCTCTTTCACTACCAGGCATGTTTGTTGCATCCAGTGGTGAAAACATTTCTTGTCCTTTTAAGGTACTTAGTGCAGTTGCAGCTTTCACCTTTTCACAAGTGAACCTCACTGGTCTAGGGGTTTGTGGCAGTAAGACAAGACAGACATACACATGGCTAACCTGGAAAAAAACCAAATGTGTAATACTGCTTATAGAATGGCTATTAAGTGAAAATAAAATATTTAAATGTTCAAGGTCATCCAGTTCCTGGTGGAAGAAGTAAAGCGTGAGGTGTACCAAAATCATCCAACTATCCCTGTAGAGTTCATTATCTTTGGAGTTTCTGATCCCTCTTCGCTGAAACAGAACTGTTCCTTTTGTGGTAAGGGTTCATGTGTACTGGGTCTTTGTAGAATCTACTGAATTGTGAAGAACTGGAAATAAATTTAGAATGCCTTAGAAAACAAGAGAAGACCAAAGTTTAGAAACTATTCTATACTAACCCTGGGGTTATTAAAACCCCCTGAGGTTTTTCCAGTGTGTTTCTCCCTGTCTTTAATGGATGAAGATCCTGTATATCTGTGCTTGTTTTTACTTTGCATGGAAGAAGGCAGCTATGTGGGGGGGTTGTTTTGTTTTGTGGGGTTTTTTTAAGTCATACCACTGTGTTTTTCCTTAGAAGGAATGCAGCTTGGTGGTATGGTATGGTATGGTATGGGGAACAGGACATTTATTCCTGGTTTCCATCGCAATGCAGAAGTGTGTTGGATAGATAAGAGCGGAGCAAATGGGGGCAGAACAAATGGAATAAAACTGAGAATGTTTATAGTAAACCTTAAGAAATTTGGAGTTAAGAAATTCGTTGGGCGAAGAGATTGGCTTTCTTGGGGACAATGAGATGGGACTGGGGTGGGGTAAAATATGTGTCTCATATCCAGTTTGGCAGGGTCTGTGTCATGTTTTGTTGGTATTGCTTTGTGATAAACAGTTTCTATACAAACCTCTGAATCATCTGTAGGTGACAATTCAGATTTACAATTCTTTTGTTATCAGGACACTTACATTCCAGACTAATAACACTGGTGACTGATTAACCCTTTCTGTGGAGATGGTCTGTAACTCTGTAATTGTAACATGTTAAAGAGAATTTTGCCTGTTCTGCAGGAATCTGTTGGCATACTGTCACGTATATGCCAGCTGCATACAACCCTGGTCCTAGACTTCCTCCCTGCTCCCACCACCCCAACCCCCTCCACCCCTCCCCACAGCCCCCTCCTTTAGTGTATCACTGTTTGTCTTCAGACCGGTGCAGCAGTCTTGACTATTTGATACTTTTGCCTTTGTCCTCGGTCTCTCTGGCAATGGGCTCATCAGTTGTTACTTCGTATGATACCTCTCTCCCACTACTCACAACTTCAGCCCAGCTTTATTATTCCCACTTCCTGGACGCATGCAGCAGCTGTTGCACCTGACTATTGATTCACTGCTCAGTCCCAGCACAGTGACATACTTTTTGACTCAGTCCCAGTCATTCTCCTCCCACACTGTCTCCTCTTCCTGGCATGGTCGCTATTTCACTTGCTTGTCCCCATTCACCCTTACCTGGTTATTGCTTGGTCTCAATTCACCAGCTCAAGTTCTCGCTTGCCTAATATAACTACTTAGTTCTGTACCACCAGGTACTCTCATCTGGTTGCAACTCTTCAGAAATGGTGGCTGTGGCAGCTTCTCATGTAAGGCGTCTCACCAGTGCAGTGCTGTTGTGGCAGCCTCCAGTGTTCTGCACACAACAACTCTTGTTTCTCTACCTGTATTTTTCTCATTGATATGCCATTGGAGGAAAGCCTTGTTCTCCCTTTGTAGGGATCCTGGTGAGGCTGCTGGGAAGCATGATGCTTCTGGGAAGAATGACATATTGGTATTTTGTAGATGCTTTGACACCTTCTTGTGCATGGGAAAAGGGTCATTGATGCTAAGTGAGAAAAGTAGATTGGAACTGGCTTGCCTGTGAAGGCAAACATGATGGATGGGCAGAGCAGCTTCATCCTGACATAAAGTAGTCATGGATGAGAAGGACTGAGGTTTTTGTTGGGATTTAAATACTCTCAAATGCTGCCAAACACACTGCAACTTTAAAAATCCATGAAGTTTGCACATCAGTTGTACTTTGGGATATCGGTTTTGGTCCTCCCATTCACAAAAGATAATGTGGGGTAAAACTAGAAAGGCTTCAGATCAAGTTGGTAAAAGTAGTCAGATATATGAGATGTTTTCTGCATGAGAAAAATTCTTTAGAATAGAAACCTTCAGCCTCAAAAAGAGGTTGCTGTGGAGAGGACATGAAAGAAACCTGTGAATCACAAATAGAAGTAGTAAACAAAATGACTAGATATTGTATAGAGTTAGGAGACATCAAGTGGAAGTAGCAGGTTGATTCAACATTAAAAAGCAGTTTATTAATCCCACCACATGAGCTGCAGAGCTCCTTGCCACGGGATGATATGGATGCTGAAAGATGGCATGGGTTCAAAACTAATGGGACCAACTCACGGAAGACAAATCTGTTAAAGATTAGATGCAAAGATCTTGCCTCTAGTTGAAATCACAAACTGGAATCAGGGAGACTGTTCTGTGGCAGCATTGCCACGTGCTTGTCCTGTTTTAAACTCTTCCCAAAACATCTGGCACTAATAATTATTGGAAACAAAAATCAGGGTGCTAGAATGATCCTTGGTAGATTCCCCTACAGCTATACCCGTGTTTACGTGCTGTGGGCTTTTCAGTGTGTATGAATTCTGTCCTCTTTCCATCACCACCCTTGGTGCTTTCTCTGCAGAGTAATTGAGATGTCACATACCAAAAAATGATGTTGCAAATGGATGTCCACTTGGTGCAATGCAGTGGGTACCCTTTGTAGCTCTAGTTCTCTACCACCTGCTGCTCTGTGTGGCTTCTGCAGGGTGTTTTTTTTGTGTGGTCTACTTCATGTTTACCTCATGTTTTTAATAAAGCTTTCTGGACAGGCATAGTGATGGAGAGGAGCCTTTGAGATGGCTCAGATTTTGTAGAGGGTTGATGGCTGTAGCCAAACTTTTCTAGAGAAGCATTTAGTTTCCCTGGAGTGAGCTGGCAACAGGCTTTGCAAGCTAAGTTTCTTTAACTCGCTTGATTGCATGAGGGAGAAATGCAAAGGTAAGTTGTTTTTTGTTTGTCTTTCTTTTTTAAATTGAAATCTTTCATTTTTATGACAAATTGAAAAGCACTATAGTTATCTTTTTTAAAAAATAAGCATTTGTTGAAGTACATTTAAGCATTGTGAAATTAAAAAAAAACAATCAGTGTTGCTTACTTCCATTGTGAATCTGGTCTGTTCCAGTAATAAAGTGATTTGTCTAGGATATGAAGCACTTCTCCCATTTCAAAAGATTCTGTATAACTAGCAGTATAAATAGTGTAAATCCACAATACTCAACTTTATTTCTGCTGTAAGCAGGGTAATTGCAGCTCCATTTCGGGGCAGGTATGTGAATGCATTAATGTATAACGGTGAGGGCTGAAACTGGAAATGGGTCCATAATGCTAAAGTAATAAAACAAAGCGTTGTTCATAAACTGATGATGCAGAATTGTTCTATAGAAGGTTCATCTGGCTCGGGTCCTGAATTATAATAGGGTAGAGGAGAAAAGTGTAAGACTGTTAAATGTTGTGCAGTGGAAGGAGGAGAATCTCTTGCAGTTTAGGTGCTTTCTAAGCACCTATTAAGTCTGAGAGACATTGTGAATTTTATCCTTCAGTAGCTAGCTCAGTCCCTTTCTGAACCAACTTAGGTCTCCAGACATTTGGCAAGGATGGATACACCAATCTAATAATGCAGTATGTGTTTACGACAAAAAGACCTTTTAGTTGTGGCAATTGTAGATAAAGCATCGTATGTCTTTTGCTCTGTTCTTTGCAGACATGTACAGGGAAAAGAATGAATAATATCACAGACAGTAATGTAACAGTTTTACAGAGCTGCTTGTAAAGCCAGATTATATAGCTGTATACCAGGAAGCTTCAGCAATGGTGAGCTTTGGCTAGTGTGTTCATCCTGTGCAGGACTCAACAGGATCCTCCTTATAGTGGTGAGATACTTGTGGGCGTTGGGAGGATAGAAGAGTTTTTGTATGGTGTTTATTTACTGATTTAGAAAGGAAGGGTGAAGGCAGTTCTTTGCACCAAGAAAATTTGTCATCAGCCTTAGCCTGTAGTTATTGGAGGAGGAGGTGAGGAAAGAAAATGTTTAATTCTTTTACATAGTTTTGAGGTTTAACCAGCACACTGTTTGTGGAGAAAGGATGGATGAAAAAATCCCAGGTTATGTAGACTTTTCAAAGAGTATAACTTTAGGATGAGGAAATAAAATAGGAAATAATTGCCACTCTCGCATGCCTAAAAAGCAATGAGCTGGACAGCAGAGAAGATTGTCAGTTTCAACAACAACAAAGTCAGTGTTTTTACAAGAAACAAGTAAAAAAAAATGCAGGAGGATGATTATCGCCATCTACTTGTTAACCTTTAGATGCACTTGAGTCTTGTTTTCCACATTTTTTTCCACCATGCAAACAGTAGAGCTAGTTTCTTACATTATTTTTCACTTGTGGTTTGCATTGCTTATAATGTAAAGAATCTGTGATTGCTTTTCTTTTCTGTAAGAGCATTTAATTGTTAAAAACTTAGCACTAACCACAGGAGGGAGTTGTGGGGGGAAAAGTAGTTAAGTGGGCATCAGACAGGGCAGAGAATTCTTTTTTTACATGGTTTTACTATTTTAGATAAACGGTTCACACACACATTGATGCATTGTTAAATCTAATTAGATTAGAGGAGAAACTAGGTCCAGGAGAATATCTGGTTCTGTTTCATCAATGTTTAAAAAAACCCAAACAAACAAAACAAAACCAGAACACCAAAAAAACCCAAGAAAGGTGAATGCATCATTTTTGTTAATAATGAAGATGCTGAGTTGATTAATCACTTTTGTATATGAGTCTAAGTGAAAAATGTTGCATATATCTCCTTGTTTTGCGTTGTGGATGATGAGTGTAAAATATTTTAGTTAAACATCATCATAGTTCATTGCGTTGGAAGCTAAGTGGAAGAAATAATTGGTGAAATGATGGAAAGGAAAAGTACAATGTGATTTTATGTAGTATTGGAAGGTAATGTAACTTCTATGCCATGCTTACGCAGTGCAAGTCACTTTTTGAAGACAAGAATTACATTGATGTGGGGCAGGGGCGGGGGCGGGCAGGGGAAGCTGCAGTATGTTATTATGAAGTAGTCCACATAATTTTTTGTTGTATGTATAACTTCACAACTACCTTGAGCATACTCAGGTTGGCATTTCTGCATGTTCGATGCAGAAGTTGCTTGTTGTATCGTGACTTCAAAAATCTGATTATGAGGAAGCAAAACTTTTAAAATTCTCTGCATGTGAACTGCATGGTTTTTTAATGCTACTCAGCTGTTACTTAATTGCCATCAATTAATTTGTAAGCATTTTCGAAATGGTGGTGGAAGTTTTCTGTCGGCCTTGTGTGCTCCAGACCCCCTGAACAGTCTAAAGTAATAATATAGACAATCATTCAGCTTTGACTCAGTCATGATCTTTATCGTCATCACAGCACCAGAAAAGTAAGACTACTGGTGATATAATGTATAGTGGTTTATTTTCACATTTTGAGCAGGGAGACATGATTTAAAGAGACCACTGAATGCTAATTTCTGTTGCTTTGTTACCATGCATATTTTAAATGGAAGAACAGCAAATGGATTTAATTTTTATGAGATCTGCAGCCAGTAGATTGTAAAAAAAAAATTGCATCTGCTTGTTAGCAGCACTGTGCTCCACTTTTAAGAAGAAGAAAGATGATGATGTAGCTTACGTATTTTTCTGAACTAGAATGAACTGGAATGAATGAATGAAATGTTCTGAAGGAGGTCTCCAAATGTTGGTAGTATTGTAGGATTTAACTGCAAGAACAGTGTCTTTCAATGTGTTTTTTTCCTCCAGCACTGTGACTTTCTTAAAACGCACTTCATTGCTCAGGCTCTTGAGCTGGCACAAAGTCACTGAACAGAGGTTGCGGCTTCCTTTTGCCTTTCTTGGTGCAGGTCTCAGCATAACACTCCTTAACTTTTCTGAGGTTTCTTTAGGTGTTGCAGCACTAACAAACCACAGCGACTGGACTGGAAACCTATGGCTGGTGACCCACCTGTGGTCCCTTCTGATTACTTTCTTTGCTGACATTAAAAATATTGAGAAGTTCTCCATTACCAGACCTCTGCAGGGTTTGGTTTAAAAGTGATTGGGCAGGGTTTTTTTCTGGAGAAAGATCCATCAAGCTAATAAGTCAAATGCTGCTTACTTGGGAACTTTTGGAGTGGCAGATCACTTCACTGTGGAGGAATATATCAGGAAAGAAATATTCACTTGCTTTGTACTTTGTACTTCTTTGTTTATGCATCTCATATAGGCTACTGTACCAGAGAGAATGCTGAGTTCAATGTGTCTCTGGCCTGACTTGTTCTTGCTGTTCTTACTCTTGTTTCCTTGATCTCCGCAGTTTTTTAATTGCTACTTTATTGTGCATTTAAGTCCTCAGCTTCCAGTCTGGTTAGCATGTTATCTTACATGGCATTATGCCAGTGTTTGTGGGATATTAAAGCAAAAGGAAGTTCTGGTTTGCTGTTTACATCTAAAATGCAGAGCAAATCTGATAGGTTACTTCTATTTAGTGAAACTGAAACTTCATACCTGGTGCCTCAATCTGTCTGGTAGGCGTTAGACCCTATATGCTCGGTTTCTAAAATGAATAATGCTTTAATTTTTGCTAGATAAAGCTAGACTAATTGCATGCTTAGAAATATACACAATCAATGCTACAAAAAGTTAGAAAGGAATTCCCTTGTTTGGTTTTATGAGCTTAACTATGTAATGTAAAGAGAGGAAATTGTACTGTGGAAAATCAATACTTGATAAAACTCCTTAAAAACACACAGAGGACGTAGTAGGGCAAAGTAGTGCATAATGTAATGGAAGCATGAAACTGAAGAGAAGAAGGTAATAGTTATGGATATATAGGAATTAACAGAAAGTGAGAATGAAATTAGGACTGAATAAACCAACTTGAAATTTTATTAATGTATGAGTACAAGTCTTTTTTAACAGACTGTACAACTGTAGAATCTAGAAGCCTGATGGATTGTATGACATTGTTACTGTGGTTAAAATGTGGTCAGTACTACAAGTGTGTGCGTTTGGTTTTAGAAAAATACGTCAACCTGCACTGGCTTTTGAAAAAAGAAAAAAACCACGCATACACACCCACACACCCCAACCCTAAGCTGAATTGGTAAAAATAAAAACAAGTATCTAGAAGTATGTTCCCATATGTAGGTGGCAATTAACAGCATCTTCTTCACTGCAAACAGTAATAACTTACATTTAATAAATCGAAAAGTCTTGAGTTCTGTTGCATCGTCAGATAGGTGCAGTTTGTCTGCCTCTCTGCATTTATTGTAACCACAGATCACGTAAATCCTGTTGTGTGCTCCATAGGTAGCTAGACATTTTTCCCTTTCATCTGTTTTCTGTGCTTTTCATCTGGTAATAAAATTTCCAGACCAAAGTGTTATGAGGACCAACGGATCAGGTGTTATAAACCAACAATAGAATTAAAATGCTTTGACTGTGAATATTCCAGACACTCAGATGCAATGCTGATTTAATTCTGGCTTTATCCTGGTTTTTATCACTTATGGATGTGATTGTATCTCTCATTTGCTGCTGCTCCTCGGAAGTCATGTTTTTATGCAGCTTCTGTACTTAGACTTACTCGTTACGGATCTGTCCTAGATTCTTTAACCCTCTAAACAGATATTTTAACTCTGTTTAAAATTGGGAGAGGAGAAAGTAGGCTAAAGTGTTAGATTGTCAGGTTCTGCAACATCACTGACAGTAAGTGCTCTTAGCTGTATTAGTAAATGACCCAAATCTCAAATGATTAACTTGACACATTAATGTAGCTACAAGGTATTGCTGTTCTTCAGTATATGTCTTGTTTACACTTGCTTTTAAGGAGGGTGACCCGTCAGTTATAATCTTCCTTCCTTTAATTGACAAACAGTGTTGTATTTAAGAAAATAAAAGTATTCCTCTCACCTAGATGTATTTTTCCCCCCACCTGGCAGGTATGTAACTAGCTGTAGTTGTGTGCTGTTGTGGTTGCTTTCATATGTATATAGCTGGATGGTTAGAGACACATTCATGGTTCAGGATTCAACTGTGCTTTGAAAATGGGGCTTTACCATTAAAATTATTGGTGGATTGGGGTTTTCTTTTGTATGTTGAATAAAAACATAATGTGCTTTAATTGAAAATTTAATTTAAACAGTATGTACTAAAGTCAGGGAATGTGTTACTGTGGGTTTGGCCCTGGTGCAGCTAATTGCATCCAATCACCTGAGATTCCCTAAACCGCAAATGAAAATATTCCAGGGATTAACAAACTGAAATATTTCATGTTCCAGAGAGGTGAGGTGGTTTAGAAGAAGGACAGTGGAGCACAGGCCTTACAGGCGTTTGTGTTCAGCTACAAAAATAGAAGGACTTCTTGCTTTATCTTTTAATTGTAAGAGACCCCAACTCTTTTTTCTTTCTCTTTTTTTTTTCTTTTTAACATCCCATTCACAGTCTTGAAGGGTGTAAAAACGAACTACCTTACTGAATATTTTAACAATACAATAAAAAATTAATCTCACCCTGTTTGAACTAATAGTCCTGTGCATTTGCTTAGAGGCTGTAAACCACGCTGCGTGTCAGGAAGACAAGTAGCCTGCATGACTGTGGTATGTGTGTCACATCCTGCCCCCAACTTTGCCCTCCTTGGAGGCTCTGGCAGTCTCGCTGTGGTTTGCCCACTATCCAGCTGGGAGTGGCTCGAGAAAACTTCTCCAACCTGTGGATCTGGTTCTCGAGCAAACTTATAGACTTAACAGTACCTTGGTGCTCCTTGCCAAGCCCAGTTAGGAGAGAGGTGAGGGTACTGGGGCAGGCTTTCAAAGTTTGGTGGAGAAGTCATCTGTAATGTTGTGACAAATTTGTGTGTATTCAAAGCATGTTGTGTGGAGATCACTGTGGATTTTTCTCTCCTTAACAACCCAGACAACTCCTTTGTAAACACGGGACTACTGAAGAGCTCCCCTCTTCTGTGAAATCTTCCCCCCATCTCTGCTGCACCAGTAGTGTTTCTGGCTGTGCTTGGAGAGGAATGGGCAGGTAACTGCTCTGACGTTAGATGCATACGGTGTGAATGCCAGCACATCTTTGTTAAATAAATATGATCTGCTCCTTCCAGAGGGTTTTTTAAGGATAACCTATCAAGTCAAGGCATGTCTTTGGAAATTTACGTCTTGATATGAATTCCCTGTCATCTGTGTCATCAGCAATCTGTGCATTTCTTATGTGAAATACATTTCTTATGTCTTTTTCTTCTTGAAGTTACTTTACTCTGAATTCACTTTCTCTCTGCTGATTTCTAGGTGGCCTCTTTGGTCTGGAACCTGACCATAGAAATACAAGATTAGAAATTATCTCCATTGCTGTTTCTCTTGCTCTGTGGAAATTTTCACTTATGTCAAATGTTGTGTCAAATGATCGTTGTTTATAGAGAGCCTTTAAATTATTCAGTCTTCCAATAGTCTCATCCTCTACTTTGTCCTGATGAACAAAGTGGAGTTGTTTTCCATATGTGAATGTATTCTTGGTGTATCCCATAGAGAGGCAAAAGAAAATGGTAAAGAATTGTATTTTTTATATCTCCTTAGATTATTTTTTTTTTTTTACTTTAGGATGCACTTACTCAAAAAATGGCATTTTGAGCGTCAAAAAAATGTATCTACAAAACATCAGACACATGACTTCTTTCTCATTATTTTTTTTCCATCCTTGGCATGCAGACTTACTTTTCCCAGTGTTATAGTATTGGAGGTAATACTATTTTAGCTTAAAAGGCGTAAGCAGAGTTCTGGTTGGAAGAAAAGAAATTTTGAAATTATATTACGTGATGCTAAACAGGGACTACTAAAAGGGCCTAATTGCTTCCTATATGAGTTTTATTGTCTCTTTGGTTAGCACATAGTTTATTTCTGTAGTCATAACAGCAGCTTGCTGTATGTAAAAGTCGAGGTGAAAAATAATCAGTGCAACTTTCACATATAACACAGGTTTCCCATGTTGCAAAGACTGGCCGGAGATGTGGATTATCTCCTAGATCCATGTGTTGTGTGTCTCATTAGAGAATCTGTAACTAGACAAAAATGTTGTCATCTTTCAGCTGTTGAGTGAAGGGTGGTGGAATGCTGGGTTAGCTATTTGATGTAGCTTTTCAGGTTTGCACTGAAATGGTGGAAGCAGCTTCAATGGGGTGTCCAGGTAGGGAGCACGTTTGCATTACTGTCTCCTGTATGTCCCTTTAGTGGCATGGACTGCGTGCTATAGGCTGAGGATGTGTGTGCAGAAGGTAATGAGGATGAAACTGGATCCATCTTCCTGTTGCTGTGGCTGATGGTCTGGCTGGAAGGTGTTGCTTGAGGCTTGCAGGCAGCCTGTAAGGTTGCAGGCAGCAGGTGTGGGCCCTGAATAGTGACTGGGGAAAGCCGGTATCTGTGAGCGGGTTTTGAATCTGCACCTACAGGTGTCAAATGTCTTGATCAGTCACTGAAGAGGAGGACAGGACGATAGGGAGAGAAGAGTGGGAAAAGGGACTTGAGGCTAGGCTTTGGAGAGAAAGAAGGGGAGTCCCAAAGGGAGGAAATGCAGAAAAGGGAGACGATAGCCATACGGTGTATGGAGGAAGGACATCAAGTTCATGGTTCATTAGGTTTATTTTGCCTGTCCTCCTTCTGCTTGTTTGCTTTTCATCTCACGACAGAGCGTTAACATAATCCATTTGTGAATGACATAACTCTACAACTGATCGTTCCCTGTAGAAGTATTGCATGAGGTGCCCGCCGTGTCGCCTCTGTGTGAGGGCTCAGCACGGAAGTGAGTCAGGGGCAGCCCTGGCACAGCACTGCTGTCTGCCCTCATTGCCTGCCTGAGCACTGCACTGGAATTTTCCAGGTAGGACACAGATAGAGGTGAGAGGGAGAGCGTGTGGGACGGGATTTGGACAGGGAAGGGCTTGTCCTGGGGAGAACTGCCTGTGTGCCGAGCTTCTGGTACACATGGGAGCACCAAACGATATGAATAGATCGGGGAAGTATGCAGTGGACGCATTTAAAAATATCTAATGCTGCCTTTGTGTTTTATTACCTTTTCATTACCATTTTCCTTTTTTAATTTGAAACATACACTGACTTTTTTCCTCTCTCTCTCTAGCGTGGATTTCAACACATTTTTGTGCAGGTGCCAGGAACACTGTGTTCTGTTAAGTCACAGGGTGACGTAGGGTGTTGGCTGGCTGCCAACCTGGGTCAAGTTCATTCAAATAAGTTTCGGTGGCGGCTCTTGCTGCTTGAGCCCTGTCAGTCCTGCCTTTGCATGGTAGGTGGCTCTGTTGTGTTAGTTTTCCAGAGAGCTTGGGTTTTCAGATTTTACAGGCTTTTGAATTGAATGTTTGTGGAAGGATTAAGAAAAAAAAAAACCAAAACCCTGACCTTGCATGAATCTATGAGGAGAGAAATGGAGATGGCCATGGATTTACGGAGCAGAACAAGGTCTGCAAGCTGTAGCATGTGTTCAAGTGTTTTCCTTTCTCTGCCCACTGATTTTTACTTTTTTAAAATTTTATTCCTGTCCTTGTGACGGCTTTTAATCAGTACATACTTTGTGTCTTTAAAGCAGGAATGACTTCTGAAGTCCCAGTGGCAAAATCATGCTCATGACAAAAATAAATGAAATGGCACATAGCGCGTGAAAGTGGCAATGGCTGTGCTAGGTTAATCACTTCCCTTTCCTACAGGATTTTGTGTTTTGCTGTCTTAGCCATGGAGCTTTGGACTGCTCTTAAAAATGCATTAAGATGCCTTATTTAGGGCAAGCTTCCCATGTACAGGATTGTTCCTGTCATGGTGTTGAAAAGTCACACCAGTTTTCTTGGTCTCTTTATTGCAGCTTCCCTTTCAGGGGACTGTGTTGTTGCTACTTTGCATAGTAGCATACTTTTCCTTCCTGTAACCCTACCAGAAATCACACTAGATCCCCTCCCTTTCACTTCCAGTAACTGCTCTGTGAGCAATAATTTTGGAACTACTAGCAAAATAAGAGTCTTTGACATGCTCATAAAATCCTTACAACAGGATAACAGTTACAATGCCAGAGACATCACTAAGTGGTCTCTAAGACAACTGTTGATATTTTAGTATTTGATGAGAAACCCATTCTTCCCATTTGCTTCTGGGATATATATTTCTAATTAAGACTGAGATCTCTGGGAAAACTTGGTGTTTCCAGAGAGAGGTGATTAGTTTTGAAGAGGATAGAGAAGTGAATTTACAGGTTGTGATTTAGATCTGTTTTAACTATCTTTTATTTGGACGGGTTAGCCATTTAATTTTTATTCTTTAGCTGTGCACCAAGTTTCTAGGTCTTGGCTCACTTGATGTTTGGCTTTTAAGGGAGAGAAACATAGTAGTGTCGGGTTCCCATGATTCAACACCTACTCCTGAGTTACCTGTCGGTGCTTGCTGGCTTATCTTCTCTGTGTGGGAGAGTGGAGGATGATCAGATTTGTATTCATCACTAGGTGTCACTCACTTGCAATTACTTAAAGAATGTTTCAGGGCAAAATTAAATGAAACAAAGCCCTCTCTTGCTTCCTACCTCACCCAAATTGGGTGGTGGTGGTGGAAGGAAATGGTGTGAAATCCAGAAAATAATTTTTTCCCATCCTTCTTTCCCATAAAACTATTGTGTGTGGTGTTTTGTAGTTTTATTGCTCTATAGCGTACCTTAATCTGTATTTTTGTTGTTCTTGTATGGTCCTGTTGATGCAAGATAAATTTTTCTTGTATATTTTCAATTATGTTTTCTTCCCTCTATTATCAAGTGTGCAAAAACTTAAAGAATACTAGATAGGATTATGAAAGATACGGAAATCTAGCTCAAGGGAGGTGCAGCAATAGAACTATGGGATCACTTGAGAGAATACTTGGAAAAAAAGTTGAGATGACAGGACTCATAAATTGTTCTTGAGACTTAACCACTATGTTGGGCAAAGGATGGTGATTAAGAACTTTTCATGCATAAAGATTATTTATATTTCTGTTATCTAACAAATTATGTGGAATGGGGTGCCTTGGATGGATCCTGGTCAGCCTTCTCCCTTGGCAAGTGATTAAGTATGGGGAATGAATGTTCAGTTGCTGAACTATAAATGTTTCAAAATTCTAACACTAATTCTGAAAAAATAAAAGGGGGGAGGAGGAAGGTTAAGCAGTAAAACTCAATAGATTTATTCAGGGCTGTCAAACGTGCACCAAATGCTCTAAATATTTTGTCCAGAAGGAGAGTTTCCGGAGAATGTATGAGTGTCCATGTGGATAACTGCAAATTTTATTGGCAAGGGTGATTCTTTTCTTCTTCTGTATTTCCCACCCTTCCCCTTTATTTTTCCCTTGAAATGTGCTTGCCTTTTATCCAGCCTGGTTCTGGCTTTCAGTTTGTGGGCTGGCACTGCTGTGGATCAAGATGTTGCGTAGACGCTGCCTCCCCTCCTTCAGGTTCCAAGTGAACTAGGTCTGTGTTGTGTCTGTCTCCTCAGGGAACTGAACCTCCTGGAGGGTCTCCAAGCATCTCTTGCTGGGAAAGGTTCTCTAAATGGCTTCAGTGGTGTTAAAGGTGACCTTTGAGAATCAGTAAAAAACTGGTGAAAGACTAAAGCTTGTCTATTGTTTGTTTTCTTTTTCACACTCTCTTCTGTGTAACTAGAAGTGTTAGTTTAAAAGGTATGGCTATATACAGAAATTACCTTTTCTCATATTTTTATATACATCAATAGTAGTGGCTATCTGAGATCAACTACTTTTCTGTTAAAGCTGACCTCAGTCAAGGAAACCACTTCTAGACAAAAACTCATTATTTCTGTGGACCTGGAGTTATGATTTGCTGAAGGTAACAATGGAGCAAATCTTTTGCAGGGTTGAAAATACAGTGAGAAGAGAAGGAAAAGATTTCTGTTTTGTTTGTGCTGAATAAGTTTCTTAGCACCAGCCTACCCCTCTACACAACATATATGTGGATATCCATAAAAGTTATGTGCTAACTGTCCTAACCGTCCAAACAAGTAGATCTCTTAAGCTCTGTGTCAGACCTTGTGTTTGCACTGTCTTTGCTCATATTTAGGCCCTAAAACCAGCATGAATTTCTTATGACAGTTGAGAAGAAAACACACAGCCTCCACTGATACCTGCACAGATATGACAGAACTCTTAATCATAAGATTTAGTTTCCCTTCACGAAGATTATAGGTTAAAAGATTCATCTCCTTGTTCTATCTTGGATTACTAAGTGTTTGTGGCTGTGTGTCACGGTATTTATCTAGTCCACATGTTGTATTTGAGTTTAACTGAGAGTGTGTTTGGATGAATAAAGTAGCATAATTTCCTTCCCTTCCCCTGAAGGAGAGGTGGGTTTCTTTTAAAGTATGGCAGCTATTATGACTAACTGTGTAATTACACCCTTAATCAGAGTGAAATATTTCAGATACACAGTAGCCCCATTTGGCCCCTCAGTGTTGAATTGAAAACCCTCTAAAGATGCATAGTATGGCCTGTAGTCATCATCATCACCTTTAATCACTCAGCATATTAAAGCCGCTGTGCAGGAGTGTACATGGTTGTGTGATTTGCTTTTGGAAGGGGTGGTGGTGAGGGCAGGGAAGAGAGAGAGATGTTACTATAAATTCCTTTTTCTGCCTCTAAATTTGCAAAAGCACTATTGTTTGTCTCTTCTTACTGTCTGTGATCATCATTCTGTCAACATTCAATGGATTTCTTCTGCTGTTGCCATGTGTTTGAAGGTAGATGGGGCTCTGAAGATGTGCGGACAAGTTTTTAGTTCATCTGGGCTACTGAAGTTTTGAGAGGCTGATGGGTGTGGAGAGCACCTTGTTCAGTGGCATGGCCTCCAGAAAGGCACTGCAAACAATGGTCTGGGTGAAATGGTGCAAGCTAAACGCGAGTCTCTAATTTCTGGTGAATTGGTATTCATCCTCAAAATAAGAAAAATGTACTGCTCTAACTTATCAGTTTTGTAATTTACACACTCCACCTCTGGTATTAATCCTGTAATTTTAATAAAGCTAATAAGTGCTGTTTCTTACAGACCTTAATTATGCTAGCAGCTTTTTTTGAAAAATCTTTTGCTCCAGTTGAAATATAAATACTTCCAATATTTACTTCTGCTCTGTTCATGGTTTGCCTGATATGTTTAATTTACATCTTTTTTGGGGGGGAGGGCAAAGAGGATGAATAGAGGAGGAAAGAAAGGGGCAGGTGTCATCTAATGAAGAAGGGACAACACCAGAATGACAGTTCTGTCAAGTAGAGCCAGATGTGCCACCTTGTGAAATCTGCGCATACGGTTCATTTTTGTTGTTATCTCTGAAACTAGTGTAGGCTAGCTTTGGGCTAAAAGGTTAAATGTTGGGAGAAGAACGGAAAGTGGATGAGAATACTATTTGAGAGGGTTAGAAAGAGCTTAGGGCTGTGCTGTAGCCACACAGATCTCACACTGAAAGGCCCGGAGTTCAGAAGTGAGCGGATTTGTGGTTCCAAGACACATGTGCTTGATGGAGTTTTCAGGCTTAGTTATGCGTGGCCTATTTTACTCCATCAGGAATGAAACATTTTGAGCATCGTGTTTGCAAAACGATCGTGACAAAGCTAGAGTTTATTGTTTGTTACTAGATGTTTTCTCACAACTTACTGGGGATACAAACATTGCCATAGGGATGTTGGTACAGCACTAAGATAAGGGCAGTAAATTAAAAAAAACATAATAAATGTGGAAGCCTTTGTAAAAACATGCAGACAACTGCATTCAGCACAACTGTTGATGGCTTGGCCTTGAGCTCAGTTGGTGGAGGTGCTGCTGCCTGACTGCTAGGAAAGATGTGCATGATGTAATCATGACAAGCCCACACTATGATGGTGTTAAACAAAAGCTGTGTCTGTGAACTGGGCACGTTCCCAGTTACATTCAGGTACAGTAACCAGGTAATTGGAAAGGTTTTGCCAATACTGTATGTGTATAGTTACATCTTGAAGTGAGTCTTTTGGGGCATGACAGGTAAAGTCAAGTCTCTCTTGCTGGCTAGGTACTAGAGAGTATAGTCTTTGGTTGGTACCCTTTTTTTTATCTAAACCTTGTATTAAATGACCCTACAACTTCTTCCCCAGCTGCCAAGCAACTTTTTCTGATACAATGTAAGAATGGGTATATAGGATAGACTAAAGATTTGTCAAGCCTATTGTTCTTTCTGAGCCTGTGGCCAGATGCCCACTATTTGGACACTGGATATAAACGTAGGTTAAGCTAAATGGATTAATTGGCCAAATCATAATACCGGTTGCTTTGCTGCTGGCTGAACGTGCATTAAAACAATCTCTGATCTTCAGCAAGGACTAGATATTTGAATGCTAGAAAGTTGTGAGCAGTAGAGAAAACCTCAACAAAATATAGCAAGTGTTCTGTATGTTTATGTATTTTGTAACTGAGAAAGTGCATAATATTAGATGTCTTTGTATTAGCCAGTTTTAAGCATCTGCATCTAACCTATCCAATGGATAAATAAATAGGTCCAAATGTGACAACTGCAGGGATATCTGTTACGTCCTTTCACAAATATGTGCAACTTAATGGGGGGATTTTTATTTGTTTTGGGTTTTGGTGGTTTGGCTTTTTTTTTTTGTTGGAGATATATTCTTAAGATATTTACTTAGTCCTAAACTGACCTTGTTTATGTGGTTGTATGCAGTTTCTTCATGCAGCCTTCACAAACTCTTCCTGCTTTCTGAAGTTTTTTGGAACAATTAGTTAATTCTAACTCTCCATCTTCCTCTTTGACTGAAATTTGCAATATCCTTTCGAGAAACAACTTCCTATTGAGTATTAACTTATCTGAGTGCTTTGATGTATTTGAAAAAAAAAATTAAGTCCTGAATGCATTGCAAAATCCAGTGTTGTCTTTATAGTTTTAATTTCTACACCGCCTGAATTGAGGAAGTATAGAAGTGGATAGGAACTCATCTAACTAACAAATGAAAATCCTATTAAATTGTGCTTGATCATGCCGTGTCATTGTAAAAATTCCAAACTGCAGTAATTGAAATCTGGTTAGGCAGCTAAAGAGGACTGAATTATCACATATTTGCTGTGATCAGCATTCACTTTGGGAGATTTGCCTTTTGGGAGTTGTGTGGATTTCCAAAAAATGCTGCGGCATATTTGGAGGCAGATATAGAAATGGGCTTATTTCTGCGGTGCAGCTGATTGTCATGCCAGAACTACAGGAATCTAAGTCCTGGCCTGCAAAATAGCCATTAAACTTAGATTTAGATGCCTGTGTTTTGTATACAATGAACAGAAGAGCTGAAGTGCAAAATACCAGGTTTCCCAGCTACTGTCTTTCTGACCAAGGAACACTTAAGCTCCCTGGTGCTTCTGCATTTTATCTAATGCCTGTTTGATGTGGAGCAGGGACTGGAGCTCGTAAAGACCCTTTGATTCTCATGGTTTTTTTCCACGGTGGCCCAGCCCTAGAGGAAGAGGTAGAAATGACCTCCTCGTTGCTTTGTTTGCTACTTGATTGCTTTCCTGAGAGGGAGTGATATAAACTCCCTTAAGCCAAAGATTGTCTTGCTAAAATTTGGGTTTCTTGCTGCTTAGGCTGAAACGTCTGGGGTGTTACAGAGGAGTTATGTGTTTACTGTTGTGGATGTCCTTTTCAATGCAAGCAATGCATACAGCATTCTGTGAGTGGAAATCTCTGCAGAGTATAGATCCACACCTACTGAATCAAGCCCCTAAACAGGCTTAGCTACAGAAGTACCAACTTTGTACTCACAGGCTTAAATGCGATATAAACCGTGAGCCTGCAGAGTTGCGTTGCATCTGGGTATGTCCAGATATGCTTTAAGAAACTCATGAAATACTAGGTACTGAAAAAGCTGGGTTCATCAGGAGACTTTGGGGACAGGAGTGGAAGATTTTGTGACTGACCTCTTGAACATTGATGCCTAAATGCTATCAAAGTGCCTCTTCGAGTCTGAGTCTTAGCTTTTATAGCTGAAGATAACTTTATGTATTTATATGCACAGAACACTTTTAACAGTTTTTTTTTCTTTTGCAGTGTGCCTGAAGTTATCAAAGTGATCCATAATATCTTATCTTGAAGAGTTAAACAATTAAGTGAGGACTTTCAAAAGTCTTTAAATTTGAATGTCTGCTTATGCTAAATGCAAACGTAGATGCTTTACAGTTCTGCTCCCCTTGTCCCTGGACGCTAAGCCTTAGTGGTGCGTGGTGCTTTTACATGGGAATTGGTGTCTAGCACTTGTGCAAAATAAGCTTAAGAGCCAAGTTGCCAGATACAGTTGAGAGTCACTTGTGAAAATTTCGTGTCCCCAAACCACAGGAACTGATGTTAGTTAGATCCAGTCTTAAATGTCAAGCTTTCAGACTCAGTCCTGTGCTTACGCCACTAGATGATAAGTTTATTGTGATCTATAACATTTTAAAGCAGATAATTGGGTTCCTGGTACAGCTATAGTTTCCTCTTCTGTATATGAAACAGGGAATTCCCCAGATTTCTCCCAAGAGTATTTTTTTTATTTGTAAGTTCTTGGTTGTGCTCTCTTCCCTCGAAATCTTCTGGTTCAATTTTACTTTATCAGTCACAAGCAAACTCTGGTGGTGGTGGTTGCCATCTACAGCAAATAGTGTTCCTCTGCTTCCACTGAAGTGCTCTTATGTATTGTCTGTCAAACTACTTCAGATATCTTCTGTGCTTCTTTCTGCCAGGGTTTTTATCCATAGAGAGGCCACATTTGTGCACCTAGTCTTTGCTGTCTTGACCATGATATGTGGTAATATGATAATATCTAGAAAAACCATGCACATAAATCCAGTGGTATTGCATTCATAGAAAAACCTGATTTACGTGATTTCTGGATCCTTTCCCTACACTGTGCTTTTAAAATGATTGTCAAGTGAAATAGAGGAGCTTTTCTGATCTGCCACGTTTTTTCCTGGATTTACATACTTGCTGTTCAGGACATGAATAAGGCAATGGTTTAATGTCATCAAAGTCCTAGTTTATCAGTATAGCATCACTGGAAACTATAGAATCTCTTGGGATATTGGCCTTTGAGTATATGAAAGCATCACGCTTTTGCTCCCTATTTTTGTGAGGTATGTTTCTGGAATCCTTCAAATGTAAAGTTAGCTGCCTGCAAACATTATTCTGCATTTGAAACCAGTTTCTAGAGTATGTATGCGTGTGTAGTGGATTGTGGAGTGATGTAGAGTACAGTATTGAGGCAAAGAGAAGTGGATGGGGAGATACATCCATCTGCTTTCTACACATGCTGTTCTTCCTTTTCTATTTAGTAAAATTTATGTTGAATTATTACAGCCTTACATAGAAGAAGTTAGTGAAGGTAACTGAAGTTGCTATTCTGAAAAAAGCAGGAATTCAGGAACCTTTTATAGTCAGAGTCCTCACAGTTCAGGCAGAACAATCTAACAGGTTAACCTTATGTGTATAAAAATACAGGAAGACAAACCTGAAAGTGGGGAGAAGAGTATGTGACGTTTCCTAAATGGAAAATGACAGGTTTGTTTATATTTAAACAAACAAATGTAAATGCTTGTGCTTAGAATGTAGTGGGGTGTGTGCATATACATGTGCATTTTTTTTTTCACTGTGGTGTTCGAGAGTGTGTGACTTGTTAAACTGAATTTTCAATCTCTTGACTGCCTTTTCCTTAAGATGTGGTTGTCTCATCAGGTAGTGTAAATGTAGTTGTATACTTCTGCTATTTTGTGTAGGGTAGGCTTTGCATTCCTTCTAGAAGTGCATTCCAGTAATAATACTACTTATATTTGGCAGTAGTGATGCAGTTTCCCAGGACTTTCCCCCCATTTAGAAATCACTTGTTTGATGGTACTTTGCAAAATGGCACAAATGATCCCTTTCTGATCTGGAAACTCAGCTCCCTCTCCCTGTAATTAATGAATGTAATTACTACGTGACTAGTGTGTCACAGAATCTGTTTACTTGTGGCAACTTGAGGGGAAAATGTGTTTAAAACGTCTAAGATTTCCAAGTGCAAATTTGGCTGTAGTAGATGTCAATAAGCATGTCAAAAGGATTTTTATCCTGAAGTCTTAGTAAGTGTTACTGTTACATTAATATCCTGAATTGAAGTAGCTCCAGTGGAAATCTTAAGTCAGCATTTTGGAAACCAAGGGTTTAAATGATGCACTCGTGAATGCATTTTTACATTATTTTGACAGAGGAGTTTAAAACTGAAAAATATTTTTTCTACAAGAATATTCAAATTCTTGCCTGAATCCTGAAGTTATTCCCCTTTATGCCTAGACTAAGTCATATTGCACTGTTACATGACACAGCTGTATTTGTTTTTATTCTGTGTTTTCTTAACTGACTGATTTTTTTTATTTTTTTTTTTTAATTTAATAACATTTGTAATTAGTATGTAGTTTGCTTTTAATGAATTGATAACTTGAGGGAAAAAAACCCACCATGGTACCTACCATTCTGCCCTTGTCGAAAAACTTGCTTTAACTTTAGCTCTCCTTACTTAGGAAGAGTTATAATACATTGATAGATCTGTGTAGTTATTGTCCTATGCACTGAACAGAAAATACTGTATGAGTTGGATCTTAAATCATTAAAACAGCAATATAGGTAAAGTGATTGGGCTTTTGGCAAGTAGAAAGCAACATCTTGCTCAGCTGCAGTTCTGCTTTATCTTGTACCCTGAAAAATGATCTTTGAAGCATGTGAAAGTTTTTAGATTTTAAAAGACTGATTTAAAAAAAACCAAACAACAAAAAACAAAACAAAACAACCCCAAATGACTCTGCTGCAATGTCTTGCCCATCTTTCCGACCAAAATGGAATTACCATTTCTTGGTAAATGAAAAAAAAAAGCTGGGGAATGCAGGTCATCCAGACAGCAGTTTAGGTTACTATATGTGAAGTATCTCTTTGGTGATTTGGAATGGGGAACAGAAGATGTAGCACTTTAAGTAGTTATTATAGACTCTGGGGGCCATTTATTGCTACTGAAGTAATATGACTGCATGCTACATTGCTGTCTAACCACTACAAACATTTCCAGTTAAAGTAGTTGCCAGTAAAACAAGCAGAAAATTGATACAGTGGATGACAACGTTGGCACTTCTGCATATAAGCAATAAAGCCACCTCAAAACGGTGCAGCCAGATGCCCAAAACTGCTTGAGGCACTTGTCTTCAAAGCTGCTGTTACTGTCCCTCTCTTTTCTCAGTGTGGCTTTTTCCTCTCCGTGCACCCTAGCTTCTCAGTGCTAAGCACAGCTCCCAGTTAGTGGTGTTTGAGAGTTAACTGCTGTTTAATAAAAAATATTTTTCTAACACTTCTAGAACAAACTTTGGGCCCAGGTTTGTGGCCCCAAACATTTCAGGAAATTGCAACTTGTACAGTATTTTCACTTGTTTCATGTGTAACGTGTAAGTTTTGTTACTGAATGCTAAATGGGTCACAAGTTCAAGAAAAAAAACATGTTACATGCTTTTAAAATCCTGCTAGCTGCAGAGTTCAGTGTGAAAGGCAAGTATCACATGAGTATTTTTACTTTGGGAAGAGAAAAATAAGCAGAGATTGTCTTGAAGGGGACATTTTATTTTTAAATGCTCTTCATAGAAGCTGAATTAACATGTATTATTTTAGCATTATCATGTCAACTTTGAGCTTCTCTTATATTTTTAAAAAAAGGGGGGGGTGACGACACACACTACCCTCTGAATTTGGCAGAGATTGCATTTTCCGTGTGTAAGTACGCATTGACATGTGCTAAGCTAATACAAAAGAAAATGACAGTTCTACATGGTTGCCCCCCTCCCTGCCTCAGTGTCCTGAAGTGAAGAGTAAAGTAAGCATTGATTTTAAGCATGGAAGTGAAATTGAGCCATCACAATCTCTTGATCTGGGTTGAGACAGTGGAGTCGTGAAGCCAAAAGCTATTGGTGACCACTGTGGAAACCAGTTAACTAGCTTTTTGAAGTGTGCTAAAGCATGCAGACATGCATTGAGGCTCTCTTTTTCTCTTTGCCTGTAATTGAGAAGCATTACCTTAATTCTTTCTTAATCTTCCTACTTCATGCAAGCTTTATAATGCTTATAAGGAATTGCTGAGTAGAAATTACAAATGTTTGTATTTCAGGACTCTCTTCTTTGCAAGATCACTGTGCCAGTTACTAGCCAGGTTTTAGAGATTTAAAGTCCATTGAGTTTAATTGTTTAAAGATTGTATTTGATTACTGCCTTACTAGGACATTGCAAGTGTGTTTTTCCTGGTATGTTTATGTGGTCTGCTTATTTGCTAATAAAAGTTTTAAATATCTGTGATTTTCTCCATATGTCCTGTAATGTATGTCATACCCATATTATGGCAATCATGTCACTGTGTGCAATGTAACACACGTTACAGCACACACGTGTTTTTATTCTAATCTGAATCTCAAAGGAGTTTTACTTGGTCTTCACTTAGAAATCTTTCCACATACTGTGAACAATCAGCACAACTAAATTTGTCAAACTTAAGACAGTATTGCAGCAATTAGCACCCCTGAATCTCTCTATAAAATTTGTATTTATAGCAACATTAAAATTTTCAGTTACAATGTCTTACCAAACCGATTGGAATCAGAAACTGAAGGAAAATACTTTATTTTCCTTCTGTTTCTCCAAAGTTTAGGCACGTGATCTAAAAGAAAACCTGTAGACTTAATTTTGGGCTCTTTTTTTCTTTGTTCTTTCTCCAAACAGAATTAATTTTAGCAGAGTACATGTAATATCTTTTTTTAAAAACAGTTTTCTTGTTTGGTCGTCTTTGGCTTACTTGGAAAAGCAATTAGATGGTCTTCTGTTCCTTCAGTCTGTGTATAGGTGCTCTCAGCATCGTTAAAAATCAGTCTAAGTAAAGGTGGTGCTTTTGTGTGTGTACATGTGCTGTCATCACTAACATAGTATTTCAGACGTGGTAAGACATTTCCTGCCCTGAAATGTTTGCTGTTTAAAATAGTTTTAACAGTGCAAAAATGTGAGACTGATCTAGAAAAGGTAGGCTGTGGAAGGACTTCTGGAGAGGAGGGAAAGGGTCGGAAGAAGTTAGAAACAAAGAGGAGGGAAGAAATGAAGTGACTATTTTAGGCTCTGGGGGCAGTACCACAGGCGCTGTGAAGCAATAAATGGAGCAAAGGGGAGAACAGTCAAGTGAGAAGAATGTGGAGTGAGTGGGAGTAGAAGAAAATGAATGTAATGTGCTGCACTGCCTGGCAGCCTGGTGTCTCCTTAAGCTGCCAGTGCTGTAGCTGTGAACGCTGGCACAGCTGGAGCTGGAAGCGCAGTCTGAATTTCAAGATGTGCTTATGTACCTCTGTGGAAATTATCAACAAAAAAATTTCTGCTAAGTGCCAAGCACTATTGCAGAAACGATGCCTGTATTGCATTTGTGTGTTATACAACACTGTGCCAGTTACATTTCCTCTCTATCATTTTCTTCTTTTTTTTTTTTTCCTTTTTTGACAAGTGCTTTTGTAAGGGGTTTCACAGGAAACAGCAGGCAGATCAACGAAAGATGAGAAGTCAGCATGCATAATTTGTACTTTACTGAATATCTGTGTGCAATCTCTCTTTTAGTTAGTTATTCTGGAATTTCTTCCTTTCGTCTCAAAAATAACATGCTTGCAGTTATCACCTACTTTTTGAAAGATAATGCATAGTATAAAAGATGTTTTACAGTCTTTGATGGTTCTATGTTCAATCTAAACAGTGACGTGGTTGTGAGAGGTATTTTCTCATGGTTTCTTTTTTAGAAAGAATTTTTTTTAAAAGCTTGCAGCATTGTTATTCGTAACTGTATAGGCTAAACATACAAGAGAGAAGCAATTTTATAAGGGAAGATTTCATTTATTTAGACCAGATGACCTATTTGAAGTAAAAAACTTGACGAACTTTTGGGACCTATAGAAGGTCTTAATGCTGAAAGCTTGAGTGTTTTCCCACAGTTGTATCTGTTTGCCTATTAAAAAGGATTGCCTCTCATTAAGAGTATTTGTTCTTTCTGAAGGCTTGGAACAAAACAAAAGAGTGGCTTGAAGATGGGAATGTATTTCCTCCCTTAACAGTTCCTACTGAATCCTGCAGGTGTTTAGTCTGGGTGCTTTAAGATTTAACTCATAAATAATAATACGACTTTTAATCATGCCTTTCAGTTGAATCCTCTTGTTACATCCAAGCTCTTAACCTGGATGATTACCATAGCATCACCTAAAATAGAGACAGTAAAACTGAGGTTTCATGGCCTGAATCCACTAACTTTAATAAATGAAACTGAGTGCATGGCTGTAAACAAAGAATGTGAAAGTAGGTTATCAAACCACGTGATAACATCTGTTCCTTGGAAACATGAAAGTAACTATTTCTGTGTCAAGAACTAAACCCTGTTTAAGTGGTGTTAAAAGCTGACTACAATTTTCTTGTGCGCCCAAACTTCAACGCATGATGGTGAGGCTTCTGTGCGAAATGATGTAATTATCTGCATGCCCTATCAGAGTCAGGTATTTATATTTTAAAACCTGGGTCTCTATGATCTGGAGGATCCTTATCTAGATGAGAGCTCAACTGCGTGGGATAATACACAGTTGCATGAGAGGAGACCTGGTTCTGTCCTTGAATAGTTTGCAAGATGCAACATGTGAAGTGGCATCTCCCCCCTCCCCTCTTTTTTTAAGGAAGGAATGAAGAGCAAAGGTTACAGTAATTCACTTGAATGTAACATTGGCTAACAGTGTGCATAAATTGGTCCAAATTGTCTTTTAACAGGGAGGCAGTTTCCCTGGAAGAAAATGAAGATTTTCTTGAATGATAGAGAAAAAAAATAGACAGTAGGAAAAAGCACTTGTAGGTTGTCTGTGTTGAAATTTTTCAGCATTTTGATCTGTTAGAAGCTGGCTTACTCTGATCACAGACTGGTGAAGATCTCAGTGGTAACACAGAATATTAGGAAGTGATAGATTGACAATGCTAAAGTTTCATTAAACTACTAAAATTATGCTTATGCATATACATAAAATTCATGCCCATTTTGTACCTTAATTGCTTACTGTCCCCTACTATTCTTTCATGCCCTTGTGCCCAGCAGACAGACATTTGTTCCACCTTACCTTCAGAACGCTATATAATTCTACATTTAAAGAGTATGCTTAGAAGTAAATGCAGCGCTTTTCCTTTACTGACTTATTTTGTATAAAAATGCACTTGGGCTGAGAAGACAGCCTCACCTGTTTCAGTTGGCTGATCCATGCCTTGGAACAACCTGTTCTGGGAGAGGCTGGCTGGAACAGCTTGTGGATGTATCTCTAGAAGTATAGCCTGCTAAACCTGTTTGCCTTGTAAAAGCTGAGGTTTCTGTTCAGGTTTAGAAGTTATGGCTTTGATTTCATCTTCCTTATCACTTGCATATTCTTTACTTGTCTTTAAAAATAAAAAAAAAGTTGGTAAAATACTATCTTTTCATCAGGTTTATAAAAAGTCTATTTTGTTGTAATTTTAATCACTCCTCTCCCTAAGTTTTTCTTTCAAATATCAGATATTCTTGTCGATTCTGTGTGTGTGTGCAAAATCTTATTCTAATAATATTTTTTTCCATTTTTTTCTAAAGTGACTAGTATTGCCTGCAGGATACTGCCTGCCAATGGTGTATGTGTACAGGATTATGTGCAAGAGAGCTCAAACCAAACACAAACATGCAGCTCTCCCTTTACAAAACAAAATGCACAGCCAAACATGCTGCATGTAATCCTAATCATCACCTCATTTTCCACTTAAAGGCAGAATGATCTACACAAGATATGGGTGCAGATAAATGATGATACAAGTTACTTATTTTATTAGTTATTTCATGTGTGATATAAAAAACCACAATTTTGCGGGCTTGTGTGCTGTACTTCAACTTCTTCGCTCATTGAAGTGTAAGAGGAAGTTTTCCTGTCCATGTCACCCTCCACACCTTTTTTTTTTGGTTTCAGAAATCATGCAGGAAGCCTGGCGTCAGAGGATAGCTGGCAGTTATACTTGACAGCAGCCATATCATTCTATTAATTTCTGCAGTTACGCCAAAGCCCTTTCAGCTCCTTCAGTCCATTAAAGCATCTCTGAAACTGTCCCATTTACTTTTCTTTTGATAACAGCTATTGGTATTTTTCCTTTGAATTTAATCATACTGGGGTAACGTTTTAAGACAGTAGCTAATGCAGCTGTAATTTTTGAGAGAGCTTGCAGAATAAATGGGGTCGAACATGGGTAAGACCTCCCCAGGAACTCTCCAAAGGGAAGCCCAGCCATGTAAGCAGTGGTGCTTAAGGTTTAGTAGCTGGTCTTCTTCCTCCACAGGTAATAGTGAATCAATTTCCTCTACTATAGGAAGCACTGGGCTGCTGGCTGCAGTGAATCCTTTTCAATTAGTCATAGAAGAGAAGACTTAACCACTTGTTTAAAGGTCTCTAAACACCATTAAGAGGAGATGAGGGTGCAGTCTGTGACCAGATTCTGCTTTGAATAATTACTGTGTTGCTGCCTACACTTCTCCATATTCCAGTAGATACAGCATTCTTCTTTGCTACTTGGCATAAATGATTTTGTGTGCTAATAACTACTGCATTCCAGCCTAGGGGTGGTGCATCTAGGAGATGGCAAAAATTCATTCCTAAGTGCGTGTGAAAGGAAGTGTTGCTGAAGTTTAGTGGTGGCCAAGCAGGGAAACAGAAGCAATCCCTTTGTCAGCTCAGTGGTGGTTGCTCTTGGAGAGTTGCAGAGAGATGCTCAAGGTGGCTGTTCTCACACCCTTGAAGAGTGTATCTCTTGTTTCCTGTAATGGCAGCCACAAAATGCTAATGTGTGTGGAGCAGGACGTGTCATTTCCTAGTGCGCTGAACCAACACCACTGATAAATATTTAGGACAGATCAGATGGTCTTGAGTGCATGTGCTGTGGAGGAATGCTGTACTTAGCTAAACAACTAGGCGTTATCTGAGATCCATTTTAAATATATGCTGTCTCTGTAACAACACTGGGTGGTTGTTCCAGATACAAAATTTCAGTTAATCTGCTGTGTCAGTTTGGGCTTGCAAGTCCAAAAATATCTTACTAGTGTTTTATGTCTTTCATTGTTCTTTTTTGTCACACATTTATCTCTGCCCACGCACTGCTACCTAATCTTGTACATTTTGCGTGCTGTTCCTGTGGTTATTCCGTGAGAAGAAAGCTTGGTATCACCTACAGAACGGCACACGCCTAGCTCTGCACTTGAACATAAGTTTCTTCTGTGAAGGTATATCTGAATTTTATCTCTCTGGAGTGAAAGTAGCTAGCTTACCAAAACCCAAATTATTTCTCAAGATACTAGGGAAATACTTGGCATAGACTTCAGTGCTTCAGTTAAAGCTTTAGAAAACACAAAGCTCTGAAGAGAACTTCAAGTTTAAATCCTTTATATCTTTAAGTATCTTTATAGAGCTGAATAATATCCTGTACTATCTTTGTGCACAATGCTTGAATTAATTTTATGTTGATTAATTAAGGGGAAACTTAATTTCTTTTACCTTCACCCTACTCCCTGTAATCCTGTAAACCAGCTTCTGGTGGAGTTAGCTTCAAGCATTCATTAGCATAGCCTGGGCCTTTGACATACTGCAGTGGTGCTTTATGCTTGTGAATATTCATTGTAGTAAATCCAGTGGCTTTTCTGCTCACTCTGGTTTTTGGAGAGTGCAATGCAAGATATAAAATCTACTTGCAACCTGTAACTAATTCCCAGGGTAGAAGTTTGCTGCATTTGAATACTCTTGCATGATGACAGCAGAGTACCAGTAGTGCAAATCTAGCATTGCTTATCAGAGAGAAAGAATGTATAAAAGGAGAGGTAGTAGGATAGTCACCTGAATTCACTCTGTGTATGTTATTACCAATCAGCTTCCACCCATCTTGAGAGCTGTCATGAGAGTGCAGTTAGGAGAATTATGAATTAATTCTGAAAATAGTAAGGGAATTAGAAAAGAGAAAAAGGTAGCCCATGAGAGAACAGGCAGGGGATAATAGAAAACGCTTCCATAGTTAGACGCAAAGATACGTGAAAGAACAAGTAGGAAAGGAAATGTCACAAGATTAATCTTCCTGTATATGTACAGTGATCAAAATCTGAAACTCTCAATACTTTTTCCATTTCTGACGTAACTTGGCTCTGTGACCTTGAGAAATCTTGGTTCCCTAAGGGTGTCATCTGAGAAACGGTATTAGTTCTTCTGCCATTTGAGCTAAGCTGTGGTAAGATAATAGGAGGGAAGAAATTTATTATTTTTAGGGAAGGAAATGACAGACTACGTGACCTCCATCTGCAAAAAGTTATTTCAGTGTATATAGAATTTGGTAGCCATTTTTTTATCAAGAGGAGATTTGGTCATACTGCAGGAAGCTGAAGCATCTTAGTTTCAGCTGATGAACTTACTCAGAATACCTGTGAGCTTTTATTGAGCAAAATATCTGCAAAGTAACTTCATACCAGCTGGACAATATTTACAACATTGTCTGAATGTATGATGACTAAACAAGTGAAGGTGTTTAACCAGCACAAAAGCAGGGTGTATATACTGACATTTTTCAGAAGAAAAGTTTCACTGAGTGATGTGTCTTGGGAGGAGAGCCAAGGGGGATGAGAAACTCTCCCAACTGCTCAAATAGGATTGACATGTTAGCTTTCTTCTTCTGCAGAAAGTTTTGCACGGTTCTACTTTCTGTGCTGCAGTTGGAAACTTCAAATGGGAATTTAACACTTGTCATATTAACTTACCTCTATTTTATTGATAAGAAATAACAAGTGTTTATTAAAGTGGTCAAATACAGATATTTCTTGCTTCCATCATTATTGAAGTGAGAAGGTACTTTTTCAGACCTTTCAGCGAAAAATGCTGGGCAGATTGCAAAGGTACTCCCAAAGAAGAGAACTCACAAAGTGTTCAAGGCAATGCAACAGGCAGCTGAAGCAAATCTCATGAGGGTGAGGGAGGCAGTACTTGGTCACAGAAGTAACAGCATGGTATCTTCTGTGCTGCCTGCCTGCATGCAAAATCTACGTGCTTATGGCAAGCCATCTTAGTTTCACTGAAGTCAAGAGTTTTATCCTTGAACAATTTGGGCCAGAATTTTATCATTTCGGGGGGTGGGTTGGGGGTTTTATCATTTGGGTGGAAGGGGGGAAGGTTGGGGGTTGGTTGCTTAATGTTAATGCATTTAAAATGACATGGTAATCATACATTCTTCAGCAATCTTAACTGTTTAGCCAGGGGGGATATTTGCTGTTTCTCATTCTGGTTTGTATTTTTACATTTGTAGCATCCTCTACATTAGCTAGTACAGGTGAGTGCTGTCAAAAATACATCATAAATTTATTGATCATGAAAGCTCTCTTTTGATGCATTTTGATTTAAACACACTTATGCCTATTATTGGGCAATCCCAAGCACAAATACAGGCTGGGCAGAGAATGGATTGAGAGAAGCCCTGAGGACAAGGGCTTTGAGGTGTTGGTGGATGAGAAGCTCAGCTTGGCCCGGCAATGTGCACTTGCAGCCCAGAAAGCCAACATATCCTGGGCTGCATCAAAATAAGCATGGCCAGCAGGTCGAGGGAGGTGACTCTCCTGCTCTGCTCTCATGAGACCTCACCTGGAGTGCTGCATTCAGCTCTGAGGCCCCCAACATAAGAAGGGCATAGACCTGCTGGAGTGAGTCCAGAGGAGGGCCAGGAAGACTGAGAGGTGCCCCAGTCCCCTGACCTATGAAGACAGGTTGAGAGAACCACAGCTGTTCAGCCTGGAGAAGAGAAGGCTCTGGGGACACCTTATGGCAGCCTGCCAGTGCCTAGAGGGGGCCTGCAAGGAAGCTGGAGAGGGACTTTTTTAGAAGGGCCTGTAGTGACAGGACAAGGGGGAATGGTTTTAAGCTGAAAGGTGATAGATTTAGATGAAATATTAGGAAGAAATTCTTGACTGTGAGGGTGGTGAAGCACTGGAACAGGTTTCCCAGAGAAGCTGTGGATGCCCCATCCCTGGAAGTGTTCAGGGCCAGGCTGGATGGGGCTGTGAGCAACCTGGTCTAGTGGGAGGTGTCCCTGCCCATGGCAGGGGGGTTGAATGAGGTGACCTTTAAGGTCCCTTCCAACCCAAACCATTCTGTGGTTCTATGTGTGAGATCAGAAACTTTGACAACTTATTTAGATACAGTCTTCTTATTAAATGCATTAATTAAATACCAGAGACTCAGTGAAATGGACATGGATAATATGCTGGAGAAACCCATCTATGGTGTTGGCATTGGTATGGAATTGACATACTGTGTATTCTACTTAAGGCTAGGGTGTCTATAAATAGAATGGCCTCAGGCATATGGCCTAGAGGCAGGACCTGGGTTTGTGCGCTGCAAGTTGGGTGAAAGAAAGCCTTGGAAAGGGCTCACCTCTGGTATTGAGTATAGATATATATATAAATATATATATACATATAAATGTGTGCAGGGGAAAGGTGGCTTTTGTATGTGCTATAGATTCAGTGGCTGGAATTCTAATATCCCTGTATGTGAAACCTTTACTTCCCGTGATAGGCTAATGAGACAGTGACAGTGGTTGCCTGCTTGTCCTGAGTGAATGTCCTGCATTATGTTGTTTGTGTTGTACTGAAGGATGCTGAAGTGAGGTTGTCTGACTGCTGTCCCCTCGGGAAGCTCGGGAAGAGATGTACTGAATCTCCCATGAGGCTGTCCTCGGAAAACAGTTTTCTACCTAAAATAAACACTGTCTCCTGGATTTCTTCTAGAATAGTAACCACTGTATGACTGCCAGTATCTTTTCACAGCATGAAAACCTAAAGCCTGAACTATAGCATCTATAATATGGAGGCACAGTTAAGATGCATCCCCTTTTTTATGCTTTATCATTTACTGATTGAACAGCACTGTCTTCCTAGCTGTATCTATGTGTAAATTCAGTTGTATACACTTCATACTTTTGTGACTAAGCTTTCTAGGGACTTCTGTTCTCTTTACCATGCAAAAGCTGAGGTCATCTGTGATGTGTTCTCTGGTATTTCTTAGAGGTATGTGCTAAACAGAGTAGGGAGGAGTTAAGGCATACTGCTATATTCCTGTGTGGAATTTCTTAGCTGGAAGTATATATGTGTATCCTAAAAGTCTGTAGTGTGAGTCTGTGAGTTCAGCCCATCAGACCCATTGATGTGAGCTTTAAAAACAGCTTGTATGTTCTTCTGCACAAGAATCTTCATAGAAACCCCTTGTGTTTGTTAGCTTTATATGGAAGAGTAGCAGATTTGAACTTCCTGATCTGTGGCTCCTAAATATTTATACTTACATTGATCTCATATTTGTACACTTATGGAGAAATGTTAGCTAAAAATCTTTGCTGCTTCTTCAAACTCTGCTCCAACAGTACAAAAAAATTTATGCACAGAATACAAATTCATTATCATATTATGTTCTGCGTGCTTCCTTGAACTTTATTGCATTATTGTACCCTGAAAACTGATGTCATAAACCAAATACAAGCCAAGATGCTCTAGACTTGAGAAGACATAATGAAGAAAGACTAGAATAGAAAGTAATGTGGAATGAAGAAACATTAAATAAAATCTTGGACTCTTCAGTCTGGAAAAAAAGAGGTGTCTGAGAGAGGCGTATGACTGGGGTCTGTATGGTCATAACCAGTGTATAGTGGTAAACATAGTATTATTCTCTACAATTTTTTATACTCTAGGAAATTAGGACACTTAATAAGATTATCAGGCAGTGAGATCATAAGAATCAAAAGACATTTTTGCACACAGGACATCATTAAGTTGTATTATTGTCACAGAATGTTACAGAAGCCAAAAACCCAGAAATTTCAGAAGTGGAGTGAGCATAGTCCTAAAGCATAGATCAACTGATGGCTTTTCAATACATTTCAGGAAAAAATCTTTACTTGGAGAAGATCATAAAGTATTGATTGCTGGAAGCTGCAAGGATGTACTAGGAAAAGGATCATCATATTCTACTGTTCCTATGGTCTTTTGCTCAACATCTGCTTACAATTGGGATACTTGGCAAGATGAATCTTTGTTTGACCCACTATGATTATTTGTGCTTGTTATTAGATTTCCAGGTATTATGTCTATATGTCAAATACTGGATGGTATACACTTAATGGGGTCGAGCCAGCAAAGCCCTGCAGATAAAGACAGTGAGAGATTTCCCTTCATCTAACAGAGCATCAGAGAGACAATCTGTAGCAAAACAGGAAGAAAAGGCAGTGTTCAGTTTCATTTTTGGTCTACATTGTGCTAATTATCATGATGAACCAACATAAAGCCTGACTGTAACCTCAGTCTTTGTCTTACCTCTACCAATTGCCTGATACATGTTTTGCCATCAGGTGAAGTAGAATTCTTCACTGAAAAGTATTTGAGAATTTTGTAGAAACACACTCAGTTCAACCATTTTGAGACCTTTTAGAGTTTGTTATGGCTGACAATTTGCTACCATTTTTTTTTTTTTTTTTTTTTCCCTTAAAGGGAGAATACGTTATTAGATGCACCAGTGGTTACACAAAGGAACAAATAGGTCAGACAAAAATGAAGTACCTCTGAAAAAATTAACCTTTTTGGGGTGGTAGAAGAAAATGGCTAAGCAGCTAATACAGCACTATGGAAGCAACCAGTCTGCAAGCCCAGCTCTGGTCATCAGAGCAGGGGATACAGAACTGGGATTCAGTGGGTTTGTGTTTTTTCCCTAGTTATGTTTTCCCTGGTCAAGTCTCTTGTTTTCTCCTTTGTGTTGTTTCCTGTCTGGAGAGTGGAAGTGATAATATTGCTTTAAATCCATCTATTTTCTGTCTTGCTTGCTTAAGCAGTAAGCTTTCAGGTCAGGGATTTTATTACTATGTATGGGTACAATGCCTGGCATAATGGTGACCTGATACAAGCCAGGGCATGTAAGTGCTAAAGCACTTAAATGTGTATGTACATTAAGCAGAAATACTTAACCCCCCCCAAACCAAAACAAACAAACAAACAACCCTACTTGAGGACAAAGAACAGGCACGTCCTTGGTTTTTCACTTCAACCCTTATTTCTGTCTTTACCTTCCCTGTTGTAGTCTGCCAACACTCAGTTTCTTTTCCTTCACCTTTCTCAGAACGCAACAAGAATATTTCTACCAAAAGCCTGATTCTCTTTTGTGGTGTTCTTTAGAAGCAGATGTAAACTGCGAGGGAATCACTGTCAGAACTGCATGTGCCCACCTTCTCCAAATAGGTACTTGGGCGCTTAGGTGTGCTCCTTAATGGTTGCTCTACGCTGCTGCTGGACCCACCAGCTCAGCTGCTTGTGCCGCCCACATCTCCCTCTTCTGTGCAAACAGTGACACACTCATACATGCCTTAGAGGCAGAGCTCAGTGGAGACGCAGGTGTTACAGGCAGCCCTGCAAGACGTGCCTGCTGGCAACATCAAACCTGTGTACTGGCTTCACAAAAACAAACCAGAAGCGTGCATCCATGCTTCTCACTGTGGAACCAATACCCCAGGACTCTGGCTCTAGAAAGTCATTCTCTATGCATCCATGACCTTTTAATGATTTTGTGTCAGGAAATGTGAAGAAAAATTTAAAAATAAAATAAAAGGGACTTTATCCTTTCAGTTAAAAACTTTAAGCCTGAGATGTAGGGGAAAAATGTTACCATTCTCCTTTTGATGTAATCCAAGCCCTTATGTAATCTGAGCGTTGGTGGGGAACAGCCTTCCTGAATTGTATTTACTAGTGGGAGTTTCAGAACTGATGTGTAGGTGGGAACTAACAATAATAACCCACACATGTCACTGTTGCACTGCATGGATGGGGCTAGGCTGGTACCAAGACTAGGCATCAGTGTTAGCCTCACCAGTTTTGACTTGCACAGTGGACATTAGACTTGCTAGCATTTCTCTTTGAGGTACCAGCCATGTGATTGGGAAGGAAGTGACACTTGAATTTCTCAGGATTTGGCTAACCCCCCATCACGCATTAAGTAAGACATTGTATGTTTTTAATTTCTTAAACTGGAGTGTTGCAGTACCATTGAAGTTACCCACTGGAGACAAATATGTAGGACCCCTGTGAGCTGTTGTGCATGACTGGAATTCCAACTCCTAGTCCTGTCCATGCACTTCTCACTGGAATCAGTTTTGCACCATGGGGCCCCCAAATGGTTTTGTCACTGCTTGGTTAGGCTTTGAACAGTCATTTTGTTGTGTTTGTCCAAATAGTGCAGATTGTAGATCTCAGCTCAACCTTCCTCAGCTCAACCTGAATGTCAATTCATCGTCGCCCTCTGTATCCGAAGCACTTGGACCCTTATGCAAACCTCCATGACATCGGTGAGCCATGGACTAGATCTTCAGTTATCAAGGTTAATCATGATATTCGGATGTCACATACACAGGATTTATTTATGTTGTCATGACTGGAGAGTACAATTAAGAGCATGAGAGCATGTCTTTGCCTTTTTTGTGGTGAGCAAATTGTTGCCAGTTAAAGCATGGATATTGCAAGGTGTACCATATCCAAAGACTGCTGAAATCACTGCAGTAATTCCCACAGTTTTAAATGGATTTTGCCACAGGACTTTTCCTTATTACAAAAGTAGTGCTTAATCTGGTAGTGTACTGCAGGCCAATTGTGCACCGTCATTGGGAAGAAGCAACTGGGAAAGTTTTCACTTCAGCTGAGACTTAAATACTATTTAATTGTTTTATATGATGTCTTAGGGTAGAAAGTCCATAGAAGTTCATTCTGGTACTGCCATTCCCCCCTTTTGTGCAACATATTGGAGTTTGCTTTTAATAATTCACTGATTAAATGTTTGGTTTTTCTCAAAGCAGGAGAGGGAATAAAACATCAGTCACTGTCTTGACAGGATAGTTTTTTCTGCTACTTTACTATACACATGGAGTATGCTTTGCTTTGACATTAGAATACCCTGTGCATGTGATATCCCTTTCCCCCACTTTCCTCCTCTACAGCGAATATTCTTAGATCAGTTTTATTGTGCCATCTCCGTTCTGTCCCTATTAGATGTTCCTCAGCTTTAATGTCTATCTATGAGAATTAGCTAGCAGATGGAGTAAGCAGCCAAGGTTATGACTCAGGTAACATTCTCGTGTCTCAGCTTTTGTTTATTTGTTTTCCTTATCTGCAATGCATACATGGTTTACTGCAGGGTAGGTGTCCTTGGAATGTTTTCTTCATATAATACTTTGAGTCTAATGCCAGCTGAGATATCAAATCAGTCAAGTGCCATCTCTTCTGGTGAGAATGGAAGGTTGCAATTTACAATGATAAGTTTCATAAGTCCCTTCTGGAAACTGAATTTAGCTGTTGCTCCCACCAGGGCCAAAGAATTATTCTTTATATACCTGCTGCTGAAACTTAACAGAGCTTTAGAACTAGATGGAAACAGCAAGAGGAAGTAGAGTTTTCTTCACTCTATCTCATGTCCTCTTGACATGCTATTGCTTCAGCATCTCATACAAGTCTTCCAGAGACGCACCTCGTAGCAAAGCAAATAACTGACGCAGGTATCTTGCTATCCTTAAAAGGTCTTAGATCTACCTTTATAACTGGGTGTTTGAAATGCATCTGCTTCACAGCTTACACTTTCTTTAGCTCCACCTTATTCTTCTCCTTAGTTTTCATTTTAGCAGCCATGGGGTAATATGAGTAAGTTTCTTACAAATATACTCACAGATACTGAACCAGAATGAAAATCTGAGTATTCAACTCTTTTCCCATATTGTATATTCTTTGATTGTGATGCTTTGTCAAGCCAGAGCTGGCTGGCGTATCTTTCTTGCCTCTTTTTATAGTTAAGCCAAGAATGAACATAAACAGCTTCACTTTGGATTTTGGTGCTCTTGGTCTTATACCAAATATTCATCCTTAGTTTTTAAAAGATAAATAGCTGGAATGCTTTTTTTGCCACTGCTGGGCCATACATGCTATTGCTTTTCTTGTTCCCTCATCTTGATTTTCCTGCGTCTGTCATAAATGGCAGCTCCTGGAGAAACATCATCAGCCAATATGCTTTATGTAAACTTTGTTTTTTACGGTGATATTTATTATAGAAATTACTTTTTTTTTTTTTTTTTTTTTCTACTGTGAATTCATAAGCTATTTAGGGAACATTAAATAGAATTTCCTGCCTGGCATGATTAGGAAACAGGCATTTTTGGTCTTTCAAAGCCGTTTGTTTACAGAACTTTCAGTCATCTCACTATGTGTTTTTGCATCCTATTTCCAGCTTTATTTTTTAATATCAAGATCTTTCTCCTCAACAGTAACCTAAATTGATATATGTATCTGTATGGGAAAAGAAGCTGAAAAATTCTGAGAAGACCAAATATTGTATTAGGGAAAATCAGACTTCCTGTACATTGAAAATAAACCTAAGCACATTCAAACACAGAAATGCACAGTAGGTTGCCCAAAGTACTGTAGTGACATGATTTGGAGTGATAGGAGGGAAATTTGATGCAGCTTCTAAAATAATATTTATTTGAAACCATGGGCACTATAAAAAACATTTACCATACTGATAATATCTACTGCAATTTCATTAGGCTGTGGTTTTGTTTGGGTAGGGTTTTTTTTTGTTTCTTTTTTTAAGTAATGGAAAAGGGTTTATGCATTTAGAAGATGTGTTCCAGTAGAGCTATTTCTGCTTCTGGATAGGAAATAAACAGGTGGGAAATATGCACAGAAGAGTAAAACAGAAGTCCTAGCATATTTACTGGTAATCCTTAAAATTAGTCAATATCCCATAATATCATAAATACCAGCAATGAAGCAGAAATAGCTTCAATAAAACTAATGTGTCTTAGGTTTTGTTTTCTTAACTAAAGGTAGTATTTTAATTTCTTCTGACACAAACAATAAACACTTGAATTTCCTGGACTTTTAAAATCAGCTGAAAAAAAATCTAGGCTCAATAGTGTGGCATAGAGATGCTGCTTTCTGACTGAAATTATGAACACTGAAAGAATAAAGCAATAAATACGCTGGTCATTTTTTTTTTTTTTTTTTTTTTGGGGGGAGGTGTTTGGTTGTGGTTTGGGTTTGTTTTTTTTTGATAAACCCAACCTGGTGCTAGCCTGCTTTGTTTGGATAGCTTATGCACAATGACACAAGGCTGCAAAGTAAAATTCACCCAAATAAACAGAAATCAATTAGCTTCTTTAATAGTGTTAAATGTACATATTAGAAGTAACAGATACAGAAAGGAAATAAATTCAGAGAGTATACTTGAACACTGTATAACAGGAATGGCACTGAGCTTGGAAAACATAGATTTGGAAATGAGCTCTGTTATCTCAGAGTGTGAATAGGTTTTGCATTACTGAATGTTTTCATTTGTCCAGATTTACATGGTGCTAAATGAAAACTTTTTGTAGCATTACCCAGGTCATATTTAATTTAAATATTTATAAGTACCTGTGCCTTCAATTTCCTATTTGGGAATGTATAGTTTAATGCTCACACTAAAAAAGATCTGACCTTCAAAGCATCCTGCACTGAAATGGAAGAGAGCAAACGTGTGTCTTGCAATGTTGCAGCTGGTATCCAGGAAACTGCAAATGAAAAAATTTGAGGTCCTTACTGGTCATATTGGTAGCGACTGCCCTGAAGAACAGGGTTTCTATGCAGGAACATAGTAACGTGATGTAGAAATACAGTGTACTGAGGAAGAGTCAGGAGCTCAAACCTGTTAAGAGTCAAAACTATTAGTGTGTGAAAGAGTCACTGGGCGTGTGGCTGGTGTAAGGTCCATCTATGTGCTGTTCAGAAAGGGGTCAGGGTCTGCAAGCTTGAGTGCTGCAACGCCTAGACATTCACTTAGTTTAATTGTTAGCTCTCTCCAAGGTCTGTGCTGGGCAATTTCAGCTTGCTTACTCTGGTGCAAATCTGTTGTGAAGGAAGGTAGCCCTTGGCAATGGGGATGAGAACGTAATCCATCTGGGTTTCCTAAAGGCTTTTCACAAGGACCCTCCTAAAAGCTCTGTAGTATGTAAGTGGTTGAAAAATCAGAAATGGAGAATATAGATAAATATTTAGTTCTCTAAGTGGAGGGAGGTCAGCAGTGGAGGCCAAATGCTTTTGCAGTAGGGCTCTTACTGTTCTAAATATCCATAAATAGTTTGGAAAAAGGCTGGAGGGCAAGGTGACACATGTTGACAAGGCTAAGTTACTCAGGCTCACAAAACAAATCCTGATTGTAAAGAGTTATAGAAAAATCTCATGGTACTGGATGATAGAATGCCATAAGAAATTCAGCTGTGGTGAATGTAAAGTAAAAATAATGAAGAAATCCTTTCCTCAATTTATATATGGTCTACAAGGGCTGTAAACAGCTGTTACCACCTTGGAATAATATCTTGGGGGGACAGTAAATAGATTATGAAAACATCAGCTCAGAGCTCAGTAATGGTTTACAAACAGACTGAGTATTAAGAATTTTTTGAACTAACACTGACGATACGGGTTAAACAGGATTTGTACATAGATGTTAGACCAGCTAGTGCAGTTGGAAGAAATAGTGTTATGGATTGACTGAAGTAGTGCTAAAGATACAGGTTTAACAGGATTTGTAGATAGATGTTAAATCAGCTAGTGCAGTTGGAAAAAGTAGACAAGCTTTTTGGCACAGAAACCTTGGTACAGTTGCAGATTGGAGAACACTTCAGAGCTTAATATAGAGCTTAATATTGGATCCGCCAGGAAAGAAATAGGCAGCAAAACAGTGAATGGTAGCATCCCCTTTTTCACCACCGTCAGAGACAGGACATTAGACTAAATGGGCTTTCTCTGACCCAGCACAGTAATTCTTACATTCCTGTCATATCCCTGTGTAAATTTATGTACCTACAGTGCCATTCTGCCCTCCCTTTTCCAAAAAGTATATAGAAGAAAAGGTATGGGGAAAGGTGATAAGGAAGATCAAATATATAAGATTGTCTCCACGAGAGAAGAAACTACATTGACTATGACTCTAACCTGGAAAAAAGGATGATTTAAGAGGACATAATGACATTTTTAAAGTTATGAGTGGCATGAAGAGAATTAAGTAGGCCAAATTGCTTGTTGTCTCTCATAATTCCAAAATGTATTGGACCATCAGATGGAATTAACAGAGGTGATGACCAGAATAAGTAAAAGAAGATACTTTTTTGTGCATCACAAAAGGATGTTTATTATATAAATATTTTATATAAAATAATAAAATGCTTATTGTAGTTAAAAAAAAAAGAGAAAAATTAATGGAGGGAAAATCCTTGAAGAGCTTCAAAAGGCAAGAATGTGTCTTCAAGCTATTCATTGGCTTTTAGCATTTTTCAGACCTAGGTCTGATCCTCAGATCATACGCACTGCATCCGTGCAGTTCACATTCAGGTTCCTCTTGAGAACAAGAATCAAGTCCCTCTAAAGGCTTTGCCGTTGCAATGTAATGCTGCAGTGCTTTTACAATCCCTCCTGTGGGGTATTGTGGTATGTCTGTCTCATCAGTTGGTGAATTTGGGGTTACCGTGCAGATGAGACTGGTTAAGTGAATGGTGTGGACAAAGCTGGTCCTGCCCTGAGCAGCAGGGACACAAGTCAGTCTGCCGTAGCTGGTTTAAAGGCCAGAAACTACTTCCTACTGTGATCCACAAAGCTGACAGTGAAGCCAGGTTATATAAGGTCAGGTTTAGGAGACAGCTGACCGAAAGGTAGCTGGGTGGCAGGAGGGTAAGCCAGGGAAACATGGTCACTCTGTTCTCAGTCATGCCTCAAGCTGTTGTGGGGTGTCACGGTCAGGAGAGTGTATATGTTCTTACCATCTTGCAGGAGAGTGGTATTGCTGGAAATAACATGTATTTCAAAGTCATTGTTACTTCCTAGATATCTTCTCTTTGAATGAGAATGTCTATCAGATACAAGTATGGTTTAATCTTTTCTTGTTGGTCTCACTTACCAGAGCGTACTACCACTGTGTAGCCCGTATGACTCGCAGAACAGCTGATTTTAGAAGGGACCACTGGAGATTGCTCAGTCCAACCCCATTTCCTGTTTAAGAAACCTATGACATTCAGGTTTCAGAAGATGTATAAGCAACAGATATTTGAAAGAGCATTTTTTTCTTTGATGTGCCTCTCCTCCACTCCCAATCTGATAAACAAATGTTACAGATCTAGAGAAAAGAACATCTAACCGAGAACATCTGACCTCATCTTGTGTTCATGATTTTAGCATAGAAATAATTTAATGTTGTTTAATGACCACGTCTCACAATGGAGTAGCTTATCCCTCAATGAGTACTTCTACATTTGTCACTGCATTCCCAAAATGTAAGGTATTTGCTTAAAAGGACAAAATTATATGACAATTTTACAGGTACAGGCAGTTTTAAGTTTTCTGTATAAATTACGTTGGTTATTAGAATGGAATCACAGTAATTTTTATCATTTTGCATATTAAAAAATCGTATCTCCTGAAATGTGTCATTACTTACAAAATCATTTGATTAAAAATTCCTGAACACTGATTCTGCTAATACCTAGTCCTATTTGTAAATCTTGAGTAAAGTTAGTGAATTAGGAGGAACCACAGGTAGAGAAAAGAGTCTAAGGGGTACCAGAATAGGTTCTGATTGCCTATGTGATCCAGGGGATAAAATTACAGGAGGAAAATACTTAATTATATGACACTTTTTCAAAAATAAAGTTGTGTTTAAGAACAGTCTTAAAGTATAAAAGCAAAAAATTTCTTTTTCATTTATGTGTTTAGGTGCACTGTTAATTCTGTGTTTAGAATATGAAAACTGAGTGTTTGCTGTCAGAAGAGGGTGGTACAGCTTGCACTGGTGTAGGCTTCTTCTTGATTTATCACTGCACTAGGACTGAAGGTCACTCAGTGTTTCATACACGGAATTCATCTGACAATAGGATCTGAGTTAGCAAGATACATTTGAAAAGAGAAAGGAAAGGATAGGGAATTAGGGGTTTAAAAACCCCAAATCACAGGTTTGATCCTGTAAAGTACTGGGCACTATTGCTTTATTTCAGCAAGACTTACGTGTGCTTAAACCTTTTGTTCAGGGCTCAGCATTTAGCACTGTTTAATCTCAAATGAACCGTTCTTAAAAAGAAGATTGATATTCCCTTTCATCCACGGATTTCAAAGGACTGTGAACAGCTATGTACAGAAACTATATAATAAAAATGAGAATTTGACAGTGATTTCACAGTTAAGCATAGTAAAGAAAAGGGCAGGAAATCAAAACAGAAACCTTCACTTTCTCTTGTCAGCTTTTCACGTTGAACCTATATATAGTTTTATTTTCCTGTCTTTTTTGTTTTTATTTTTGACATGAAATCCTCAGACTCCTCATTTGTGGCTAAAGCTGTGAATTCATGCAGAAACGTAGGACAGGATGTGTCTTCTGAGCTCCCACGTCTTGTCTTTAAACCGTGGGTGTCCTGTTGAAAAGAAAAGTGGCTGTTGTGTATTCGCCAATCATCCCTCTCCAAAGCAAGAAGGTAGACAAAGGGCACAATTCAGACTCCAACCTTGATAAAGGTAGACTCTGCCATCGAAAAAGATAGAGCAGACCTATGAGAGCAGTGGGAGCAGCTGGTTTCTGCTAAGGACCTAGAGCTGGTTACTCTGCTTGAGCCTTAGATGTGTGCTTCTTTGCTCCTACTGTGTCACACGCATGTGTTGTTCCTTAATTATAGTAGATAGCTTAAATATATGTCATCACCTTTCATTTTATCTCATTCCTTGTTCTGGCAAGCTGCACCTGGGTTCATTAAAACAGTTGCCTTTCCCTGGGTATGCCCAGGGATATATGTATGTAGTAGGGATACCTGTGAGGTCTTCTTGGATGTTCTAGGAGATCTCTGAACTTTGCACATTTGAAGTGTTTCTGTTTCTCCACGTGTGTGTGAGAGGGTGTGTTCCTGCTGAGGGAATGATTTGGGTATTCATCTGAAATATAACCCAAGAAGTTTCAGCCAGAAATAGGAAGAAGATGGTCAGGGTTAATTTGACCCACTCTTTTTAACTGGGTGCTACTTGTTTAGGGTGCTGGCAGGACAATCCATTTCCTATCTGCCAAGTCCAGGAACATATTACTTGCATTTGATTGAAAGACTGAACTTCCTGAAACACAAGATTCAGTATTATTGAATGGAAGTTCCTGTGCATAAGCATTAAGAAATGAATGTTTGCATTCTAAGGGCAGTATTTACTGATTTCTACAGTCATAGTCTGCAAAAGAAAAAAGAGACAGAACTTCACTTTTATTAACCATAATAGTAGTTTAGGTATTTTCACAGCGTTAATCTTGCTGTAAACTGTTCTTTCCACATTGTGAGGAGACAGCATATGACAGGAAAAATCTGTAACATCATTCAACATCTGATTAGATGCCCTTTTTCCTCAAAACCAGTTTGCATGCCTACAAATATCAGTGTTTCCCAGTGGAATTGAAGGTGTAAAATATTGTCTCTCAAGCTGCAAATTATTTAGCCAAAGATTTTTCAGTATTTGGCATTCTGGCTGGATGATTTCAAAAGCAAAACCATATGTCGCTTACATGATTTGGCATTTCTCCAGTTGCATAGAACATGAGTGGAAAAGTGGAGGAAAAAAAACCCAACAAAACCTAACACTAATTAGATGGTAATAAATACAGGTGCTATACTGTGTGGTGTAATTCATTTTCATAGTGAGCTGTAGGATGAGTCAGAGCCAGGGGATTCTAAGGGATACTCTTTTGTGCATATGTATTCCTGACACATGCTAAGATCCAAATAAAGGTAAAACTGAAAGAGGTGTGTAGCACTGAGATGCTTTGCAAGGTTACAGAAGTGCAGTATTGCCCAGCCATGGAAAAGAAATCGTTTGGGTTTTGTCTGGGGGTTCTCACTGTAAATCCATTTAGTGTAGTACCAGGGATTTGATGATAATTTGGAGATCCTGACCTGGGCTTCCTCATGCCCCCACCCCCCCAGACCTCCCAACAATTTCCTTACCCACTGCAGGCACCAAAGTGCCTCCCCAAGAAGGCACCTTTTATCTCCAACCAAAACCTTATTCCCGGCCTTACGTGGTTTGCTGAGATGAAGTTAGTTGGGACTAACCTGCCAAATATCCCGTATAACTTGCTGTACAGGGAAAGCTGTTATACGTCTGCCCACTGTTTTGCCTGCCCACCCCTCACTTCCCTACCCATAGTAGTTCTGGCTAAATGCAGCCTCTGGGCTCTTTCTCGTTCATGCATCAGATACTCATGGAAGTTCTTTTCTTTTAAAATTTCCAGAGAGAGAAATGGATTTGGATGGTGTAGATTTGATTCATCTGCAGCTCTTTTAGACTCAGATAGGTCAAGCCAGTACAGGTACTGAGGGGACTGGTGTATCTTCCCTGTCGATGGGGTGTCATGTGTGTAGCCACATATGTTACGTGCTCAAGAGTGAAGGCACAAAGGAGGAAGGAATCTGTTCTGGGTGAAAGGACAGCTAAAAACATGATTAGAGACTGGCCTTACATTCTCAGGTGCTACTTCATTAGTGTGAAGACTCACTGAGATGGACATGCTTGTAGATACAGTCATGCTCCAGCCTCCAGGAATTTACCACAATAATATGTTGGGTGGTTATGTAAGAGAAATTAAAACACAAAGAAAAACCCGTTGCATGAAAATTTGATTGAACAATTAAAAATGTGTAAATAATTGAAATGCAGGAACTATAAAAGCTTTCTATTATCCTCATTGAGAAAAAAAAACACATTTAAAGCGTAGGATCCAGACGTTATTCTGGGGCAGTAAATAGCTGATATTTACAGTATGGATTACTCAATTTTCTTTTGCCTGATGAACAGGGCTCCCAAATCTCATTGTGGCTGTTTTGTCGTTTGTATAAGACACATGGCTGCTGTGATTTGCTTTTCTTGGTATCCCCTCCCCCATCAGCAGAAACCTTTGAGCTTCAAACACAGATGTTATACTGCGCTCTTTGTGTGCATGTACGTGTACCAGTGTAAAGTCATTAAAGAAAGACTGTGTGCCTAATATGCTGGAAAAACAAAGCTGAATCACAGGACTCAGCTAGTGACTTTCTTTCTTTCTTTCTTTGTGAGATGTAAGCGTGGACTAAGTGTAGGACTGATGTGTCTGAACAAGTAGTGGTTTAAAAGCAGCCACGCTGCTTATAGAATCAGCAATTTAATGTAAGCAGGAATGGCAGTTTCATTAAATAATGCTATGATCTCTCAACCATATTCTTAACTAGCAATCTCCCCGTAGCAAAATACATAGCTAATCAACCTCCTAGCCTGTCAGTAAACTTGCAGGGGAATTAAATCCTGGAGGAAGAAGCCCGTAGCCCTGGAGGAAGGCTGAGTGCATGTTTCACTGTCGTCTTTTCAGCTCATCTCAGTGGTCCCACTGCTAGAATGTGCTCTGTTGTCATGGCAACCCCATCTCCTGCTTCCTACAGGAAAGATTAGCTCGTACTGTGCACTAGAGAGAATTTAGGGGAAGTCAAGCTAATCCCTGGGTGCACTGCAAGAGAAAGGTTGGACCTCGCCTGAGGGATGCTGTATCTGCAATGATAGAATTGGCCTGCCACAGACACTGGTATTTAAGTTGAAGAGCAGAATTCACAGTAAGTGTCAGATCCTCCAGAGAGGAATATTGAATGAGGTTTTCTAAGTCTTGGTGAAGACTGTCCCATGCCAACAGTGGAATGACAGCAGGAGGCTGTGTGTGGAATACCAATATGTTTCACCCATTCAGGTGGTATTTCAAACATAGATTCAAAGCCGTTCCCTGGAAACTAGGTGATAAAATTTTAAAACATCATTGTGAGATGTGCACCTAGAAACCTGAAGCATGTCTCCTTTGGAGCATAAAGCTGAACAAGTGACGATGAGCACGCCTTACAAATTGTGTATGCACTGTGTGGCGTGCTTAAGAATTCCTGTGTGCTGAAAAATAAGTGGGAAAGCATGAGGAAACTGATCTGTGTGTGCGTGTGCTGCAAACTCAACTGCAAAAGTGCTGAACTATCAGATTAAGCATGAAAATTTACAACTCCTGATTCAACCTTCTTTTTTCTTCATATTAAAACCCAAACAGAGAAAACATGAGCTTTTTAAAGGTATAGTCATAATACAAGCTTTTCTTTGAGGAAAACTCATTTTACTGTAGCTAAATTAAGGTGGTGTGTGACATGATGCAGCGTGTGATATGTGTGTTTGTTTTCTTGCTGTAAACAGAGGTTATTCTAGCTATTCCATTTCTGGTTATTTTGATGCTCTGCCTTTCTTTGATATGGTCCTGAATTTAACTTTAATAGATGCTCAAGACTCCCAGCTTTAAACTAGACTGTTTGCAGTAAGATTTTAACTGTCTGCTTTTTATTACTGTCAGCTTTTCCTAAACTTATTTTTTTTCAGCAGTTTATATGTTCAGCCTATGTATTTTTACATTTGTAGAATGCATGCTTTTTCTGTCAAGTTTTTAATCAGAAAACAACTATCATTAGTTAATGGTTATTTCATATGTAGCAGCATTCTCTAGCTTAGATCTATTTTGCATATGTGTTTTACATGTATAAAATGTATGTGTGCTTGTGTGTTTCTGCAATACATACACGTATATACATAGGCAGACAAATGGGGTCTTTGTTTTAACGAGGCCCGTTAGTGATTCATGATAATATAACACCAACGAAGTCAAAGACCTGTTTTCACCTTGAAGGATAGGTATTTTTTTCCTATGTAAAATGTTTATTGTTGCAAAAACACCTAATAAATACACTCAGTCTGCTTAAAGAAACAGCATATGTTGTATTTCTATGTGTGTCTGTAGAGAAAAAAGGAAAAGCAGATTCACTGATGTAATGAAAGAGCTCTGTGTTGCCTTTCCAGCGACCTGGGTCCATGGAATAGGTAGTAAAGGGATAGTTGTTTTTTTCTTTTCCTCCTCCCCCCCAGGGCAGCTCAGACAGAATCACACATAAGCTCCAGTTTGGTTAGTGTAAGAGCAGTCTTGCCTGAAAACTTCGTTTTTTTTGGCTGGTTTACCAAACAGTAAGAGCAAAGACAATGCCTGTCGTCTTTGTAGTTGAAAACAAAAGTAGCAATAGCCTACACCTATTATATGGAGGACTATAGAAATAAACACAAAAGGTATGGAAGCTTTAAGCTGTTATTTAGGGTGGCCCTTGAATCTGTGGTAGACATATGGGTGACAGGGAATCCACACAAGTGCCAAGTAAAGCGGGGATCAGGGAAAGAGGAAATTCATCAAATAGATGTTTTTCATTAGAAAGAACACTAAGAAATTATTGTTTGTTATCCATCAAATTAAATCACTGATTAAAAAGTCCCTTCTGTGATAAAATAACACATTTCTCAGAGGTTTGCTTATATATTGTCACCGCCTCTGTGAGGCTGTGTTTTAGAGTGACACTTTTTAACATAGCTGTTTACATCTGTTAAAAAATTTTAGGTGGTTAGCTGCACAAATTTTCCACCTTGTGTGTCCTTTTATTGAACTAACTAACCAGGAAGTTAGATTTTTTTATCTCTAAGTCATGATTTGTTTCCCTTTTTTTTTTTTTTTTTCCTCCAGCATTTAACTTGTATGTGGATTAATATTGGCTGGGCAAACATTGTCTCAGCTTATTTTGTCTGCTGCAAAATATGTGGCTTTAGGAAGTTGGTCCAAGTTTTATTAGGACTGAGTTTTCCCAAAAGGACTTGAATTCCTTATCTGCATTTCTAGAAAACTTTAAGCACCAACTGTAAACAGGACTAACTGCATGTGAGGGAAGTGCAGTGAGGTTCAAAGCATGCACCCAAATCCATAACCTGCATTGCATTCTCTTCTAAGAAAGGGATGTGAACGCTCTTTGGAGCAGTGGGACTGTATTACACACAGTCAGGTACGACTGGTAGAGACTGCTCACGCTGAGGAGTCCAGGCCTCCAAACTTGAGGGAGTTTCTGTATAAACTGTTTCGATTAAATAAATTTAATTTCCTTGAGTTTTCAGAAACTAAAAAGCAGAGATGACTCTGCTTGATGTATGCAAAAACCTCAGAGTTTCTAAACTCTTAAAAATAATAGATGTAGTGTGTTCTGCAAGGGCTCCTTTACAGCACTCTCCTGTTGTGAGAACTGTTGGCTTCTCCACAGAAGTGGGTCACTCCTCTGCCCAGTCTTTTATCGCCATATATCTCCAATATTTCGATTTCTGCCCTGCATTCCTGCTCCTTACAGGTATTGCCCTCTTCTTGAACTGCCTTCTCCCTGTGCCACTGTGTCCTAGTGTTCAGGCTGTCTGCTGGCTAGGTGTTGAACTGGCTAATGTAATGCTCTCTGATGTGTCTTTTCCATGTATAAAAGTAATTAGGATGATTTAATGTATGTACTGATTCACCAGATCAAGGTTTTGAATTATAACACCAATCTGAAAAGTATTAATAGTGTGTCACTCTCTTTCCTTGAAACATTTCTCACCATTGCAAAAATAACCCCCAAAATTTGTACAGCACAGCTTCTGCCTCCAACCTCCATTTGGAATTCATGGCTAACAATTTATCCCTCTTTCACTGAGATATTAATTCAGGGAAAAATAGGTAAGATGTTCAGCACTTCCCGGGTGGTATGCTACGACTCACAGAACCTGGCTGGCTTTTAATATCCAAAAATATGATAAAATCACAAACTCTGCTCTGTCCCAGCAAGGATCTTTCTGCTGGTATTCTCATTAAATAATAATAAAAAAAAAGATAGCACAAGTTTATACTATGTACAAACTTTACACACAATGTATGTGTCTCTCCATATCAGAGATTCATCCTTGACATTTTAGTAAGAAAACAGTAATAGCGATGATATTTTTTCTTGGTTGCAAGGCATTTTGTTTCCTGAGGCATCTCTGCCTCTTGAATTCCTTTAAAACAAATGTGTATATATGTCAAGTTTCCAAAGAGACTGTAAATGGCCAATTTGAAGGTACCAGAAGTGGCCCTCAATGACAGAAATATGTCTTCAGTTGAAGCAGGAAGTTTAAATCTATTGTGATTTTGTTTGGTTTTAAACATAAACTCAAATATTTTGATTATTACTTGTATTTTTCTTTTGTTTAAACAAATCTGCAAGGATTTAAAAAATAGCTTTTGTGTTGACAGTTTGCCCTAATTTGAAACAGTAATAGCCAGCCACATGGGAATATTTTGATCACTTTAAACCTCCTTTATCTTCCTTTTCTACTCAAAAGTAAGATTCTGAAGCAACTAATTGTATGTAAATCGCATGAATTTAATGGACTAAATTATTTCCCACGCTGCACACACTGGCTCCTGTTGACTCTAGTGAGATTACGATCATATGCATCCAAAGGTAGATTTCAGCTCTGTGTATGTTGTTCATCAGGCCAGCTTTGTGGCAGTTAATTAAAAATTGCTTTCTCAGTGCTGTGCTGCTGGCTTTATGGCTTTCTTCATAGTAAGTTCTTTATGCTAGCTGAAGACCTAAGCAAACCAGCAACGAAATTTTTAGCCAGGCCAAATACAAAGGGAGAGAAACTAAGACTTCCTGGGCAAATTTTCTGTGTGTAGTTGTAGCTGAGATACTACGTGCTGCCTGGTGGATGGCCCTAATACTAAAGGGAATGGAATTGTTCCTGTTGCAGCTCCATTATTCTAGTTTTGTATGCTGTTAGCCGTAGCAAACTGAATTTTTTAGTCTTCTCCAGAGGTCATTTGTGAGGCACTGACAGCAGATGGCTACAAGGAGCATGAGGGGTGTAAATGCATCCTCTAGGGCAATGCTGAGGTTTATTTTAGATTCCAAACATCAGAATTGCAATGGTAGTAGAAATGTAGACAGTGGAACCCAGAGCTTTCATTGTTCTGTTGCCAGAAGAGTCCACTTGGAGTTTTACAGGGTATAGGAGAATGAATATGAGCTCAAGATTTGAGTGATCAATCTTTTCACATGTAGTGCATTTTAATTTCTCATTGCATATTTATTCTTGACAATAGATTAGTTATTGTATCCTGGTGCGGACCCCTTTAATGGTCTGACTTTAGTCGGATAATCAGTCATTTCAACTGTCATTTCTCTAATCATTGTGGTTGAAATTGTTTTCTGAAACATGCAGAGGAGAAGACGACTACTGTATGCGTGGGTTGACAGCAACAGCAGCAATCCTGTTTGCACCCGTAATTTGTGAACGCTTTCAGCCAGCAGCAAACCAAGTGGGATCTGATCAAAACTGTGTTTTGGATATTTGAGTCCGATGGAAGAGTGCCATGATATTCACTAATGTCCTTCCATTCTGCTCTTTGCTACTACATAAATTACTGAAGATTATTTTTAGTGGCTCATATTGTGGTTACCACATGATGAAGAAATTGCATTGACAGTACCAGTCCTTTTACTGTCTGCAAATGTGCTGCCGAAGTCCACTTCCAATAGAAAAGCTCAGCCTCTGCTCCCTCTGCTCTACAGCATTTTATCTTAATTGCCTGCAGCAGCAGCTGTGGTGTTGAGTTTGGCAGGAACTCATAGTGTAGGAAACTGCGCATTTCAGTGTTGAAGTTAAAAAGAAATGCGTTCTGGGAAAACAGACTGCTTGAGAATCCGGTGATGACATTCACATAAAAGGGACTCCATACCAGTGATTTTCACCACATTTGTCAAGTGAGTTTTTTTGCCATTTGTTGGAGATGTTCCAAATTAGAGCTGTCTCAGGTGTTCTTAAACAGAAGATAATGTTGAAATTAAAGCAGTTCTGACAAAACTTTAATCTTCAAAGGCTTGACAAGTTCAGCCTGAAAGATTTTGGACCAAAAGTCCAAAAGCCTCATAAAACGTTTTTCCTGGGTTTGAGAGATGCAGGTTTAGACCTCTGATCTGAATCAAGTAATGCAGTGACTTAAATGAATTTAGGTATTTTCTGCATCACTGGTAACTGCTCCAGCTCATCTAGATGTATTTTTTTCTTCTTCACTCTGCTGGTAATGTGCATGCAACAGGAGAGAGGCACTGAGTCCTTATCCCACTGTTCTGGGACTTCAGCTAGCACTGGGGAGACAGGATCAGGAACTCGGAAAACTCTATCTCTTTGCATAAAGGGGAATGCCAAGAATATCTCTGAGGTATTACTAACCTTTCTAAAGGGGAAGTTGATATCCTTAGACTGCCTTCTGAATGCTTCTCTGTTGGAGCTACTATATTTGACAGAGGTTAATAAAGAGGGGGCTTTTCTTTTAGAAAGACTGTCTTTTGAGTCCTTCAAAATGTTTTTGTTCATGTGTTGGAGAATCAAAGATGGTAACCACTTATTTGGCTAGACAGCCAAAATGTCTTTAAGTACCTGAACTGACATACATAGTATGATCAGTCAGTTTGTGTCAGTATTTTCTGTCTTTTGGAGCCTGTCACACTCAGTCAGGGGTAGTAAAATTATGCTTTGCCCAGATTATTTTTTGATTTTTGGACCAATAAAATACCTAGCTCTGAAGTTTCTGTGGTTTCCTATATGCAGAATAAGGAAGCTGTCATACCTGGAACAGCTCTAGGTGCCATCAACAACAAATTTTTCCACCCAAATTTGTGTTGTAAGTGCAATTAATAGATTTGAATGTAGTGCTTTTACCTTTGCCAGCTTTCCATGAGGTTGTTTTTTCTGTTATTGCATTGATTGTATTATTTATTCTGATGGCAGTTACTTGTAATTGCAGAAAAGGAAAAATCTGCTGGTGTTCTGTGAAGGAGGACACACTAGGCATTTTGTGCTGTTGAGTATTGGTGTGATTGTTTGCTTTTATGCTGGATATAAAAGATAACGGCTCACCAAGATTGCAATGGTTATTATAAATAACATTCTATTCATGTTCGGATTGATACCATGTGTTTCCCTTTGCAGCATGCATAACTTTTCCACTTGATCCAATGGTAACAACTCAGAAGTAATAAACTTATTTTATTCTCAAACCCATCTTCAGATCCATATTCTGCTTCTAAAAATTTCAAGTTTCTGGGAAACTGGAAAACACAGTTCCTTCAGAGCTGGTACCTAATTGTCATTTAGGAAGAAAAGTGATCAGTTAATGAAGGTAATAATAAGAATTGCAAAGCAATGATCTGGGATTTGAAAAAAACTTCCTAGGATTCTGTTGTTTTGATAGACATATACAGTTTATTTATGCAGAAGAAAGACTATCAGCAAGTGTTGCTCATTCTCTTCACTGGTTTTTGCAAATACTCTATTTTCTAACATTTCTGAAAGCTTGGGAACAGGCTTGGCATGCAGCTGTATGTCATACAGCTGTTTCTGTTTCCAATGTGCATCTCTGTTAGATTAAAGTAGCTACACAATGATGATCCCTTCAAAGTACAAAGTGTATCATGGGGCAAATAAGGTTGTTTATGGATTTTAAAGGGGAAAGAAATTATATAGCAGATTTGGCAATGTCATTGTCCTTTACTTTGTTATTTAAAATAACAACAAGCATTTCTGTAAGTGCTCTTGCTCTAGGCTGCCCCTGCCTCCCCTAGCTAGCTTTGTAACTGAGAACGTTATCTGTGGGCAGGATACTTTGTTTACCAGGAGTAGCCTGCTGATTTCCACACAGAGTTCTGTTGGGGCAGCTCAGCAAATAGTCATTTCTCACAATTTTATGCCCCCCTTCATTCTTAGCCAATCCATAGTATAAGAAGACCAAGCAGGTATTGCAGTTGGACTCTGGTGTGGTTTTATTCTTTCCCTTTCTAGTGCTCTGACCTTTTAACAACAATTGGTACATAACTTGTCAGAATTTTAGTGAGGATAGGGCTGATTTGCTGTGATTAAAACATTCTTAATTTTCATCAGTAATGGTACCTCAGCAATACTGTAAAGCACAGGAAAAGCACGTGCTGCAAACATTCTGTGTGTGGACTGTCCCATTGCTGAATCTTGCTGTGCTACCAAAAGCCTTTAAGTGAAATAGAAACATGAACTAGTTATTTTCTTTCTTGAGAAATCTCTCCAGTCTGCGAAGAACTGCAAAGCAGTTCATGGATTCTCTCTGGAAGGTGATAGATATTCTGTTTGCTCTACTTTCTGGCCTTCTTGAGTAGTCTGGTTTTGAGGCTGCCTCTCAGTGATGTTTCAGTAAGGGCAAACTGACTGCCTTTAAAGAGAGGAAAGTTTTTGAAAGTTACTAAAATAGTGTTATGACCGAGAAGCCATAGTGTGTCTGTTGGCATTAGCTTCTCAGAAAGGAACTGTAAAATGATGGTCTTCATGCAAATGTTTTCAAGCATAAATAGTTTTCAAGTTTTCCTATTTTTCATTTACAGTTTTGTTGAATGCACCCTCTCATACTTGCTCTGCTCCCCCCAAGCGCAGATTGCTGCATTGCAGTGGGGGGGGGGGGGTGGGGTGGGGAAATTCGAAACAAGACAAGCATTACTTAATCAGGTGCTTGGCAGGGAAAGTTTCAAGTATGCAGTGAGGAATAGCAGTGGATGTGCCAGAACTATGTATAAGATCTTTCGGGCTTCGTGAAGTTTCTGGACATTGAACCATAGTTACTTGGTTTGTGAGAGATATTGTGCTGACAGACCATCTAGCAAAATCATTCATTTTTGTCTTCAGGTACCTCTTATTCTAGTCCATTTTTAGACAATGTGTGACCAAATGCTCAGCTATATTTTGGGAATTGTAAAAAAATTTATTGACTTTGATGTCTGTGCTGAAAATAATTTCTGAAAAGGAAAGAGCATGTTTTATTTTTGCCAAAAGTAATTTCTGAAAAGGAAAGCATGTTTTGATTTTGCCAGTCAAATGGGGAGTCAACATGTCTATCTGTAGTGTTATGAGGTGGTTGGGTTTTAAAAGTGGTGAATGTAACAAAGGCAGAAGAGTCCTTGCTGTAGTATTAAAACCTCATGGGAAGTCTGCTGTCTTCTGCTTGATGTCACATGATTGGTGGCAGAGACCTAAAATCACGGATGTTGGTGGACAGAGTTTGCGAATCTGCCATTTTTCAACCCAAGATACATTACATGATTTGGGATTCCACTGTCCTGGACCCTGTGATTTTTTGGTAGGAAAAAAAAATAACTACTGTAAATTTCCAAGACTACTCTGATGCCATGTATATGATAATGCCTGTGCATCTTTCATGGCAGTTTTGGCATTTACTATGCAGACAGATTTTTCAGACTGATGAAGGGAGGCCAATCATCAGCACTGTTTATTTCCCTCCATTTTGTTTGATGCTTGTAGTTGTAATCAACAAGCTAGGGAGACTTGCGATACGCTTATGTTCTTTACCTCAGTAGCAATATTTTTGTGTTCAGGTAAAGCTTCCTTAGCACTGATGTCTGTTGTCACCTTTTGCATTCTGTTGTTTGGGCTGGTGCTTAGCTTTGTAGATGCTGAATATTTTACCTTTCACTTGGTAGAGTGAAAAATAATATTAGGAAAGCACAATGGAACGTAACATTTAAAAATGATTGCTTGCTGGATGGAGAAAGGCCATCAGGTTTGTTATTAAGTGTTGTCCCGTGTGACCAGAAAACTGTTTTCACTCAAGCAGCAAAGAGGCCATTTACTGCAGTTACCAAAGGCATACTCAAATCAGGAAACAGTAATGTACGTTTGGACATCCATAAGCATTTTAAAGCGATAGAATAAAAATCAAACTGAATTGAAAAGGGACATATAATTTATATCCCTCAAACATACTTATTTGTTCAAGTTTGTAACAGCAGCTTTCTAAGCTCTGGAATTCATCAAATTTCTAAACTTGCAGTTAGCTGTAACAAAATACGACACTTGACTCACTGACACTGTCTCAGCAAAAATGTAAATTACATCACAGTCATTAAATAAGGAAACAGCAACCCTAATGGAGTCCTAAACTTGGATGGTTAGTGTTCTGACTTCTCAGATTCACCAATTCCCTAATATATCAAGGAAGTTTTAGTTCACTGCTGATAATGCCAGAACTGTGATGAAGTACAAAGGCTGTAAGTTCCTTCTTCACAGTCACATACTTTTCTTCTAGATTTTCCCAATTACATGTTTATTACCTACTTTTAAACTGAATTTCAGTATTCGAATATCAGAGGTACTTATTTTACTCTGCTGACTTACGAAATTTTTCTCAAAGCCTGTACGTTAGTGTGACTGGACAGAAATGCTTGGAAAGGATGTGACAGAACTGTTCTAGAGTGAAAACCAAATCTTTTGTAAAACCCAGTTGATTTTACTAACATTATCAAATGAAAACTAGAAAAAAAATTATGAACATGGTAAGAAATGTTTTCACTTCTTGTTATGAAGCATTTTTCATGTCCTAGATTTTAGTATGCAATTATAAACAACAATAAAATGGTTTTAATTTACTTGATACAATTCTTTAAACTCTACTTCTCTGTCTAAAAATATTTTAAAAAAATAGGTTACCATTTTTAAATCCTGAACTCTAGAGGTACCAACCTGATCATGCAGGGTCTAATGAATCTGAACTATTTGTAGAAATATTGTTACTGGAAGTTATGCAGTCAACTCAAACTATTTTCATTATTTTAGAAGTACTCAAAATACTGGGCTGAACGGGCATTTTTAACATAGTTGCCGTTAGTTTTATGCACCTAAATAGCAACGTTATAGCTACTAAGACTGCTTCTACATTACAAATATATATAATTACACTTGTACATGTAAATGTAACATGTAAATATATTACAAGTAAAGTAAAAAATGCTTGCAAGTCTTCAGAATGGTTCGAAAATTAAACTTAAATATAATAACAGTGTTTGTTGAACTGCAGAACTCTTGGTTTTTCTACATTTGGGCATATATAGATAACTTTTCTCAATGCTCTTCTGTTTTTTTGTTAGGTATGTAAGATTCTTTTTCTTATTTCTGCTTCATTGTAGTCTTCTAGTGGTAGGCAAAATATTAACAGGCATATGATTTTTTTCATATTTCAAGAGGAAAATTCTGCTCGGTTTTCTGCTAGGTATATAGCGGACAGGCAAATTCAGCAGTTTGTACTGTAAAGTTTGGGAGCCCAAGTCAGATTTTGAGTTAAATGTTGCTAAGAATGTGTGAAGCTCAAAGCAGCCATTTCTGTTGGCTCTTAAGACTTGCCCCTTTCTCTCCCAGTTTTACTGATGGAGTGGGTGTAACGAGCCTTTCTATAGCCTTGCTGCTTTTATGGAAGAGCAGGCAGCAGTTTGCTGAGGGGGTGCAGAGCTGTCAAGCGATCATTTATCTTGCTTGTGCTCAGGCCTTCACCCTTCCAGAAGGAAGTACTGACTGATATCACTGTGTGAACCCACTCAACACACTAAAGCTGGTAGGCTAAATTTTAGACTTTTAAAGGGCTTTATTTAAAATGCCAGTATTTGGGGCATCCAGTCTGCAGAGAATTTCCTCTGCTGACTCCAGCTTGATCTTTCCTCTTTGTTTTTGTCATTGGGTACATCCTGATGAAGCAAAATGCATCATCACACACATGCACTAGGTCCAAGTGGTAGATAAGTTTAATGTAAGTCCTTTTAGCCCCATTTGGATTGATTTTTAGGCACCAAACATGCACCTATGTGTTACTCTTTTTTCTGTTGCTGGTGCTGCACCAGAATCTTCTTGCCGCCAGGAATGGTGGCAGCTGCTGCTGCCCACGGCAGCCTTTCACTAGAGCAGCATAAGCCTCTTCCATGCTGGGCTGGAAAGAGGAGAGGGTAAGGTATCTCCTGGGTTACCTGTTTTTATGTTAAAGAAAAGGCTTTATCTTTCTCCTTCTTAACATGTTGCAGTCTCAAATATCTTTGTCGCTGATATGTTCTGTACACGGTTGGAATTTTAGTGAATCTCAAAAGTCAGAGTTAGTCTGTCCTGAGTCCTGCTTGCCTGCCTGTCTCCCAGTCTTCCTCAGTTCCTAGCTTCATATCAATAAACTGCTCTGAAGTCTGGAGCCATGTTTGGGATGAGTCATAAGGCAATATATCTGGCATCACTCATGTATCAGGCTGAGAACTTGTTCCTGCAATGCTTGTCCAGAGATGGAGCTCTAAGCCACATTCTCAATCCCAGATATTTTGGCTGTTCAGTATGATCCTATACGCAGCATAAAAACTTTTAGAAGAATTGCAGGTTTTCTGTATGAAGAACTGCATTACAGAGCCTTTGCCACAAAAGGTGCCCTAGAGGTTTCTCCAGAGTAAAAGGAAAACCAGAGATTTTTCTTCCAAGGGGCAATGAGGGCTGTCTTTTGAAGTAGAAATGTCAAAGCACAAGTACAAACTAGATGCATTGTGATAATAAGACTAGTACGCACCCAGTGAGCTATTTAATTGGTTATTTACATGTGCAGTAGTCTCCTAGTAGCCATTCTGCTTCATCTCTTTGTGTATATGCAGGGACAGTAGCTCTGCAGGCAAAGTAAGCATGCAGTCACTCATGAATCTTTATAAATGAGCCCTTC
>JAVJGJ010000037.1:49841303-49869026 GCA_035590215.1 Microhierax caerulescens | reverse complement strand
TGGCATCCCTTCCAACCTGTGTTTTGACTGCAGCACTCAGCTGGTGTCATTAGCAAACTGGCTGAGGGTGCACTCAGTCCCAGTGTCCATGCTGCTGAGGAAGATGAACAGCACTGGTCCCAGCATGGACTCCTGTGGAGCGCCACCATCACTAGTTTTCACGTGGACAGTGAGCTGTTGACCACAACTCTTTTGCGTGTGACCATTCAATCAATTCCTTACACACCAAGTCATCCATCCATCATATCCACGTATCTTCAGTTTAGAGACAAGGATATTGTGCAGGACAGTGTCAAATGCATTACACAAGTTCAGGTAGATGACATCGTTGCGCTTCCCTCATCTACCAACACTCAACCCCATTACAGAAGTTACTTTCTACTGTCCTCTCCTCTTGGAATCTTCCTGGTGCGAAAATGGAAATGGGTAGTTGCTTGGATGGGAGGAAAGAGTATTGTTTGTTTGATTCTATTACAGATGTTATTTTCATATGCTACAAAAATCAAGATGTAACCAAACCTACAGATACATTCAGAAGTAAGCTAATTATGGATGATAAAAATAAATTCTGCTCATCCTTAGCGTTAAAGATTTGAGTGTAAATTCAACACATTTGAGTGGAAATAAAATGAGAACCCCATCTATGTCCCCAAAAGAACATACACATCATACGTTACTTATGATGAGTGAAATTTGAAGGAGCATGTTGCAATCCTCCTGTTAGGAGTTAAGTGGGGTTTTGGAAAGTGATTAACATCTGCAGGTGAGGAAGGCATGACAGAAGCAATTCTTCCCCCACCATGCCTACTGACTGGTCTATTCTGTATCCTTTTGCCAAATATGTCTTCATGTATCCCCTGTAATGTTAGGTTTTGTTTTTAGAATTGTTCTAAATATTGATTGTTCTTTCTAACACATGCCACAGGGGAGAGCAGGTAGTCTGTGTAGTGGTGTTTGTCCTTCAGGGATGTTGGTGGTCCCAGACAAGTTCTGAAGCAACCTGAAGGGCAGTGCTGTAGAAGGTGCTAGTTACTCATGCTAGTAGCAAAGTACCATTCTTTCATTCACAGCCATCAATACCACTGCTCCTGAACGTCTTCACCTTAAACATTGGCTTTATATACCATCTAGTGTAGCCACCTTCCTTTATTTAAACAAAATTGGTGACGGGTAGAGTGGGAGTAGTGTAATTTTCCCAGGTACACTGAGAGATAAATGTCATTGTACTGTGCGCATGAGCTACTAAGAAAGTTGATAAGGAAGTGCTCCTAGTGGTATTTGATACTGAGGTGAATTGCCTTGGTGACAAGAGGTCAAGAGCTGTTGGGTTTAGATGTTCCTGCCCTTTTATTCCACCACAAAGTTTCAGTTTCTCAGCTTCAGTCAAAACTGCATGGGAAAATAATGGAAATGATTTGCAGACCTGAGGGGAGAGAGTATACTCTGCAAATAACAGTTTTCAGGAAGCTCCTCCTTTTAAATTTGGAATTCATGTTAATGCTACAGGCTGAAATGTCTAAACTGCGCTATTTACAAGTCTCTCAAAGTTCCTTTGTGAAAGAAGGGAGAAATAAAGCGTATTGAACATCTAAAAGTGTGTTATATAGGTTAAACAAATAACAGCTCATTCAATATTTGTAAAGGAGAAAACTCAAAATGCATGCCCTCAGCTTTTCTTGTCTACAAGTAAACAAGTAAACCTTTCTTCAAGGTTTTATTAGTTGTTTGCTTTTTCTAATAAGATTTTATTTCTATAAAGAAAAAGGTCTGGGTTTTAATGCGGGAAATATATATCTTAAATTATATAATGTTAACCCTACTTCTAAATCTGTCACACTGTAAGAGCTTTATTTGTGAAGAATAGCTGCTTTAGCTTTTTGTTTGATTTGTTTTATATTTGAGTGGCTGGTTTTCATTTACTAGTAAAATAAGATCTTAGGAAATTCTGTTTCATTATCTTATATCTACTTGTATGCAGACCATTTGCAGATCTGATCTGCTAAAATTAACTTTTGTTATCGAAAGAGGAGAAAATTACAGAATGTCCTGTTACTATGTGCAGTAAAATGAAACCCAGTTGTCACATGAGGCCAACTGAGGTCCTGAAAATAAAAGAAATTGCCAAGGGAGGAGGAGCTGGCACAAATGAAGGAGGCTTTTACTCTAAAATTGGGTCTGTTCTTTCTTACAGCATCTACAAGTCGCGTGAGGGTGTAACAGCAACAGACTAGCCCTTTTGACCGTCATATTCTTACGCTTATTTTAATTATTGGATTAAGTTTTCCTTGCTAGTGAATTTCTTGTTGGATTAGGAGACTATAACTCAAAAATATCACGGCTTTGCTACAGATGTATCACTTGTAATCACTGGCAATGTAGACAGGCAAATTATTTTGCACTTTCTGAAAGTTAAAATGCCTTATTTCTGGTAAGTGTTGATGGTTTCACTGGGCCAGATGCTTGGTGTTAAAAGGAAAAACCCCAATTTTAATAAAAAAATATTCCAAACACTTTCCTTAATATGGTAGATTTCTCCAATTTCATGTGTAATCTATTTTACTGATCAGAACAGTTTAGTGGGGTACAGTTGTTCCCTATCAGTGAGAAGTAATTTTGGTGCCTTTGGTCTGTTTAACCACGGAACTTGCTTTTCTATGCAAGGTCTCTGCTCAGAAAAGCCAAAACCTTCAGAACTGAAGGATCTTCCCTTATCTTGTGGGGAATGGCTGTTCCCACATGAAAACTGGCCCACACAGAGTCATCATCTTAATTTTGTTACTCTATTCTGAGAAATTGTGCATGTGAGTCTGGTACTTGATTTTTTATTTTTGAATTTTAATACCAACCAGAAAAGGGATAACTTAGTTCTGGGAAGACTCTCCTTCTTAAACATCTTACTTCTGCTGAGAGCCTCTTCTGTAAGAGAAGTAGGACAACCTGAAATACTTCTTTTCTAATAAGGAGTCTGAAGAGCCAGAGAGCTGTGGTAAACTTTTCACCTGTGGTTTGGTGGTTTTTTTTTCAGTGGCTGTTAAGAAGAGGTGATCAATGTTTTGAAAACTATGAAAGGAGCAGGCCCCAAAAGCTTACCTGTTTCCAAAGATGTTCCTAAATGATTCCAAATATTTTCTGTGAGATAACTTGGGTAAATACAGGCATGGGAAAATCAATCACCTAAAATCTTTCCCTGGAGGCCATATGGGATGCAGAAACTGCTCACTCACCCTGTTCTCAGCAGCCACAATTGTAATCCCCCTTACATCTCTTCCTCTGTGCTATCCAAGACCTGGAAACCAAATTTCACAACACAAGAATGATGAAGTTTTGGTATCTATGATGAAGAATTATTTTTGATTTGCAGGAGTAATTGTGGTACAGCGTCCAGACACAACTTGCAAAGGTTTAATTGCTAAAGGTGTTATTAAGGATGTTTCTAGTAGAGGCTGGTTGGAATTTACAGCTGAAGACAAGGTAAATTCTCTGGATGGTTACTTTAGTCTGATGCAGTTGCTGAAAGATACCTTGTGCTATGGGGACTCACAAAAATGGTATCTTTGTTCCAAATACGTTTTATGGAGGTGACTTCCTTCGTGGAACATTAGAAAAAGAGTGGTGAGAGACTACATGGACTCAAGAAGATTTTCACTTATTGAAATCTTTTAAGAGAGGCTCCAAATCCTTGAATCCTTAAGACTCTGGAAGAGGCTCTCAGTATGTCTGCCTTGTTGATTTGACTAGTGTGAAAAAAAGACACAACACCTCTCTGGATGGGTACAGCAGATCAGAGTGTTGAAATGTGAGCAACTGGTATGCAAGAAAATCCAGCATCCAGTGCAGTTTACTAAATCACTGCATTGCCTGTCTACTCAGTATTTTTTTGAAATAAATATGGAGTGTCTTCTGTATTTTTGTGTTGGCAGATGCAGCTGGCCCTTGGTAGCTGTGTGTTAGAAATTATCAATTGTGTTAGAATACAGATCTTCCATTTTGCTTTCATTTTAGGTGTGTACCTCAGATGCTGTTCATTTGACATGGAAATTTTTGTTCAGGGGAAACACTTAATTCCTTTCCAAGGGAAAGACCCCAGAACTTGTAGCAGAGTGTAATTGCTTGACAGGTTTTATAGGCAATTACAATTATCACTGCCTACTTTAGTCTTTGGTTGTTCTATCACATAGGGAAAGAAATTGTGTTATACTTTGATTCCAGAAAAGTATCCCATATTCAACAAACAGAATAATGCCAGCAATGATGGTAATAGTGGTTCATCCAACATGAAACTTTATAAATCTAGTTGTTGAGTCAGAGCTTGAGTGGGGCTGATCTGTAAAGCTAAAATTACTCTTTCTGATCCCTTGTTACTTAACGAAGTCAGCAGCTTCTCTTCTGCACTGGAGAGGAGGTGGGCCTCTGTAGAGGAGACTTGCGCTTGTGAGGCCAACATTCTTCAGTCACGTCTTTCATGTGTACCCATGCCATTTAGTACACTAAGGGAGCACTTGGTAGTGACTGTCAGCATTCAGTGTTGCTTATTATTTTGCAGGTCGTAAACTAGCTGATAATAGCTTATGGGTTTGCAGGGTTGACAAATTAAATGCCAGCATGCCTAGGAGTCCTTTTTAATTCATTAGCAAGTACGCCATGGACTGGAAATAGAGAGCTGAGCGTTGCAGATGTCAGTTACTTCACCAGTGAACTTGGAAATATGAGAGAAGTTCTGTCCTTGCTTTGAAAAGAGAGGAGGGAAATTGCTGAGTCCTGAGATGGGGATATACATTTGTGTAACTTACAGTGTTTTGAAATACATGGTGTATATGAGGAGACAAGTCAATAGTGAGATGCTTAAGTGTTCATTGTTCTTAAATTCAAATGAAGTCTGGAAAGGAGTAAACTTAGATGAATGGGGGGTTATTTTTGGTAAGTTCCCTGCCAAATGAAAGCCTTAATAAACGAACATAGATCTCGAGAAAGATCGAAGATGACTTCAAAACACAGCCTACTCACTAATGCGCTTTTCTTTTTTCCTGTCTGTCCTGTCTGTCCATACATCCCTCTCCCTCCCTGTCTCCCTCCGTCCCTCCCTCCCTCCCTCTCCCTCATTGGAATTTGAAGCTAGGGACCAGCAGCCCTAGAGTTACAGATCAGGCTCAACATTACCTTTCGGTGATACTTGTTACCTGGTGGCATTAAACTCTTCAGTCTTGCTGTTGAACTTTGTGGAAAGGGACAATCACCAGAAAGTGAGCTTTTGTAGTACATGTTACACTTTCTTGTGGTCATCAAAGCTGTCTTTCATGTGGATATTGTTGGACGTGGACAGTAATGGCAATGTGTTGTTTTAAATACAGTATTTCAACAAGCTCAGATTTAGTACAAAAATAGGACACAGATTTCTGCTTGTTAAATCTGTCCACCCTCAGGGGTTTAAAGGAACAAAATAGTTGTACTGAAAGTTTCGTGATTAAAAATAAAAAGGTTGTGGGCAGTGGAGATTGTATCTGAGCAGTTTGGCTTCACTAACAGCCTTTGCTTTAACAATTTGCCAAGTGCATTCAGTTTGCTCATATTAAAAAATTTTGGGGGCAAGTTTGAAGTGTTGGTCAGTAAAGTATGCATCTCAAATTACAGTTTTTGTAATTTAAATACAGTCTGTCAATTCCCTTGATTACAGAATTGTACATTACTAATTAAAATGTATTTGCCAATTACACACACACACCCACACACCCCTAGATGCTGAATTTGTCATGGAGGACAATTAAATGCATCATAAGGGCTAGATCTCTGCAAAAGAGGGAACTGAATATCTTTTTCTAAATTTATTGAAGTGGATAGACGCATAAATAAATACAGACTGCAGATTAACCAAGACTGGTACTGTAAAATCCAGTCTCCACCCTTGATGGCAACAAATCTCTCATATCTGGCAAACAGCCAAACAGTTTCTGGAGCCTGAAAAGTCAGGAAAGCTAGGGGATATTTTAGCTAGTGAATATTACCCATTTCTACCTTGTATTACCAAAATAAGCAAAAAGTTACTTCCCTATGTTAGAATCTATGGCAAAAAAAAAATTACTGTTAGTCCCAGTAAACCTAGTTACTACCAAAGACTGAATTTAAAAACTCATTCAGTATTTAACAGTCCACAGATGTTCAGTTGGGCATAAAATAATAGTAATTTTAACCCTGTAGCTTTTTTCAAAACATGGGGTTGGTTCTTACACTGAAGCTGGCAACTGCTTAATAGCATGCCCTGCTTTGAGTAAGCTCTGTGTAACTCCGTTTTATCTTTCATCTGCACAGCCAGGAGTGACTGACTGTATAGTTCAGTGTCTCACAGCACATAGAGAGGCATTTTTAAGTGTGGGCACCTGTACTGTATGAGAAGGAATTGGTAGTTTTCAAATGCCGTGGTCATCAAATCTGTTAGAATATGTAACAGAAAGCACCTTTTTCTTTGCTTGTTTTATGTGTTTCGAGCTAAAAAGGGGATTAATCGTCCTAGGTTTTGGGTAGTGGTTAAATGTCTTTGTTTCTACCTTTTAAAAGAAACAAACCATAAAGTCTCTCTCTTGTCATAGAAATTCCTTTTGTCCATGGCATGTTCATGAATTTTATTTTCAAATTTCCCAATGTATGAAACAGACATTACAAAAAAAGCATTTCCAGTGTCCAGCTGAGAACTTTTCATAAATGCATTCGTGGTTATATTTTACATTCTGCAGCCAATATTGTGATATGTCGTTTGTGAGATGTGAAATATTTTATGATGTTTTCTGTTTAAACTGTTTTTAACTGCATTTGGAATGCAAATGGAAGGATGATAATAAATATCAATGAATTTTGTTAGCACAAAGGGCTGCTAAGGAAAAGCACAGTTTTACTTTTCATGGACCTTTATGATAACTATTATCCTAATACAGATGGTTAGCAAATTAGTAATGAAGCTCTAAGTGCCAGTGAGACCCTCACTGGTAGGCATATCAGGCCTGAAACAGGGATGGTGTATTACTGTTGTGTGCAATAGCCACAAAACCAGGAACTTGCTTTCCTTCATGCTACAGGCTGTTCCTGCCACAGGTGAAACAGTAGTGGGCTTACAGAAGAGTAAGAATTGTTTGACTGGACACAATTATAGCCCTGATCAGGGAAAGGGTGGGGGGAAATTAAGATGTGAACCAGTAATAGCTGCCCTCTTCTGCAGGTACCTTAAGACTTTCTAGTATTATTTGAACAAAGAAAATAAATTTCTTTGTTGTCTGTGGAAGGTGTGGAGTAGGGTTTTAGAACACTCCTGTTGAACAGTTTTCTTTCAGCAAAACAAGTTTTTGAGCTACTAGCTGTATTGTGTACTGCTATAGTCCAACCACAGAGTTCAGTTGCAGGCTATACATGCAAGACTTAAGTAAGCAAGCTCAAAATGCATTTAACTGCTGCATTTCTAAGCCTAGCTGAGCTGGCATCTACCTGTTCCAGCATGGCTTATGTAGGCCACACAGCCAAGATGAATTACAAATGCATCTAACAACAGTTCCCTGGCAAGAAGTCTTGCCCATAAGTGTTGTGGTGCTGTGTAATTGCTTGAGTGTTCAGGTTTGGGGGAAAACATGGTTGAGCAGTGTTATTAGCAGAGTATGTTATCCTATATGAAGTTCTGTGATTGACTGTGCTGGTTTTGGTACCAAAGCTTCCATTGCACTTCTCTGTATTAGTTGCCCCTGTGTCTAAAAAGTCCATGTTGAAAGCAGGATTAAACAAGGTTGTTAAGCTTACCTGGAAAGTTCTCTGGAGCCCAGGACTTCCTAAATATTTATGTTTTCCTCCTTAATATGGCAGGGTTTATATATAGCTTAGGTGTGTGTTCTATATTTTGGGTGTTGGGGAATTTTTCCTCCTCTGAAGAGAGTCCGAGTTTCTCTCTTCCCTGCCTGAAAGGAAGAGAGAAACTCACACCAGCCATAGAAGAGATGCAGTTATGTAATCTACAAAACTTTTATGGATCATTCTGGGTCAGATGTGGCTCTTGTATTTCAGAGTGTTCATTCTGTGATCGTTACTACTAAGGTGCTTAACCATGCCATCTAATAATTCTTGGGATAGTTTGCAAGTATATAGTTGTCTATCAGAAATTCAGCTGAGACTGTTAATGACTTTTCATGTAACCTGTTGACTTTTCTGCAGGTGAAATTGCTTAGTAACTGCTAAAGAGATATTTTTTTTTACATCCTGCCTGAAGTGCTGCTTAGCCTTTTTGGCTCCTTCTTGGTTTCCACAGGTGTGAGTCCTCCCAGTTTCACATTTGTAATGTGAGCTTTACCAATCTATTTCGCTTTTTATTCTAAACCAAAATAGTCTATTCACATGCACAAGTAATCATAAGGTGGTTGTATCTTATCTCTGCGGATTCCTAAACCAGTTTAACCCAAGGACACATTGTACCATAGCAGAAGTCTTTATTGATATTCTGGATAGTACTTGTGGAAAAACATAAGCTGTAAGGAAAGAACAAAGTAGGGGTTTATGCAAATAACTTCTTTGAAGCCGAAGAAAACTGCTCAGGTACACCCATAGTAGTCCAAAGTTCTTTGTAGTAGCCCAAAGACAACTTCCAACACATTCATCTTTTTGTTCTTAAAGTGAGAAATTATGTCTTCTGGCTTTGAATCCAGGTGTAGGAATTTCTTTAGTGTTACCTTAAATGTATTTGTGCTAGATGCCACTCCTCTGCTCCTTACCTTGGGAATGCTAAATTAATTTAATCTTGGAGAGTGTTCAGACCACTGAAACTGCACACTTGACCCAGCTTGTGAAATGAATCATAGGGTCAAGTATGGGTAAAAGAATATTTTTGTGATCACTCCTTGCCAACAGACAAACAAATCTGTGAAGAAAAAAATCCTGACCTGTTATAACTGGTGGTTGCACTGGTTTGTTTTGAATTCACAATGGTCTGTAGTATCTATCAGGGTATGTGTATAAATGCAATGAAAAGTTGAGAACCTTTTGTTACAGTCCTTGTGTTGGAGACAGGACTGGAAATATGAAGGTTTTGGACACCCAGATTATGTTTTATTGTATGTATTGACCCTAAGTGCATGTTTTATTGGGAGTATATCCATTGGAAAATCAAAATTAAGAGAACTACTCTGCAAAATTTAATTTTACTGTATGTTTCTGTCTCTAAGGGTCAAAACATACATATTCCATCTGTTCTATGGCTTGTCACTTGGCAAAACTGAATACTGATTCCTGGCAAAACTGAACATTCCTTTATTCTCTGCAGGGGTGGGCTAGCTGAGAGGTTATGTCGACTGCAGAACAGAGAAAGATCTGCCATTAGCTTTTGGAGGCATCAGTGTATTTCAGATGCTAAAATCCCCTCAGGTAAGAATCATTATACATATACTGTTCTGCGAAAGTACATACTTACGTGTGTATATGTGGCCTGCATTGGAGTACAAGTGAAGTTTATATTATTTGTGGGTTTTGCCTGACTTGAGTTTAATGCTGTCTTGATTGTCTTCTGACCTAATACTGCATTTCAGCAAAATACGATGGTTTATAACATCTCAGTCATCAAAGTGTTTGAATGTAATGGGTAAAGAACTTGTTTTAAATAGCATCCATCTGGACTCTTCACAACTCCTTTATTTCCAGCATCACCTAGGGAAATGGTGTTGCCAGCAGGTTGTAAGACAACTCAAGGTTTAATTTATGAGTGTGCATATGGGTTTTTTTGTTCTTGTTGTTTCTTTATAACCACCTTTTCCTCTTTCGTGTTCATTTTTCTTTAGTTTGAAGTCATGAGTAAGTGCTGAAATTGTGAGTGACAGCAGATATGGACAAGTAGAATACAACCATGAAATGAGTGTGAAGTATAACTACAGTGGGCACTTTAGTTAGAGAGCAACGTGGGAGTTATGCACATTAGTTACAAGTGACTGATAGCACCTTCTTTCAGTAGTGGCTCTTGAGAGATAATGGTTTCATAGAGCTTAAGTGTAAAGAAATGTTTAGGCTTTTTTGTCAACCTGTGTGTGTGACTGAAGGTTACAAAATTTCAAGCATTTATTCTGTATTAAGCTGACTACTTGTTTCTGAGCACATATTAACTTCCGTTTATTTTGTAGTCCTCTGGTCTTAATTTGAAAACATGCAGATCAGGAAGTCCATCACTTGCCTTGAGAGTTTGTCCTTAATTCCACTCCCAAATTTTTAAAAGTTTGTCTGGCCTCAGTTCCCCTCTTATTTATTGTAAAGCCTTTCTCCATTAGATTAAAGAGCTCTTTAGTATGTGGCATTTTCCCTCTCTGGCACTTGCATTGCAAAATCATGCTGCCTCATAATTTTCATAAACTAAACAGACTGAATTCTTTAAGGCTTTCTAAAGCATTTTTGCCAGTCTTCAAGTGATTTCATGGCTTTTTACTGCACCCTTTCAAACTTTTCAACATGGTCTTAAGAACAAGCACAGCTACTTTGTATTCTTCTAGTTTTAGTCTCCTCAAAACCATTGGCCAGGTCCAGTTCACTACTCGGCCTCCTGTATGTTCAAGGCCTGTAGTATGAGTCTGGTCTGGCTTTGGCCACACCGTGATTCTGGGTCTTCATGTTGAATTGATTGTCCAATATGATTTTATAACGTCTGTAGCTGTTTTCTGAGATCCCATTTCCCACTCTCCAGCTACCATTTATGTTTTGTCTACCTAAACACAGGGAAGTATTTGTACTGTATCCATGTCTGCTTCATTTGAGTATACCCAGCTAACACTGCAGTTCAGGTCATTGTGTGTGTCACTCCTGTCCTCTTTTAGTCACAAATTTTCTTGAATTAATGGTATCCACACAGTTTCTTACATTATTTTTTTTAACCTGTCTTTATATCATTGATAAAACCATTTGATAGCATGACTGTTTCTTTTCAAATCCTGCTGGAACTGCTCTTTACTTGGTTGTGATTCTCCACTGGTAAAAAGCTCTAACTGTAATTCACAAAGTTAGTTCTCTGAATTTTTTTTGTGTAATTTTTTTTGCATTCCACTTAAAGGGTACGTTACTTATAGTGAAAACAGTTGTTTTTTCATAAGCAGGCTGTATGATTTTAAATCATACCCAAACTATGGGCTAAAACTAGTCCCACAGTTTCTCAATGGAGCTTTAGAGGGCTTATATCCTATGGCAAATTGCATACTATGTATTCAAAATGCCACCCATGTGGAATGGCACATTATATTTCTGACCTTAATTCATAAATTATTTTTCCAGTCACTTTGCCTAGATCTGATGTTAAGCTAGCTGATCTCCAGTTATTGTAGGTCACTTTGTTTGCCCTTCCTGAATCGTAGCATGATATTATCATCCTTTTAGTTTTCTGGAATTTCTCCAGTGTTTGAAGACTCACTAGAAAGTAACATCAGTGAAGCAGAAATGTCTTTAGCCAACTCTTTTCAGAACTGCTGTGTTGAAAATTATACAGGCATGCTGACTTAAAACCAACCAAGCCTTCTGCATGTTTATCCTCCACCTAAGTTGCTAATGGATAGGAGGTTACTTAATCATTCTTGTGTGGTATGAGGACATCCTCTTGCTTCTGAAACATGGAACAGAAATTGGTATTGAATAGTTCTGTCTTTATTAGAAAATTAAATTCTGTAGTGTTCTCTATAGTAATGGACTTGTAACATTGCTAATATGCTAATATTCTTTTTGTCCTAGCTTCACGTGTCATTACAAAACCTTGTGTTTGGCATGCTCACCATTTTGTTAGATTTCAACTCCTAGGCTGAAGTATTCCATGCTAAAATCTGCCTCTGGCTGAATTCCTTTCTTTGATTATTCTTCTTTCAGAAAGTGAGTCAGAATTTGTTAGCATTTTATGAGAAAAAGGCTATGGAAAAATACCTTGCTCTGTTAAGTACATTTTAAAAATTCTGATGAGTGTCTTCAAGATGATTTAGTTTTGGCAGATGATGAACCATTTCTGGGATATCCCTTTTGTCATCGTAGTGAAAATCTACAAGAACTTGGGCAAGTTAGAAGTCTTTTAGACAAACTACTGTTTCATTTACCTTATGAGCATTTGCTAAAATTTCTGAAAGATGCTAAACATGCCATAATTTAGGAACACACTTCAACTTCACAGCCAGAATTTCACTTCCAATTCCCAAACCTTACTCCAAAGCATAAAGATGATAAAATAATCATTAAAATAGCTTTGATAATATTTGGGGGATATTTTTTTATCTGGGGAAGAATTTTTTTTTGACAGTTTTGTTCTTAGAATGGCCATACCGTTTCCTATCACCAAAATAAAATTGGTGTTTGGTTTGGAAAATGTCAGTTGGAATGGTTGAAATTCTAGTAATGTAACTAGATAACCTTCTAATTGCTTCTAGTCTGAAAATATGAAGTGTCAGCACAGCAAATGCATACCACTTTAAGCTTTCATCTTTTAATGTTCATACTAAGGGTGTCTCAACTAATCTGAGATACTTCTTGGATTTTGTTTTCCCTCTGTTTTGCCCAGTAATATTTCTAAACCACATTGTTTCCAGGACTGTTTCTGACTTTGGCTACAAAAGTAGAGGAAAGAACTTCTCAAATGACAAACTCAAATGAGTTATCAAAGGAGCCTGAAGATTAATGCAGAGGCTTGAAGTGACCTAGTTGCCGGGAGAGCTGTTACATCATTTTGGATATCCCATAGACATGAAGACCAGAATTTCATTGCTAAGGCAAAGGGGACCAATTTCAAATGAGATCAGTTTGAAGTCCTCCTTCCATTTGAGATTTAAGGAGAAATGTTTCCAGAAGTGCAGGCCCTTCCCCCCTCGTTAGTCACTTCATGTTAAGAATTTTATGCCTTTGTTTTGCTGATGTTTACTTTTACGTTGTATTAATGTCCACATTGTCCAAACCCCCCTTGTTTTGGCTCTAATTTTTTTTTTATTATTTCTTTCTGTTTGCTCCCCTGACCCCTTTCTGTAAGTAACCATTGTGGTTTGACCGCCTCTTGGTCACTGGGATGAATCACTACCCCAGAAAAGAGCACCGCCTTTCAGCACGTACTTTCTGGTTTTTATGCAGTGTGTGGGGGTCTCATTTTTGGCCGACTCGCTCTGCAGGGTAGAATAAATCTTGCAGGGTCAAAATTGCATTTGGCAGCCTGTCCCTGTGTTTTACTAAGGATGTGTGTTTTTGCAAGTGATTGGTCATTCCACTTCTGTAATCAAGCTAACCATATCAGACAGAGGCCTGAAAGGAGAGAAGACAAAAGCTTGCCCATGCTATGCAGTGTTTGTTGGATGCTTGCTGTGGGTAGTTCTAATGGAGATGGATGTCGGCTCTTGGCCACAAATCCAGAATATTTTTTTCTTCACGGGATGTAAGGGAGGCTGAGAGGTGTGCAGTCCCCATAACAGCAAGTCTCTGATCAGTCAAGCTGATGGTTTGAGAGTACTATGTGCAAGAGCTTTCAGACCATTTGCAAGTTTTTTTTTCGTGTATGCAGTGCTGCAACTTCCCTGTGAAGTTTCCTGTTTGGGCAAAGAAGAGATCTGGACAGTTGAGAGAGAAAAAAAAAAATCAGCAAAACCCCAAACCTTTTTCCTGTCTACTTGTTATACGGGGATTACATGATGCAGAACGAAAACCAGTGCTTTTCTGAGTTACATTCAGGCAACATTCCTGTCTGTAGGACAGGACATGAACAAAATTTGAAGCAAACTCATATAAATTTCTTCTGTAACTTCAGATATTTTACTTCCTATACTTTTTATTTTCTATTGTTTTTATTTTCCTTCCAGTTATCATCAAAACAGTTTTTACCTAAAATGCATAAGGATATTATTCTCTAGCATTTGTAGTCTGATACAAGACATTTAGTGTTTGTTGGCCTGAGATTGAGTTTTGGGATTGGACTACAATTGAATTTCAGTAATAAACCCATATTGTTGATGTTTCCTTCCACACCACTCCTTCCTCTCAGGGGGAAGTGACCTTCAAGGAGCAACAATTCTTCAGTTTGCTGAGGCAAGTGGAGCACCCACATGAGGGGAGTAGGATGAAGCCCTGGAGATGAGGACAGGGTTTCACATGTAACACCACATTTTCAGGAAGGCGGAAAGACTTACAGAAGAGGACATAAACAATCACTCCCCCCGCTTTCAGTTTCAGTGACTAATTAAGGTGATAGGAAGAAAGGATTGTAACAGCTTGAATACCATGAGACTTGCATAAAAATTTATCTCTGTGGATGAAGAAAACAAGAGTAGTCCTTAACAGGGTTTCTTTTTACCATGCAAAATTTTTCTGCAAGCACGGAAGTCTGAGCTTTGTTAGTTGTTGCTTATTTTCTTAGTTCTTGATAGGTTTTTTTATTACTTAAAATTTAATACTATAAATTACAGACAAAATTTGGCAAGTGGTGAAATTTATGTTTAATTATTTATTTTTTTTTTTTTACTAGCCAACTGTCTGAACTTGTTACAGCATTGGGAAGGAAAAAATCAAATGTAAACTAGTTTTTTTCAAACAAGAATTCTCTGTATTGTTTTGGGGTTTTTTTATGAGAAACAATAATGGCATGCACAGTCATTTTAAGTAGTTTACATACATGTTCTTATAAAGAATGTATACTGTTTAAAGTACAGCCAAATTCAGCAGCCTTTTTAAAATGAATATAGATGTGGCAAGAAGCCATCATGCCTGCAAGACTTGGTGTGTCTTTGAGAAAAATATTTTTGAATGGCTTCAGAAGTTACCAGCCCAGGAAGAATAACAACATGTATAGAACAGAATAGCAACCAGATGTTTTTGTACAGGCTGTGAAAACACTGGAATCTCTACCTGGTTTTCAACATTGACTTTAGATTGCAAGGGTCTGCTTGGTATCTACCTGCTTGCTGAATTTATTACCTGCACCTGCAATCTTTTACAAAAGGGAGGAACAACAACAATAATGGGATGGCAAGCAAGAGAATGTTTTTCTTTTGATTTATGCCTGTAATTTGATATTTTTACTTTTTACACTTGAGAATGAAAGTAAAATTTTGTGGCCCAAACCAGAAAATGCTGGCTTGGCTATTCTTCCACTGCAGATAGTAAATGTTGTCCCAGGAGCATGTCCCAGGAGCATGTCCAGAAACTGCAGGTTTGGAACCCACATTAGACAATTAGAAGTTAAATGATGTTGGGATGAAATAATGCCTGTGAAAAAAATAACTGAGGGAGATAAATTTGGAAGTCTGTTGCTGGTTTGCTTTATTAAACAAGGCATAAATTGGGGTTTTCTTCACTTCATACTTCCATAAGGTGTATCTGATCCACCCATCCGAACCAAAAGTTGAAATTTACTTTCATTCTTAGTGCAGTAGGTGCTATTCCCAACATTGTACTTTCAATTGTACTGAAAGTCCATTGTACTTTCAGTGAGAAATAGTATTTTATAAAGGCTTTTAGCTAGGATTAGTTGAAATTTGGCCTGGGTGTAACACCTGTATTTCTTGTAGTTCATATTTCTAAAGAACTCGCCAGTTAAATAGGATTAAACTTTTCAGCCATGTTCTTTAGAAAAGTTAACTATGTCTGGTACAGCACAAATTTGCTTCTAAACTAGTTTGTAGATATGATTTGTTTGATAGCTCTTTGACAAAAGCAATAGTAATTTGTTTTTCTTAAAAGCATATGTCTTTCTCCCTTATCATTCAGATATCATTAAGATCAAGAATTGTGCATTTTGACTGTTTAGCTGGCAAGAACAAATACAGGTTGTCCTTTGCATGAAACAAGTATTTGTTAGCAGTTTTTCAAATATTAACATGACTTCAAGCAATCTCATCTTCTTCCCAATCCCTTGGGTTTTCTTGTAAGTTTGTCTTGCTTTTCAGAAAGCTCTACTTGCATGAGTATCGGGGGGGGGTTAGCAATTTAAAAGGAAGGTGTTGAAGTACTGTTTCTTTTACCTTTTGCCCTGCTTGCTTGGTTTCTTTTATCCATGTGATTTATGGGGTAGGTCTTGTGGCTGAGAAGTTTGTTTCTCTGTTATTTTGTCATTCTTACTTTGCATGATAGTCCACATGTATTTAGTGATAGGTAGGTGTCTGTGCTTTATTACTAGAAGCTTTTTACTATCACAATAATAATAATTTCTACTCTTCTCCATCCATGCTAGCATATCAAGATTTTTTGTTTGTTTCTTTCTTTCTTTCCAGAATGCCCAGTGGGGCAGAGCTGTACACTGCTTAGCATTTTACTAAACTCCAGTTTTCTTCTGTGTTTGTAAGATCTGTTCTGTGTGTTTGTAGTTCACTGTTTTCTGCACTGGTACTGCATGTGGCCTTTATGGAAATGTATTTCTACCGTGTGTCATGTATGATTGTTATATTCAGATGGGGATATCAAGTCCTTCAGCCATGTGGGTTAGATGCATTTCCTCAACACTGCAAGATTTTTAAATCCTTATGGAAGAATGTAAAATTGAAAAATTCAGGAGTACCCACCATCACAGAGTCAGCCTGCATTTGGTTTGCTCATGTTGATGTGGTGGTGGTGGTGTTACTGTTGTTACTTCTGCTGAGCTGATTTGCGTGGAGGTGCCCTGGCTGTCCCAGCTAACACATTCAAATCATGCAGAATGTGGTAAATCACCTTCTGTTCCGGCTTCCTCTTCAGGACCTGGGAAGTGTTGCATACCCAGGTTGTTGTCCTAAAGCACATTTCCTCACCCTGTAGGTCTCATAGGGCCTCCTTTGCTGCTAGAGTCCTATCAGCTGTCAAAAGAGAGTTTGTTCCCTTTGACAGCTTTCCATTCAAGGCTACAGGTGTTCTTCTGTATAATTTGAAGTAACACTTCAGCAAAATTCACTTAAGGGAGGTGAAACTGCATGTACTCTTACTGATGATAACATCTGATGCAGTTCCATACATCAGGTCCCATGGATCCTCTCCCTGGCATGTGTTCAGCTTCCTATGACGGTGTAGCAAGAAAAACATAAAATATGAAGTCCCCAAAAGAGCATAATTTTTATGTGTTTCTCCTCATTTGTCTTCCTTATTGGTAGTTATGGAGTTATTAAAATGAACTTTAGAGTTGTATTTCAGGCACTGAAGTCAGAATGTCTGAACTTTTTTTATTATTTTTATATTATTTTTTTTAATTCTGCTCCTCAGTGTTTTTCCTTTTATTCTCTGCAAACTGCTTTTTGGTTGTTAAAGAGTCAAAGGAGACTGACTTTCTTCTTAGACTCCCTCCTAGTCTGCCCTTGGCATGACCAGTGCATCATCTGTGACCATGTACATTTGGTGTTGATGTGGCTTAAATATATGCATCTGCTGTGAAGCCACTTTATTAGGTCTAAAGATTAAGGTCATTACCTCTGCCAGAGATGTAGAGTCATGTTGGAGTTTTCAAAAGGCTCAAGATCTCAGGGTTCGTGATCTCCAAAGGAACAGGGAACTTTTTTTTTTTTTTTCTTATTTAACCCTCCTGGAATTCAGGGTAATGCAGAACATCTGCAAAGTACTGCATCAAAACATGTTTTGATGACATGGTATATGACTGAAGGGCAGCATCACCCTATGTACTGAAATAATAAACAGAAATGAAAGGAACTAACTGGGGAAACTGATGCATTCAGCATGAAATTTGTTTGTTCATCTTCACGGACTTGAAATATGTTCATGGATTAATTGAGCTACTTCACGTCTGGATTGCCAAACTGGAGTGAGACAACAATGTCCCAGAGGTCAATTGGAATTAAATAATTGACTATGGATGTAAGAACAGATCTCCTAGGTGATCAAACAAAAAATTACTCTAGCCTAAGATCCTGTTTCTGGCAGTGACAAGAGCTACCTAAATGCCTAGGAAAAACTGTAACAGGGCTAACACTTGATATTTCCCCAAAGTATTCATCCAGTGATCTCCTAAAGGTCTCTAACTTGGGGACCTTCTGAACCAAAACTAGTGTCTGTGGTTTTAGTAATTCTAAATAATTTTCTTTCTCCTACCATGAAGCTACTGGTTGTTTTTCTGAACCCATGTACATAATATAGGCTTGTTTTTATTGCACAATTGTGAAGCATCAGGCTTTTCTGGAAATTATTCCCAACATCTTTGCTAGGTTTGTTCTGTTACTACTGTTGCCAAAAAGACCTTTCTTTCCCTGTGACTTTAAAGGTTTTCCTAACAGTAGCAGTGAGAGGCTAATGTCCCACTTGCCTAGGTTTGGACTGGGATTTTTTCATCTATGTCTGAGGAGCTTGAAGATGTGGCTCCAGCATGTGCTGGTGGGGCGGTGCTGAATCTGCCTGGCCAACCCCCTCATGGCAGGGCTGCTGGATGGTTTTTGTTAGACCTTCTTGTTTCGTGGCTGGGAGGGAGGTTCTTGTCAGTCATAGAGAAGCTTCACCAGAGATACTTCCCTGTTTGAGTGTCTTCTTCCTCCCACCAGTCAGTCGCTCCTGCTGGTTTCCTCATTCTGGACCACTTGTGAGGTCTAGAGGAATTAATTTGTTTGATCACGGTCCATCTAGCAATGATTTCTGTCTGTTGCCTTCCAGTGGGTGGCACTTACTGCAGCAGTGTTGTGCAAAGGGCTGATGTGACCTCTAAGGGTGGAAACTAACCCAGCTCATCACTGGTTCCTGATTTGTCTTGTACTCTAGCCCTTCTGTGGCCAACGTTTTGAATCACTAGTAGCCAGCATGTTGCTCCGTGTCTTTGTGAAAGTTTTTTCTTTCTTATAGAAAATTCTATTAGAAGTGACGGAGCATTACAGGCCCTGTTGGCTGATTTCCCCTGATTCCCCCTCCTTTTAAATGGTGCTTTTTAAAGGAGGCACTCCAAATACCTCTTCAAAATTCACACTCAACCAGATTTATCAGCGCCTTTCTCTCTTTGTGGCACCTCGAGTGTTGCATATCAGGGATTGAATTTATACTTCGTGTCCCTGGGATGAATAAGCTCTCTGTTTATATTCACGGGGCCAGATCTTTCAAACGATCCTTGAGCCTCTGTCAGTGCATGTTTTCTCTGACTTGCCAGCTGACTGTGAAGGCTGCAGAGAGGTGCCAGAAGGGCAGCTGTCTGTGCTAGGCTGCCTTCCAGGACTGCTGAGCTGCAGCAGCCCTGTGTCACCCGGAGCTCACAGTGCCCAAGGCTTTCCTGAGAAATGCACCTATGTCTGACACTGATCAGGCAGCAATTTGGGTTTCAGTCTTTATCTCCCTCACGCATTGCACTGTTGCCGGAGTGCAACAGAGGCATCTGGCACCAAAGAGCTGCTTTGTTAAGCAGTCCTCAAATTGCTCCTTGAATGGAAGATTTCTAAACACATCCAGGCAGCTGTATGCTCACTCTCTGTGTGTGCATGCGGGCTTGTCTTTCAACGGGAGAAGAAAGGTTACCTTCAAGCAAATAAGCTGAAGCTTTTTTAAATGAGCATTCTGTAGGTACCTGCAATTCTTACTCTTTCTCAGGGTCTCTCCAAAGTATAGCATTATGCCTACAGTTGGCGTTTGAAAGTTAACACTAGGTATGCTCTGACCTATGTTTTCATTGCTGTAGCGTGGTGTTTATCCATTGCGGACACGAAGGCTCAAAAAAGATGAGAGTCTGGCCAGGAGCTGCAGAACATGTGTATGCTTATGGAATCAAATGTGCCTGTGGACCACGCACCTTGAACAGCTGTATCTCCATTTGGTAACCTCATCTTGCCTGTCCTTCCTGTGTGCTGAAGGAGCTTCTTAAAGAGAGTCCAGCCTGGGCACCATAAGGGAAAAGAAGTAACTGGGTGGTGCTTGAAGCTGGCTTAATCCAGCTTGGTTGGGCTGTCACTGAAAAGAACCATCATCTCTCAGTCCCTTCCTGCCCCACATGCCCCCTTTCCATTTACTTGATCCTTCCTCTCCCTAATACCTGCTCGTGTGCTTTGGTGGCTTTGCAATTAGCTGGATTAGCTCATTGATTTTGTTAAAAACTAATCCTGAAGAAAGAAATCCTTAAGTGCTTTAGACAGCAGAATGGGAAATGAAGGAATATGCAGTGTAGGAACGGGCAGGATTGCAGCAGAGTTATTGCTTGCACCTTTTTGAATCCATATTATTGTAAGATATTCTTCCTTGGTTTAAGATTACTAGGTATTGCCAGGAAACCTGTGCATCTGTGAGTTTTAATTTCTTGGGCTGTAATTTTGCTTTGCAAGTGAAATTACATGAATGAGGATTTTACCAAGGAAGTAAGAACTTCTGTGAATTATCCAAGGGTGAAAGAGAACACTGCAAAACGTTACAGTAAGCTTTTCATGCAGATGAACAAACAAGTAAACTTTTCTGGAAACTGTAGAAATTGCAGTGATCCAGCCTATCTCCTCACCCACAAATTATCCCTTAAATGTGCAGCCACATATATTTATTTGATTTATTTTTGATTGACTTAACAATACAAGAGCCAAGTGAATTAAAAATGAAGCTACTTTCTGAACCTCAGTGTTTCATCACATGCCAGGAATCCAAAGTGCTTTGCCATGTTGTTTGAGAGAGCATTCTATCATCATCAGTAATAATTTCTGAGTAATTACATTAAACTATCTCTGTGCATCTAAATAAACAAATAGTCTGTGGTTCTGTAGAATGTGCATCTGTGCCAAGTGTGAGACTTGGCTAGTTGAAATTGTGATGCTTTTAACATAGAAACATTCGGCTCCATTTAGTATCAGCTCCCAGTGTTTGCACCAACTTTAAGACTGGCTTGCAAGAGACTCTGGTACCTTGGTAGGGTTTTTTCCTCCAGTGCCTTTTAGAAGCTTTCATATAGGTATAGTTCTTGATTTACTTACTACTTTTCAGTGTTTTAGAGGTATTTAAAAGAAGAATGTTATTAGGTTGTCACTCATTTTCTTCAACCTGCTTTATCAGCTGAGTAACATGTACACCGTTGACCAGTAAGAATTGTCATAAAATTCTGCATGTATGAAATGTGTAGTTCAGAAGTGATGAACAGTCTCTCTCATAAGCTGTCTTAATACTTTGTTTTTATAAACTGTTACTGTTTTTCAGAATTGAAGCTGATTATTTTGCTACTTGGTTTTTAAAGTGGATGAAAATGCAAATTGTGCATTATGTCTAGAGGGGAGAGGTAAATGCTCACTTACTTTGAAAGCTGAGAATTTTTGTGGTTAGGGGCATTTGTTTCTGTGTGCCAAATGACTTGGGGTTGACAGAGGACCACAACTGCAGCTAGTCAGGCAAAACACAATTCAAGTGTGAATATTCTAAGTCCTGGCCTTTAGGCATAGAAAACTAGTCTGCACTCACACTTAGCAGAAGTTTGCACATAAGCAGACCTTAACACAGTGCAGTGAGTATTTAGAGTGGCACCATGATGTTACAGCTTTCCCTCAGAAGGTGACAGCGGTGAGGAGTAATAGCGGTGGCAACCATGTTTTTTCATCAGCCATTCTCAAAGGACTTGGCAGAAAGCATCGGTTCTCCTACTGTTGTTTCTCAGATCTGGAAAAGGAGGTCGAGCTGTAATGCCTGGAGCACCAATGTCTTATGTACATCACATGAGGTTTCAGGTGGAACCCTTTATGCTGCTGGAAAATACCAGTTCATGGGAAACAGAACGCTTTGCAGAAGTATGTTGCATGTGATGAAAATTTGGTTCACATAAAAGTGGTTTTGAGAATATTTCAGTTTATATTTCAAAATTACTTTATTTCAGTTTCAGTATAAAATGTAATAAAGACGGGGGAATACAAACAGGGACAAAATATTTTTTTTTTTTTTAATTTAACCTTATTTAATAAACCTGAAAGGGACTAGGGCCCAGTTTCTTTGGTTTGCATTTCTTGAGAGTTGGGTTAATTTTTTCTTAAAGTTTCTCATAAACCGTAACTAAGATATTTTCATTTATTTTCCAAAGGAAAGACATTCACAATTGTGCAATGGGCCTTAAAATAAACAAACAAATAACTAGTACAGCTCTGCCATTAAGTTCCAGTATAGTGTTCATAGTTCCTCCCCTGCTTCTTTGCTGTGGGAAGACTATAATTTGTATCAGCTGTTTTTCTCAGGATGCTGCATTTTTCCCAGTGCAACTTGTGAATCAACATGGGTAGAATTAGGGTGCTGCTGCCCCGTCCTCTGGCACCATCCTTCCCCACTAACTGCTCGTAGCATTTGGCAGGTAGATAACAACAATCCTCTCCTCAGTGACCAGCGTGCAAATCTGAGCAGGGCTAGGTGAGAAAGTGAATAGATTTTACATAATCTTATAGTACGCACTCAGGTCTGTCTGAGTAGCTGTTGCCCTGTGCAGACTGTGAAGGGAGGTAGAAGTAATTTCATTTCAGTTTGTTTCTTGTTCAGCGTATACAAACGTGCTTAGAATTGAACTGTGGGGATGCTGGTACCTATTCATGTTTCTTTAAAACAAGAGAGCCTTCTGTGTCCTGATTGCCTCCTGATAAAATGGATGACAAGTTTTGTGATAATTATTTTTAGGCAGTAAATCTGTCTTACTCCCTCTTTCTCCACGTTTATATCTAAATGTGAATCATCAGTTTTTAGATGCTTTGTACCTAACAGATACTCTTCTAACTTGGTCCGAGACAACTCTTGCCTTGAGAAAGGTCAAGGAGGGCAATCACAGCTTCACTTTTAACACAGTGTGATTATTCTGTTTTTAAATAAATTTCTTTTATGCAGTATCTAATAAAAAAAGACTGAATAAAGTGAATGTGTTGCAAGATTAAAAAGTTCAAATATGGTGGGAGAGGACTTGTTGTGAGGAGTTTCTGATTTCATTGGTGTTTGGAAGTGCAGGTAGGCTTTTGTCTCCACGGTTAGTAGTATTTATGAAGAAAAGAAAAATGGCCACAAAACTTTAGGATAAGTCTTTTGGTGGAGCAATGTATTCTACTCACGTAGATTTTTCACACTCAGACAGATCTGCAGAGAGCAGAGGGATGCACGTCTTTAGAATTTCTTTCTCCTCATCCAGATTTTGCATTTTTGTTTTTCATTTTAATTTACTTTCCAGATAAAACTGGTGTCTTAATTGTGAAGATCTTAGAAGTGTTTGAGGAGTGTACAATACAAATTGCCATCTGCCAGCATCTGGAACAGTCTCCTGCTATGCTTTCATCTGAGGATGCTGTCATCAGTGCAGAAGAACCAATACTCAAAGTCCTCTTTGCAAGAGAGACAGCAGCTCACCTGAAGAGCAGGCCACAGGATGTCATCCACATCTACCCTCCATGGTGAGTAGGGAGAGCTGGCCACGCTTGCTGTAGCACTGCAGAACAAAGTGGGGTTGGTGGCGTGCTGGCTGCACTCTTGTAGGAAAGACCTTCTGGGGTAAGGGGGGAGCAGGGCTTTCTTGTGGTCATCTGTCTTCGGCAGATGGAGAGACTTTGACAGATTCCTTAAAGGTATCTCAGATAACAACTAAACGTCTATCATAATGCTTCTAGTGTTGCTCAGGGCTTCAGTTTTGTTTTTACTTAATATTTTCAAGTTTAGAGGGATGGAAAGGCCTGAGCAATGTCTTATCAATGATAGGGCCAATAAAGTGCATACTTTCTGGTAGCAAAGTAGTTCAGGAATGCTCATCTATTGCTGTGAGTATGGGTATAATGTTTCAGTGGAAAAGCCTGTATTAACTGTACAACATTCAGCAAAAACAACATGCAGCTAAAAAAGGGGGGGTGGGGGGGAGAAGAAATGAGAGTTTCATGCTGTTCTTAAGCAATCGTTAGACACCTTTTTAGCAGTTCCATATTGCTGCTGCTGTCACTGCCTTCAGTTCCCCAAACTCCTCTCCAGTGCAACCCTTTCTGGAATTCTTCAAAATGTTTGGTCTACATTTGTGATTTTTTTCTGAATTGGATTACTTTGCTGATTTTAAGGGGTAGCGTAAAGTGATGCAATTTCTAGAAAAGCAGTTGGTTGATGGTGGGTGTAGGCTGGAAGGTCTGCTCTTCATAAAACTTCAAGAGAACTTCAAAGTGGGAATATTACTTCTTCTTTTCACTCTTCTCCACCCAAAGTATAAAAGAGGAAGTATTTTTCTTCTTAGGTATTTCAGCATTCATTACCTGAGGTTTAACCTCCAGCTGCAGTAGAATCCTGCCTCTGGTGTTTGTCCATATCCTCTTGCAAAATATCTCTTCCTGTTTTGCAAAGGTTCGTACCTGGGTTTTATCTTTATTGATAGTTGCAAATCTTTTTTGGGTTCCCCAATTTGTAATCTTTCACTTCTAAGATGTTGGTTAGCTCTTTTTGGAGGTCATTCAAAATTTAAGAGGAGATACTTAATCTGTGGTTTATTATGGCTACAGATACAACTATTGATATTTTACAAGTGAAAAGATCAGTAGCTAAGTGAAATACGATTGAATAATAGTCTAATGTGAAATAAGTCACTGCTGCTTTGTTTTTTTAGTTCCTCCCACCCCTAAGGTACTAATGTTTGTTCTTTTTCACCTCTTCCTTCAACAAGTTTCTTTTCCTGCTTTACATTTGCTTTTGTTTCCCCCTGTTTTCTTCTTGTGTCTCTCTTCTACAAACTGTCATCTTAGTTCTGTTTTTCTCTTTAGGTTTCCTCTGTATAGACCTTAACACAAAGATTTTTGTACCAGCAAAGCTGTTTTAATTAGGGTATGATTCAGCTTTTTGTCCCCTCCTTTTTTCTTTCCCCGAATGGTTACTGTCAGTATGCTTAGTGTATTTAAGTCCCAGACTGCTCCAAATTGTTCCATGTCTGCTTTGGGGAGATATAACTGCTGTGCTGATACAATCCTTCCCAGACTACAAGCATCCGTAACTGTACTAGTGTAGTCTTCTCATTTGTTTAAATTCTAAGATGTTCTGGACATAAAACTCATTCATATATGTGTATATATATATATATATATATATATGTATAAATTGAGATTTCTTGAGAAAACTTCATAGCTGACTGTTGTTCCAGAAATACTGCTTTTTATTTGCTTTTGGTTTTTATTTCAGTAGGATGCGCTTTTCATGTAAGCAAAAGGTTACTTCATAAAACCAGAATGTTTTGGCTGGGGATATGTCAGTGTTGTCAGAGTTGCTGTCCTTACCAATGTGACTCTCAAGGCATTTTATAAAGACATTAGTCAATAGTGGCAAAACTGCATTATCTCTGGTCCTATTTTCTATCGTTTTGGAATTATCTTAATGTCAGTCGTCTTTCTGTTTACTCAACCAGAAGTCAAAAGAAGTTGGGCTGGATACTGTTAAACTAAACCTACTGGAGGCAGGGAGGGGGGAGGATGAGGAGTGGTTTTGGTTTAGATTATTATTTGGCACTTTTAGTTTACATTAATTGGAAATTGGACTTCTACACTTAATGGAAGTTTCCTCTATCACATTTCCAAGCTTCTATTCTGTTAAACTCTTACGTGAGGGCTGTGCTGAAATGTAGTTTCTGTTACTCTGCATTGAATTTTCTGTCGTTAAAAACAAATACTATTTGTGTTAAAATGCTTTCCTGTTGATTCAAATGTGTGACCAGTGTAAAAACGAATTAACTAACTCTAACCTTGACATCATGAAATAAGCATATTTATATATCTTACTGATAACACCAGTCAGAAGCAAAAGGGAACAAAAAAAGAAGTAAATGCAAGGGTGGACAATCTTTCAATGATCTGTGTGTACTTGGACACACAGCACATTGTGCGTTGTTGTCCTGTATTTTGAGGTATTTGTATGGTAACGCAGAATGGGTTGACATGGGGTGATTTATAAGTGGACTGCTTCTACTGTTGTAAATTAACGTCCTGAGAGTAGAATTTCCTGGTATCTTTAAAATAACACCCCAGAATTACATTCTGGCTTTGCTTTTTGCTTTCTCACCAGGCAGCTGAGTAGGTTAAGATGCAGACACACAGGCTGCTGCCTTCTCTGCGTGACTATTTATAAGCAAAAAATGAATGTATAATTTTGGAACCTCTGTAAAATTACTTTGCTTTTTTAACTGTATTTGTATGTGTTGTGAACTCAGTGCACAGCTTGGTATGTGAAATGTCTCTGGCAGTAGACTTGCATAAATACTTCGGGAAGCAGTGTTTAGAGATTTGTTGATAAATTTGTTGGTATTTGTTTGCATACGGAATCCCATGATATTTCAGCACTAGAATGCAAGCAATTGAATTTAAAAAAATAAAGTATTGACAGGAGTCTGGTTATAAGAATCTTACCAACCTGGACATCGCTCATGAAGAGTGGTCCCACCAGCTTTTAGAGGAGCTTTGTGTCAGAGTTTGCAGCACTGAGCCCTGATCTCTTTATAACTGGATATGGATTTCTTTGGGTTTAGTGTCTTAAGGTACCTATCTACAGTATTGAATGAAAGGGATTTCATGTGAGAATTGTCACTTGCTACAGGGAAACCGACCCTGACAGGCTGATTAACATTTTCAAACCAGCGTGCCTGGTGGAGGAAGGAGCTCAGCTGCGGTGCCTCTGAGCTGTCTGATAGGAGACTGCTCTGATCTTGGGGCTGTGTAGAAGTATTATTGCAGTGTTGTATCTAAATAAAGCCTATTAACTTGGACACATCACATGAAAATGGTTGACTGTTTTGGGCTGGAGCTGGTTTGTGTCTGGCGAGCTGGGAACACAACAGGCAAAAGTACTGAGCCCTGCCTGCCCCTGCCTGTGCAGGCTTGCCTTTGGTTGTCTTTGCAGTACCTGAGCAATTTATTGAATTAAGATTTTAAATGAACACCTCATAATTTTTACAAACTGAATCTGAATCATTAAGTGTTTTTAACTACTGGAGAATAAAAAGCTTATTATTAAGTGTAATTAAATTGATTCCTAAGTCTTTATTCACTTTGCAGAAATACATATCCATCAAGAAGTGAAGACTGCTTGGTACTGCAAAGATGTGAGTGAATGGCAGCAAAGGCTTCCTAGTTCCACTGGTGGTGATTTTATGGCTTCAGTTTATCTGTGGTTAATTTGTTTGCTTAATTGTAAAAATGATAGAAATAATTTACCATACCTAACAGAAAGTGGTAAAAGTTGATATTTTTGGAGACTTCAGGATTCATTTTTCTGTTGACAGCAGGGCTTAAGGACAGTTTCCTTCAGATACTTGTGCCTTCTGCTCATAGATATGCCTACTGTTGAATATTCAAGATACATTAACCTGAAGAAAATGGTGCAGATTAGAAGTCTTTTCCTTGCAATTAAATTTAACGACTCTGAAATGTTTTTCACATGTTTCTGAAGTTAAACTGTTTGAAGTGTGTTAATATTAATACAGCTGTTGGCAATAGCAATGCAAACCACAGACTATGTTTGATTTGGACAGGCTCAGATATCAATTCATACCTACTGAATGTGATGGTCTGGTATGAAACCACTAGTTCAGGATGTTCACGTGCTGCTGGTAACTGGAGAGCTGGGACAGTATGAAGGAGACAGATCTACTTTGTGTTCTGTTCTTACTTTGCCTGTAAACATTGGCAGTTATGCATTGGCAGCAGACAAGATCCCTGGCTGGATAGCTGCTCTTCCCTGTGCAACTTCTCTTCTCTGTGCTTAAAAAAAGGGGAAGAAGAAAAAAGCAAAATAAAAAAAAAAAAAAGAAAGCATTTATTTTAGGAATCTGTATGGTAAGTATTTAAAACACTTAACTCTGTGACATCAACAAGCAACTTCACAGTTGTTTTTAGTTTCTCA
>JAVJGJ010000037.1:49827787-49841296 GCA_035590215.1 Microhierax caerulescens | reverse complement strand
ATGAGACCACGGGGAATCATAATTACTCAGCTTTGAAAGTGTTCCAGTGCCTGGTGAAAGTGTTTAATGTAGGCTTCGCAATTCTACATGCATTATACTAGATCAGTCTCTCCTTAAATAAAGAGGTTTAGAAGCATTTGAATTATTTACTGCCAAGAAGAGCTGGTACAAAACATTGCTGCAAATCAGTTGATACACAGTGAGGAAACCTTGTATCTCTGGTCCTTGAAGGTGGGCCAGTGATGGAAGTTGCTGTAGAAACATGCAGGCAAGCTGAACAAGTTTATGTACGGGAAGTGATCTAGTTTTGTAGACTTACGTATTCTACTTTAGAATTATCCTGGAAATGCTGTAGGCTATTTTGTTGGCTCAACAACAGGACTTAGGATAAATGGATGTGTTGCTGTGATTTTTTTGTTGTCTTAATACACTGTCTTACATTGCATGCTCTTACATAATCTTAGTGAGCAATAACAGTACCAACACGGGAGCTAACATGAAATAGGTGCTTTGACCTACTGTGACTGGTGTTGAAGAGGGTTTGCCTTCCCTTTGGTGACAATGGAGACTTTTTATCACTGTTGCTCTCACCCGTCAAGGGAAGCATTTAAGAACATTGCTACAGAACGTTCTTTTCTATCACAAGAAAGAACATGTGAAAGCAGGATCTTGGGATTCATATGTTAATGAAATGCAAAAATTACCTACTGCTGGTCTGTAAGAAAGAAAGCATCTATATCCTTTGAAATTTTCTTTTTCCATAAAGGTAGAAAATGAATATGAATTAAAAACATGTATGGAACATCTTTTACACAAATTCAGTTTCTCTACTTACTCCACAAAGAGGCAGCAGCTTTGAATCTTGATTGGTCAGTTGGACAAAACTGATCAATATTCACAATCTTCCTTTGATGAAATCTAAGCGTGTACGAATATATATATACACATATATATATATAAATATTCAAATAGATGGAAAAGAGGGGAAAAAAAGATCATCAGTCAGTTCCCTCCCATCGGTAAGATGTTAGCTCTGCCTTTACATTCTTTCTTTGAAGATGTTACAATAGCAGAGTGGGAGGACCCTGATAAGAGGGACAAGGCTCACTCAAAAGATAAAATTCTACAAAACTTCAGAGCTGTAAAGCCAGTGTGGGCACTATTTCTAAAGTACATATGGGAATGGCCTTGGAGCCAAAGATCAGATCATATCTGCTTGGAATTGCTTCTCGGAGATCATGCAGTTGTGAAAATTGAAGCTTCTTTCAGAAGAAGCTGAAGCAGCTGCAGGTTTCTTGCAAGTGTTCTGTTTGTTTGTTTGGGGTTTTTTTGTTAGGATATACCTTTCCTAGTGCTATCAATTCCAAAGAGATCAGTTATCTTTTGAGAATAGAAATATGGATACTTTTTGTGAACAGAAAGTTGTCTCTAACAAGCTTTTAATATAATTTCTTCAATGCTTCTGTTGCTTTGTCCATTCTGACAGAGCAGCCCTTAGAGTTTTACTAATTTTTCTATTTAAAATTTTTTTTTTTTTTTGTCCGTTCCCTCATGTAAAGGAGAAGGTTGTATCTATAGAGCTGCTTGGGTATATCCTATTTTATGTCTCTAGAACTAAAGTCATTAAACCATTAGTATTATTTGTGTTTGTTCACCTTGCATGTAGAATATCAAAACACCACCATTTCTTAGTAATCAGATCAATGAATAATTATGATCCTTCGTAGGTGGATGACATAATTGGGGAAAAAAAGAGCATTATAAAGCTTTGATTCCAAGAGGAGAATAAATCATTTATGCCATTTCTATGATTTGTCACAATCGCGCCTGCAGCAACAGGTACCTGGTATTTTGGATGTGGGTTATGTCTAAGAAACATAGTAACATGGTCGTACTTTTACAGTGAGATAGAGGTGTTTGTTTTTATAACATAGCATAGATAGATGTATTATATGAATGTCATACATAAAACATTAGTACCCTGAAAAACAAAGATGAAAGAACTGCTCTCTATGAAAGGGTTTTTCCATGGAGAAAAGAACAGAAACATATTTGGGGAAGACGGGAGCCTCAAGATAATAGATCGAGAGTTCTGTAGAAGATTAAAACTGGATTTTTAAACAGGACTGTTTGTCTCTGGGTTCATAGCTGGTGGTATCTTGACACGCTGAAAAAGGGGAATTTCCACTGGATTGTACCAGTGAAGGCACTGGGTTTTATTGATATGTTTGCTTTCAGCCAAATCAGAGGGGTCAGAAGCAAGCGGTGTGTTTGCGAAGCAGCAGCTTGGGTTTTAGATCAAGGTTGAAATGCATTGTTGTCAGCACAGAAACCTCCCGCAGGGGTAGAATACGTCTGTGTGTCTGTCCAGATAGCTGTCTGAACTGGGTACGTGCAGCCAGCTGTTATGCTGCTGGCTCACGCATGCAGCGAGGGTTATCCAGGCAGCCTGCACAGAGCTCGCCTACAAGGGGCATTGTGTGTTGTGCTCAGAAGGTGGTTCCATGGTCCAGAGGGAGCCTCCACCAGGACAACTTTCTTCCATATGGGCCATTTCACTTGTAAGAATAAAGAAAGTGGCAGTGGATGTAAATAGCCTGGTTTATGCTGGGGGGCTGGTTTTCCATGTTTGTGTCAAATATGAGATACGGATCCAACATTGGTCCTACTAGAATGATTGTAGTGTCCAGTTAATGAGAAAAATCTTAATCACCTTACCGTGGTGCTTACATGTTGAAGAATAAGCATACATTTGAGACCATGGTTTTTTGGAACACAAGAGGAAAATTATGTTTTTAAACATCCGTTCCTTACAGTCAGTGATGCTGTTTATATTTGAATTTTTAAGTTACTGGAAAAAATACTCAGTGAAAATGAAAATGTCCCATCCTAATAATCACAAAATATTCTCATCCTGAAAGCTAATAATGTGTACTTTTCTTTTTTTTAATGAAAGGTCTGTACTTGAAACTTTCCAGCTTTTATAAGTGAGGAAATTCCAAGCATTTTGTAGTGACAGATACTGTTAGTGGGTAGTTGTCCACTGACGTCAAAAACAGAGGATGGTGAACAGCTTTGTTCAAGTCAACAAAAAATGTACCGTCTTGGATAAACTTTGTGTTAACAACGGAGCTATCAATGATATACGAGCAGCTTCACATGAGTTCCCATGTGCATTCAATCCAATGCTAAATTCCAGATCTTGTTTAATGAGCAACTGATGGAGCCAAGACCTGGCACTGCACAAAATCCTGCAGTCTGCTTTATCCAGTCATGAAGGAAAAACAAGCTAAATAAGTTCAGATGAACAAGTTCAGAATTACTGCAGGGTTATTAAAAAGTTGTGATTTGTATTCCTCTGCTAATGTTTATGACTAACACATTTGGGACGTGTAAAACAATACTTAATTTGTAAAAAGACTATGTGCCAAAATTCCTGCAGTAGTTTAACCACTAAAGAGCAAGTTTTGACTGTATGAATGGGTTTGTTTAAATGTTTAAGGTTATTAGCAATCAGCTAATCTTTTTTTTAAAATTTACATTTTGAAAAATTATTATTTTTTCCTGTTGGATTGCTGTTCAGCACTTTCACTTTGTGAAATACAATGTATTTCCATAGCTCATCATGGAGAAACAATTTTAAAGTCAAGTGCCATTCTCTTTAGCAGGTGTGGTTTGCTACTGTAATGGTAGGTGTGTAGCTACAGTAAGATTTTTACATGCAATTGTGTATGCAGTTATGTTGGGGCTTTGAATATGCTGGATATTTTATAATACAGTGGGGTTTCATGCTAAGCATGCTGGTGTTCTTACTCAGTTTTGTGTGGGCAAAGAGATGGATAAAGTGTGAGTTTACCAAATTGTTATGTCTGGTCACTCCCTGTAACATGAAGGTATACTTTCTCAGACTCCTCCTCCTGAATGTCATATTTAGCTAAGCAAAAGTTAATTACTATGCTCCTAGCAGAAATAATAATTAAAACCCCAAGTATTACAAAAGGGGAATGTTGCTTTCAGGTATTTGAAAAATTTGGAATGTTGCTACCCATAATGCAGTATTTAAAACATCCTTGCTATCCTGGGGGGCGGGGGCATGGGGAGAAGGGGGAAGAACAAATTTTGCTGTTAATTCTACCAGGCAGATCGCTTTCCTTTCGGTAAAAGCTCATGGAAAAAATGCCTGTGGTTTTATGTATTTTTGGCAGCAAGAACGTACTTTGGTATATAAAGCAGTTCAGCTGTGAAACATTCAGTGCAGCCTTTTGTGTGTTTGATGAAGCTTCTCTTCCTACCATTCTTCTGAGTCAACATTAACCATGCATATTGCAATGTATTACTTCTCCCTGAGTGGTAGGCTCCTTTCACAGCTTCCCGAGATGTCTTGGAAAAGTATTCCTCTTGTTACTGTCCCAGTATAGCCTTCTGGCAGACCAACTTTCTCCCAGCAGAAGTATCAGAACAGTATCCATGACATTAGAAGCAGTGTACAACCATTAATTTTACCTTTGAGGGATTCACTGTGTGTTTTGAAAGCCAAGCAACTGGTGTGGCTCCAAAAAAATCATACTTGGCAGTATGTGGGAAGGGTTTTGGGGTTTTTTTTGGAGGGGTGTTTTTTGGGGTTTGTTTTGGGTTTGTTCTCCCACCCCTCCCCCCCATCTTTAACCTCTTTGGACTCTGAAATGATATCTCTTGGCTCTCTCCTTGATAAAAGTTAAGAAGCCTAGTGAACATTTCAGTGGATGTTTCTGGTTTTGATGGTTCTTTCTTTCCCCCTTTCTTAAGTCTTGTTTTTTTTATTTTTTTTATTGTGTGGTGCATGTTTATTGTAGAGCATATCATGATGATGGGCTTTGCATAGTCTTCCTGGGCATTGTTGTCCTTAGTCTCCATGTTCCTTGGCTGGCATAAAAGAGAGGACTGATGTCCATCTTGAAGCTGCTGCTGCTGCTGTTCACAGCACAGCTGTTAGGCCAAACCCAGGTCTGTCAGCGTCTTCAGCTAATACCTTGTAATTTGAAGTGAGGCTGTGAAGAAATACCTACTCCCTTTTGCCACCTCTGAAGTATTGCTGGGACAGACATTATAGCTCATAATGTAACTACTCTAAAAAAAAGGCAGAATATCTACTAGAACGCTGTGTGCTACCACACACTGAAAGCGCTGAACTTGAGAACACTTTAGATTCAGGATAAAACCATAAATTGCATTGATTGTATTTGTATTTTCATTTGTCTTCCCAGCATGGCACAGCATGTCTGCCTTTTGTATTTCCCAGAAACAAATCACTCCTCCAAGCTGAGGTTTGTTTTTGAGAAACGTGGGCAATTCAGCTATGTGAGACTTGTACATTGCATCTGTGCCTTAGCAAGTACTGCTTGTCTTCTGGTTCCCTGAGCTTGTCATAAATAGTAATTTAATAGGGCTGATATTATTTTATGCATTGTGAATGTCCAGATTGAGGAGGAGATAAGGAGATAATAAGGCTGGAACTTACAGGGTTTCTAGGCTTAAGGGAGCCCGGATTTACAGTAAATGTATATCATAGTTATTCTTCCAATTATTTGAAAACTTTTTATATAGAATAGGGTAGTTCTTTATTATCTTCCCTAATATTTCTTACCTTCCATCTCTCAGACAAAAATAAATAAGCTGCCCAGTATTTTCTTTGTCTTTTTGCAGACTCCTTTGGCTGACACTCTGGCTTGCTGTTTGAGAAGTTGTGCATGAGGTGATTGTTTAATTTTGCTGGGAAGATATGTGACTCCAGGAGTTCACTTTCCAATCTTGCTGTACAGCTGGGGGCTATTTGCTAGCTATACTCAAAACCAAGCCTTTTTTTTTTAAAAAAAAAAAAATCAACATACCATGTTACCAGCTTTTAGAACAGTCCACCTAAACCTTGCGAATTGCTTTGGTTACTGGTAACTTCAGATATGGCTGTAATTTCCTGATTTTTGAGGACGGCCATGTAGGAAGGAATGGAATCCAATTAGGTTTACTGGTTACCCTGAAACAGCCCTTAGCACCACCCGATCTTAGACAGGAAAATAAGGGGGGAAAATTATTTCCACAGCCTAAATATAAATAACACCTTTTGGGTGTGTGGGGGAAGGCAACTCTTATATCTATTTATTTTTTTAGATCAGACTATATATAAAAGTATTATCTTCCTGTGTCTTCGAGTTGTTAACTGGTCCAAATCCTTACCTGTGATCACAAACCTTGTTCTTAGGCAAACCCTACACTTTCATGGAAGAGGTCTGAGATTTGGAAATACGTGTAATCTTACATGGAAAGCCTCTCTATGTCTCTTTAGATTAAACTCTCAACAACATCTATTTTATAAATTAATATAGCTATTACTTGGTTGCGGTGTTGGTTTTTGGAAGCTTTTATTGAAAAATAATTTCCTATCCCACATTATAAGCTGTGTTGATGTACTGTGGCTATGTCTAGGAAGAGCGATTTCCATCCAGAATGTGGACTAAATTTATTTAGTTAATATATCAAATTTATTATTAGATGTAGTTTGCTTATTTAACTGCTATCATAATACTACGGCTTTATTAACTATACATTTATTGTGGACAATCTAGAGAAGAATACTCCCTGCAAGCTAGCAAGACAAAATCCAGCCTTCCTGTACAACTGCATCAGATGTTAAAACTTATACAAAATGCATATATTGACGTGTAAATTCTACATTATGAAAACACAGGAGCCAGAGTAGCATGCATGGTTTGTAATTGCTCTTGACTGAAACATCAAATGTGTTAGGGCTGGAGTCTGGAATGAGAGGCCCTCGGGTCTGGGCATCAAAAGAGCAGTACTCTCCTCCCCTTCACTTCTACTTTGGCTTTCCTCAGCTTCCTGAGCTATTTTGGAAGTGACATGAGCAGTCAGTTGCACTGGCGATGCATTCAATGCCCCCTTCGTTGTACTGTGAGGTGAAGAATGCTTTTCCTTGGCCATATTTCCCTTCCATGTGCTGCACCCATCCCTTGCTTGTACCAGACCAGTGGTTCTTGGGACTGCTGTATGCCAAATCAATTAAATCATTTGCTTTGAAAACAAAATATTTTAAGATAGAGTTGCTGAGCAGTATGGCTCACAGCGTGGCCTTGCGGTGGCACCGAAGACCCAACTGAACAGGCACACAGCTGGGCACAGGCCGGGGCTGAGCCTCACAGGGTGAGTGCACTTCGGGCAGCCTTGTGAACATTACATGAAAGCCACGTCTTTCTCCTTGAGAAAGCCCTGCCCACAGGAATCATTTTCACACAGCGCTGTGGTAGGAAACCACTTTGCTAAATAGCGTTCCCGGGGTAATTCCTGGGGCAGTGGGAGGCCGGCCGAGCCCCCGGCACCGGCAGCACCCGCTCCCCTTCCCTTCCCGCCAGCTGGCCTCAGGAGATGGCGATGCTGTCAGCAGAAGCCCAGGTAAAACTGGTCTGGGTGACTGACCTCTCCCAGATAGCCTCGGTGCTTGTTTGCCCAGCTCTTTTTCTGGCGTCAAAGTTTCATGTCCGTAAAGTCAAAGTCTGCAAAAGGGGGATTTGCTTAGGTTTGTGCGCTATTACTTTTGCTCAGCTTCTAATAAGTCAGTACATTATTTGTTCTGAATGTAGGGACGTCCATGAGACAGTCGCCGTGCTGTTTACCCAACCATCTCCTCCGTAATGCTGAAGGAGGCCACATGCCATTTACTTGTAACAGGCTGAGAAACTTCACCAGACTGGTTGTCATTGGCCTTGAGTACTGACAAACTGTCCTCCACCCGGAGAGCAAAACTGATCTTGTTACCTGAGGTTTTATTTCTGCAAAACACTTGTAAATGTTTCTGAAACTCAACTTAATTTTCTGGGCCCCTCCCACAAGATGTTTACAAACTTTGCTTTGCAGTGAGCTTGTCGGGGAGAAAACGAGACCTTTCGCTGCACGCCATGAGTTTTGTTAAGAGCTGTCTCCTAGCTATGACAGGCTTTTAACTTGTTGAAAGCCTAACATACATGTTTGTGGGTTTGGTGGGGACAATTTTCTTCTCTTTTCATATTTCATGTACTCCTACAGTCTTTTTAACTGCTTCAAATGATCCTAAGACTTTTGTGTCTTGTGATTTTTAACATTTTATTTCGTCTAATGCTGATTCTCCGCCCTCGAGGGAAAGTACGCAAGTTCTTGGTTTATGTTATCCCATTGCTTTCCTCTTCACTTTTGTCTCCTGATTCTGCTGTGGTAAATCCATCATTGATTCTAAATTATCATGGAACCTTTCAACATATTTAATTACTGGGTTCACCTCTCACTCTGTGTTGCTTACCAAGCCCCTCTGACAGATGTAATGGATTTCATCCATTAGGAGGTCAAATGGGGCAAAAAATACAGATTCTTGGTGTATTTTACAGTAAGCAAAAAGCACATGGGATGACATTACCTTGTGATCCCCAACCTTCCTGTTGAACTTCATTTGCAACTCAGATGCAAATCTATTTTTAGATTTCAAAGCTAAGATGAAATAATTTACCTAGCTATTTCTTGTTTTTCTCAAGGAAGAAAGGCAGAGTTTAGGTGCCTGATGCGGTACAATTTCTAGGAGGTTCAAATAATCAATCTGTAAGTGTCCGTCCTGTCCGCATGTGTGTCTGTGTGTGTGTTGCCATCCCTGTTAAAGATTGTTTGCTGGGTAGCAAACCTACCACCAGTCTTCACTCTGTTGTGCAAATGGTCCAGCAGTGAACCCTGGATAATGAATGGCTCCTTAGTATTACAACAGAGTAAAAATGGGCTTTCAGAAGGTGGCCTGGGGTTTTGAGTAGTTTGTCTGGCAGAATTTGCTATATTCTGTCTCTCCAAATCAAATGGCAAGCCAGAGAAGGCTTTCTTCTGAGAAATCTGTTTTGCTGAGCTGTATGGGAGACTTCTTTTTCAAAATCAAAACTGGAAAACCAATAATCTCAGACTCCAAAGAGGAAACAACTTAAGATATGGTGGGTTATTATCACCATAATTTCTGTAATTGTTTCTTTTTGTAGTCATTGCATTATCAGTCTTATTGCTTCGACAATAAAGTGAATATGAAGAAATATTTCACCTTGGGACTTTTATTTCTTTAAACACTGCTAAGTAATACACTTTCATACTGTTGTGATAATAATAATATGGCTGTCCAAGCAGTAATGCTTTGTGATCATAAAATTTTCACATTAAAGGAAGTAGATGCTACATGCAAATATAAAACATGAAAATAAACACGTTTAGAAGTTTTGCTTTCTCCTTCCAAACCAAGGGGAAAGAAGAGACTTCCCTGTGATTTCAGAGTATTATTAACAAGCCCTCATAGCCAGTAGGTGCCTGAAATGGTAAACAGCTTAGTAACAACATATTTTGATGTTAGGTTTATTGATATAATTAACTCCCAAAATTTATGTGTAAGTCGTTCTATTTTACATTACAAAATAAGTTTTCTGAAGTCCATTTGCCTAAAACTAAGTTTTTCATGGAATAGTGTAATGATTTGACCTCATATCTGTGTATCCTTTTTTTGAATGTAAATACGAATACAAAGGCAATTAACTGGGTAATTTACCCAGCTGGACTGGGTTGAAGTTCTGTAGGTAGGTATTGCTTTAAGCGCAGTTGGCATGCTGTCTCCTGCATGCTGATGGGCTTTTGCTCAAGCATGTATGGGCCCTCAAAGTGTCTTAGTGCTAGGGATAGTTCACCCTCAGGAAGTTTGGTTTAGGTAAGTATCAGATTTTTTGGGGGTATGGAAACCTGGAATGTAACAGCGCTGAGGAGCACAGCCTCTCAGATCTGGGTCAGCAACAGGGCTGGACCTGCTCCTGTTGTTCACCTCTTCCACTGCCAGGTCCAGCCAGCAGCAGCAAACAGAGATGCATGAAAAGAAAAACCAGAGGGAAAAAGAAGGAGCATACTTGAAAACAGTATGGGCAGAATTCAAAACAGGGTTTGTGTGTAGGTTGCACAAAAGTGAGGAGAAATTGCCACCTTCTCCCAGTATGGCTTTCCAAAACCTCAGGATGGGTTTAGTTCTCAGGGGCCTCTGCTCTTAGCCCTGTGTAAACAGGGCTGTGCATCGTTAGCAGCTGGTGTCTGGTGTCACTTTACAGGCATAAAAGTGAATCTATAAAATTAAAGCTATTTTTTTTCCCTTGCTTCCGACCCCTTGCAGTTAAAAAGTATTTCAGGTGTTAGAGGGCACACTGTTATCTATTGAAATTGCAGTCTTGGGAGAGTTATCCACTCAAACAACAGTGTAAGCAAGGAAGGTGTGGAAAACTAACTAGGAGAAGAGAGTCGACGTATTCTTCTTACTGATACCTGGATATGACTCAATTTCCTGATCTCTTTTTCTGTGTACCCGTTGTTTTCTAAACCTTGTTACTCATTAATGAAATCCCTTTTCTGTAGGTTCAAGAAACGAAAGATGCTTCTCCCTCTAGAAATCAAGTGAACTGCTGTGGTTCTTCCAATTGGTAGTAAATATATATTGTTCTGTGTTACTCCTTTGGTGAAAAATAATATTTTTGTTAAAGTAGCTGTAGTCTTTGGAGGCTGAATTTCCAGTCTAGCATCCACTTCATCTGTAGGTGAAGATCAAACCACTTTCCAGGTTTTGCCAGGAGAAAGTTGGCCATGACTGAATGGCAGTGTGTGCTTAGTACAAGGCTTGTGAGTCACAGGTTCTTGAGGGGGAACTCCTGAAACACACCTGAAGCTTAATTCTGTGTGCCATGCATAGAAGGAAGTTCTCACTGTGACTTCATTTACTTCTTTGGCATCCCAACGTTATTGCTGGTGATAAAAGAATCATGGAATGAATAAGCGGCTAAAACATGGGAGAGGAGAATGAATTTAAGCTTTAGGGAAGCTGAGAACACACCCTGCTTCTCATCACTTGTGTACGCTGTGTCCCTTCTAATCCCCATTCAGACTTCAATACTAGGGATTAAAGAGCCGAAAATTTTAAAATGTTAATCTTTCAGAAATTCTGAAGTCTGCTTTTCAGAAGTGACCTAGTATGATTTGCATGTATTTACATTTGGTGAGATGGTGATTATTTTTTTAAAAAATCATTTCTGAAGAAAAAAGGGAGAACTTTTAAATCCTTAATATATAGCTGAAAAAGCTCTGTGCATATCTGTCTCTGCATGTAGTATAAAATAAAAAATAGAAAATGGAGAAAAGATGTCAAGAACCAAAAAGGTATTCTTCAATGACTGCAGGCCACCTTAGCTTGTGCTTAATTTTAGAAGGTACCGAGGACATATTTCACTTTTTGTCTTTTAGTTTAGAAAATGGACCAGTTCTACGGAGTCACTATTTTTATTTAGGTAATAGATTTTTTTTCTTTTATTTCCTCCTAGTTCTGTTTTTGAGCGATAGAAACTTCTTGCACTTTCTCTCATTTTGTTGAAGAACGTGAAAAAAGGTACTATTTTTAAGTCATGTACACTGATCTGTTGACATCAGTGAACTTCACTTAAATTTATATATGTATATAGAAGGACAGATTAGCTGTTTTTTCCAGTAGACGCTGGCTGCAATGGCAGCAGGAAGCTGATGAGTGCTTTTCCAGCCCCCCTTCAAATTTTATAAAATAAAATCAGTAAGTCTTGATGTCACGCTTTCCAACAATACCAGTTTGTTTATATGATATATCATCTGAATATTGGTGATCTCGGGAGAAGAGGGAAAAAAAGGTGGGTTTGGGTTTTCTGGCTGGTCAGATGTGGCCAGCAGGTGTAGCCAATGCTTGCAGGCAGGCTTCTTACCAGGAAAGCAATGTGTTTACTTACCACGCGTTTCTTCAGAGAGCAGGTTTCCTTAAAAGTTGTAGATGGCATGAGGTTGGTCAGAGGGTAGACATTTGTTTGACCTTTTAGTTACAAGTCAAGTCTCTATATTAGGAGAAAACCCAAATATGTATTTCATATATAGATATAGATATAAAAAGAAACATATATATATATATATGTTTCTTAAATTGCCATGAGTGGAGTGAGAAGATGGGGAACAGACACTGACAGACAACTTGCAGGTTTTGGAGCCATCTGAATCTTGATCCATAGGACTGTAGCTGAAGAGATAGAATAACCCTAACAGCACATAGCTGATTAATTATGATTAATATTGCAAATTGTGCAGCTGTCTTCTAGTGCTTCCAGGTCTTTATTTTTTCATTGTGGTCAGTCAACATTGAGAAATTTATATTAGTTATGTAAAGGGGTGGGTGGGTGGGGTGGGTGTGATATATGCGACCACTTTACTACCACCAGTCATACTTCTCAGCTGTTCGGGATGAGTTTTGGCTTCCTTTGTAGTCCCTGGAAAATAATGATTAAGCTAACATCCATACATTAGGGTTTTGTTGGTTTTGGAGTGATGAAATTATATGATCAAAGACACATGAAATGGAAAAGTGTTTCTTGGAGAGCTCTTTCTTCACATCTTCTAGAAATGCAGGTTTTTTCATATTACCTTTTTTTCATGGTCCATAACCTACCTTCCTATCCTTCATCTTCATGGATCGGGTAACAACTACTGTTTATTTTCACTCTGCACTGCCTTTGACACAATTGTTTATTAAAATATGCAGATTATTTTTTTCCAGGCAGGACGTTTTCTAGAATTTTAAAAATCAATGGCTGAAAAATATCACACCTACTGGCTAAACATACTGAAAGGAGTAAACTCACCAAGTGCAACTCAACCAAGAATGTCTCTTGTAGAATTTTAGCTAACTGTTAATTTAAGAGTAGAATAAAATAATGCCGTGTATTGTTAACATGTTCTGAGAAGTGAAGAGATGCGCAGAGTTGAAATTCCACCCTCTCATGTTGTTACAGGGTGAAAGGTAGGTATTGTATGAGAAGAGGGAAAAAAGAAAAACCCAGCCGAGAAGGTCCGTGTTCCAGAGGCACGTTTGATGGTGGCTGCCAGCCCGGGTATCCTTATCGTATCGTGATCTCTTGGGAATGTCTGAAAAGTGAAAAAACAACCCACCCCGCGGCAGCGCGTCACGGTTTTCCTTGGCACCCTTCTGCAGCGTGCCTTCGTGTGAAGAAATGAGAAGCGAAATGAAAGAATCGTACAAGTCCGTATCTGAGCTGGTTCAAACCTAGCAGGGACCTGAGGCTTACCCAAGGCAGAAACTCCTATTGAAGGGCCAGGAGGACAATGCGGAGCGACTTGCGCCCGCGTAAAGGCGCCTGGCAGGGGCACTGTCGCCCCTTCCTAGGTTTATTTAAGCTCTGTTATTATGTGGGGAGAGCAAGTAAACACCGGGAGCGATATGCCACCTCTTCAATCGACGCCGTTTTTGCGGGACCGACAAGTAGGCGGCTGCCGCCGCCTCTGGCTTTAGCGGCGGGGAGCCCGCGGGTGGCGCGGGGCCGGCGGCGGCGGGGGGGGAGGGGGGGGGGGGGGAGGGGGAGGGGGGGGAGGGGGGATGGTGGCGCCCGGACGTCAGGAGCTGCTCCTGGG
>JAVJGJ010000037.1:49770210-49827733 GCA_035590215.1 Microhierax caerulescens | reverse complement strand
AAAAAAAAAAAAAAAAAAAAAAAAAAAAAAACGGGAGGGGGGAAGCTCGCGAGGAGGAAAAGAACACTTTATAAAAAAAGTATTGTGGGGGAGGCGCTTTTATTAAAAGCCAGATTGGGAATTGGAACCAGATGTTCTGCATTCGAAAGCTGCACGAATGTTAAATGCGTTTATTAATGACTGTGATGGCTGAGGTATTTGGCCATCTGCCTCACTTTAATCTCATTGCTCTCTATTTTAAAAACAGTTCAGAAAAACATACCTTTTTTTTTTTTTTTACCTGACTTTAGGCAGCTTCCTTTATACAAAAGTTAATTTCAAAAAAAAGGAGACACACTTTCTTTCTGAGAGAATGGCCACATATGTGAAAGCAAGAAACAGCCACTAAGTCAACGTTTGCCTTCTTCCCGTGATAGTTTTAACATACGTTTTCTGCTGAAAATTAATGTCTTTAAATTTGGTTTCCTTCTTGATTTGTGGTTGTTGGATAATGCATATGATGTAAGCTGGAGAGGTCAGAACATGCAATTACTCTTGTTCCCAAAGTACTTCCTATTCCATTAACTCTCTCTTTAATGTCCTTGTCAAAGTGCGTGTTTCTAGCAAAACAAGAGTAGATGCTCAGCCTGAGGTTGGTAACATAGGTACTGCGTTCACCATGGGCGGTACTTGTGAAATAACTGCTCGCTATCTACAACCAGACCTGAGCACTTGTTACATCTCAGTTTCAAAAGCAGTGTTTGCACCTTGGTGGTTGTATGCATTTGGGAGTATTGAGCACCCCGAATTTCCGTGGGCATTTCTGGTTTGTGCGTCAGTGGGGCGAGATCCCTGAGAGCACGGTAGCCTGTACAGACACAGGCAGGTTTGGGGTGTCTCCTAGGCAGGCAGGCATCCTTCTCCCATTGCGAGGTTCCATTGTGTGCGGGTTGTAAGATTTTCTGTGTAAAGCGAGGACTGCTGCAGGGAGAGAGGAAGCTGCGGTCATGTCTACCTTCAACTCAGAGGCATGGCAATGGCCAAACCCTGTGGGTCCTTTGCCATCTTGAGAGGGAAGAGCAGTTGCTTTCTCTGTAGCCCACTGAAGAGCCCCCTCTGTACTTGGTGGGGCATGGCTCTGGTTTTTAAGAATTCAGACTTCCTCAGGCAGGGGACAGATCCTGCCCAGGGCTGATGGGGCAGCACTGCCTCTGGATTCGGGCTGGGAGACCCCATACGATTTAAATTGCAGCACAGAGACCTACCAGCATCCTCATCTGACTTGATTCTTTTTTTCATAATCTTGTATGTTCCCGCTTATCAGCTGGGCATGAAGTTATTTGTTTAAAGGTACTTGTCTGCCGACTGAGGAGTTAGCAGAGCTCATTCTTCAGGCTGTGTATTCTGCAGGGAGTGCGGGAAGCTGGCGGGACAGGGAGCGTTTGACGGTGTCAGTGTAGTTTTCTTGAGCTGTGTCCTTCGCTCAGGTGAGGCCCGTGACCACCCACCCCTTTCCTGGTACCAGCTAAAGTGGACAGGCGGCTTCCTGCTACAGGGTGGATGCTCTGCTGAGGAATTTCCAGAAATGCTGAGAAGTGCTGACTCACAGCTTACAGCCTGTCTGGGCTGAGGGGAGTTTTCAAGTCCTTGGCTGAAGCCAGCAAAAAATGTTGCTGTAATGTACTGTTTTATTTTTAGCAAGGGGGGAGGTTGTGTTGCTTAGGATGAAATGCTTGTGAGTGGTTTCAAAATGACAGACACTTTTAATTTTTTTTTTTTTCTATTTTTAGAACTTGGAAAACAGGTTGTTTTGCTAAAATACAGACAATTCTCTGTTTCCCCAGTAAATGGGTTGTTGTAAAGGAGCCTTAAGGAGTTCATGCAGAAAGGCTTTTACCACTGCCGCAGTTCAAAAAGTTCTTCAGGGTAGGAGATACTAAGGCATTTGAGACTGAAACTCAGTTGGCATCTACTTGCTTGTATTTCTCACTTCTTCTGAGGTGGGACTGCAGCTCCAATTGTTAGAGCTGAAATGTGGCCAGATATTTGATGGCTGGTATTATGAGCTCATTGTAGAAGCTTGGTGCTTGAGTTTCTTCCTCCCTTGTTTTTAGCAGACCCTTCACAAGTAACTGGCTGTGCATTTTTTTTTCTTTCTCTCTGAACAGAAATGCCCTATACTGTTTTCTGCTAATGTTAGCTAGGAACTAGAGTGAGGGAGGAGTCATTTCAAGCTGTACCACCTCTCAAAATACAATTTTGGTGATTAGGTTGTTGGGACAAAGTTTGGTGGTTTATTTGTTTGCATTCAATATGTTGGGTTTTTTTAATATATTCTTGTGGGTGCGTATTGTTTTTCTGTTCAGCAAGCACCGAGTACTTTGGGGTGATCTCCAGTGTATGTGCTGTACCACAGACCATCATAAATGGAATACAAATTTGTAGAAACTCTTTTATTGTTGCTTCTAATTTCTGAAAATTTATACTAGTTATTCTTCATTCACAGCTCTATACCGCTGCATATAAAGCTTTTTTACATCTTGCCTAGTGCACAAGGTAACAACGAATTATCTGCAGACTACTTATAACCATAATGCAAATAATTTTTGAACCTGTGGCATAAACCAGCACATTCTGCACACACATGAAAAAACCCACCAAAATTAAACCCACACCTCTTACACCAATCTTGCAGTGTCTGGCTTGAGAATAACTGATGCGCAGCTTTGATGAGGAAGAACATTTACCTCTTGTAGGTGGATCGTGTTTAACGGTTCTCCTCATTTTTTGCCCTGGGTCTGAGTGATGTTACATGTCCAGTGGGGTCCTTATCTGACAGTAACAAAGAGAAAAAGGATGTTTCTGTGCAGGAAGTACAGGAGCATAGGACAAGGCTTTTTCCATGATGTGCAGTGAGCTCATTTATTAGCTCAGCACTGTGAAAGTCCCAGTCTTAGTCATTTTCATGGAAATGGTGTCCTCGCATGTGAGCTGCTGCTGATTTTTGTGGACAGAAGTAATTGTAGACTGCGCATATGTCACAAAATTCTCAAATCAAGTCCACTTTTACTAATGACTAACCTTGCCAGCTAGTCATCTCCAAGAGAAAGCTGTTCTACCTGTATCAGCCAGTTCCTTCCAAGATTTTATAGCAGCTGCACAATCTCTTCTAAGAGTTGCATAAGCTTCTTTTCTTTGGTTGTGTCCTGGCATCCACCACTATACTGGGAAAAATAATACAGGTCTTACATTATTTCTAGCCACCTGTCAGTAAATTCAAGACAAGAGACATGAACTAATAGCCTTACTTGTGCCCCCTTTAGATAGATATGTAATCTGACCTGCATGGACATGCCTCAGCTGCACTGCCTGACTCCAGATAACCCCTCCTGCAATCTGCTGCTGCCTGACCATGTTCTAGTTTGGATGAAGGACAGAACGTAACTTTTTACAAAGAGTCTGTCCCCAAACTTTAAAATAAATAAATAAATAAAAAATCTTGCATGGATGTTGTCCAGCTTTCCAGGAAACATGTTGGTACGACATGTATCAGTGTAGTGAGAACATCTACTCATTTTACGGTCAGCTTTTTTGTAATTGAATCTGCCCTAGTAAAATCCAGGAGCCCTTTCTAGTAATATCATACTTCACAGTCTGGTTCCTGTCTGTAATACAGACATGCCCTGCAAAGAGCATTCTGCTTGTGGCAGTGTAAGCTTGTGCCTTCTCGAATATCTTGGTCTTCTCGTGCTACCTGTTCTTGCATAGCTTTCTGATCTCTCCACTATTTGATACATTTTGCTGCTAGTTGCCCTACAGTCTTGGTAGCTGTGTGAAATCTCAGCAATTTGTGTCTATGCTTCAGTTGTCATACTAATTTTTGTTATTGTGTCATTGTTTTAATAATGTTCACTTTTGGTTTTGAGGAATCTCCAGTACCCTTCCTGTACCTTCACTTAGGTTCATAATGGCAACCTATTCCTTGTGATTATAGTGGGTGCCCAAAGAGAGCAAAAATGCCAGATTGATGGTAAACCTTATATAGTCAGCTGCTTTATCATTGTCACCGTTTACGTGATAAGTGATTAAGTCATTAACTGTCTTTTGCTTTGTCCATAGTAGTCTCTGTTGATGTTCAGAACAACTCCGTTCAAAAACTGCACTGCATATTACTTTACAGTTTACTGGGTAGGGTGGATCATACATATCATTGATTTCTATGTAAAGATGAGATTATGGTGGTGAAAAATAAGACGTTTTAAAAAACTGCTAGTCAGCATCTGAGTATTTTAAGTAGCGCAATTAAGCCAATCCAATTGTTTTAGTAAGGATTAGAGGAACCCTTTGTGAGAAATTCTAAAGAATATGCACAGTAGACCCATATGTATGTGTGACTGAATATATTAATTATAAATTTCAAGGATATAGACCAATACTTATAAGCAGTTTGAAGTAATGAATAGAATTCAATCACATTTTGTTTGAACCAATAAATAATCCAGAGAGACTGAGGATATAAAGTTGGACAGGTGGTTAAGGAAAAAATAGCTTACCATTATTTTGTGATGGTTCCCAGCTCTCATCTTAACTCCTAATAAGCCTCTTCAGTCAGCTTTTCAGTTCTCCTGGTTTTAAGTCGTTGAGTTTTAATCTTTTTCCTTTATTTTCTTTTGATTACCATCATGATTCCATGATGTAATCAAAATTAGAAGCTGGGTCACAAACTATCATTTAAAACTTAAACTAAATCCAGGTTTACTTCTTTCAAGGTAGCAGTGAGTCAAATGTAACGTCAGTCTGCTTGGGGATTCCCTTATGGCTGTTGCAGCCTCAGTAACCAATATGTCAAAAAATGAATACATCCGCAGCTGTCAAGAAGACTTTTGCCAGCATTACTGGCTGTAGGCTGGCAGGGGCTTCATTATTAACACATATTCACATCAAGAGCCTTGTGGAGTATGGAGCCTCAGTGCACACCAAAATCCAGTCATCTGTGTGCCCGACACTGCTGGGTACCATGCACGTCATAGTTTGGTGATTTTTCTTGTGTCATTGATTCCAGCATCCATTGCAAAACATCTGTGCTGCTGTATAGCTGGGAAGATTTGTCTGTGTCTGCCTTCCTGGACTTCCACAATAATATGTCCTTCTGAAATAATCAAGCTATCAGGGGATGCAGGTGGGATGTGTGTATAGAAGACAAACTTGCCAAGGAACAGGAACTTGGTTTTGACAAAGACATGATGTGGTAGGACACAAGTAGTGTGATGTGGGAGCAGCAGCTATGTGGAGTAGAAGTTGGTGTGGGAGATTTGGTCCTGCTATATGCATTGTGGGGTTTTACTCAGGATGGTTTGTAGGCTGGTCACGGTGGACCAGATGCCTTTTAGCAGTTGGGAGCACTTGTTCAGTTTTAGTTTCATCTAAAGAGAATCCATTTTGTGAGTTCAAATGGCTGCTTCGTAAGCCAAACCAAAGCACAGGGACAGCTGAGAGGTTTGCCTCAAAAGCACACTGATCTGAACTGCAGGACTGGTGTGGATACTCCCATGGATGACCAGATATCAGACCAATCCATCTTTCTCTTGAGAAATCTTGCTCTGAGAATTCCTATTGTCATACATATACACAGACACACAGTTGTAAACAGATAAAATCCAGGCAATAAGCTGCTTTTTTAACACTAAGAAGAAGAGAAAGAAAAAGAAAAAAAAAAAGTGGATGTTCAGCTTTTTTTTTTTTTTTTTTTCCTGGGTGTTGCTCAGTCTGGTGATGGTGACTGTGTAGCCTTTGTTAGAGCTGACAAAGTTCTGGACCTTGTCCTCCTGCATCCTTTCTCTTCTGGAGCCTCTAAGACTATGCTAAAATATTAACATTGTTCCCTTGTAGCTGGTATGTATTAACTTGAAAAGAGGCAAGTTTTCATTCCCTGGAAATCTCACAACTTGTACCATACCATATACTTGATGGTACAGCAAACAGACATTTGGAATGACAAGTGGGGAAATCAGTCTCAAACACTGTAACTTTTTATAGAGTTACAAGTTCAGACCTTACTGCAACATGGACACCTAGAAGAAACTTGTATATGTTAGCTAATGAGATGGTGATACTTTACCATATTAATGCTAATAAAGAATTTCTGGTTCTTTCAGGCTCTGTTTTGGTGAAATGATAGAATAGAGGAGTCACCTAGACAGAATGGGGTGCACATACCACAGCAATTGCAGACTCTTGATCTGCCCAGCATCCAGCTCAGATGCCGAGGTTTCCTTCCAGCAGAAGTAAGCAGGCTCATGTGGATTTTTACCTTGTTCCTCCACAGGGCCAGGTTATAGCTGGGATGTATAAGCAGGCCAGAGCAACAGGTCAGTCAGACGCAGTCAGGTTTAGGCATCTTTTAGCACACTGTTACAGCTTGCTCTTCTGAATGGCTAACTTGCAAGTAGCAGGCTTTTACATTTATTGTATGCAAGTGAGAAACTGAGCTGTCAATATGTATGTCAGTGTACAATTGCCTGGAGAAAGGGTTGCAGTAAGCTTAGGTAATAAAAACTGGGCTGAGAAAACAATTGGTGTACCGTACAAAACGGATGGTTGCTTTAGAAATTTTTCCCTTTCCTGTTTTCCTCTTTCCATAGAGAAACTGCGTTGCGTTGAGGACAGAGAAACAGAAAGTCTTGGCAACTTCTGATATGCCAGAGACTTTGTTCTGCTCAGTGAGGAGGGGTGCAGTTCCCAAGAAAGATGTCAAATACAGTAATTAATGTTCTTCCTTCATGTGATGGATACCATCTGTATTTAGAAACATGTGAGCTTGCGCTTGAATACAAGTCACGTAGCATTTTTATTGGTATAGTGAAGAACTTGAGTGTGTTTATTCATGATACTTGAGGCTTTGCTCCCAGACATAGTTCAGAAATGCGTGACATTCCTTTTACGTTTCGAAGTGAAAAGTGAGCCAGGGTGAGCAGGAAGGACATTCCGTAGCTCGGTGAATCTTTTAGCAGTTTTTCATTGTGTCATATTTGTTTTTATAGAAGCAACTTCAAACTAGGGCAATATGAGCAGCAAATAAGTTTTTGCCTCGTATGAAAACAAACATGATCAGAATGTGCTCATCTGTGAAGGGGTATTCGTGGAGGCAATTATTATCAGGATATACAACTTTCCTCTTTTGACAGCCTTCCTTCAGACTGGTCAAAATTTAGTGTCTTCAAAATAAACAATGTTTTTAGTTTTCCTTCCTTTTTAGCTTCCCATTTCCTTAACAGTGAAATGCTAGTAACCTCATCTGAAGTAATCTCAGTGTTTGTATCCATGTCTGTTAGGGCTGGGATGTGGCTCCAGTAATTCTGCTATGTAGCAAGTTGCTTCCTTAGTCATGTAATGCATTGTCTCATATTTTTATTGCCCTTTGTTTCAGAATATAATCATCAGCAAATATTACCTTGATTAATCCTCTCCCTGTCCTCCGTCTCCTCTTTCCCTCTACCTGTTTTGAGGAAGAATAATAAAGTGCAAGTTTATTCTTTTCCAACCAAGGACTACTAGTTTCTGTGAGGAAGAATGTCCTCTTTGCCTTAAACATACTTATTTTGGTTTGTTTTAACCTGTGCATGAAAATAATTGGTATCTCCATTTCTGTAACCTCTCTGAACTGGTAAGAAAGTTAGTGGCCTGGAACAAAGAGTTTGGGTGATAACCTCATATTTCTTAACAATATAACGTTGCAAATGGACAATTCCATGGTCTAGCAAATGTATGTAAAAAATTTTTAGGATACTGTAAACCTGATTTGGGGGTCGAGAAGAAGAGACATGTCAGCTAGCCCAGATACCTAACTGTGACAGCACAGGGCCAGAGTTTTCTCTTCAAACAAACCTAAATTTAAGACAGTGAATGTAACCTCAACTCTGCCAAAGCCCTCCTGAGTTCACAGTTTGTTCGGGGACAGAGGAGGATCATATGCTGTGACCTCGTACACTGCCACCATATCATGGTAGTCCGTATCGTACAGCTGGGTATGTGCCAGGCACGTGGTTCAGATCTCATCCCCTTCTCTGCTGGCTCTTGACCTGACACACACTTGAATGTCTTGTACTATAAGGAAGAGGCATAATCCAAGACTAGTAGATGAGGAAAAACAGACTTTGTATTCAAAATACTGTATACATTCCTGATTTCATATAGCTTATGCCTCAAGGTTCCCGTAAAACCTCCAGCAAGTTATCTGTTGTGAGCCTTGATTTGGCATATAAAAAATAAAAATAACGGTGCTTCTCAGTTTCGCTGGATTATTAGTAAAGAAAATGAACGTTAGCGAAACACTGTCCCTTGAGGGAAGGCCAGAAGAGGGGCCAGGGGGAAATCCCCTTTTCTTAGGGAGTTTGGATGAGCAATGTCAGTCTGCTGTCGTTCCCAAGAGCAGCAACACAGTGAGAGAGACTTAAAGATGCTTCTGGCTACTTCTTTATTAAGCTCTGAATCCTCTCCATCTCTCCGGAGGCATGTGCAGACTCAGCCTTAGGATGTATTTTCAAAAGGAATGTGAGAATATAGAACACATATAAATTTATTTACTGTCAATTGGCTGGAAAAATTCACTTTGGATGTGAGAGGAAAGAGGATAACTTCAGCTCAGACCAAATTTATTTGTCTGTGTTGTAAGCAGCTAAAGAGAGACTAATTAAGGAAAAGCTAGGTGGAACATAAAGAAAATTGGAATTTAGTATGTGTCTGTGTCAAATGGGATAGATTTTAAAGCAGAAAATGAATACACTGTGAACAGGGAGACATTTTCAGGTGTAAATATATGTTTTACTGGCTGCTTTAATTTTCAATAATATTTTCTGAGTATGTACCCTTAACCATGTTTTTTACCAAAATCTTCAATGTAAAAGCCAAATCTTTATGACAACATGTAATATTCAGAATATTACTGCATGAAATCATCATAACAAACAAAACCAAATAGGTCTTAAGGAATTTTTGAAGCTTCTTTACAGGAAAGCCTTTCCTGTGGGAGAATAGCTTTAACAGCCAGGTGTGAAAAGGGAATGAGGGGATAGCCCACCCCTGGTTTTGAGCTAGGTTTCCTGTTAAAGCGGTGGTGGAAAGTGTTCTTCCTGGAGGAGGATGTATGCAGTTCTGCTGTGTTTGCCTGAAAAAGCTGAATCCAGTCATTGTGTCTGTATTTTGGCTTCTTTCCCGCTGTGAAAGTACAGAGCAAACTCCTGCCTGCTACTCCCTGGGAGCTTGATATCCTCATTAAAGATCAGGGAAAAGAAAGGGGAAAACCCAGGGAGGTGAGTGAGTTCATCTACATACTGTGCCAGGGCCAGCACATGGATCAACACGTGATACAATTATCACGTGTTGAACCTTTTTGGTGAACTTGCGAAAGCCGTCGAGAGGCATTTTGTACTGCAGAGGTCCAAGTCAGAAATACCTTATTCACAAGAGAGAGTGAAAGTGCTTTGTAACTTAATTACATAACATAAATAACACATTTTGCATTTGGTAAAACAGACCTGTGATAATATTTGATGTTTGTTTTGCTCCCGTTCTTGTTATTACTATTAATGCTTGAACTATTTGGTACTTATCATTCCTGTCTTAAAGGTCTGTGTTTTTGGGAGTCTTACGGACTAGCTGATGACTTAGTTAGAGGGAAGGGGCAATGACAAGCACCTGAAATGAGTTACATTCATGTTCATCTTGTGCTATGACACCTGCTTGGACTCTTTTTTTGCCTTTGAAACTGGATTCTTTTACGGTGCTGCTTAACTCCATTCCTGAGCAAAGAGCCCTGGCTGCTGCCTGGAGGTGGAGGATGTGTTCTTGCCATTTCGCCTGCGCTGTCTCCAGCACACGTTGCTCCCTTCTGGGAGCAATTTCCATTCACCAGCTCTGCACCAGTGTTTTCCTGGGTTGGCGAACTGAACCAGCTCACAAAGTGGGGAGCAGGTCTGGCCCCTCTCCTTTTTAGGGTTAACCAGCCCTTAGATACACTTAGCTCAATTATCTGGCCTTATGCTTTTGTCTAAGAAGTATTTTCTGAATGCAGAAAGACTTTCAAGAAAACATTTTTATCTTCTCTTCTGAATTTACTTACATCCTTCTGAGTGAAAGTTGAATAACCTGTTACAGCGGGTTGACACACAGGTGGAGTACTAACCTCTTAACATAACCAAGCCAGAAAAAGAGGGTCTTGTTATAAAAGATGTTGTTTAGTAGTACAGCAGACTTAGGCTTGGGCAGACTGTAGCTTGTAGTATACCCTGTTTAAGAATAAATTGCATTGGAATAGTAACTATACTTATAGTGATATAACTATGTCTGTATAATGAAATACAACATTGTAACCAAACTGGTAAAGGCAAAGAAGTGCAAGTTCATGTTGACAGATAAGAGGTTGAAAGGCATGCATGAACACCCGCCCCTATACAAGTATATTGAGCCTCAATATAGATATAGCACTTGGTCATGCACTCAGATCTTAGAAGGTCTGTAGTGGGTTTGAAGGACTTCTGAAGAAAGAGGATACTTTTCCTTGGGCTGAGGGAAGATGGAGCTGAGAGCTAAAAACCAGCACTGTGAATTACGGTGGGAAAGTTTCCGTATGCAAATTTGGTGAAGTGAGGTATTTCCTAACTCTTCTGTCTTCATAATTTTTTATGTTCAAGGATACCTTCAGAGGACATACATCACTGAAATGATTGTTTCTGGGTAAGAAATCTCCCTAGTTTCCTGAACAACAGTCAAATACCAGGTCTTGCATGGCTGCATGTAACTATTGTACTGTCTGGTCTACTCAGATTGTTTTGCATCTTTTTGGTGGTTTTCCATATGCATGGCTAATTTTCAGTATCACTTCTTTTCTCATTTGGAGCATATATAAGAGGGGGGAAAGAGTGAAAATTCAAAGTAAATCAAGTCCCTTCTTTTCTTCACGTGTGTTTAGATTGAACATGCTAATTGATTTTATGTGTGCTTTAAGAACTGCATCTCCTGAGACTTTTCAAAGAACTGTGAGCCTTCTTCTCTCTTTGGACTCAACTGAAAATATGAGACGTGTTTATTATGATCTCAGTTGTTCCTTAAAGGTCAGAGCACCAGTTTAATGTATGACTCAGCACTCTAGTTACTAGAGTCTAGGTAAAATGGAGACTGTAAATAATTTTCACCACCATTTCTTTATTTAGAAGCAATGTGTTCTGTTTGGACAAAAAAAAAAAAAGATTGTTTTCTGCCGAAGTGTTAAAATTTCAGCGAAAAATTATATGTTTCTTCTCTTTGTCACAGTTGAGTAAAGAAGAAAAGAATTCAATCACTGCTTGTTTTTCTTTGTGGCCGTACACTTTTAAATAAGTGATTTAGGAGGTTGTATTCCAACAGACAGATTTTGTTTCTGGTTGTTGGAAAGCTGAATTTTTATCCTTTGCTTGGGAAACTGTATCTGAGTTTAAGTAGAAATAAAAGATTATTGCAAAGATCAAGACTTAGAGGGAAAGGTTTAATCACAAAATAGTAAAATGTATTTTTTAAAAAAAAGAGTCTGTGTAGGCTGATCACAGAATTTTGGACTTTTTGTTTGTTTTATGGTTATCATTAAAGCAAATCATCATCCTGTTTCTGGGAATCTTGCGTGATCAAGGATTATAACACTGAGACCATGTTTATATTATTTTTTCATTGAAATTTTTAAAAGCAATTATTTATCTGTTATATAATTAAAGCCCCTGTTGCCTGCCACCAACGAAGCACACACCTAGCAATTTTTGCTCTTGCTGGATTTTTCACCATTACCATGAAAGGATCTCCCTTCCTCATTATCTTTGTTTTGAATGAAGTAGTTCAAAGCTGGTGGCTGGATGACAGTGAAATGAAGAAATAGCTTTAAACCATTGTAGCTGACCCAATTCCAAGTAAAGATAAAACTTTATGATTTACAAAGTGTCATTTTAACTTGGTCTGCTCTCTCAGGGTTTTTTTTTCTGAAAAAATGGCATGTGAAGTATATGCTTAGCTTGGTTTTAATTAGAAAATCTCAGAAACGGCAGTTGTCAAAGCTCACTTTGGCTGTACATGGTTTTGGCCTTGGGCAAATCAGCTTTCTGCTGAGGGAAAAAAAAAGAAACTGAAAGCCTTACCAGCTTTACCAAGCCCTAATACAGGGCTAATATGTGCCAACCTCAGCAGTGTCAAGGATGCTTGCTCAGAGGGAGGTGGGGGTTTGCCCAGGTTTGATGCTTCTGGCTGACAGTTTTGGGAAACCAGGCTCTTAGTTTCCCTCTTGCGACATAGCGCTTTCCCACTCTCCTTTGAAAACTTGGACAGTGTCATAGAGGTGTGCTGTGTTGCTTGTGAGGTACGCAATGCCATTGCTGATTCCTTCACTAGGAGGCATCTTGAGAACAATCTGTCCTTGTATCTTTTCTCCAAGGCTTAAAGCCTCTTTACGTTTAGTAAGTGCTTCTGCAAGGAAGCTGACAGAAAGGTTTGTGTAATAAACTGTCAGTAGCCCAAACTGAAACATTTGCAATATGAAGCTACTTGAACAATTTCACTGTTCTGTCTTTTTTTCCTCATACTAGCAAGGGAGGGATTTTTATTTTTTTCCTGACCATTTTGAAGTTTTTTCAGCACTTATTGAACACTTGGCCCCAAAAGTACACCAAACGCTACTAGAGGTTTAAGATCCATTCCAGTGATAACTGTGTGCTCTCAGACCTTTAAAAAAAATAAGGCATTTTTTTAATGCAAATATTTGGTAGGTGTCTCACTGCCTGATACTGAAGCTCGAGGCATCGCATTATCATGAATTACTGTGTTAAACCTTTGAGTTTAGAAAGCTTAGAAAGCACATACCTGTATGTGGAGTAATTATCTTAGTTGAAATATATGTGATCATTATATATGGACTTAATGACAACAATGTAAGTTATACTATTGCAACTTTGAATATAAAGCAGTGGTATTTGTCTTGCACCCTTTACTCCTTTGTTTTCACTGGAGTTGACTGACTGCCGTCAGTCTTTGGTTTGAGGAGCAGTCTGAAGTTTGCTTTGTTTTCCTTGCAACTTCTCCCTTGGGCTGCCACATCCCTTTGTGCTTCATTTATCACCAACTTGTTTGATTAGATTGAAGAAGGATTAAGGGATACCGTATCCTTAACAAAAGGCAACCCAACTTTTATAAATGTATAAACATAATGTAATTACTTCTTAATTCCTTGTATTAAATAAAAAAGGGGCTTCTTCAGCAGATAAACCCTGACAAGTTTTTTGAAAATCAACTGAAGGCAATTTTCTGACTCAAAGATGTGTATGCCAAAGATGAGTATCCCCTACAAAGCTCAGATTTTAATTGATAAGAAGAACTTCAGCAACTTTGATCTTCTTGCGATCCAGATAATACACCTTGTCAGTCTACATTAGTAATTTCTAATAATTTCTGGCTTTCTATAATGAAAGGAGGTTTCGTCTCCACTTGGGCAATTTAGGATTTATCATTAATTGGTAGTTCATCTGTCTTTATATAATCAATGGTAAAAGATATAGCTAAGAGAGGATCCAGCTTGTATTCAAAAAACTAATATTCAAAAGCCCTAGCACCCGTTTTGCTACTGTTTCTACCATTAGCAGAGCTGCACTAGTGGTAACTCTGGGTAAAGAAGCATCACAAAAGCTTAGGGGGAAAAAAAAAATAAAAAAAAAAATGGTAAATGCCTGCCTGTGAGCTCAGTTGCCCTCTTTGGATTTGGAGTTTTTGGTTTCACAAATTAAAGTAAAAAACCTTCCTTAAAACAAGAGTAAATGTGATTCTTTTGCACGCTGGGGTGACATACTATGTGCATCTGTGTACAGTCTGTTCCATAGATGATCTAAAGGAACATTTCAATGATGAGCAGAACCATTTCTGTGAAAATCCTGTCAGTTTTAATTTTATAATATTTTACTATTTGAAACTTAGCCTCTCAATTTCTAGGTTTCTTGTGAGCAATTTTTCCTACCTGTTATGTGGAAGAGGAGTCGAGAAGCATTTCTCTGGACAGCACCATCCCCTTACACTTTTGTAATGGACTAGCAGTAGAATGTTTCACCTACTTTATTCTTTTGTGGTTTGACATGCATTATTTTTCTTCTTTCTCTGGCTTTGTTATCTATACTCCATATTGTAATTGTGACTGTTTATTTTTATTATACCTCACGGGTAACTGGCTAATTCTGAGCTGGCTACCTGCAAGAAGCTGTCTGTTATGATTAGAACAAACAGCAAGGCTTTGCGTACATGTCCGTGCCAGGCTGGTGTCAAAACACTGGTATCAGAAATGAGCCAATTCAGTGTCAAAGGTTTCTGTTGTCTTTTTTTTTTTTTTTTTTTTTAACCAAAGACCCTGAACATGATCTGCTAAGAGGCCATTGAGCTCTTGTCATGATCACTCACATTTTACCATAAAATAAGTATCTACAGCTTCTCTGCTGGCCACAAGACACTGAAAAGAGTTGCTGAAAGGTTGGGAGCACTGCCTTAGTTGTAATCACTAGCTTCCTTATAACAAGCTCTGTTTTAAAGAGCGTGTAAATCCTTGCTGTAAGAAGACTGAAATTAACTCTGGATAAATTGTGATTGACTTGCACTAACATGAGATTAGGCAGAACAGTTTGAGAGCAGTAGTCAGATTGTAGTTTTAATGTTTGTGCTACCTTACTTCTTCGACTCTTGCTAGCTTGGGATTAAGGGGGGCTTTTTGGTGCTTCAGTTTTGATGGGAGCTGGGGTTACATTAGAAGAACAACGATGGAAGCAGCTATTGCACGTCCAAGCAGTTCTTGGCCATCTGCTGCGACTGCATAGGAACAGCTCACACTTAGCATAAGTGTTGAAGAGCATGTTTCTTTTGGAAGCTGGCTTTTGAATATACTCATGGGTGGTGGTGGTTAAAGCAGTAAAGAGTATGAGGTAGAGGATGATACGTTACAGTATTTCATGGTGGGCCAGGCACTCTGGCACCCAAGGCCAAGACCCTACGTGGTACACTCTTGCCTGAACTGTTCCGGCATCCTCTGACTGTTCCCGTTTGTTGTTGCCTCTGGACTACAGCACACCTCGCTCTGCCAGTGTAACGGTGATGGGGCTCTGCCGTGACCTGAACTGACCAAGAGGATTTCTCCAGCTATAAGATTCTTTTCTTTCTTTTTTCTTTCTTTTTTTTTCTTTTTTTTCTTTTTTCTTTCTTTTTTCTTTCTCTTTCCTCTCTTTCCTCTTTCTTCCTCTCTTTCCTCTTTCTTCCTCTTTCTTCCTTTTTCTTTCTCTTTCTTTTTCTGAAGGCAGAGGTTTTCATTTACTTTGTTTCTCAAGTTGTATGAGTTCTTGATCTGGTTTGCAGCACGACCCACAGACATGTCAGTCTAAATGAGGGTTGGGGGGTAGACCACAGGGTGAGGGTGTTGTGAAGCCAGAGCTTCCTTTTCTATGTTGCTTTAGACAAGCTACCATTCTCTCTACCTTGATTGCTTATTCCCTGAGCTAAAGGGAGAAATACTCTAATTAAAGCAGGAGTTAAAAGACACCTGTTTATTAAAACTGTTGTGTGAGCTTTTTAAATGTTGTGCAATACTCCAGAATCTTCAAGGAAGAGGTACTGTTAAAGAACTAGATACTGCTTTCAGCTGGCTTGCCACTTGCATCTTTAGATGTTGATGCAGTAACAGTTTGTATTTATAAAATGCCTTTTTCAGTAGAGGAGACATTCTGCACTCTTAGACACAGGGCTACCCATGCTGGGTTTACAGTCGTCATGCACATAGCTCATTGCTGTTCTGAGGACTAAAGCTACATGCTTAGAAAAATGTTCACTTGGCTCAGCAAATCTGTCTGTTTAGCAGAGATTCAGAGAAGTTACTGATGTTCTCCTTTCTGTTTTGAATCTATGCTAATCATGATTGCCCTCTTAAAATCTGCAGGACTAGCTTAAAACAACTTCTTGTTCCCTGATTTTTCTGTGGCATATCAGCTACAGTGCAGCAGTAACACTGGTGAGCAAAAAAATACATTGTTTAATATCATGAGATACGAGTTTTTTGTATAATGTATATATATTTTGTATGTTGTGTGTATATAAATAATATATATATTGTATATATAAAATATTTTATATTTTATATATAAATACAAGATTATTGCATTTTGGAAATGTGACTCCTGAGCTGCACTGCAGCATTTTTTATTACAGTGAGTTAAGTGAAAGCACTGGAACTAGTAAGTTTTCAGTCTTACATGTGAAAGTCTTTATTTCAGTTTAGCTTGACCTCAGTTTCCTTATGCACTTTCTTTGTTTGATAGAGGTCAATACACCCACGTGAGTCTACAGACAATCGACAAAGCGATGATCTGATGAAGGCACTTGTCTCGAAGGTTGGGAAGGGAGGGATTGGTAACGCCACAACACACCGATACTAACAGGCTTATGAAGCCATAAAAATCTGTAATTAGTGAAACAATTAAACTTTATGCTTAACATCTCTAGTTTGTTTTTTAGTAGACTAGTAGACTTTTGTTGAAAATAGGTGGTTTAGATTTGTGTGGTTGGTTTCAATGGGGAGGGAAGAGTTGGCAGAGTGTCTGGGTGATTAAGACTCTTGCTGTGTGAATAATAGGTAGCAGAGGTAACAGCTTGATAAAGGTGGGGTTAAAATTCTCCTTAAGCTGTATACTGGCCTCTTAAATACTAAAATATATTGTACTCACGGTAAGCTTCCCTTTGATGTATCCAGCAGAAGACTTAGACTTAACCCCGTCTTTGTGACTTGCCTCCTTGCTAAGTTGAGTGGGCTCAGGACCAAACATTGTGTTTTGGTTTGTGCCTGCACGTCTGTCTCAACACTTCTTTCTGTGAAGCTGCAATTGCAGAAATAAGATTGTCTGAATAAATACTACCAATTGCTTTTCTTCTTTGTTGTGTTGTAATGACATGAACCTAAATAATTCCCCCTCCCTTCAAGAATCAGCCACCCTGATGGTGAAGAGTCAGTGAGAATCTGAAGCCAACCCCTAGGTGAAAAAGGGAGCGGTTATTTTCTTCACAACTTTAACTTTCAGTCATACAAATGTAATAGGATCAAAAATTAAGAGAAATTGCAGAAACAGTCATAATGCAAATCCTGAACTTCTGATCTTTATCAGACAAAAAAGTAAAGAAGTCTCTAGTTCTTGGTATTGATTAGCATTCCTGAAAGCAGACAAGGAAGGACCCTGTTCTAGATAATGAAATGAGAGCAAAAATGTAATAAACCAACAGTCTTCTATTTGCCTTCAACCAGCACGGGGCTTATCTGTGTTAAAAATTTGGGTTTCATTTTTATGTTGGAGCAACTAAACTCTGATGCAACCTCTCTTTTTGACTTCCCGTGGTTGTGAAAAAGGCAGTGCAGTGGTGGAACCTGGGGCTGAATTAAGGCAAAGCACCCTTACCTGTTTTTGTGTGTAGCCGTACTAGTATAAAAATCCCTAGGGATAGCTATGCCTCTAAGATTTTATTGCGTTATATTAATTTTGTTCAGTAAAGTAGTAATTTCACGGGTGATTTACATTTTGATTATAAAGTAAAAATAAATTACTTGGGGTTTGTTTCTTAGGCACCAAATAACTCAAACCTGAATCTTGCCAGCATAACTGATTAACCTTGTAATAGCATCTTTGAGATATTAATGTACCCACTACCTTATCTTGTGCTTTATCTGACCTTTGTCTGTTGATTTTAGTATCATTTGTGGTTGCTAGTGACGTGTTTTTGTTGTAGACGGTGAGGGATTTTGGCTCCTGTTTATTTCTCTGGTTTATCCCCATTCACTCTGTTCTGTCCTCTCAAAGAAATAACTGGATCAAGCAGAAAAAAACAAAATGATAAACCATAGCCCAGAAGCAGAATAGGAGTCGCATCTGCTTGAAGTGTTCAGAAGGCATGCTGCGAGCTGCACGTACAGTTACCACTCTAGTGTGGATTGACAGTGAAGAAATGAATTGCTTATCCTGAACAAATGCAGAATAATCTTTTTTACCCCTTTCCAGCATAATTTACATCTCTATGACTTATGTATAGTATTTATATAGGGTAAAATTTAGCCATTGCATATGCTTGCAGCATTGTATCATCTTGCAAGGCTTGGGTGCTTGTGATTCTTATCACTAAACCAGTAGAAAACTAATCCGAAAATAAATTAAAAAAAGATGTGAAGGGTAGAAGAGGATGACTTTGTTGTTCTACTGCATTAAATTGGCTCAGCAGGATCAAGCATATCCTAGAGTGGCAGAGGCAAAAGGCAGAGGGGAAGCGAGGCGGCTGCTGCAAGTCTGTCCGTGGTGTGGATCGTCGCTCGCCGCTGCCTGCTCTGTGGGTGGCAGATGCCTGCTCCTGCCTGCCGTTTTGCTGGGGATCATTGCCCCATGCCAGCAGATAGTGGAGGTGAATGTGCGAAAGTCCTTTGTGTACGTTAGTGTGAAATCTGAGAGCTGAGTGGAGACTGATGATTTAAGGCACTTGGTGCTAACCTGGCTGGCTTTGCACTGAAAGGATTAGAGCCCTGCGACAGGAGCGGTGAAGTCCTGGTGGTACCTGGGGCTGAGCAGCTGTGAGGGGCAGGCAGCCTGTTCAGCCACTGCAGCTGGGTCTGGAAGAGAATGAACTGCATGCAGGACACCACACGCTCACGGAGATATTACAGTTCCTGGCTGTATGGCCATGACTATAACCTCACTGTATCTGCTGTGCTGCTCACTTCTTCAGGGTCACTTGCGCTTCTTCTGCGTGGGGCTGTGCTGAGCACGTGCTATTCACATTTGTGCAACCATTTGTTGTGGAGTGTAATTCTATGTGATATCATGCTAGGTTTTTTTTGTTTTTTTTCCTTGGTGCATGACATCTAATTAGGCTTTCAGGGACATCAAAAGCCCATGTGGTTTCTCCATGAGTGATTTCGTTCAATTTTTGTGCAATTTTACTACAGTATTCTTAGGGTTGAATAGCAAAAGAAAGCAGAAATAGGAATAGAGATCTCTTCTCTTAGCCATATCTCTCTATCCTCAAAAGTACATGGTGAGAAAACCTCCCTCTTCCCAGCATCAAGGAGACAGAGATGTGGAAGACCCCCGTCTTGGGCAAGAGGTATGTTTAATTACAGGAGGCAGGGAGCAGCTTGCAGTAAGGTTTCATGACGATTATTCATGACCTGGTGAAGCCTTCTGTGATGTGATGATGGGGCTTGCAATTCATGAGAACCTCTGCAGAACTCATCTCTCCTGCTTTGGCAAGGGGATTGCTGGGTTACAGGTTGCTTCTGTGCTGTGCTGGCCCTGCCTGAGCAGCAGGGCAGGCAGCGTGCAACAAAAGGCACCTGTGGTATGGCTATGCAAGTATGGGCCCCTAATCCTTCTGTAGCATGTGGGGAGAAGGAAATTGGCATTTCTGGAGTGTATCTCCTCTCCCCTTAAGGTCATCAAATGAACCTCATTTTGAAGTTGTTTGTTTCTGCTCCTCAGCTGTAAAGAGAGTCTAGGGGACTGGTCGATAAAGTAAGCTAGATAAATCCCAGTCATAAATGTCTGATAAAAGTTTTAGGCTTGAAATGTTTCCAGCTATTTACAGATATCTTAGTGTCTAATGTAGTGCTTTACATTTCACTGCAGGCTATGCTGCTCTACCCATCCATGTGAGAGTATATTTAAAATGTTTAATTTTATGGGTGCACTGTAGCTGAAGTAAGCAGCAAATGTTTTTACCATGTACCTAATACATGCGCTGTATCTTATTTTAGATATATAAATGATTCACTGGTTTTATAAGCAACCATTTTCTTTCTTGGCATGAATTACTTGGGGGAGCAAGGCTTCTAAGACTGCCTTTGGAAGGACTGCAGCTTTGTTTATACTACCTCTTTCTGTTTACAGATGTGCCCAGATTTAAGGTATTATAGCTATAGAGAAGGAAAGAGCTAACTGTAATCCCTCAAACCTGATAAGACAACTACCATCTTGTACTGCTGACTTGTAGTAGATATGCTGCAGATCGCTTCATTATGTCTGTGTGAGGTTAGCAAATTCTCCTTAGCACCCAGCCTGAAGAGTTGGCAAACTTATTAACGTAAGCATTTTTTGTTTGGATGCAATGATTGTAATTTGCTCTCTTGAAGAATTACATTCGTGTTACATCCTGCTCTTAGAAGAGCTCGTGGCAGTTGCAATTTGTCAAAATTTGCCTTCTTTATGAACTTTGGTTTTGCTGACAAATTAAATTTAAAATTAAAACAAGAAATTGAGTTTACACTCCTTTGCTGCCAGGATCCTTCCCCAAAGATGGTTAATCTAAGCATAAAGTTCTCAGGAGAGGCTCATATCCTCTTATTTTATAGGAGGTGTTTTAATGAGGCACCTGAAGGCACCGAGTAAGCAAAATTACTTCCTTTTTTCCATCAGGATTATCACTTCGGGCAAGTGTTTTCAAGCAAACATTAGAACCCTCTTGTGATGTTTACAATTTGGGAGGAGGGCATCTGCAGGTACTGTTTTTTCCGTGTGTAACTTTTATATCCAGTTTCTGTTGAAAAGCATAGAGATATTTCTGTGGCATAAAACAAACACATATGTATACGCCAGTAGATAGAATTGCTTTAATCAAATAATGTGTGCCCCATAGCAACCTTAATTTGGCAGCAAAGAGCACTGAAAGTAAAACTAACTGAATTGATGTTCAAGATAAATAGGTGTGATTAAGGGACATAGCAAAGGAATTTATTTTATTTATTTACTTACTGTAAATTATGGTGATTTAAATGGTAATAATTATTGAAAAGAACTATTTTAAGAATGCACCAGCCTCTGCCTGGAATATTTTCCGTATTAAGCATGAGATACCATGGCTATGCATACCTGTGGTCCTTGTCCTGCAGGTCTCCATCTGACCTGCATTTCTCATGCTGAGGTTCCCCGTGCATGTCTCAAGATAGAGCTGAATTATGTCCTTTGCCTGGAAACCAGGCAGTACTCATAGGTCTCAATGTCAAAACCCCTCTTGTCATCTAAGGGTGACTGTGTTCTGTTCTTTCTGGAAGTGCTGTCCCTTTCCTTGGCGCAGAGGGGAAGAGTGTGAGGATTTCAGTGCTCGGGGAGATCCCGAGTGGGACCCTGAGCAATCAGCCACAGAGTCTGGTTTTGTGGCTGCACCTGTTTACCTGACACTTAATGATAATACTGTTAATCGTAACTGCCTTTGAGATCCAGCACCACGGGGTGATGTTCGCTTGTTACAATACTGAGAGACAGCAAAACAGCTGGCAAGAATCTTTCCGTGAAGAAATTAAAAAAGCAAGAACAAAGCAAAAAAAGAAGGTAGCGTTCAATACCGAGTCTGTGTTTAGATGAATTTGGGTTGGTTTGTTTTTTTTAACCTGCTCACCTGCAGTGTTCTCTGTATGCCTGAGTTGTGAAAAGATGTCATTACCCTTTCAGAAAGTGCAGCACGCTTGATACAGTCCAAGCCTAGGCGTGATGGAAGCGTGGTAAAGGCTCAGCCTCAGAGAAGTTGATACAAATAAGAGCAGAAGCAAAGCGTTCACTTAAAATTTTACCAGCTGTTCATTCTGCTGCATGAATTACTAATTTTCAACATTCTTTTGCTATGTTTTCTGGTCTGGCATAGACTTTTTTCTTGTCTATGCCTATCAGAAAGTTGCAAATATTTTTGCCCTTCATGTGGACCTTGTTATCATTACAGTATTATTAAAATGCAACAGCAATCTCTATGTGGCTGTATTACCTAAACAGAAGTAAGCCAACCTTGCACATAAGCACATATTTTGTAATGGATGTGTAATTTTACCACATTTTTTAAATTGTTTGATGGCTGTTAGGCCTGCGGTTTGGTAATTTAAGAACCTGAAAAATGTAGCTTGGAGAAGTCTGTACAAATGACTGCTAAGTTGCCACAATTGTGTTCAGCGTGTGTCCTTAAGCCAGATACCCTCTGACAGCACAGAGGAGAAGCTCCCTGGATGACTTCAAGAGGCTTCCTAAACTAACACGTTCTCTCCTGATCAGATGTAGCCAGATGTTCAGGGCACCCTGTAAAGGCCACCTACCTTTTGAAAGGAAAGGTGGAGGGTTGGGGTTTGGAGGGTTTACCTGTACCAAGAGCTATTGTGGGTGGTACATATTTTGCTGCTCTCTGTTGGGCAGACACACTTGGATTTATTAGGGTCTTGAATTTTTTCAAAATCTTTTTTTTTTTTAACCTTCACAGAGTAGACTTAAATAAATATGGCAGTCCCAGAACAAGTTTAGAACAAAATAATGTGAAATCTGCTTGCATCTCAAGCCTTTCACGCGTTCTGTGGTGAGTTTATAAAATTAGGGATTTGTAGACTCTTATACGTAGCCATGCAAATATACATTCGTTACTGTCATTATACAATTGGTTGTGGTCATGGTCTGTGGCTGCAGAAGGTATTTTACTGAATGCTGTGATGACGGGATGAGCTTGAGACGTACTGAAAATGCACGTAATGCTTAACTGCTTTTCGTGATCTGCGTTTCTGTTGGGCTCTGCCTTTATTGTCATGGAGGCAAAATATGGTGGGATGAACAGACCAGCCCTATCAGATGAGATAGCAGCTCTGCCTGTCTGGGTATCCTACCTCCAGGAGCGCATGTTGGTGGGAGAATAGAAGGACTGGGCAAACGACGACAGATTCTTCCGTGGATTAACCTGCCAGCCTTCAGCAAACTTCAGTTTAAGGACTTCCAAGCGCAGAGGTTGCATTTCTTCACTTGGCAACCTTTCTTTTAAAATGCACTTAGGCAAGTTTTTATGGGAAGGACGGTAAGGTAGGTTCGCTGCAAAATGAGTGCTCCTGTACTTGAATCAGGCTTTGAAATGAGATTCTGTAATGCCATTTGGCTCTGTATAGGTGGTTGCCGAAACAATATCTGAATGATGAAGCTGTGTTTAAATAAGATTCTTCATAAGATTTTCAGCCCACATGTGCATGTAACCACAATGTAGAAAGCAGATACGAATGTTTAAAGAGGGTGGTGGTGTAGGAATTTGGAGGACAACAATGATAAAGAAGTAATGGAAAGATAAGTGGTCTGGGGGTAAGGTTCTCTAAGGAAAAAAAAAATATTCTCTCCCCAAATTTAGGACACCAGTGTTTTTGCTGTGTACATCAGCATCAGGTGTAAGGCTGTGGAAGGCAAGCTTCCTATGTGTGCCATTCACCTTCCCAGCAATTAGCCGGAGGGACTGCTACCAATTAGCCAAAGGCCGAGGGATCTGACCCTCTCCTCTGAGACGGCAGCAGTGTTCTCTGGCGGGTGTCCCAGGGGTGCTGGAGAGCAATGCGGTCTGCACAGTCTCTCTGCCTTTTGACCAGAGACAGTCAGGGTCATAGGCGTGAATATTATCTTTGTGACGCTTCAAGCAAGCAAACAGATAATTTTTTATTTTTTTTTTTACAGGAATGTTGCATGCAGTCAGTTGAACGTAAAAACGCCGTATCAGATCTTTCAAGAGCTGTTCCCTTGAGGGGATGTTGCGCCAGCTCACCCGCCCTGCCGGGGCAAGGCAAGGCAGGGAAGAGGAGGGAGCGCACACGCATGTGCATGCACTTTTGTATGTATGTGTATGCACATACCAGAGTCATGGAATGGCCTCCTTTCCCTTGATGAGTCCCTTGTGTGTTCCCTCTGATGTAAACTAAGCCAGGGAACTCCTCGTTTTTCCTGTATTATAGTCCGGGAATCGTGCCCTGGACATTTTTTCAGCTGAGCACATTTACATACAGGAAATCAGCTTCTTCAAACAGTATTTGTACTAGACTGGTTTCAGGTATGCTGCCTTTTTTTTTTTTCTTTTTTGTTAACTGATAAAGAGGAAAATACAGAACACAAGTAACTTTGCTTTAAAAACAGGTGTAAAAATATGTGTTAAAATAAAATATCCTAAATATATTTACTTGCACAATTTCAAGCAAGAATGCACTAGTCTTATTACATTTAATGATGGTTTTCCACATGCTGTTTAGTGATGCAGTTGAGTAAGAGAATCAGTTTTATTTAGGTCCATCTTGAGTTGCATGTGAGTATGAGTGTGAACTCTCTCCTCCCTTGCAGAGTGCCAGCTCCTGGAGGAGCAGTGCAGGCAGGGCCCAGCAGGGTGGCTGCAGACCAGGGTGCACTCCTTGGGAAGGGAAGCTAAGAGAAGCCCCCTTTGCCTGGCTAAACAAGAAGACAACACTTTTAAATAAAGAAATCAAAAAAATAAGAAAGCAGGTAGGGTCCTGCCACTAGAATGGGGAAAAAAAGGAGAATTTCAGCTTACGCAGGGATGAAGCTGGAACAAATATATTTCTGTTGGAGTTAGAAGATTATTTCTTGCTAATAGTACTTCACTAGCAGTGGGAGTAGTCAGGAGGGAAGGCAGGTAGTTTTGCTGGAACCCGATTGTTTTGTCAAAGACTTTTTTTCTTCTGTTTTTTCCTGTGATGGCGTGTGACCCAACTCAAAAACAGGGACCAGTTTGATCCTGTGTACGTAGCATAAAGCCTGGCATATTGTAAAGTGATACTGTATTTGCTGTTATTTTAGTGAAGGTACCTATAGAGTGAAAAGTATAGAAAAGAAAAACACAATGCATGATGATTCCTTTGTAAGAAGTCAGTCAGCAGTCCTCCTTTAGGTTCATATTTCTTACGTTTTCAAATTTGGCTGCAAAATCCCTGCTTCTGAAACTTGGTATGCAGCTTCCACACCTGAGAGTAGGGATGCCATCCTTTGTTAAACAATATGGGATATATTTAAGCCCCTGATTAGCTTATGGTTGTTTGCTTGGGAAATGTGTAAGGGAGTGGTTTCATCCTGTATTGTATAAACACTTCTCTGTACTGGCTAATTTCACTATTGTTCTTGGAACGTCGTTCTCACTTCAAACTTAAGGGTTTTTTGCTTTGCCAGGGCCAACATTTCCATGATGGCACACCTTCTCCCTTCTGTTTCTCTCATCAGTTTTCTCCAAAATTGGTATGTTTTCACAGGTGTTTTCCCACAACTTCAAATGCTTTGTTTCTGCTCCTTTCGGCAGGGGAGGGCTGGGTGCAATAGTGAGTGAGAGTACCCATATGGAGTACCCATACTCCAAAATGCTTCTTTCCCTTGGAAGTGGTTGCTTCTGCAGAGCTCTTTGGCTGAAGCGGGTTTTCCAAGAAGTGGCCCTTCATGTGTGACTATATGTCACAACCTCACTGATGCCAGGACTCTTCCCAGTTTTTAATGGTTATTGATGGCCCCCTGTTTTGGTGGGTGTGTTTGTATCAGGCTTGTAGTTTTAATATGTTTATGATAGTAGTTCAAGCAATGACTCAGGTTGCAACACTGTTTTCTTAGGTCCTCTAGGAAAATACAGATCTCGCTTTTGTTCTGAAAAGGTTGGGTTTAGGTTTTATTTCTGTAATGATTTGTCTGGTATTTTCTCCCTTCTTTCAACTTGGCTGATAATTAGTTTCAAGCATCTGTATTCCTATGACTGTATAACACAGAATTGTGGTAGGTAAACTGGACTTACTTGGTTGGTGGCTGTTGAAGTATTTTAAAGAAACTTAGGAGCAGAGCTGTGTGTACTTTTTTTTAAATAGTAAGGGCTTTCGTCTTTCCATTATACCTCTGTAATTTTCTTCCATTTGAAGCAGAAAAGAGAGTTTCCTTCTAGAAATAAATATCCTTTGAAACGGAAAAGTAAACCTAGAACATGGTGAAGCTGTTGAAACCCCTGAAGGCTAATGGGATCACAAAAAATACAATCCAGGGGGTTCATCCATCTCGTTGCATTATTGACTCTGCTCTGCTGAGTCATCAGCCCTCTTAGATGAATCCGAAAAAGAAATTCGTGTATGTAAGAGTAGTGTGATACAGTATGAAAATTCTCCCAGGTGTGATCTGGTGGCTAATTGTCATTGCAACTGTTCAGTGAAATAAAATAAACCAAAAGTGAAGCAATGATGTGGAGACCATCAGTATAAGATTTAAATACCAAAATTAGAAGTTTTTGCTTGTTCTGTACAATTATGTCTTTAAAGTAATGCAGAAATATTAAGATTGTTCTTGGTTAAAAAAAAAAAAAAAAAAAAAAGACAAGATTAAGGAGAGTGTTGAATTTAAATGTTGTTTCTCAGAGGGTTTTTCCTTGTTCCAGATGAGAGCAATGACATAGAATCCATCTATGGTGATTTAATTGAGAAGATATCTGCTATTACATTAGAATCAAAATGAAGCTCTGACAGTAATTCTTGTGAGTGATAACTTAAAAGTACAAACCCTACTGAGGGCTGTTTTAAACCCTGAAAAGAAAGGTATTTTGTCTATCACAGAAGAGCAGTGTTTCTGTGGGAGGGTGAGCTAACAGGTTTCCCTTGCCCAGAAAGTTTCACTCAGGCTGCATCTGCACCAGGATGTTTCAGTAAAAAAATTCTAAGTTCCCACTGTGGCCGCTAGCCATCTTCTCACCAGTGGCTGTGGTGAGTGGATTACTGCAGGCAGGTCTTTGCCTAGAACAGAGTTTTGTGGTACCTGTCTTGTCCATACCACCTTTAACTTTGTTACCCATTTATCAATGGTAGCTGCAAATACAGTGAAAAAATCGGGTTTTCCTCAGCTCAGTAAAGCTGAAGTGGACCACAGTGCAAGCAAACTTGGTCAGCAATGTGCCTAAGGACCTCTGGAGCTCTGCACAGCAGCTCTGTGTGCTAGGGGTCCAGCCACTTCCATCTGCCTGGTGCTGTTCATTGAGACCTCCAGGCTGCTGGCCACCTGCTCGCTGAAGTAGTTTGACCAGCTCAGAGAGAGTCCTCTGCTTTGCTGTTGCACTCTGTGGCACTGAGCAAGCCCTTGCTACCTTTTGTGATCCCTCTTGTGTTACCAGAGAACCCAGAACTGCTGCTCCTTTCAGCTGCTCTCCCTGTACTAATGTGCTGATAGCACTGGATTTGCCTGTATAAGAAGTGACCTCACCAGGCCAGACCAGAATTTGGTTTTGCTCCGTGTCCTGGCTAAGAAAAAATAGGAAATGAACTGTGTGTTTTCAAATGGAGTACATTTGTCAAAGTTTCTCTGAAGCTTCCACCTGAATCACCCAACCAAGTACCCTGACTCTCCATACCTTGGTCAGAAATTCTGGGCTCAAGTTCTTAGACACATGCCCCTCAGCTGCTTGGGTGGATATTGCAGATCTCTTCTGGCCTGAGAAGCAGCTTCTCCTGATATATCAGGAGTGGTGATGCTGTGTAACGGTGGTAGAGTGGCCTCCTCCTTACCTTTCCACCACAGGCAGAGTTATTGGTGTAATCTGTTGCCTCCAATCTCCATTGTGTCGTGATGCCTACGAAGGAAATAGAGAACTGAACACCTTCTGTATAACAGAATACTATGCAGGTTTCCTTCCTCTTCAATGGCACAGTGGTCCTCACAATCCTATGGACAGGGGAGCGTGTTCATCTTCCTATAGAGTGCTCTAGAACTAGGGCTGGAGGAAGGATTTGACCTCTTTTACTAGGAAATTGTAGGTAAATGCATAGGGCACATATAAAATGATGGACTCTGGATTGTTAGTATCCGTGAATGTGTTTTTAGTTTTCTGGTAGCTTCATTAATGTATCAGCTGAGGTTTTGTCTAATGATTAGAAAAATATATAGAAAGCTAAGACTTAATAGAAATGGAGTCAGAAACATCATGATGTCGCTGTAGAAATCAATGGTGTATTTTTATATTGGAATTTCAGTCTCTCAAATCAAAAATAGGTAGCAGAAGTGGAAAAATATCAGTGTGACAAGAAGGGGTATGGCGCAGCTTCCCCATGTGAGATGACTAAGATGACTAGGGCTCCTCACCTTGAAAAAGCAGTGGCTGGGAGAGGATGTGATCAAGGTCTGTATTAGGAAGTGCATCAAGAAGGATGATTGTTCATTGCCTCTTAAAAGCAAGAAGTGGGGGGCAGCGATGTAACCACTAGGTGACAGATCAAAAGAAATAAAAGGAAGTGGTTTCTCACATGCGTGTAATTAGACTGCAGAGCACCACAGATGCTGCAGGATGTTGTAGATGCTGTAAATGTACAGATGGTCAAAAAGCAGGCACGTAAGTTCCTGGAAGAAACGTCCAGGAACTTGTGTCTGCAAGGACTGTACCTATAAAGATATTAATTCTGCATTAGGAAGTCTCAAAGCTGAAAGTTTTTACGAGTTACTAGAGAGTGTTCTGGAGAGCTTTCACTAGATGCTTGCTTTTACTTTCATGGTCTTCAAACGTTTGCTGTTTGCTGCTGTAAGCTAGAGTATGGGGTAGATGGGCCTCTGATCTCACAGCAGTATGGCCATTTTTCTTATCTCTAACATTCACCACAAGTTTTAATATGATGTCACTTTGCAGTTTGGTTGCTTCCCTTTTTTTGCCTTTCAGAATCCCTCCAACATATCCCTGGACTTTCTGGTAGCTCCAGCTATCCTCCCTCAGCCACCTCAAGCCCTACGTGCAGTTTAGCACTGGGAGCAGAGAGAAATCATCGTCTGAGTAATGAGCTTGTGGCTAGTCAAACACAAGTTCATATATGGGGTAAACACACAGATTGGAATTCTTTCATAACATCTTGATTATGAAAAGATAACCATGATATTTATATCTCCCTAGTCACTTGTAACACCCTCATACTGCGTGTGGGGACGTTTTTGTTTTGTTTTGTTTTTCAAGCAACTGTCTCATTTAATGCTGTATTGTGTGCAGTTTTTTAAATAATAGAACTTTACCTCTTTTAGCAACTATTTTGTGCCCGACTTACATATTAGGTGTTAAAAAAATCTCTGCATCACAGCTGGACTAGATTGTCAGCAAATTCTCTCAGAAGTATTACCCAACAAGCTCAAGAGATTGTTTTCGTGCCATTTTGCACATAAGCACAGCCCGTGAGTGGAACTTTATGCTTGGCAGTGCCAAAGGTTAAGCTCTGTCATGATAACTTGTGGTCCAGAATGCTAGAAATTTCAGGTGCTTTCTTCGTAGCTGAAGCATGTGGCTGGAGAGCTCTGAGAAATTTCCCTACTTTCCAGCCTCGGTGAAGCCAGGTATTGCAATAATTTCCTGGAGGTGGATGAGATTTGCTTTGATACCCATCTGTGCTTTCCTACATCAGAAGACCTGTGTATCCTCTTCCTCACTTAGCACACGGTGCACCTCACGGCAGAGGTGAGGGCACTGGGTGTGTGATATAATAGTGCATAATGTTAACCACAAGCTTTTTATAGCAGAGCGCTTCTTAAATGTGAAAATTTCCATGCAACTTTTTTTTGTGCTACAGGGTGTCACATTTCAAAAGGCAGTGCTATGGCAAGCCAGTGGTTAGTTTATATGATTCCTTTGAAATTAGTAAAATGATATGGTGATTAAAATGTTGGCTTTATGTACCATAATTTCTTGCTGGAGTGATTTCTTGGGTTTAGAAGTATTTTTGTTGAAAAGTACAATATTATTTTGCAGAAGGAACTTATGCCTCAATAAAGAAGTGGCGTTTTTTATTACTTGTGTTGTTTTAGTAATTTCCTGAGAGTCTGCTTTTTACTTAAGGTTGAGTGACAAATGCTAACAGGCTGGATTATAACAACATATACATTTAATATGTATATGTTAAATGTATGCTTTATCTTTGTGTGTTGTATTCACAGAATGAGACCTCAGACATAATATTTTTCCAGTAGAGGAACAAAACAAGTATCTAACTATTCACAAATCAAATACATCGTACTCTAAAAGCAGACATTTTAGACATGGTTTGAGCAACATTTTATTGTTACATCTTCTGCAGAGGCGCTATTCTGATGTGTTACAGCTACATTTCTTTGGATACCTGACACATTTGAGAACTGTATATTTGACATATATGACTCTGGACATTGGTCTAGACAGTTAATACTCTTTCTTCATGGAGAATAGAGTGCAATTAGCCTTCAGAACTTGTCCCACAATAATCTATTGCTTTGAATAAGATTATTTCAAAGAAAGTGATACTAGCTGATTTTTGGTTTTTTGAGGTGGGGGTAGGGGAAGAAGTTTTGCATTATGAATGTGTGAGCTTGCAAACACCGTGTTCATACAGATCGTTCAAACAATGATAAATGATCCTGATGGAAGTTCACGTGTGGGTAGTGAGATGACTCACTCAGGGATGAAAATTCTGTGTTTGGTCAATCTCTAGGCATGACAGAAGGTAAATCTGTTCCAAATGGCCTTTCAGTTTGGGCTGCATGTTGGGAAGATAGTTATCATGCTTGGGTGGTAGGTGGGCAGGGATCTGTCTGGACTCATGAAATCTGGGGGGGTGGGGGGGGGTGGGAGTGGGGGGTGTAATTATTATCATTGTTTTGGTGCTTAGGCATTTATTAGACATGTTACAATTTTTCACAGGTAAATCATTGCAAATGGCACTCAACCCCAAGCGAGGGGCAGCATGAGCAACTTCCTCCATATTGGACAAAATAAGCAGTTCTTAGGAAGTTAGGGCTGGGCCCTGTAGGGTGTTCCTGTGGGGGATGACTCCTCATGCTGCTGGGCAGCAGTGTGAGGCTCTGGCATGCTTTTATCCTGCATGTACTACTGTTGTTCTGCTTGGTGGGTGTTAAACCTTCTTTACACAGAAATCATTGTTCTGAGGTTTGAAATTAGCCTGTTTCATAATTACAGTGTATGTTGTAGGTCGTTGAAATGTTAAGAGTGTTCAGTTAATGCAACAAACTCTTAAAAAAAAATATGCTCTAGGCACTTTACACTTTGTAAAAGAGGGGGGGGGGGAGAAGCACAATAAAATACCCAGGGAGAGCAAACAAAAAAAATATGTTCTCTAATTTAAAGTGATCCAGAGTTTTCTTGAGTTCATGAACCAGCACCACCGTTTGATGTCAGCAGAACTGAGCGGAAGCGTGTGGTTTGTGAGCTAGCTGCTGCCATAGAGTCACAGCTTCTGCTGGCTGAGCCCCTGGATGGGCTGCGCGGGGCAGACCGCAGTGCGAACCTGCTGACGTTTCAGCAGCAGGATTAAGCCCCTGCCTCAAGCTGAAGCTTCAGCTGCTTTACACTGTGGTGTGCTGTAAGTTTCTGCAGTGTTTCGAATCTCAAATGGTGATAGACTACAATTAACAGAGAAGTAGGCAAGGACATCTGCTTCTACTTTGCCAGATAGCCATTTCATCATAGGGGGGAGGAAGAGAAAAAGCAAGCTACATCCTTGGAGAGAGAAGCAAGCTGCTGCTGGAAAAGAAAAAAAATAACATTATTGCCTCATGATTCTTTAGCATGTGACCAGTTACGGCAATTGCTGATTGTCTACATACCAGGAAAAAAAATGCCCTGTAGTATAAAAAGTTCAGGTCATTACAAATGACCTTTCCTCCAAAGGTAGTTATTAACGGAGTTGACTACTAATCCAACATTTCAATATACTTTGCTGAGCAACAAGAAAATTAGAGAGTACAAGAGGTGGTGGTGGGATTTTTTTAAGTTTATAGTGAACTTTATTTTCTTTCCATTGTCTCTGTGTGATTTGCTGAATGAGATGATGTCTCTCATTCTTTTAAAATAAGCTTTAAAATATAATGAAGCAGATAGAAGAAATTTAAGAGAGGTTACAGAAGACTTGAAATGCCCAATTAGCACTTCATCTGTTAAGAGGATGCTACAGAGTGTACTCTATCCTCCACAGTAGGGCTGCCTCTGGCTGTAGAGAATCTGCATCTGGAACAGCTGCAGAAGGTTGAGGTGATCCATTATGGTGTTGGTCACAGGGCCAATACTGCAGGGGTTGCTTGGGGAAGAGATTTTTTGTTGCCCCCCAACTGTTCCAGCTTGATAGGCTTTCTTTGTCCTCGTCTGTACCTTTCAAGCAGACAAAAAGAATTAAGGCATGTGTGTGTGTGTTTCTACCATGGTTGCCTTCATTGCAAGGAGAACAGTATGAGCAATGCACAATGGCAATGCAGAATTTTCTGCCATGCTGATGATCAAAATTCCCATCCTGCAGAACTTGTTTGAGCTGAGCAATACTAGGATGAACTCCTGGAACAGGACAGAGGTTTCCATTCAATTAATTCATATTATATTAGTAATTCTTTTCTTCATATTGAAGACTATACATATAAAAACTTGGGAAGTGTATATATATATAAAAATACAACATATTTATTATATATTATATAGGGAGAGTATACATTATTTTATGTATTATATATTTATATCTGTATACAAATGTAAAGTATTTCCAGTAGTGAGTTTATTACAAACTTTTTTCTCATTTCTTTTATTTCAATTCATTGCTATTTCTGTTTATTGCTGGTCCCTTTCATTTCCTGTTGGGAGGAATCTGTCCATTGAGAAATAGGGAAGATTATTCCTCTGACCTAGCTGAAGAGTTACTGCTAAGTCTGTGGACACCTATGCACATCTAAAACAAATGATTACTTAAGGAGAGTGTTTTTAGTGAACTCATTGCAGGTAAGAAATGGGAAGCTTCTCCTAAAGGTGTATATATGTCCCCTTTTTTGCTTGTGGAAATGCCAAGGAGCCATTAATTTATGCATTACTTATGTAAAGATATGACGGAAACTGAGCTGAGAAAGCTCTTAGTAGTTATAAAAGTACTCAAAGCATGGAATACATAGGCATAGCAAAACCATGGTACACATAATTTGGGTATCAGTAAAGCCTACCTGCCTTAAAAAAAAAATAAAATAGCTGATCACATATCTGCACAGGAAAATAAAAATTAAACCATAAACCTCAGAGTTCCTGCGAATGATTTGCTACTAACGTCAGTATTTTTTTAGAGAATGAGATGATTTAGATCAAGCAAACATTCTTCTGACATTAGTGACGTAACAGTCTCGTGTTCAGAGAGATTTCCTGTTTACTTTGGGTCTGAACACAGACTTCTGAAAAAAAGTAGGTGCTAAAATTTTCATTCCACATCTGCATATGAAGACAGCTCAAACTGTTCTGAGATCTGTAGCAAACTTTATATACATTTTTGTTCTTTAGAAAAAAGGGGGTAGTGACAGTTTAAAAATCTTGTAAGATCAGAGATGTCTTAGTTTGCCTTACCAAACTAATTCCTCGGGTTTAATCCTGTAATGCAGAAAATTACCAGGCAATGTCAATTTGGCAGCCTAGTAAGCTACTGTCTGTCATGCTCTTCTTAACTGGGACGGACCTTTGTTAGCAAATTCAGCTGGAGTCAAGGGACTCAGTGTCCCATAGGGATGAACTACCTCTCACTTAGATCCAAAAAGCTCACAGATGACATTAAGACATCATGGTGAAGTTCAGTACTTAGTTTTATGTTCTAACTTTTCACAAATTTTTATTTCAAATCATAACTTCCATGCGTGGTCACGGATAGAAGCAATAAGTCTTATTTTATAATTTATGTGTATGAGTCATAGTTTTAAGTTGCAAGCTTGGTTTTAAATGTATGCTTTTTTCTAAAAGGCAGGGGTCATTATTCTCGTTGTATTATTCTCCTAATTATAAAGAAACGGTGATTATATTTAATACCTTGCTGCAGCTTTTCCTATGCTTTTGAAAATATGAATGCATTAATTTCTGTGTAGCTATCTACTCTAGGGAATGAAGGGGTCTGTTTTCTAACAGACCATGGTCACAGTCTTGTATGGACTGAGATCAGAAATAAGTATTTTGAATGGGCTTGGTTTGGTTTGGTTTGGTTTTTAACTTTGCATGGTTGCATTTTGACAGACAGTGTCGTAGAGGTGAAAACTTGCTTCATCTCCATAGCACAACTGTTGAGCAGTCTCGAGACTGAAGTCCTGAGGTTACTTCTGAACTCAGGTCAGCTCAGCTTTGCTGCCAAGGCAGGAGACCTTGTTTTACTCCCAAGTGATAAAAATCTAATAGTAGAAAAACACAGCCTGCAATAAAGTCACTAAGTGAATTTTGTTTCTGTTTTGATGGTCTCTAGAAAATGAGATTACTGATTGTTTTTGTTAGCTGACTTCATTGGGTTTGTATCCTGTGAGTATAAAAAGCATATTTCTAAGTGTATGGTGCTGATACTAGCACATGAAAAAATCCCAACATCGAGACATGCTTTGGCGTTAAATTATTGCGTATTTAGAGATTCTGCAACCATTACTTTAATCTGTTAGGCAAGAAATTGCTGCATATGAAGCTGTTTGGGAATTTACAGTGGCACTAGAAACCAAAACTGGGTCTTGGAGAGCACTTCTATGGCAGTAGCAAACACACAGGCAAAATAATACACAGCATATCATAGGAAAACCATAAGATTTGGCTTTTGGAAAAAGAGAAGAAAAAGAGCGGAAAGAACAGCTTGATGCTGGCTGCAGTGAGCATGGTTTTGGGTTGGTGGGAAGCACTCACCAGAAGATGTCCGGGTCTGCCAGGGCCAGGCTGGGTCCAGCAGAGCCAGTGTTCTGAATTAACACAGAGCAGGACTGATAACCTTTCATCCACAGCTTTTACCTCAGTAGCTGTGCATACACCAGGGTTTGTGGTGCTCTCGGTTCTGCGCTGACAATGTGGAGACACCAAGAAGCATTTGTGTGAAGCCAGATGGGGTTCACGGGGCTCATCGGCTCAACCACCTCCCAGGCAGCAGTTGTCCCTGCACAGTGAAGTTCCACTCACCCAGAGCTATGCCTGAGGTGGTAGGGCTGACCCAAGCTGAACATGTCCATGGGCTGGGTTGTTTGCAATTTGGGCAACACACTTTTGAGAGTTTTAGTGGTAACTAGAAAAAATGGGAGAGAAATACAACACAACACACATTTTAAAATAGTGCTTATTGGTAGTTTTAACTTGTAATAGATTTGATGCCACTTAAATTATTTTTTTCCAGGCAAAAACTGCTTCTCAGAAATGCAGATGTTCCTGTTATCATGAATACATATTTTAGTCAGAAGGTGCTACTCGGTGAACATTCAGAAACAAGAGAGAAGACAAGTGGTCTTACAAAGATGCTTATTAAGAAGAATATTATATCTTTGGCACAGACGTTCAAACTAGACGACCTTGATGATGAGTTACACCAGGAATCTTCAGATCATCAGGTAAGGTCCATTTGGTTCACAGTTTAGCACGTAGTAAGAAGTTGGTGAGCAGATGTTTGGAAATTGTAACAGAAATTCTAAATTACTGACCTGTTCAGTTTCCCCTTTCATTTAGCCAAGGCTGAATAATACACTGTGTTTATTTTAATAATATTTTCTTAGTGGAGGCTTTTGGCCCATTCAAACGCTGAACTGCTGTGAGGTTATTGTGCTGCAGTCTCACTACTGTGCTAAATTGTATCTTGGTTTTTCATTGATTTTTCTCTTTTTCTTTATAGCTGAAGAGCTGAACGTTATCTGAAGTCAAAATCTGTTTTCTGCTAATTCACTCAAGATACTATTTTAAATAAACATTCCCTTTTCCCACTCCTATTTCTTAACTCATTTCCTAATCAATCCTACCATTTCTTTAAAGCATCAGTTGGTACCACCACCACCCTTTCCCACCCCTTCAATTTGTTTTCTTTCCTATTTTGGCTTAGTTTATATTAAAATGACTACTAACTGTGCATGTCTAGCTGTGGGTGTACAAGATGAGGTGTTTTAAGGGATCTGGTTTTCTGATAGTCTGTGTCAGCACTTTCTGAAATCAAGGCTCTTGTAAAGGCTTTATATTGGCCAGCCAAAATAATTCTTAATATTTGAGAAGTTTGGCCCTACAAGTTTGATGAACAACACTGAGTGTCAGCATTTTGTATTTCCCTTATATATAATTCCCATTATAGGCCTGGGAATTAAAAAGTTACATAAATCAAATCCTGATCTCCTTCCTTGCTTCAGCGCTACCTTGTAAGAAGCTTCTACTGTGGTATTCAAAAACCAGAACAATTTACTTGTTCCCCTCATGGTTCCTAAGAAAAAAAATCACTTCATTTAAAACTCAGTGGACAAGTTTTATTGCAGCCGCTTTGTAGACAAAGGGTAGTGTCCTATCACGATTTTCTTTTAAATACTGCAAATTTCCTTCTCTACTGGTGAATAATACTTATGGCACAGTCTGTAATACTCTGAAAACCTTTCTTGGCACCTAGCTTTTTATAAAAACAAGTTTCATAGTGGAAATAGAAATTTGATTCATGCTGGGAAAGAGCATATATATATATATATATAATGTTAGTCTATACTTGCATGCATTTTTTACTAAGATATTTATTTAAAAAATAAATAAATCGTTTAGATTAAAGCAATATGTAGCATAATTTTATTCATAAAATTTATTTTGAAAGTTCGGAATATTTTATTCTTAAAATATGTTTTGGAAGTAGTGGAAGAATAAATTAAGGTTTGTACTTTTGAAGTTTTATACTTTTTATTAATCATCTAATTCTTCTACATTGAAACATTTTACATTGAAATGTGTAAGTCTGAGGACTAACTTCACTGTCCTATAAAAGTAGACAACTGTTCATTTTCAACTTAATCTGAAAGTCTGGAAGCATTCAGGGTGGATTTAACCCCTTTTTTAGAAGAGGAAGGAATGGGACATCAGAGAACTAAAAAATGAAACTCAATTCAAAGGGAAGAATCATAAATACTAATATCAGTTCTGTTTTCCTGCTGGTGTCACCCTCATCTCTCGTTAATTGATTTAGCTCTGTCCAGAGAACCAGTTAAATGCAAGAGAGCACTCTTTGAGTGTTCATTAAAAATCCAAAATAAATGCTGGCCATTAGTCTGTGAGTTAGTTTAGGTGCTGTAAGTATTTTGACAGTGATTTTGTGCTTCTTGCAGTTATTTTTTATGCTGAAGTTTTACTAACACTACATAGTTTCAAGGTCCCCTGAAATGTTTCTGTTTATGGGATTTCCTTCACCAGGTTGCTTGCGCTCCACAAATCCCCAACAACTGTGATTCGAAACAGCATCCCTTAGCACAGAGTGCCGTGAATGATTCTCTGCTTGAAATGGTGGAAAGCCAGGGAGCAGTGGGATGGAGAGAAGTGCAGGTGCGAGTCATTATCCAAAGGGTGTACTGTTTGCCTGCAAGAGAAGGTTACAGAAGCCACATTCAAGGAAACAAGCCTCTTTGTGCAACGCCTGTCGTAAATTCAGATCCACCAAATGTTAGGTGAGTAATAAGATGCATGGGAATTTTCCTGTTGAGGCTGTGATATATGAGAAACCAAAGAGGAGGGAGTTTGGAAATGTCATTCTTGTCAGCTCACAGGGAATAAGCACTGTCAGCAAGGCCCAGGGCTCTGGATGGAAGTGGTGTGTTTTTTTTAATAGCTATAGTGTGACACAGAAGCAGTCTTGCCCAGAGGAGGGAGGGATCTGTCTGTAGTTCATGTCATCAACAGGCTTTTCTAAAATGAGAGGTTTTGCATAGATGCCACTGGAGAAACATAGGTGTATACATGCAAACTTCTGTCATGAAGCCACTGGAGAAAGCTCTTGTTGACTTCTGGTAATCTGAAGGTCACAGCAGTTCAGCTTCTGTGCAGTAAAAAGTGGTCTGGTTTCAAAACATTCACAGCAATGCAGAAATCTTATATGCAAAACCCATGGAGCATACAGCATTAGACAAAAGGTTTTACCCTCTGCATCCTGACAGTGGTCTGTTTGCAGTGTAGGGAATCAAGAATGGGAACTTGTTCTCGGAAGTACAAAAGCTCTGCCAGACAATTTTCCCTTCTGACCAGTACTGAACTGTTGGATCCTTTCCTTTTATGATCCTCGAAGTTTGAGACCAAAGACTGATTTCAAAGTCTCAGCAACTCTGGGTCTGAGATTTGAATTGAATTTCCTTCCTTTGGTTTTGCACTAACTTTTGGTTCATGCTGGCTAAAATTTTGGAAGGTAAGATACATTTGATTTTGTTTTCACTCAGGAAGCTTGTTAATGTGAGTTACAGTGGCAGAACTTCCGTAAAGCTGCTAAGTTCAGCCTTTCAAGACATGAGGAGATCTCTCTTCCTGCAGTTTAGGACCTGAATTGGAGATATGCAATTAGTTTAAAAGGTCCCATTGAGAACTCTCCAGATGTGATTTGAAGTAGGCTTTGAAGGGATTCTTCAAAGGTTTGAAGAATTTGAGTTCCTGTAAGCCACCCTGCTGGTGGATAGTAGCGTGCTCACAGGTCCTTCTTCCTGAACTTTTGGAATACCAGAATTCTCCCAATTCTTGCTACCTTGTAAGCCACTGGATAGTTCACAGCACTCACTGATCAATAAAATTACTCCAGGAGGAATTGAGGAAGATTGTTCTTTCCTAAAATGCAAGCTTGGTCATCACCCACAGGAAAGTAATTACCAACAGCCTTGTCCCCAACATTTTTTTAAAAATCCTTTGCATATATTAGTTATATTGACCTTAGCATGCATTATTTTTTAAAAAAGTAATTGATACATCTTGTTGTGTGAGCTCATTGCACTATATTTAATTAATTTTTGCTAGATTGTGTATTTTTTTAAAAAAGTGAGAGGAAAAGTACTTTACCAGCCCACATCAATACATGATTTTGAGGACAGTATCCCTGCGTGTAGATCTTCTTCCAGAGGGCTATGTTTGATCAGAAATCAGGGTAGCTGATAGGCTGTTATTCAAGCTCATTTTTAACAACATCAATTCTAGCAGAGTTCAAATGATAATAGTGTCTCCATATTTCCTTCCCAACTTTTAACCAAAAGTATACTTAACTTTCAGTCACACAGTTTGAGGCAGTTAACCTGCCTGAGCCCACAGCCCACACCCTTCACAGGAATGGGGTGAAAGAAAACAGAAATCTCAGATTGCATGTCTTATGTCAAACTTGAGATAGAAATAAAATAAAAAATGAGAGTCCATTGCCTCTGAGTACATGCTGTAGTTGCATATTCTCACATGCAGTTGTTAAACTGGCCTCTTGGGAGTTCCTCAAATGTTATAGATGTCCCAGCTCAGAAAAGAGCTTGGTTGTTGTTGTTGTTGTTATTTGCAGCTATCAGACAGCCTTTTGGACCCTGCAGAGAAAAATCAACTCACTTTCTCTTTTGCAAAGAAGAGAACTAACACTTCTTTTAAAGACAGGAATGGAAAACACCTCATACTGCTTTATCAGCTGCTATTTTCATGGCTGATAAGCATCCACATGAGACTTTTCTCCTCTATCAAAAATGTCTGTGTCTGTCACCTGATAGTGAGCAAAAGGGTCCAATGCTCTTTGGCAGTTCTTTAAACCAACTGATGGCTCATTCTTTTGTAATGAAAAACTCTCTTTTTTTTCTTTCTGAACTTCTTTTAGTAAAGTAAAATTGCTATGAAAGCAATGTTTGTATTTTATCAGGCAAGATGAGTTAGACAACTCATTGTTTTGTAAACAGAAGTTAATTGATTTGTATTTTAGACAGGCTGTTTTACTGTGTATCTTCTTTTGCAGCACTCCACAATAACCTACATGTTGTTGCCACAGGGAAGCATTAAAAAACACAGTAAGCTGAAAAGAGGCAGGAAATTAAATGTGGAGCAGGGGAAGTGACACATTTTGTTTGAGGCATCCAGTTTCTAGAAAGAGTGGCAGACTGTGGAGAAACCTCTATTTTCATTGTAAGGAAATGGATTCATTTCATTGGTTAAAATTAACACTGGTAAAGCATAGAAATTAGAGTAATGCCTATATGCATCTGGTTTTATTGTTCATAAATACAGATATACAGAATGTGGCCTTTTGATGACAGAAAAATGGATACATCTGATGGGTTTAAATATGTTTAGCTGAAGTATCTGAAGAATTTTCCAAGGGCACTGAAAGATCAGTACAGAGACTGAGATTTTTTCTAGCTTCCATTGTACATAAATTGGACCCATGTTCCCTGCATTACTGTTGAATCATTTGCCATTCCCCTGTAATCAATTGCTCTCTCAAATGGACTTTTCGTGCTGAAGGAGTTTTATTGGGGGGAAAAAAAAGAAGAAAATATGACTCGCCATGACTGTCTTCCCATTTCCAGCATTCCTGGCATACTTTTTGCTGCTTTTTCCCCTCTGATGAGAGAGATAGTATTGCTAATAACACAACACATGTTTGTCTAAACCCGATTATTTTGCCTTTTTTTTAAAAAATGCCTGGCTTACATGTGCAAGGACCCCAAAGAGACTCCTGTCAACCTGAGGAGCTCACTGGCACTGTGGTGTCTGACTCACTGCGTCGGCCTTGTACTTTGTGTTCCTGGGATAAAGCAGTGTATAATTTGGATTTTGCTCTTGCCAGTATCTGTTTGTTTTGAGCAGGCCACGTGAGTGCAGTAAAAAATAGAGTTGGTCAGTTTTATGCCTTAAAGGACAGGGCTGGTTGTGTGGTAGTGGGTGAAACTAAAATAGATGCATTTTTGGGACTATTAGGCTGTTAAACTGGTCAGAGCACTCAAAAGATTTGGGTGAGGAGGCTGGAGAGAGAATGGTGTTGTCTATTAAGAAGCAAGAGCTAACCACTGCTAATACAGAACAATGCTAACTATAACTGTGAATCCACATTTTAAAATCTTTGTGAGTGACTACAGAAATTTTCCATTCGCTTCTCTTGGCTTATGTTTTGACCTCCTTCCTACCTGAACATTAGCACTCTAAGCCTGCTACAACTTTTTATTCCGAGAACAAAAGAAAACCAGTAAATTTACTTGAAAAAATAATGTGATTTGCCTCTGTGCACTGGTCAGCAATAGTTCTTTTGGGTTTGCTCTTGATTTTGTTTTCCATTTGCCAGATCCTAGAGCAGTGAAAAGGCCTGCTACCATGCAAGCAGGACCCTTGGGGAGCAAAATATTTAGAAGAGCCAAGGATTTGTTTGAGTGGCTGGAAGAAATAGAACTATGGGGAAAGTCGCATTTCTCTGTCTGAGCAGGCCCCCAGAAACATGACAGTCAGTTGCTGGGATTCATTATGCTCTAGCAAGTTGTTGCAAATTTCTGAGTAGTCTTTTCCTACGTAATTCTGTGTAAAACAGTTTTATTGGTAAGTGGTAATCCTGCAAAATTAATTCATTTCAAAATTGGATTTCCCTTTTATCTTCTTTTTCTTCATCTTTGCTCTTTATCTTAACATAAATCTAGTCAATGGGTTAACCTGTCTGGCAGCATACACAACTAAAAGTTGTGTGTCAGGTGCTGCAACTAGCATTCCAAGTAGGTGGACTAATATATTGAAAAGTCACCCTTATGGTATGGAAAACCTAGCTGAAATTTTAGAAAGTGTATTGAAACAACAACAAAAAAGAACTGTGTAGGTCTTCTTATTTGAAAAGATTCCAGATTGGAAAGGACTGTCGTGAAAGATACATGTTCACAGATGCTAACATCTGTCAGAATGTTTCTTGTGGCTGACTGAAATCTGTTTACAGCATTCCATTTGTTTTTTGTGCTTTTTCAACAAAACATTTTAAATTGAATGGTCATAAAAGCAAGTTTTTAAAAATTACATTATATTTCTGGGATGTGATTTTTCAAGTGGGAAATAAACAGGAAATAGGTAGCTGAAGTGCAGTAGAGAGTAGTCCGTAAGCTAGAAGTTTGCTCTGATTTCTCCTTTTCAGATCCTTCTCGAAAGTGAAGATATGTGCTTTTGATATTCTTGCAAAGTAGTTTAATTGATACTTGACAGGCTTGCAATAGTTCTAACAGCTGTGGTTCAAGATCAGGTAACCTGTTTCTGCTTTGAAGGAGGTTGGTTTGTTTGTTTGTTTGGGTTTCTGTTATTCACAGTTAAGACTCCCTGGCACTTGGATTATTCCCTTTTGCCTCCACCCTGCTCTGTTTGTAATTCTCAAACTGGAGCCACCAAAACAGAGAGTAAGGACAAAAGACTGTTGGAGAAACAGTTTGGGTATCACATTGTCTACTGAAATGTTAAATTATATATTTAACACTGTAGCTTTCCCGTACTGTTGCCCAGATAGCCCAGAAAGTCTGTTTTCCCTGCTGCTGATGCTGCAGACAGATAGATAGAACTTGGGCTTCTTCCAGTGCCACTGTAGTACAACAATTTGTTAATTTGACATTGCTGTTTATTTTTCAGTGCTAAATATTTACATGATCTTATTCTGTCCAAGGCCAAGGTGAAAGCACTGTCATCTGATATACTCTGTACGAATTAAAAAAAAAAAGGACCCTTCAACATACACATGTTTTTCATGTTTTTCAGCCCTGCGCTGGGAATAGGCAATTAAACAATTTGCCATCATTCTAAAATATGTCAGGGCAGTGGTAAAAGCTGCTGATATAGAAAAGAGTCTCAGGAAGACAGTAGCCAGCATAGACCACCAGTGTGACAGGGATTCAGTCTCTTTGGAAAGCAGATGGGCAGGACACAACACCATGTGTGCAGGCATCTGTATGTGTGCAAAAAGGAGACAATGGTTGCTAGCTTGTATTTCCTCCATATTCAAATGCTTAGACTGATCAGTGAAGTGCCCATATGTTCACAGAAGGTAGTCACCCCCCACCAAAGACTTTTGTTGGTTGAGAAGGAGCTCTGCTTACTATGTATTCCCCATGACAGAGAAATTGTAGAGGTACATAAATAACAGAGAGACAGATAAATGGTATAGAAGCATCATTATGTGGAGTTGTGTATTCACCACCACACACCTTGTAACCATACCTTTTCACACCTCCCACAACTGGTGATTGCATACAGGGCTTTAGAAAGCTGGGGAAGCCTTATTGCACCTCGACACCTCATTTCCCACTGCTGTTTTATGGCTGTATCCACCCAACTGATTGTTTTCAGGGGAATATGTAAATGGGAGGAATGGGAAGAACAATGTAGTCCTCTGTATGTTATCCTATAGTGAAGACCAGCCTAGGCAGTAGAAAGTGAGTAATTTGAAAAGGTGATTTTCCAGCCCTAGAGCAACAATCAAGGTATGTGCTGTTGTACTTTGTGTGGTTTAAACGAGGAATAGTAATTTTCCAGCACCTGTTATTTGTCAAGAATTATTCTAAGATGGCCTATGTAAAAGGTATGGAATCTTCCTCTTGATTTTGACCTTTCTTTCTTGTGAATTTTAGTATCTCTGAAAGTTATGTGGATGACACAAATGAAAGCAGAAATCCTCTGTGTGTGTTTTACACCTCTACCTTTCACCGACCACACGACTTCAGTCCTGACCTAAAGGAAGTGTTCAAGTCATTCTGGAGCTCTCAAAAACTTTTGTAAAAGCCAGGATCTGTCTCTGGGATTTGTTTTTCTGCCACTGTGTTACAGAAGGCAAGGACCATGAGCACTGATAAATGTTACAAATGCCTAGATGGACACACGCCGAGCTAGCAGCTGGGAGAGAAATGTAACTGCCCAAATACTGCCCATAATTTCTGTGCAACTTGGGCAGGTAAACCCTCTTTGTGTTTATAGTCTTAACTATCTGCATAGATCAGCAGATGTGCAAAGAAACATAAGCACAGATTTAATACAACAGTGGGTTTCTGTAAAGGTAGATTCTTAGAAATAACTTTTTGTCGTAAGCTTTCTAAAGGTTTCAGTTTGGATATAACAAATCAATAGTCCTTGGAAAGGTGTTATAAACATACTCTTAATCTTTTGGGAAGAAGGAGGTCTTTTGTCACAACGGCTATAGAGTCAAGAATATGCAGTTCTATGTGGTTCTAAAATTATGGGCACGCTCTAGTAATTAAGACAAGACAGACTTGGAAAGGGACAATGTTGCTAGGACATAGCGCATTTGTATCCTAAGCTTTTATACGCCTTCTTTTATAGAATACAAAAGATATTAAAATACAGCAAACAAAACAAATAAAATAAAGCTCCTCAGAGAAGATAGTCTTAATTAGTTCTTTCAGTAAGCATTGTGGTTTAAAATTGGTATGTAACTTATAAATGCACCTGAAAATTATCTTATGCTCACATGTCAGTCCTGGCTGGCTGCAGTGCCTGCTGGTTTTGTTCCATTTCTCGCAGCCCACAGCAGTCACCAACACCACGCTGGGTGGGGATCCACTATGGGCTGTGCTGAAATCTTCAAACTCATTTCAGTTAATGCCTCAGCCCCTCTTTGGCTAAAGGGGGCTTCACTGGGTCTGGCGACGAACACACTCCTCAAACAAGAAAAGTGGTGAGCAAAAGCCTGGGGTGAACTTACTGTGTATTGCACTTCACAGCGTAAGGGCTCAAGTGGAATGGTAGTTAAAAGAGATTTAGTTGGGTTTGTAATTTTTGTCCTGCAGTAAGATTAAAGGAAATATTCACCTGATGCATACCACCCCATATATGTTAAAAATGGTTTTGTAACTCACTGAATTTAGATACTTGGTTTGAGGCCTGTGTTTGGCTGCGATGTGAGCTCCTCTGGACAGCCTGCTTTGCAAGTGCTTAAGGCTAGGACTGAATGCAAAATATATTTCAGAGAGGTTTCACATTTAAATGGACCAAGAACGATGTCATGAAGTTGCAGAGTGTAATTTTTGGTGATGTTTGTAATGTGGGCTGTTTTTCATTCCATATCACATGATAACAGGATTTTATATGCATACTTTTAAAATTATTTCTCTGTATCAGTTGTTTTGCTGCTCTGGCACTCTTACTTTTTGTGCTATGCCAATCATTGAGAAGGATCTCACAGAAGCAGCTCCTGCCCTTCTGGAGGTGCTAATCTGAGCCATCAGGCAGTTACCACCAGCCAACTGTAAATATCTTTGTGCAGCTGCTTACTCCTGCTCAGAGGCACTTACTGATCTGTGCAACCTGTGCAAGGGCTACATCTGAAAGCTGTCTTCATATGGCCACCTGGGAGTGGGGTGAGGGTCCTGATCGCTCCCAGCAGCCTTCCTTGTATCTGTAGCAGTTGAAGGAAGGAGGCAGAGATGGAAGTGAAAGCAGCAGGCAGGCTCTCCCTGGCTTTGTGCTGGGTCCTCTGCTCAGGAGGGTTTTGTCCACTTTCACATACACATGAATGTGGGTAGCAGGTAGGAGTGAAGATGCATTGAAGTCTCTCCAGTGTTTCCACCTCCCATGCGTTTGTACTGCTGTTTAACACTTGAAACTTGTGCTGTCACTGCGTCGTCTTGTCTTGTCTTCTGTCATCCTTACCTAGGAAGATGGCTTTAAGGAAATTATTATAAAAGCATAAAATAATTCCATATTTCTCTAGTTTCCCAACAATTCTTGACTAAGGGCAGCCACATACTTGGGAGTGCCTGCCAGGCAGGTGGGCTATAGATAGTCCCTTCTACAGCTGTGAAGTCATGGTTCCGATTCAGCACGTGCTGCAGGAACTCCACCAGCAAGGAGACATTTGCTTCTGTTTCTGAGTAAGTGAACAGGGGAACTGCCAGGAGTGCATCATTAATGAGGTGGCATAAGAGATTGCACTGGAGTTCCAGCTTCACAGAGGTGGAAAGTGTAGTTGGGGTCATGGAAGTAGATTCCCAGGTGTGGGAGTGTGTTGTGGGAGAAGGAAGCAATGCGTGGAGCTGAGGTCCTCATATAAGGGACATGGGAGTGGTCATAAGGCATTAAAATACCATTTTGTGTGAGTTACCTTTCTGTCTGCCCATTAGTTTCCCTTGAGCCTATGCTGTGGATTGAGCCTGCTATGGATTTCCTCTCTGAGCCAGCAGCTTTCCCCACTATTGAACTCAAATATGGCCTAGTCATGACAGCTACAGATGTTCTTCTCTTTGTCCTATAACGATGACATTATGCATTTTCCCCTGCCTCTGAACAAATGCCAAAATTTGTAAAATCTGTTTGACATGAGGAAAAACGTGCAAGGAAATCAATTTGATTGGAACAAGTTGTGTCACATCTTCAATATAGAGCTATAAATTGGCTGACTATAGTGACATAATGTAAAAGGGAAGTGGAAGAGCTCGTTAGCGAAAACATTCAGTGCCTAATCTTTGCAGTGTTTTTAATGTCTTTATTTCTATTTAATTGTAAGTGTGCATTTCCTTTGCAAGGGGGCTGAAAACTGTCAAAACTTTCCTGCTGAAGCCTGGGCTGTTCAGTTATGGTTAAAAATATCTGTGATAGGAGTTCATCTATACCTCAGTGCTTCTGTGTATCTGAGTCATTATCTGTATTTGGACTGCCAGGGTTTGGGGAAGAATCGTAGCAATAACATCCTGAGAAAACAGGTATTTGAAGTGGATGTGTCAATAATCAGGAAAACTGGTGGGTCTCAGACTTTTTGCACTTCAGCAGTGTAAGTGGGGAAGGACTCTGCTGTGGTTGTGGATTTGTAAGAAATGAGTTAGAAATCAGGCTATACACACTGAGGAGTGGGGGAGAACTCAAAGCAAAAAGAAATCCCACCTCTGATTTAGAGGTTGTAACTTCAGCAAATCAACAATCTGCAACGGGATAATTTATTTGTAATTGCTTGCAAAGGGTTGCATGATGTTGGGTAACATCTGTATGTTAGATTTAGGAAACTCCTGCACAGGTGAATCAGTTCTGTTCTCAACTTTGTTTGATCCCCATTAAATACATAGAATCTGGATTTGAGGGTGAACCATCTGGTTGGAGTTGCTGTTTGGGTAGTGCAAATCAGAAGAAATTAAAAAGTCATGCATTGAGCAAAATTATGAGATTGAAGAATCATGATATTTGGAAATAAGGTTGGGGTTTTTTATATAGAAGTACTTTTGTGTATTTCTAAGTGTTTTGGGTGAAGAACCTGAAATTTCCTCTTGATGAGCCTTGTGTATAAATGTATTTCCTTTATAAAAGTGAAAAGGAAGAAAAGCTAGGTACGATTCTTACTTATTGGTTGGACTTCAGAAGCTGAGGTTTGAACATACACATCCAGTATTTTGAAATCGAAAATAAATATAAAAACAGGCAGTACTGTTACATGTTTTATGTGCTTCTAAAGGAAGCCTCCCCTTTTTCCTTTAAGGTAGACTAATATTCATACAACACTGTCTTGTGACAGTTCTTTGGAACCAGCAAACACAGGACTAGAAGGAATTGTGATTGGCCTAGCAGAGTGGGTAAGAAGCCAGCAAAGACCTGAAGGGTTTGCCTCTGTCTGAGGTCACCTGCTGAAATACATAGAAGCAGACAGTGACAAAGTAACTACTTTCAGGATAAAACCATCTATTTACAAGTAGCAGATAAACAATCCAATAGTCAAAGAATAATGAAGAATGTGTGTGTGCACAGCTTGGTTGAACAAAAATTGCTGAGTGTTGCGGCACTTCAATATGTGTTAGTCTGGTTTAGTTACGTTTTAGTCTGAATTTGCAACCCTGGAGTTGCAGGCATCCTTTTTTCCATTGAATAGTGGAAATAGATGTTTTTTCCTCTTCTGCATACGAACTGGATCAATCTGAGTCTCTTTCTTTTTTCTGCAATTTTGCTTTGTATTTGGCACAATAAAGATATAAATCCTGTAGTAAGTTTTGAGAGTGCACAGAAATCTAAGTATAAAGTGTCATTTCTCTGCATGTATTATTTATTACAACTGAATTCATAACAACAGTACAGCAAAGCAAAGCAATGTTACAGCAAAACATGGTAATATACTGTGAGAATTGGGCTGTGTTCAGCTTCAGGGCGGACTAACATGTTGATGCCCGTAGGTCAGTCCCTTGGTTAATATTTCCTTCCTTTATCCAAGGCATCACCAAAAGCCCAGGGCTCCAGGCTGCCAGGAGGATTTGCTGGGCGAGCTGAATGGCCACGTGGTTTGTCTCTCCCCCTGCATCCCCCATGCTCAGTGTGTCTCTGCACACGCTGTTCACTGTTCGGTAAACAAACTTTGGAGAACCAGAGCAAGCTGGTTCAGAGCAGCCAGTTCATTCACACAGACCACTTGGAAAGTGATGCCTTTGCGCAGCCTTGACGTACGGGCTGCGGGAAGCAGAGAAGTTAGTATTTATGTTTTCATTAATGCTTTTTATAGCTGCGAGCCAGCTGTAGCTAGTTAACATTAGCCTAGGACATCTATTAGCGTGCAGACCTCTTACGCAGGATAAAGGGCTTCTGATGGAAACAGAGTTGTTACTCATGGTCCTCATGGCTGTGTGTTTACATGAAGGCTGTTTGTGCTGACATAGGATATATATTAGAACAGCATGCACCTTTTTAATGAACAAATTTTCCAGGATTCAAGAGGATTTTGTGTAAAAACTTCTAGTGTAGAAAATCTCCGTGTTTTCATCTTTAAATGGCTTATTGCTTATATAATAATATTACTATATTATTATATAATAATAAAAGCTATTATTTTTAAATAATGCTTTGTAGCTACACAGGTACAAGAAGTATTTTCTCTTTAGTTTTTAGGATGAGTCGGGAATAAGCAGTATTATTGCAAGTCTTGAACACACCAATTTGGACTGCTAATTTTTTTGCTATGAATGATGTAAGTGGCTGGCAGTAGCACAGGATGGATCGGACCTAGGGGTTTGGCCCAGAGGAATTGATGGCTCAGCTATCCTTCTCTGGTTTCTCCCGGTTCTTACTTTTTATTTTTTTCCCCCTCTTCTTCTGGAAGATCGTTAGTCAGATGGGTATTTAAAGATAAATAACAAAAGCAACTGCAAAACAGAGAATGAGGAAGACACAAGAAGTGCTGTTTTTAGAGCTCCTATGACAAGCACCATGGTCTCTGGTATTTGTGTCAATACAACAATTTCCTTTCCTGGTCAGTCAGTGTTCCCCGAACAACCCTGACAGCTCCGCTTGTCCAGGCAATGGCAGAGGCATCTAAAGAAGTAGGAAATTTTGTCTATCCTCTGCTTTGCATTTCTGTAGAGGGTGTGGAATGAGCTTATTGCTTTCTCACAGCTAATTTAGTCATTTTAACAGTTAAAGCTTTGGAATAGAACATTTCAGGACTGGCTTCCCTCTCAGGTTTTCTTCTCCTGCGGAAGGTAGATTGCACTGAAGACCATTGTTGCTACTCCTCTTCTTTCCAGGTCTTTTGCCTCTACTTGCAGTGTGGTATTGTAAAACAGACTCAGCATGAATTTCCATTCCTCTGATCCTTCTAACAGTCCCACCAATTCTCACTGATGAACTCTTCAAGTGGAGGGGAATTCAAAAAGTTCATTGTAAAAAGCTTTAGTTTGCCTTGTTAAGCCTAGCCTCCTCTTGAAAACATTGATTACATCAGCCATCATCATGTCAGAATTATACCTTCATGGTTCACAAAGAGAGGCTTTATAATGCTATTCTTTTTCATCTGTGCATCAGTATCTGTATGTGGAATTGCTTAGTAGCCCCACATGCCAATGTCAACTCACATGGTTGAACTTTTGTCTTACCAAGACAAAAAATCAGATTATCTCCCAAAATTGAATCACTTCTAATCTCCTGTTCAGATAAATTTCCTCCACCCATCCATTTAGGTACACCACCCTTAGTGATCCACTTGAAAAGAATGTGAAGAGCTCTTGAAAGCCCTGTGAGACTGTGGAAGCACAGCTGTTGAATTATGTGGGTTCATTGCCTGCAGCTGTACCCTCAAAATACAGGTGGAAAAACTTCCATCAGCAGTATCTAGGCTTCCCTACAGGGTGTATTCTGTGATTGGCCTGCTATTACCTTCCTAAATGTGGGTCAAAGCTCAGTTCATTGCAATTTCGAAGTCAGCTAGTCTTTTGAGGGCCATAATAATAATTTCTTACTGGGGCAATGTCAAGCTTTTTTTATATGCTCACGTTCTTCCTTCTAATGCAAACCAGCAAAATTGTGCTGGAATGTTTTGCACCATTTGGTAAATCTGCTGGAGGCTTTTGTTCATTGTGATCTGATAGAAAATGTTTTTGTTCATATTTACTCTTCTCCTAAATGCTTCATAAGCGTTTTTTATTATGTACATGGAAATGACCTATGTGGTGGCGTCATGTGCTGGCCCTTGGGCTTGTTTTGTATTGACTCTTCTGCTATTCAGGGTCCTTTCTCATTTGTTCCTCATGTTCTTGTGACTGAAACTAAAATCTCTGTGCAAGAATTTAGCTGCAGGGATGTGGAGAATTGGGAAAAACAATTTGATCCAGCAGAGTTTTCCCACAAAGATGGCTGGGACCATCAGCATCTTGCTGCTAGCTTTGGATATTGTGTATATAGATCAATGCATCAGATACTGTATTACAGGACTGTTTAGCCTAAAAAGCAATGTCTTTCTCCTCCAAACATTCGGCAAAGGTGTTTTTAGTGTTTTCTCAAAGTCCATGCTTCTGTGACATCTAATTTAATACAGCCAAATTTATCATAACCAGTTCTTGACTACCCAGTCCTTTCCCTGAGTCAGTTGGCTGTTCTCTTTAATTTATGGATCTTGCTAGTTTTTCCAGCACATAAAGAACGTGTGTTTGGAGGTAAGGAGGCATTTTTCCTTGGCAGGGCACCTGGTTACAGCAGGATTTTCCCATTCCTGAAGTGCTGTGATAAACTGTGTAGAATAGTACACAATTATGCCCTGCAATCAAACAAAATCCTGTTGACCAAATCTAGCAGGAGTTTTTCCCTGATTTTTCTGATGGCTTTTTTTAATGGCTTGAGGATGGTCTTTTTCTTGTGTGTTCCATCCATAGCATCCTAATGAGGCATATGATATGTGGGAGGCATGGATAGGAAAGAGATAAAGCTGCAGTTTCTCTCATCAGGCAATACTGGGTTGACAGCTACTAATTTTATCTAATCTATCACGATATACCTTACTCCTTATGCCAAGTAATTGCCACAAAACTCCCTCCTCTTGGCCCCTTTGCAAAATAGCTTAATGCATCTCTTTTTTTTTTTTTTTTATCTATGTATCATGTTACTGTATGTCAGATGTCAGAAATAACCATGTTCCCTGCTTAAAAAAAAGAAAAGGAAATGGTTGTCTTGGGATACAGATGAAATGAATGCTGGAGAAGAGGGAGCTTTAAGGTGATACTGGAATTGGAGACCTTGTTGGTGTGGTTGGGAAAGCCATCCATACACATTAAAATATTAATAAAGATAAGAAACCGCAGAAAAAATTAACACTGATTTCTGTGGATTATTTACATGGACTGTTGTCCTGCACACTTACACACACACATTTGTTCCATCCATCTGTTAAAATTTGCTAAAGCATGTGAGCAGTCTAGGCAAATTGACTAGGTTTCTAGGTTTCATGAGTCTAGGTATCTCATGCCTAGTCTGATGGGCCAGGAACCTGATTAAGGTTTCTTGGTATTTCTATGGTAATGGGCACGTGTACCTTATGGCAGAAGAGTGAAAAAAGATATCTGTTATTATTCATACGGTGCCACTTAACAATAACAGTTTTTCATTTCTATTTCTGTTTGGAAATGCTGAGCTGAGTTGAGCTTCCAGACTAATCTGAATTGATGGTCTCTGCTAAAATGTAAATTCCAGTATCTATGACCCAATTGTCACTTCATGTTGAGGACTCAGAACTATCAGATGGAAACAGTTTTTATATACCAGTGACTTTGACAGTATCTTAATTACTCCTTTATTTCCCTCAGTTATCAGTGACATTTCCTCCACCAGTAAAGTCCCATTTCCTTAATCCCCCACATTTAAAATCTGAAAACTCAGATGTTTTGTTCTCAGCAGTACCTCTTCTAGTGTGAGCATGTTCTTGCCATTAGTCAAACTCACAGGTTTTCTTCATCCTGTTGTGAAGAAAGTGCTGGTTGACCAGGCTTTTCTAAGTGGTGATGGAGAAGGGAAGGTAAGACTGAAGGAGATCCCATACTGGGCACTTTAGGTCAAGGATGAAAGTACAGAAAGGTATTGAAATCTTGGGAGAAGCTACAGGCAGTAAGTGAGAGTGATGGTCTTTTTGGTCAGCTTCCCATGGAAGTTGGCAGGATGATGATATGTGAAAGATATGCTAGGGTTAATTCTTTTAATGAGCAAGTGCTCAGTGACACTTCTAGTCCCCAGCTCTTCTGGCTTATGTCTGCTAAACTATACAGTAAGGGATGGGCAAATAAAAAAGAAACCCAAAGCAAGCTCTTTTTATTAAGAAATTGTTACAATTTTGTTTTTCAACTATAGAATTACTTTGTTATGCACATCTAAAGGAATTTTTGTCTAGCTAAGGATTAGTGCCACAGAGTGGTTGAGTGATAACTTGTCCAGTATTTTTCCCACTAAATGCTTCTTGAGTCACCTTCCATCTGCTCTCGGTCAAGGGACTAAGGATTCTCTATGCATCTTCATAGCAGCAGCACTCAAACTGGGTATCACAGAGCTCCTGCCAACCCCTCCACTTCCGAGAGGCAGGAGAGGGGGAAGACCACCAGCATGTGCTTGTGGAGGAGGCAGGGATGCCGATGCCACAGGGGAGTGGGACGGAGAGGATGGCAGCAGAGGCCAGGGCGGCCACAGGAACATGCCCCCGTGGGAGACTGCTGCGCTCACGGGGCTGCGTGTAGGCACAGGCGGAGAGCAGGAGGCCGGAAAACATGTGGCTCCTGCTGTTGCTGCATCTCATCCCGCCAAGTCTCCATGGAGGCCTCCAGCATGGGTTCAGTAGCTCCTGGCAGCCAAGGGCTCTCTACATTGCTCATTTGTCCTTTGGCTAGAGCTTGCAAAGCAGAGCTCCATCAACAGCTTATCACGCGCTCTGCTCTTCTCCCTGAAGCTCTCCTCTAGCACATGCCCTTTCTCCTTTCCCCTACTTTGTGCACTGCTTAACTTGTGAACTGCAATTTCAGAACACCCTACAGTTTGCTTGGCTTTTTACCATATGTCAGTGCATTCCCTTCCCAAAGAACTAAAAAAGCTATTATTTTTAAGACCTGACAATTAAGGTGATTATAAAATAGCTGGAAGGAGAATGAGTTCAGGTTACATCACTGGGACCATGCAAGATCTCAGCAAAGACTAGTTCAGCTCAAAACAAACTGCATTTGCAAGCATGGGTAGTGTTTGTGAGCTGGAAGCAACCCCTGCCTGTAGGTAGTCTGATATTTTCCATTATGAAAAATTCTTGTGATCTTTTATTTGCAAAGCTGTTTCAACTCCATTGTTTGCTGTAGACTTTTGATGTTCAAAGGGGAATGCCCTCAAGGTGGGAAAATGCCTTGTTTCTTTTGGCAGCAGTGCAGCTGACTCTACCATGGAAACAGGTGGGATTGGAGAGGGAGAAGGGGGAGAGACATTAAGAGGTAGATTCTCCTCCTCCAGCCCAAGAGGTTCATGCCACCCAAGGCAGGAATTATTTCAAGATGAGAGACAGAGAGCTGAGGCAAAGCTCTTTCCAAACCATCTCCCAGTTAGGGCAATAGCCCACACTGGTCCAGCTACCTCTGTAGGGGCATCACACGGTACTTCCCGTATGTGTGAAGCAGCAGCTTGGGTAGCACTTACCTATAGTCTTACCCAGGGCTGGCAGCTTTCCTTTTACCCAGCAGTGGGACCTACATGTCCCCTAATTCAAAGGCTACCGGACTGTTCAAGCTACAGACCCTGCTAATACCAACTTTATTTAACTGTATGTTGAGAAGCACAGGTGCAAAATACTCAAAGGAGATGTAATGCCAGATTTCCTACAGTGCAGAATATATATATACTAAAAACCGAATGTGTCATCTGTTGATTTCAGAGTACTTAACCGTACCAACTTCAGATTCCCAATGCAGGAAGTTTTAGTAAGTTTTGTTTATATTTGCCTCGTGGATTAAAAGACACAAACCAACAATTTAGAGTTTATGGGGTTTATTTGTGTATTTGTATGTATGAGTGATACGTATAAACTGTGTGTGTATTCTTTCTAGACCCGTGTTTTCTCCCAGAGCAGCACAGCCTGTTGCAGTTCTGATTTTTGGATCAGGCTGCTCTTTTCTGCTGGTTTGTCATCTATGGATTTCTGGTCTCACAGTGCAAACTTGGGATTTCTGTACTAGTTAGTTTGCACTCAGTACACTATCAATGGACTTCAAAGTCTTATCTTTCTCTCTGTCCTCAGTTCAGAATTATACAATAGAAAGAGATGAATATTGCTAAATAGTTACTATTTGTTTGCAGAATTGATGTGGCATGTAAAATAAATAATTGCACATACAAATAGTACTAGTGCTCACAGCTGTTTCTCTTGCATACGCAAATAAGGGCTTTACACACTTGTAAGGTCATATTTTGCTTACATAAATGATCTTATCTTCTTGCACCTGGTGTCGTGTGGCATTCCAAACATTGTGGTGAACATAAAAGATGTCAGCACTATATACAAATCATTTTGGCATATAGCGTGCAATATATACCACTCGCAGAGCATGTGGAATAGGGCAGTACGGTGATGAGAATTTTATTCAGGAATTTGTAGTTCTTCTGATTGTTTCGTGTTTAAAGCAGTTTGTTCATTCAGGATAAATAAAAGTTTTCTCTGAACAAATGACCTGAGCTGGGCTAAGGAGCTGCTTCTCTGAAAGGGCATGAGAGATTAAAAAGAACCTCAAAAAGTAGCATTGGAGGAACAAGGAGAGTCCAGGGATGTTGGGCAACGTGGGACCACTTTTTGGGGAGTTCTGCTAAGAACGGAAACACTGCAGCAGTCATTGACACTCTTCCAAGAGGCAAGAGCAGAATACCCTGTGCAGAGGGTGGGCATGGGACCAGCATATCCTATTTGCCCTGTATCAAAAAGATGTAGAGGACTCTCTAATTCTTGGATCTGATACAGGAAAATAAATCCCAGAATGTGTTAATCTGTGGGAGTAGAAAAGGAGGAGGAGAAGGAGATGTGGGAAAAGAAGAGGAGGAGATGAACATTCTTTTTTATTATTATTGTGGTCTTAAAGGTGTGCCTAGGATTAATTGATGGGGATTGGGTTAAGTGGTAATTGAGAAACAATTTATTAATCGGATAAACTTTAATTCTGACCAGATAATGAGGGAGAGTAGCAGAAACTATGTGTTTAAACAAGCGTGGTTTTGGTTGAGAGCTGTCTGTTACTTAGGGAGGCTGGAGGGAGGGGGCTGCTGGACATTGTGGTTTTGCTTTGTCAAGGAATCGTTCAGTCCCTAATTTAGCCATTTTTCATGGTGGATTGACCCCAGATTTGACCTCGATTTCTTTTTGTCCCCTCATCTGCTCTCGCAGAGGTTGCTCATGTCTGTGGGTTGCTGGGACTTCCCCACTTTAAAAACACATCTGTCTGTGTTACTCTCTTGTTGATACAAAACCACTGGCCAAGAGTGAGTAATTCTTTCAGTTACTTTCTATGAGCAACTGAAGAAACCCTCTTGAGTAAAAGAACTTAAAGCTTATATTGGTGTGTTATGAGAGGAGGGAAAGGTGAAGTGACCCCTGTGTGAACATACTTTCCTCTTAGTAGAAAAAAAACAACAAACACTTCATCATGTAGGGCTTTTTAAGTCTTGATTACATCATCAGGGTCTTTTTACTGTCTTCATCTTCCCACTTCTTGTAGTTCTGCTAATAATTCTTGAGGTTATTGATAGAGTAACAAAATGTAAGAATTGAGATGATTGCATTAAGGATATACTAAAAAAAATAATCTTTATAATCCAGGTTTTCCTGTTACAAAAATTTATAGCTTGCTTTAAACCAGCATAATGATAGTAATATTAAACATTTCTGATGGTATTGAAAACTGGTGAATTTTTTAAACAGGTTAAGAAAAATTTCAGCTTGCCATTAGCTCGTTGGTGTAGTCTAAGGTTGGCTATTTAATAGAGAGATTAGGTAAAAAACTGAGGAAAGATGTTGCTGTTTGAAGGCTTGAAGTAATGATTCATTTCACGTTTTACATAAATAAGGAATTTTTAACTATAATGCATTTATTTAGGTCTGGGTTATTATTTATGAGTTGCTTGACATTCCAAAAACCAGGGAACAAAAGACTCCTTATACATAATTTTAAAAGGTGTGGCAATCTGGTAGGATTATTTGTTTTACTGTGTCATAATATCTTGCTGTTTTGTTAGGGCATTTTAGCCTTTTATTGTTTCCTAGAAGAAATATAGTAAGCCACATACAAATAAGCTTTTCATTTTTAAAAACTACTTAATTTTGGCTGTATTTTAGATATATTAGGCACCAGTTAACTAAGTTCTGAAATCTCCAATAAACTGCAGTGGAATGCAGTATGTTATCATTCATCAGTAAGAAGCTGCAATTACTGTACCAACTTTTTGAACAAATATGTTTAATGTTTGAAGTCACATGACTAATAAATTCTCCCAGTTTCCCTGAGAAACAGGCACCAGAAACAGGACTAGTGGAACAGTCAAGCAAGTATGGTATGAGACTTTATGGTATGGTACTTGAGGCTTTATGATATGGTACTTGAGGCTTTTTGAGAAGGATCAGTCATTTAGCATAGCTCAGTTCTCAGGAAAAGGTAGTGTGTTTTTTTGGTTTTTTTTTTCCTTCTGTCTGTTCTGGTTTTGAATTGTTTTGTGCTCTCCTCAAAGGCCAAGCTGTATGACGTCTTTACACATGGTTGTGGTGGCACACAGTACTGTGAAACTAATTCTGCCATATATTTCTTGTCTGTTCTTTGGGAAGGTTACATCTCTGGCATATTGTTCCAGTGGACATCTGAGGAGCAAAATTTGCTTATTGTTACTGACTTTTCTTTTTTCAGGTAGGACACCATCATGGTGGTACCACAAAGAGAAGTCTTCTAGATGTTTGCCTAACATTTCAGGAAAACATATACCCTAGGTTTTGCTATACTGATGGTGCCCCAGGATTATTTTTGAGCTACACTGGGGAGTTTATAGGAAATTGCATCAAATCATGGAAGTACTAATGAAACATTGGTTCTGCCACAATCATGATAAAATTCAGAAAAGCTGCCTCATCTTTGCAGCCTGACTGGAAAGAACTACCAGGTTGCTCTCAGAGGTTTGCCCATTTCATGCAAACTCTTTTGACTTCAGTCTTGACAAGTGGAGAGGGATCAGGAGGGGACCACCCTTCCTACAGTGGAGGAGGACCCTTCTTGAGGAGCCAGAGAAGAGTAGCTTTGGAAATTGTTTGCTGCTGGGGAAAGCAACATACTCTCTGGTGTGCTCCTACGTTCAGGAACTGCTCCTGGGTTAACTGCACGTTTGCAATAGGTCTGTTTCATGGGGGTCTTACCCTACAGTTGTGGATATCAGGAAGTGTAGATGGTGGAGGTTTAATCCTGGAATAATAAAGTGAAAGCCATTAATTTAGTGATAAAGCAATCCATCTGCATGCCCAGGAAAGCAGGACATGGCATTCGGTCTGTCTTAGCTCAGGAGCCATTTGGCATGCATAATTTTGTAGGTATAAGGAAGAGGAGGAGGTAAGCTTATATTTTTTTTAGTAATTAAAAAAACACATAAGGTTTAAAGTGCAGAAGGGGTGGTATGCATGTATTAGAATTTTTTATAAAGAAGGTTTACATCTTTCTTTGGTCAGAGGAGGAAGAGAGCTTTGATATCCCTGATCCACATACAGTCAGGCCAATGTGTTCCTGCTTGTAAAGTAGGG
>JAVJGJ010000037.1:49727097-49770110 GCA_035590215.1 Microhierax caerulescens | reverse complement strand
GTAGGGTTCTGCTTTCTGTACACACTGATCAAAACACATCTGATGGATGTTCTTAGGTGTGTGTTCCTGTAGGTTTCTCAAACTTAACTGAGGCAAATATGCTGCAGTGCCGAGGGCTAAAGCCAGGAGAAAAAATTGTATTTCTGCCTTTTGTTATGACAAAGGCCTCAGACCCATCTGCAGGATCTTTCACCAAGGTGAATAAACTGTGGGTTTTATCTGTTTAAAATTTTGAAATCTTCTGCAAGCAGAGCAAGTTTCATATTTAGAGAGAAAATCTGCAAGATGGGCTTCATCTTTCAAGAGTCTTTTGGAGTAAGAGCATTTAAAACATTGTGTCATAAACTGAATTGCAACAAACAGCTTTCAAAGGCTACTGGAGTTCAGTGAGAGGTTTGGGAAGTGACCAGTAGTTATGCATTACATCAGGTGTTGTAATAAGTATCGTTACCCTTGCAAATATTTTCACTTCCTCTGTAATGCTAAATCTAAGTGCAAATGTACATAGGGCCCAAATAATTACTATTATCTCCATATGATGGAGCAGCCTATTTGGTATGCATATTCACATATGGATAATGCTGCCCCTATCTGAAAATAAACCTAGTATGAGTTTGTGAAGGATAAACGGTGGAAGGAATATTAGTCTCCCAATAAGAAAAGTTCCAAGTGCCTGTCAGGAAGGAGCATAGATGCCTCATTTGTATTGCTGAATTTTGATAGTTATAGACCAGCTTTAGCATTGTGTGCAGGGGTTGGTTTTGTTTTTATTTGCCTGCTACCTTTGTGAAAGGAAATATTTAATAATATTTTCCCATAAATGTTTACCCGTAGCTCTCCTGAATTAAGAGTGTCTCACTCAACAGGAATGTGAACTAAAAACCAAATAAAGCTTGTAGGCTTCATAACACAGTCATTCGTGCCAATGCTCTGGCCTATGCTTAGTGATGACCCAGAGTCTGAAAATTTATATCTATTTAGTTCCTTAAAAACAGCAAACATGATTTTTTTTTCTTCCCTCCCCCCCCCTTTAAATCAGCAAGAAAGATGTTGCAGATTTTGTCACTGCCTCCTGATTGTAAAATGCTCAAATAGGTAGCATTTTGCTTATTATGAAAAAAACAAAATAAAAATTTAACTGTCCGTAATTCTTGAAAGTACGAGGTGATAAACTAAAGGAAATGATGTTTGCAACAGTCTCACTTACAGGCTGATCCGCCTCAGTCTGCGAAAAGGAAGCACTGAAGTTAATATATCCATTTGAACACAACAATTTTTCACCCTAGTATATTTCAACAGTTGCAGATACCACTAGAGGATTTTTTTAAAACAACTTTTTAGTAAAATTGATTTATAAATAAAATAGAAGGTCAGTAAAGCAGACCATTAAATGGCATCCACGTTTGAAGTTTTAGGTAAGTTGAACAAATTCAGTAAACTGAATGTACAGAAGATACATCAGGAGAAATATGAGTCAGAAGAATAGTGGCTGGCACTTGCACACAAATCGAAACTTGAGTTCGAAAGCCTGAACTTCACTTTTGATGACTGTGTTTTAAATCTTAAGTGTTAGTAATTCTGCTAGGGGAAATTAGGTTATGTGTTTGTGTGGTTTTGTAGTGTATGGCTGTAAATGCACATTGGCACACTGAAAAAACTAAATGGACTTCAAAACACGTAAAAAAGTAAACTTTTTGTAGAGTGTTTAACATGTTTTCCATTAAACTGGCTTTCTGTGGTTTTGAGGTGTTTCTGCTGTTCCTTTTAGGTGGCTTACATTTTTTAATTGGTCTGTCTTTTCTGCAGTTATAAAATTAAACAGTGATATTTTGTCTAATGTTACATTGTAGGGTATCATCTATGCAAATACTTTGTGTAAAATTATTCTGTTAAGGTGGGGGGATTTCTTTCTCTCTCTCTCTCTTTCTGTTTAAAATCAGTCTGACTCCATGTCCATCTCTCCACTTTTCCTCACCCTGGTGAGCTGTCTTGTCACCACTGCGTGTCAGGGTGCCTGTTCAGTTGAGCTGGAACAGTTGTTTGTGGTGCTAATTCAGCAAACTAATGCAGAAGAAAAATAGAATCATAGACACATGGAATGGTTTCAGCTGGAAGGGACCTTTAAAGTCCAACACTGCCCTGCCATGGGCAGGAACACCTTCCACTAGACCAGGTTGCTCAGAGCCCCGTTCGACCTGACCTTAAGTGTTTTCAGGGATGGGGCATCTACCGCCTCACTGGACAACCTCTTCCAGTGTTTCACCACCCTCATTGTAACAAGTTTCTGCCTTGTATCTAGTCTGAATCTGCCCTCTTTTAGTTTAAAACCATTACCCTTTGTCCTATCACAACAGGCACTATTAGAAAGTCTGTCCCCATCTTTCTTGTAACCCCCCTTTAAGTATTGAAAGGTCATGACAAGGTCTTCCTGGAACCTTCTCTTTTCCAGGCTGAACAACCCCAACTTTCTCAGTCTGTCCTCACAGAAGAGGTGCTCCAGCCCTCTGATCATTCTTGTGGCCCTCCTCTGCTCCAACAGTTCCATGTCTTTCCTGTACTGAGGACTCCAGAGCTGGGTGTAATACTCCAGGCAAATTATTTTTGCATCTGAGATTTGTTTGTTAAAGCCAGATCAGTTCCCTGATCTGATTTCTCATGCTGCCTCAACCTGTTTTGTCATCACAGTTAGGAAGGAGGAGTGGGGACAGTGTACTACTGCTTAGGAGTGGGGCATCAGTTGTGTAGGGCAGATACACTTTCATCTGGTGTCTCCACTGAATGCTTCCTGATGTGAAACTGGTTTTGGTTTGTGGATGCTGGATTTGTGGAATTTTTAGTTTGTGGGTGCTAAATGTTTATGCTGCCTGACAAATAGTATTTTCAGTCTGCAGGTTTGATATGGAGATATATATGCATGGATGTGCATTTGTATCTATATTTACATATGGAAAAAATGTTTAGTTTAAAATTCTGTTGTTCTTGCAGAGCATTAAAAATACAGAGTTTTATGATTTGGCAGAAAAATCCTTCAGTGGTCATGCTTTGGAGTCATAGTTAAGAAGATAATGCTATACAGATAACAAAAATGCTCTTGAAATCCACGGAGTGCTCAAATGCATGTCGTGAGAAGCTGGACTGTTTCCTAGATTAATCTAGTCATTAAAAAGTTTAGTTTGTGGGGAAGTGTAGGTGGAGATGTTAATATTTCTTTCATTACTCAACTAGAAATTTGAAAACAATGTAAGAAGTTTCCTGTGTCCTGAGATTGCCTTTGTTAAATTTCAGTCCAGAACGCCTTTTCATATGACAAATCTTATACAAAGTTGAACATGGAAAGTAATTTTGTCTGTTTCTAGGCAGACCAAGTATTCTGACTCTGAGCTTTGCAAATTCTGATTTCTGTTTTCTTTGAGCAGTTTTACTTAGATTAATACAGTCTTGTGTCATCAGAGATAGTAGATGTCTTTATTTCTTTTCACATGGCATTCTTCTATGTCTTACCCACATACTGCAGACTGGTCTGGGTCACAGATCATTGTATTTTGATTTGATTATATAGAGGTGTTGGAAAGGACTTTCCGACTTGGAAAACAATGGAAAGGCATTCCTTGCTTTCTCCTGCTGGCATAGTTGCATCTCAGTAAAACTTCTGACTAAAACCCATTGAAGTGCAAAGCTTGAGTGGAAGTTTCTCACTGGACATTAAAATGCTGCTGCAGTGCTGAAGTATGATATTCTTACTTTCTGGGAGCATCACTTTGTGAGCAGGCACGATAAGACTCTAAGTCATTTTTGTGCGATAGGTAAATACGTGGTACTTTATCTCTGCCTAATGTAGGCTTCAGATAAATTATTTTGAAGTCTCTGTTTATATGACGTAAGTTACATGAGCGTTGGAACTGTAAGGGGTATTTCTGTAGCAGAATCATTCCTTTACCTGTATACCAACATACTAAGTAAGGAAAGCATGAAGCTTGCTGTGATGAATTCTGGAGAGATTACTGATGCTCTGCTGGCAACGCACAGCTTTGTTGACTACCCAGTAACCATTCTTGTATAATTTTTATAAACAACAATTTACCATTTCTCATTTTTTCCAGCTAGGTTGTATGTACACTTGTAAAACTAAGTGATGAGATACTTTAAATATATGCCAAATGATTTCTAGCAGATTTTACTTTGGGTATTCAAAGTGTCAAAGGTAATCTTCAATGTCTTCAGGGATTTTATGGCCACTGAAGGAGAAATAAATAGGTAAAGAACATATCTTAAGATTCTGATGTAAATACAGTCTATTTAAATATTAATTATTCCTCCCAAATTGTGTAGCCTGGTCCCTTTTTGCACAGTGCACAGGACAAATGAAGTATAGTCTATTGATGCTTTAATTGTTTTCCAATTTAATGTTACTCAAGTCAACCTGCAGGTAAGAAAACTAGAAGGGACATAAAATCCAGAGGATATATTGCCCCTGACTCCATTTCACCCACTGTGATACTGACATCATGCAGCCCGTTCCAAAACTGCAAATACCCGAAGTCTGAACCACTTCATAACTCAACACAGTGGTCAGGTTTAGGCCATCTTCTCTGACAACTTTAATAAACTGAGTCAGTAGAACAAGATCAGTGTGGTAATTATCATAATCTAACAGTTATAGCAGTAGTTTACATTTGTGTGTTTCTAAACCTGAATAAGTAACACCTTGTAAGCATTGTTGAAGTAGATGAATTGTCTCTGCTGTTCCTCAGATAAGCAAAAATACAGGTGGTGAGGACAGTGCTTTTCCCAAGTGTGTGTCCTTCCAGGCCAGCATCAGCACCCTCTATCTAGGTGTTGAAGCAGTTGTTTGGAAATGATGAACTGTTCCTACGACCTCATTTTGGAATAACTGCAGACAGTGTTTCTCTCTGGCACCTGACAGCTGCTTGCTTTCTTGCCAAGGTCTATAAGCACTGACATCGAAGAAGTTAACCAGAGTCCAAAGACAAATCTGTATTGATGCCTTAAGATTTCTGTTACTCTGTTGCTGATTCATGCATGTAAAACAGAAATAACTTCTGTTCGTTTTCGGGTTCTTTTCCTACGCTGCTCACCATTAATCTTTTGTTAACTCGAGTGTTTTAGCTAGAAAACAATATTGCCCACTAGGGAAATATAACTGTCTTCCAGAAAATGTTGTTCTTGCCACTTCATCAGTTGGATGCTGTTCATATAGCTGTATTTACAAAGTTGATTTGTCCCAGCTCCTACCACTTAATAACAATTTAATAATTTTAAAATAGAATATAAAATATACAACATTGTTTATATAAGGGCTGTAATGCATTAGCATCCTAGCTGTAGGATTAAAACTAGTGTCCACACAGTGAAATGAAAAAATGTTGAATACTGGGAATCTTTCATTAGTACTTAATATTGAAATTCGGGGTCAGTATGTATACAAAGGTCTGTATATGCAGCAGCAGTGAAAAACACATGTAGTATGGCAGATTGGGGAGAATGGGGAAGTGGATGGGGCAAGACAGAGTTATGAATTCAAGTTAAACAACTGTAGGATGAAATCAGATGTTCTTTTGGTGTCTCATCCCAAATCAGATGATATCACATTTGTTTGCCTTACAAGAACATAAATACATAAATTTTTATCTGTTTTTATGGTATGGAATATCCCTTTAGTCAGCTGGGGTAGATGATCCCTCCAAACTTGTTGTGCTCCCTCCAAACTTGTTGTTCATCCCCACCCTACTTGCTGGTTGGGTGCCGTAAGAAGCAGAAAAAGGCCCCGACTCTGTGTAACCACTGCTCAGCAATACCTGAATTATCAATGGTTTCCAGCACAAATCCAAAACATAGCCCCATACTAGCTACTATGTAGAAAATTAACTGTATCCCAGCCAAAGTCAGCACATTCTCCACTCCTTATTCCATACCATTTACATCATGCTCAAGTCCCATGCTGTCCAATACATCCTCGTTAACCACCACCCTCGGCCCCGTCCTTTGATATGATACACAGATATAATTCCTTTAGTCTATGGACCACCCCTATAAAATGTCTTTAAAATGTCCATAAATGTCATTGAGTTCATTTAGTTCATGACTTTGGGCTCCATCTCTTATGGTGGTCACTCAGAACAGGATTGGTGATGTGGTGCATGGAGTCACTGGGGACCAAAGCCAGCTCAGGTCATGTCACTGCTGCATTTGCACTGCTTCTTGTAAGGCTTGTCCTCCGTTGGTTCAGGTTGTTCCTGCTACACTTATTTCTGTAACATGCAACTCAAATCATGGGTTACCATAATTTAAAGGTATTTCCATGACAGTCCTCACCCCTGGTCACTTTGGACCAGCCCATAGGGTTTAACATTGCAAGGAACTCCTCCCCTTGCCCCTGCTCCAGTTTGGACTTATCCACAGACTGCAGTCCCTTAGGGATGCACCTGCTCCAAGTGGAGCCTTATCTATGAGCCACAGTCTCTCCAGGGCTACACCTGCTGCAGCATAGACTCACCCACAGCCACAGTCACTCTGAGGTGCACCTGTTCCAGCGTGGCCTCATCCATGGGCCACAATGCCTTCAGAGGTGTACCTGCTCCAGTGTGGCCTTCGCCACAGCCACAGTCCCTTCAGAAGTAAACTGGCTCCAACATGGCCCTACCCAAGGCTGCAGTCCCTCCAGGGCTGTACCTGCTTGTCAGGGGCTTATCCATGGCCACACGCTTGGAGGTGCTCCAGCATGAGCTCAGGCACAGCCACTGATGCTTCAGGGTGTACCTGCTGCAGCATGAACTTATCCACAGATGCTCTGGGGTGTACTTTCTCCAGCATGGACTTATCCTTGGGCCACAATCCTTTCAGAGGCATTCCTGCTGCAGCACAGACGTGACCATGGCCACAGATGCTCTGAGATGTACCTGCTCTGGCCTGGACTTACTCGAGGCCACAGATGCCTTGGTGTGTCCTGCTCCTACATAGACTCATCTGCAGGTGACAGTCCCTTCGATTGGGAGTTCACACCGGCGTTCCAGCCTGTCCAGTTACAGCAGCAGCAGCGATGCCCTGGCCACCTGCCAGCCCAGGCACATCACCACGGCTGTTACCAAAGCGTTTCCAGGCACAGCGGAGTCAGATGATGAGCAGGATGGCAGTACAGCAAGTAGTGAAAGCAAAAAGCAGCTACTAACGAGCACTAGACTCTAAAATCCAGTAAGGCAAGCAAGCCCCATGGCAAGCACAGGAGCCTGCCAATTAATAGCTGAACAGCAATTAACAGCTGATCTGTTATTCGATCTAGCACATTCCAATCAGATTTGTTATTATCTTGAACCCTTTGAGCCCCATGTTGGGTGCCAAAAAGGACTGTCATGGTTTAACCCCAGCTGGCAACTAAACCCCACACAGCTGCTCGCTCACTCCCCCTTGGTGGGATGGGGAAGAGAATTGGAAGAGTAAATGTGAGAAAAGTCGTGGGCTGAGATAGACAGTTTAACAGCAAAAGCTGCACACGCAAGCAAAGCAAAGCAAGGGATTCATTCATCGCTTCCCACTGCCAGGCAGGTGCTCAGCCATCTCCAGGAAAGCCGGGCTCCATCGCATGTGACAGTTACTTCTGTAACGCTGAACATGTGTGTGTGTCCCCTTCCTTCTTCTTCCCCCAGCTTTATACACTGAGCATGATGCCGTATGGTCTGGGACATCCCTCTGGCCAGTTGGGGTCAGCTGTCCCGGCTGTGTCCCCTCCCAGCTCCTTGTGCCCCCCAGGCTGGTCGCTGGTGGGGTGGGGTGAGAAGCAGAAGAGGCCCTAACTGTGTAAGCACACGTATGTTCAAATGTGTTTCTATAGCTGTTGTGAGAGGCGACGGGCAAAAGTGTATATATTGCATTTCCATCTCTCACTGTTCAGCATTGCTTCTACTTACAGGCATACTGGATAATTATTCCTTAGTATGCTGAATGTTTTGTCAAAACAAAGCCTTGAAAATTAATGAATAGTTACTGCATTACCATTTAAAAAAGCATTTCTAGGAAAAATGGTTGGGAATTTTTCAAAGAAATAATTTTCTGTCAGATCATCTTGTAAAAAATGAAAACTTCTTATGAAAAGCTTGTAGAAGCAATTAAAAAATTGTGAAATTGCTGAAATGCTATGTTTTGAAACAATGCCATTTTCCTTCTCTGAAACCACTTGTTTAGAAATTCCATTTCAGTTATGATTTTTTAACTTCATTTTTTTAAATTGGTAAAACAAAATGCTTAGATTGATCCAAGTGGGATACACTTACTGGGTTTTCATTTATCGTATTTTTGTCTTGTTGATATGTTTTCACACTTCTTGCAGTGGTGGAAGTTAGGAAACATGTTTGCAAAATGGCTGGTCAGAAAGCACATTTATTAAAAATGTAGGCATTTTGTCTCCTGTTCTTAAGAATATTGTTTGGAGCCTTTGTCTATTTTGTTTTAGCGTATTCCCATGTTTTAAATTTAGGCTGATTTTATGCTTCACCTTAGGAGTACGTGAGTTACATAGTACTGCATGATCCAAAATCAAGGGTGTCTGGCACTACCTGGCAGTAGAGAGAACACCATGAACAGTGTGTCCCACGTCAACAGACATTGCATCAAAATATGGCCTACATTTATGTAAAATATCATTTTTACCTGCTGGTGGTTCTCTGCGTCATATAACACATGTCCAGTAGCAAGGAACCCTTAAAGCAACCTTCAGACCTCCTTCTGATGGATCCCAAATGCTTTGTTCTGGGGTGAAGCCAGGCTGAAGGAGCAGCCTGGTTTGAGACCCTTTGATGGAAAGAGATCCTGCTCAGTGGAGAGCCTGAGAGGGAAAGATGCAACTGTTAAGGTGCTGGCAGTACTCTGAAAATACAAGTACTGGCCCTATTGCCTGTGGTTAAGAAGGATAAGGAAAGCAAGTGATGTTTAAAGGGCTACACCAAAGCTTTGATCTGTCTTTGTGACACTGATGCTCCCATGGGGATCAGGGCTTCTATGGTGTATCAGATGCTCTTACAGGCATGTAGAACAATTCCTCCCTGTCCTAATGTGTCCTCAGTGCAGTAAGAGAACTCTCAATTAGAGAAGGAATGTGTGACAGGAAAAAGAGGAGGAGACAACAAGTGTGACCATACAGAATACTATCAACAGGAAACCGCATGTTCTAAAGACAAAAGGTATCTTGTTATCTTGGCTGTGATGTTACATCTCCTGCTGGCTTGCAATGGGTGACAGCTCAGGAAAATCCAAACGTTTAGCTGTGCCTCTCCCTTCAAGTCTGTGCTGAATCACATCAGAGGCTGTAACACCGGCGGCGTGGTGGTAGGAGAACAATGTGCTATTGTTGATATTCTTTTGGATAAGACACAAAGCAGAATCTTAACCACAGAATATTAAATCACCTCTTTTGGCATGAATAGATAGGTTTACTAAGGGCCCTAATCCAGTTCTAATTTACATTGTTATCTTTTGTCTCTCTAAACTCTTCCTGTTGTTTTGATTAGATTTGGTCCGCTTTTTTTCTTTCCCTAGGAATATAAATAACAAGAACGAACTATGCTATTGATATTTGAACAAATTCGTACTTTCAGGACTGTTTTCTCTTTATAGGGGAAGGGAAAATCAAAATCAAGTATACCACACGTAGTTTCTCAGTATTTGATCAGGGTTGCTATATGAAATCCAGTGTAATGACCGATTATGTCATTACAATAAAGTAGTATTCCACATGTATGAGATCTAAAATAAAGACTGGCATCTGCACGAGGTAATTATGATTAAGGTGCTGTAGTAGAGATTCTTTTTCTTTTAGGACACTTCCTACTAACACACATAATATTTGAAATCTTCCATATGCATCCAAAGGTGACCAAAGTGATGAAAGAAGTGAGAGATCTATGCATCTCTATGCATGTTTTAAAACTGCCCAATTAAATTGAAAAAAAAATATCACAATTTAGCAGATTTAAGGTTCTTTTTTATGTTCTGTGTGCTATGTTCCAAACTCTTATCCTGCTAAAAATGATGCCTTGAAACTACAGGAAATTGTAAGTGTGATGTTTATAAAATTACTTCAGTGTTTCATCCTTGGTTGGTGTTCAGTTTAGATAGTTTTAAAAGCGAAACATGGAATTTGCATGAAGGATTGAATGAAATCAAGGTGGAGGAATGTTACTGATGCTGTCGAGGTATTTTCTCTGCCTTGAAATGCAGCTCATTGAAATCAATGGAAAGATGTTAGTTTGAGTGAGGTCTGGGTAGTGCCCCAAACCTACTGCTTATTTAAAAGTGATTTATAAAGCTTTGTTTGACCTGTAATGGAAAGTAAAATTTCCTATTTTGAGAAGTTCAAATGGAAGCTTAAAAGGATAGCAAAACTTCATTTTTTATTTTCAGATTGGAAAACTACTGTCATCTGCACTTTAACCAATGCTTGTTGTGTCCATAATTTCTGATATAAAAAGTCCAATGTGTCTGGGGAAAGTGCTCCATCAGTAATGCTTGTAGGTCCTCCATGGGCTTGTACCAGTGTTGCCACAGACCAGCATTTCCCCTGCTAATCTCAAACTACCGGAGATATGGAGAACAGCAAGGTGTAAGAAAGGAAGCAGAAAAGGGGTCATATCAGAGAGCATTTCCTCGTGATCTTTGTTTTCTTCACCTTCCACATTTTTTTCCTGCTGTTGCTTCATCTCCTAATGGTCTCCACTTGAATCACCTCTCATCTGCATTCCTCTCAGCCGATACATTCTCTCCTACTCTCTCCTGAAGTAGGGCGTGATGGTGGCCAGCCACCATGGGCTCAAAACTTGGGGAGCCAAAGGGAATCCTCTTTTGTACATAGATTATAACTGAACCCTAGACAATTTAGGTTTATTTCTTTCTTCTCCTACTCCCAGGAGTTCCTCCAAGAAGCAAAGACTGTAGCAGCACCACGTCCTTCTCTGGCTTCCTGAGAGAGGTTTTACCAGGGTATATTGCTGCTTCCCTGTAATACCGCAGCTAATAACTGCTCTGCTCAGAGCTGCGGCACCTCGGCATAGGCCGGGTCCTTCACAGATAGTGCTGGGGGCTGCCCCTTAATCAGGGGACAAATTTGGCTGGCTAAACCCATGATCATAAGAGAGCAACCATGCTTTTCTATGCAGGTGCAGCACTGGGAGGGAGGGGGTTAAATGACAGGGTGCGCCTTGGAGCAAGATGAAGTGTTCAACAGTGGTCCTGTCCTACCGACACCGGCCCTGTCCTACCAATACCGGCTCTTCCAGTCTTGGTTGGAGGCCCCTGTGGGCTAACTGGTGGAAGGGCAGATAGTCCTGAGGCTGCTCCTCTGGGGTTCTGGCCCCTGCAGCTGATAGCTGCCTCCCCAGCCTGGCTGGTGCACTAGGAAATAGCGCTGCTTTGTCACAGTAGAGTTCATCAGAGGGATGTCAATTCAGCAGCTGCTGCAAAAGATTTTTTAAAAAATGCAGAACAAAGTAGGATCTCAAGGAGGGGGGGAAAGCAGAAAAAATATAAAAGTTCTACGTGTAAAATATTTAAAAATATAATATCTGAAAATCAGACTTTCACTTGCAGACCCGATTTTACATTTTTGCATTTGATGACATCGGTTACACAGAAAGCCCTGAATCTTAGAGCCTGCAAAATGAGTAAAAATAAGACAGGGAAATATTTTCCTTCTCTTTCTGTTTTGCAAATCATGTATTTTTATGATTATAAATAGCTAAATCAACAAACTTTTACTGACTGGGGATGTTAAGCACACTTTTGTTGTTGACTAACAGGACTATTTAAACTCTTGAGTGCTAAAAATTAGAATTCCCTTTGGAAAAGCTTGGAGTTTTCAGTGGACTGGGTTGGAGTCCTCAGTAAGAAGCAGTTAATAGGTAGACTGTGGTGACTCCAGCAAAACAAGATAATCGATTCCATCTGCTTTTCTAATTAATCACCCTTAATATTGGAAGTCAGGGACATCACAGATGTGCACAGTAAGCATATATTTCACAAAGGAGGGTAACAGTTCGTTACCTCAGTGGCAGTCAATTCGTCTGACACCTCGCTTTTCACCTCTCAGAGAAATCCTGGGAACAGCCACCCCCTGCTCCGCAGGGCTGAGCTGTACTGCCCCAGCCCCCTGTACTCTGACTGCAAGGGCACCATGCATCCCCGGGTTTTTGTTGTTGGTTTAACCAGTTTTGCTTGTTCTTCTCAGAAAAGGAATAGTTAAAAGGAATGAAGAGAACGCTCTGTTTGGGACTTCAGTTTTCCAAAATAAAATATGTGAGGGAAAGGTTTCATTCAATTTTGGCATCGCTTTGTTAGGTCAGTTTAAGCCAAGACAGACTGTTATTCCACACTATTTGCTGATAGTAGAAAGTTTACATATCGAAGTGATATTTTTTTTTCTTGAAGGAAGAGAAAATCGGCACAAATTTAGGGGACGGCTCTTGTACTTGCTTTGCAGAAGAGATTGTTCTGTTAACAACTTATCAAGAAAGAAAGGGAAAAGAAAAAAAAAAAAAGATAAACAGGATTAACTGTTTACTTTAAGTGAGCCGAAGTCTGGTTGTTTTTCTGAAGAAGAACACAATGTACTGTTGTATCTGGTTTCCAGAGTGGTGTTTATCATAATTCCTCCTGCGGTGGTTGGTAGAGTGCTGGGAAGGCTCTCCGCCCACTCGCAGCTCGCTCCCTTTCCCTCTCCCATTGAGGCCTCTGGCCAGGACTGCGAGATGGAGCGAGCTGTCCTGTGTGATCTTTACTGCCTGACATGAGCTGACATTGACCCAGAATAAAATAACAGGGGCCGTTTCCTAGAACTCTCGGTGGACTGCTGAGAACTGCTACCATAACTCTTGTAAACACGCGACGCGCGCACACAAACACACTGCCTCTCCCTCATTTAGAAACACACCTAGGAAAGGCAGCCGCTAAAGCAGAGTAAAGAAAAACAGCTGAGTGAAAAACACAAACGGCAGACCCTGTGAGAAAGGGTGGAAAATTGCCTTTCTGCTGGGGAAGGAGCCCCAGCAAAACTTCACTTCTGCTTTTCTTCTTTGCTTTCTTCTGCCCTTTATTTTGATGAATATTATATTTTTCTGCGGGTTCGGATGGATGTTGTGGCATTGAAACAGGAGAATGCACACAGGCACAGCTCGGTGAGAGGTCCTGCAGTGTTACTGTATTTCATTTGCCTTTCACATGCACTGGGGAGATACATGTGCAATGGTGCACTACCAGGAATGTGTTTTAGGATGTTCTGTGCCTGCTGAAATGGGCAGGGTTTTTTTAATACTCACTTCGTGTTGGTGTTGGTTTTGTTTTGGGGTTTTTTGTTTTGGTTTTGGTTTTTGGTTTTGGTTTGTTTGGTTGTTTTTTTGGTTTTTTTTTTTAATAAAATCTAGGATCCCATTCATGGTCTGTGTGGGTTCAGAAGTAAATCTGGTGAGTCCACAAATAATATGGTCTTGAAAGATAAGGGACCCCAGGACTGCTGCTAGTGTTCTTGCTTCATTCCGGATACTGTAAAGCCCTCACTGTGGGTTTTGCAGGGGGAGCTGAGAGTTCTCTAAGCCCTGTAGCGCGGAAGGAATGGGCTGATACTGCAAGGAAGCCCTCACTCGCTATGTATACGCATACATACAAATTGCCTCCTCTCCTAGCTCAAACGGGATCTAACACACAGAACAGACCCTGTGGACCTGCCCTCCCAGATACAATCGTATTATTCAGCTATTGCTTTCAGATCACCTGACAGGACTTCTACTGATTTGAAGACAGGACTTCTGTTCTGATTTTTATGTATAAGGAACTGAGGCATGGAGGAAGCACAGCACGGCAAAGATGATGTGAAATGTTGCCAGAACCAGCAACTGAATGCTGATTTTCTTGGAAAGGAGGGTGCTGAGCACCTTGCAAGAGAAGATCTTTTGGCAGCACCTCACCAACTGCTGGAATTCTTGGATGCCAAAACAATAATTACAAAGTCTTATGATTAAAAAAATAAACAAAGAACCCCTCCTCAGATTCATAGATAAGTACTTTAAATGACTGGGTGGTAATTACACGTTATATTTGGAACATGATTTTTCTACTAGAGATCATCCATAAGAAAGACTTGTAGTTTTCAGCTGAGCCTGTAAGTTTCTTAAGTGTACGTTCTTACCCTCGATTAGTAAATCAAGACATACAGAGAAATATTTTCTCTGAATTGTATATTGAAATAACCAAGAGATTGTAATAGGATTCCATACTGAAGGAATGGTACACTGAGGAACCTGAGGAGTGTGCATCTTGGTTTTTTTAACAACTACAATTAACAGCATAGCGAGTCCAAAACAAGCTGGGATGATCTGATGTTCTTGCTTTTTTGTAACCACCCTAAATTGTTTTTGTTTACATAACAAGCTGTATGGAATGGATCTAGCAGAAGGACTGTAAATTACATGCAGTGTAGTAGTGTGGAGATGCCTGGGAGATCTTACTGGTCTGTTGCAGCTGAACCTTCACACAAACTTTTAGGCAGTACTTAGGAAGTTATTTTTCCTTGACTTCCTGTGTCTTCCAAACCAACCATCACTATGAATTTTTACTTACGTGGCAGAATTACTTTGGATTTAAAGTATTAATATATAAAAACTTAAATATTCTTTTATGAATCTGAGATAAGTGCAGCTATCGGGTGATACTGAATATATTTCCCAAGTGCAGCTCTGTAGCTGTTTGAAATTGTAGTTTAGGGTCCATATTGCGTTTGAGAGGATGTCAGAAGTGTCTTTTATGGGTTTAAATGTTTTGTTTACTTTTGTGTTAAATTCTGTGTACAGATAAAATACATCAGCAGTTTATTTTGAAAGTGCACTTAGAGACAGCGTCAGATGGGGAGTTTAGAAAGTTCATTTGGTGCTGCATGAAAACTTCGTAGAAGAAAGGGTTTATGCTGAAAAAACTGTCATGTGTGAAGAAGCCATGGTTGTTGTGGCACGTATGAAAAGCTACCTGGTTTTTGTGCTACACCCGTTCCCAAAAGTTGTACGTCGTTCCCACCAGGCAGGCAGTGTTCCACGTTTTGAGTTGGAACATTTACAGTGCTGCGGAGCTCCATGCTTACATGCATGTTCTGCATTAAAAAGGTCGCCCTGCTGATAGAATTGGCTCATAAAGGTCTCTTCCTACACACAAAAGCCTTTTCCCACAAAAGTGCTGCTCCTTCAGGTCATAGACATAAAATAGTAAGTGGAAGGATTAACCTGAATGAAGAAACAAGAAAGCAATCAGCGGGTGGGGTTTCACAAAAGACCTTGTGGAAGTTGCATTTGATTTTCCAGTTTGTGTTGAAGTATGTGATGATTCAAGGAAGTGGATGAAAATTTTTTTATTTTATAACCTCTCTTTTTTTTTTTTTTTAACTTATGTATAAAAATGTAAGGAAAACCAAGGAAAATTCAAAACGGTGGGCTTGATATAGTTACTGTAGTGAGTTATTTGCAAAGCATGTTCTACAAATACTCTGTTGAACACATGCTAAGAAGTGCCTGAAAAAAAGATTTCTTTCCTGAGACTGAGACCAGGGAGGCCTCTGCTACATATTTTCTGTTTGAGATGCTGAGATAAGACTTGCTCATTTCCCTGGTGATAGTCTTGTCACATGTGCAGTTTCCACCAACAGTTCTGCAAGGACAACCTGTCTGTCGCTGGAGGGAACTGGAGTCTCTGGTGCTGTGTGGGGTGTGCTGTGCCCACTCTGCCAGGTCCAGCTCTCCAGAAGTGCCTCCTCCTTTCCTTGCTTCTAGGTCCTTCTACCCATAAAAACATATGCAATCACAAACTCCACTTTTCAGTAATTTTAAACCTCTGGTTTTCAAAGCAAATGATTGATATTTCAGTCGTCTCAGTGCTTCAAACAAGAGCACCAGCCTGGGTGCTCTTAGAAACATCTGGACTTGGAGTGAGTTATGACCAGAATTCTTTGAGTTTGGCATTCCCCTTATAAACTGGGAGCAGCGGTGCTTGTGTTTTCCTCTGTATCTGTGTTCCTCTGCAGCGTATGCATAGAAGGGGCTAGGCATCATAATAATTAATTTTTATTTGTATCATTCAATCCATAGTTATGCCCTGTAGAGCTTCACTCTACTATTTAGTGACAGCAAATGGCATGGATTTTAAGCAGAAAACTCTGAATCTTGTGTCCCCCTAAAGAAGGCTATAGTGGCTACGTACTTTTCTAAAGGGAGCACGAAGCAGTGTGTGATCTGGTGAATAAAGTGCTTTTAATAGGAAAATCTCGATACTGTTACGAGGGGTTGGGGGACATGGATGGTTGTTCCTGTGTGTTTAGACCTGTGCTCTGAGCTTTGATTTTTCTGTGGTGATATGGGTATGGTGAATGCAAGGAGTGCATAAGGTGGGGATAAATTAAATCCCAGTAGGGTGGTGTCCTGCAGGCTACGATTTGAATCTGAGCCATATTAGCAGGAGTTAATCAGCTCCACCTTGAGACTTGACCAGACAAGTTACTGAATTGGAGTTGTGTAGGTAGTGTTGTGCCTCTGGTGATTAAGGGAGAGGGGGTTTTTGTTTATGTATGTTTATGTACCTGTGCTTTATGCCTCTGCTAGGACCACACCTCAAAGAGATAAGAAGTCCTTCTGACAAACAAAGGAGCAGCAGCTGTCTCTTGGATGGCTAAGATAAAGAATGAGCAAATATCAGAGCTAATACAATTCAGTTCGTTTTCAGGCATTTCCCCATTCCCCCCTTTCCGTCCCTTCCAGAGAAAAAGTAACTAATGAAGTCCCTGCTGAGCACTGTGAAGGTGGTGGCATCTGCCTGTCTTGCTCCTCATGCTGTGCTATGTAGCTTAGCTATGTATGGAGAAGAGCTGCTGCGGGCCACATGGTTGTCCCCCTACCCCAGGGTGAAATTTGTCAGTTAAGATCTGTTCACGACAAATTTCTGTTGTTTGTTTTCACAAGATTCAGTACAGGCAATCCCTGCGCCATCAGTCAGTTCTGGCCTCTGTGGGCTCTCGTCTCCTCTGCAGGCAGATCTTTTTCTTATTCTTTCCCTCTGGCCACTGAGGAGGCTGGAGGTGACTGAAGCTGAAGGATGTTTTTGTCGCTTTACCTCTCCAGAAAGCCAGCTGCCCAGTACGAGGCAGCAGTATGGAGAAATATTATTTGTCTTGCATAAAGAAGTTAATAGTAAAAGAAGGCTTTGCAATTTACCCATAAGGAGTGACTGACTAGGAGAAGGGCATGGCAGACTAATCCTGTAATCTTCTCCAGATTTCTACTGGGAGACATTTTGTCCTAAATATCAGCACAGTCATAGAAATAATGCAAAGTAATCAGTCTCGTCTTCCCCCAGCCCCCATCCCTGCTCCTGGCTATTAGCAAATTAACAAAATCTTCCAAGCTTTTGCATGAGACCTACTCTGTCATTACTTAAAAAAAAAAAAAAAAAGGGAGGGAGGAAAAAAAAAAAAAGACTAATCTGTGCCTCACTTCTTATCATTCCCTATCTTCTCCCCCTTTGTTATTACCAATGAGTCATACTTCACCTTTTCCTTAGTCTGCATCTCCCACATTCACTCCTCTACAGCTTTCCTGCCACCCCTCACTCCTGGAGTGAATTCTCTGCTTCTTTGCAGGAGAAATTTCAGTTTCCAAAAACGTATTTTAAATTCAGGTCTCATTTTTGTCCCAAAAATAAAGATGGCCCTTATTTCCTCCCTACCTGAGCACTGCTGATAACAATGGAGATGTTGCCCTCTTTTTTTAACAGTACATTACTGACAAGGCATTGGTAAAGGTATATTTAAGCTGATTAACTGATTCAATACAAATGTCCCATTTTATGGAAGAAAAAGTATTTGTGAACAGATGTGCACAAACCATAAATGCTGAATTCCTGCTGGCAGATACTCATTTTGGATTTGCAGTTTGTATCATAATTTAGATGTGGGTTTTCATCGTGGTAGTGAGCTTCAAAGTGGGGAAAAATCATGGGACAAACTGTTGCTTTAATCACAGTTAGACTTGCTGCTAAAACTTAATTTGCAAGGACATTTGCTGCAATGTGAGAGCAACCCTGTAACATGGGAAAATAATACAAAAGCACTTTTCTGGGAATAAAGTGAAATCAAGGAAAAAACTAGTGCTGGTGAAGAAGTTAAGGCCATGCATCAACAGCTTCTGAAATCAGCTGAACTACCATTGGTGATGCTAACAGCATGTGCAAAATATGTACGAACAGAAGCATTTTCAAAGAACGTGAGAATACTTCTCCAAATGCATCATTCAGCTGATTTCATGATAGTTATTAAGTAGGAAAATCAGTTGTCACTCAGCATTAAATACCTATAGCAATACCTACTGAATTAGTGTGAAGCAGATCAAATGATGTTGAGAATATTTCAAGTTTTTGTCATCATTCATTCATATTTTTAAAAGTGTGCTGAAGCAGAGAACGCGTTTGTGAAGTTCTCTTCACAGCTTTAGTTTGGGATATTCCTCATCTTTTAGTTTGAAATTGAGGATCTGAAGGTTATCTCTGAAAGTCTGTCTTTCATTTTAAATGCATATTGCAGAGAAATCTTGACTACCTTTAGGGAACTAAGAACAAGTGTAGTATAGTGGGTGTCTGCTCACGTGTACAGTCCCGACAGATCAAAAGTACTTGGAGTCTGATGCAATCGGTTCTGATACTCTGTGTGTCTTCACGATGCCAATAAAGGTGAGCATGTTACGAGCGTGAATGGGAACATTAGTGTTATCAGCCTCAAGCTGCACAGTTCTTCCTCTACTTTTGTATATCGAACTTGGTCATAGGATGACCATTCTGCCATCAGGTGGTCTGGGATGTTGTGCTGCATACACCAGGCAGCTGGAGCGGGAGCTTCAGCCTCCAAATCCTGCCTGGAAAATATATCCTTGTCTAGAAGTAGTACTCCATGCAAATAGGACTTTACTTTTACTGAGTTAATTTTCAAGGAGCTGATATGATGATGATGATTTGGCTACAGTATTTTTTTGGTCAGATCAGTTTCCTATCCTAGCCATTTATGCTGCCACCACAAAGTGATGGAAATACGTGGCCAGGGATGTGGGAAGCTGAATGTCCAATGTCTGACAGCAGCTGCCTCTTTGCTTGGCTTAAAAGGACTGGGAAAATGCATTTTCAGTGACTGATGTCTTCTGCACCAACCAAGCTACTTTTATTTGGGCAATTAACATGTCCCAGAGGACTTACTATGAGCCTGGTGCCAGCTAGTCTGAGAGTTACTCGCATTCAGTTATATCTCACTGGAGATATGAGAAATTCCAGTGATCAGTTAAGAGACTGCTGAGCTGATCAGATCTGAGACACTAACTTGGTTGGCCCTTGCTTGCTCCAAGATACAGAGGCCTAATTTTTCACAATTAACAGTCAATGAATGTTTTGTTAACATAGGCAAGACATAGGCAAAACTGCTTTGTTTTTCCTGTTCCCCTCAATCTGATTTTCAGGAATGTGCAGAGCATATTAGCTCTGGTTTTCCAAACAAAACAATAGCATGAGAAGTTTCAGTCAAATTAGTTAAAACTTGTGGGAGTCCTTAACCAATTGCAAGGTCCTAACGTGCAAAGTGGCAGGCAGCTGTGGCTTTTCTGCTTCTGGGCTGTCATGTTCATAGCACATCAGTCCTTGTTCTGTTGAGTTGGAGGTGATCTTGTGGTATGAATCTCGTGGATTGTTTTACACGCAAATGAAGAGTAATAGATCTGTTGAAGACCCAGGTTTGTATTGTTAGGACAGTCATCTGCTTTCTGGGCTGGGAACACCACTTACCCCAGAGATGAGGGTATGTGCCCTTCCAAACTACAGGTCACAACATTTGGTTTCCTCCTGTTCGTCATTCCTGAGGGTAGAAGCAGCCTTCTGTGGCTCTAATGGACTGCTTAACCTTGACAGGCTGTGGAGGAATTGTGGAGCGTTATGGAGGAAAATGCCTAAGTTTTCTTTGCCTGGTGAAGACTCTGTTTGTGTGGGACCCTTGTAGCTAGAGATATGGGGAAAATATGGGAGCCTGCATTTGCATTCAATCCTATCACCCCCTGCTCCTCAAAACCATCACCAGAATCTGAAAAATGAGGACTCTCAGCTGGTGCTTGCACAGCTGCTGATGTCTGGAAGGCTTTGAGGTTATATCATATGTTGAATACAGCCCTCTTAAGGGTGTAAACCAAAGTTACACAGTTCATAGTGAACAAGGGAACTGTGATTAATGGTCTTCCATGTGCTTAAGTTTCCCTGTGAAGAAAATACGTGGATTTCTTCCAGAGAAATATAGTAGCTCATTTCATTTAAAATGGGGTTTATAAAGATATAATGACTCCTGTTGAATGCTTTCAGGATGCGTGTGTATGATCTGCTCCAAAAGCAGTTTGGAGTCAACTTGCTGTGAGCAATGGTGCTGCTCTCAAGAAGGTAGTTTTGGCATGTACCTTTGAAATAAACTGAATTCCACTGCCTAGTGCAACCCTGAGTTTTATTTAGAAATAAAGATTTGTGTACTACCCTCAAAGGTACTTTTTGTCTCCCTTTGAAAAGTTTCCGTGCTTAACTGTCTCTTTTTGGGGCAGTTAAACCAATGTTGTAGACAGCAGCCTCCTCCTTCGAGCTCCACATGACTCATGCTATCGTGGCTGCTCATCTCAGGCGCAGAATCTTGTGAAATGCATTTTTGACTGTGTCAAAATTTGACATAAATGTATGACATCCACTGATTTTGCCTTACCTGCTATGACAGTAGTGTCTTCTTGAAATGCCAGCAAATTGGTTAAGCAATACTTCCTAGCCCTACGGCCCCTACTTCCATAGATTACTTTAATCAAATTGTTTGTTTAGCAGGTTCTTTTATTACCTTCTTAAAATAGTTCCTCTGGGCTTCTTTGTACCCAATATTGAATATACTAATCAGCAGTTTCATATAGTGTTGTTCTGGGGTTTTTAAAAGAAAAATTCACATTTAAACCTTTTTATGCATCCTCAGGACCCTTTTAAAAAAAAAAGTTATTGAAAATGTAATGCTTGCTTTGCCAGTTTCAGTGTTGGTGATTACTACTTGTGAGATATGTTGCTTTGTTTACTTCTAAGCAGAATTTTTATAGTTATACACACACATATAGACCTTTGCACCATTGCTCTGTCTGCATTGCAGAATTCACCCCAAGCACGGCAAAAACTCAACCTTCTTTCTTTATAAGTACACAAACTGCATAGGGCATAGCAGTTAATGTAGCTAATCCCCAGTGCAAGCTCTTTATGCTTTTTTTCACTCATGCTTCTCTATTTCATGGCCCTGTTACCTCCTGAAAATGATACATGAGAAAACCTTTAATGATGGCTGGTTTTGTTTATTGATACATTATTTGGTAATAAATCTACAGATATTGTAGAGAATAAACCCTGTCCTGAAGCTTGTAATATAATTTTCAGAAATTTGCTAACTGCTTTGTTATGAACAGAAGCCAGTGAGTAACAGAGGCATGTTTTGCAGGTTATGCCTCCTTGTCCAGGACGCCTATGGAATGTTCAGTGAAGTGCAGTTGCAGTCCCTGAGTTCTGCAGATGACATTGAGCAGTATTGCAGGAGATGGGAAGGAAAATTCTGCTGCTTAGCTGGAATGAAAATTTTGCAAAGAACTACAAGAGGAAGGTGAGTTCAATTAATGGGAGAATGTATTGTGTGCTCTGGCAGGCAGAGGTGATCGGCCTTTTTGTTTATTTCTGTGACCAATAAATGGTCTTTGGAGCAACTGAATCAGGCTTTGTTCAGTTAAATGTCCTCATTGCCATTTTTGGGGCATCCAGCAGTACTTGGGCCAGCCATACTCCAAAATGAGCATAAGCAAGCTATACAGAGGTAGCAGAGAAAGGAATAGAGAAGAATTACCATATGCATTATTTCGTAAATATGAGTGTTTTCTTCCTCTTCAGTAGAGTCAAAGACTTAAAAAACATTTGTTCGCCTCCCTTTAATTGCAGAACTGCTTACTACAGTACGTTTTTCTGCGGTGCTGCCCAGTATGGGTTGAAGTTTCAAGCATAGACTTTCCATTAGTATATGATAACTTAATTCAATTAAGTTGTATGGGTTTGGAAGTGCAGTTTAAGTTTCTTTTTAAAAAAAAATTAAATCTTGCAAATCATAAGAATGTCCACAGATTTACAGAAAAATTTCCCCTAGATAAGTAACAAATTGACTTATGGTACCACTCAGATTTTGCTTATTTTGTGATTCCTTTTACATTCTTTGAATAAAACAAAATATCTTTAATAAAGAAAAAAAGTATTAACTAGATCAAGTATCTTATGTAGTGTCTTTCTAAGGAAAGTGGTACAGTGTTCACATGAGGACCTATGTAAACATAACTAGATTGGTTCAATTCTCAACATAATTTATTTGTACAAGCATCCAATCTAGATAAGCCTTTGCTGTTGGAATGGCTATGATATTTCTGCTGACGCTTTTTTTTTCTGTTGAAAAATGCTGTTTCATCAAAACCAGAATGTTTCATGGAAACATTATCTATTTTGGAGACAATTTTGTTGGGAAGATTTTTTCAGGTCCAGAGGGAGTGAATATTCTCTCTCACATTCTCATTTCATGAAAACTTTCAGAAAGTCTCAGTTTTGTTTCATATTGGAACAAAAACAATTTTCAAAGCCTTGAAATGTTTAGCAAAATGGAATTATTGTTTTCCAGCCAGCCCTATTCAGTGTGCTTTTCTTTTTATGTACTTGCAGTGTTAATTTTCAGATCCTTTGGATTTCAAGCCTACTTGCATTTTTATGGATCTTTAATAACAAACACGTCTTCTTATTTAATTATTTTATTGGCCTTTTTTTCAAGTTACATTTTTTCCAAACAAATTAAATAATGGCTTTGGAATTCTGGATACAAATGAAGTTTTACAACTGGCTGCTGGTGTTTCCAGTCCTCTGCCCAGCTAATAAGAGACAGACTTTTTCTAATGTAAATTCTGTTTCAAAGCAGCAGTAAACTTACTTCTGGCTATTCTGAGGGCGATTAGAAGACACACTGCTGAAAATGCTGGTGGCTCAGCTGGAGCTGTGCTGGTGGTAACCCTGCTAGGAAACATTAAAAGAAAAAGGCTAGTGTAGCTTCAGGGACAGTGCAGTGGTTAAAACGTGATTTCATTGTACAAGATGGGTGGGTGGGGGAATTGTTCAGGGATTTATTTTTTTCTTAATTGTTTCAGCCTAAGTTCTGCTTTATAACTTGTTATTACTTTTAAGTGTTGGGACACATTTTGTGTCATTCTAGGTGTGATGGAAACCACAGCAAAGCCATAGTTGAAATGAATATAAGGGAGTACTTACTCACACAGAGCATAATCAGACTGTAGAACTCGTTGCCACTGGATAAATGGGTTTCCAGAGCCAGTGGTATGTCCAAGCGTATGATGGGATATGCCTGTGAGTGCCCAACCTTGGCTTGCAGCACATGTAAATAAGAACTATGTGGTCTACCCTGCAAGAAAGACTGCTGGGTTTTGGGGGGTTGGTTGTTGGGTTGTTTTTTTTTTTGAGAATGCCAATTCCTTTTTGGAAGGAGATGGCTTTTAAACTGTTTGTTTCCTGGAGTCTGACAGTGGCTTTTAAAATGGATAAAAGGGAAAAAAATGTAGGAAATATGAGGGAAAAGTCATTACTTTTTTTTTGTGCCTTTGAAGCACATGATGTGGAGAAAGCCAGGAATGGCTAATAAGATCCCATATGTGCATGTTGCCCCACAGTCACATGGATTGTAATCTCTCTTACACCGAGTGCTTCCTCAGTCCCACTGTGAGACAAAAGAGATGTTCTTTTAACAGATACAAGAGCTTCTCAAGTTTTTTGCATCAATGGACCACTGTTACTGTTCCAAAAATTTTCCAGGCCATCATCCATCCTCATCATCAAGTATTTAATTTAAAGTACTACTTAACAACATTCCAGTAAATGAAATTTCAAAATCGCTGTTGGATTTTGAATTTTAGGACTAAAAACCTAATACAGGATATTTCACATCCAGGCAAAACCCTGGCTGAAAACCTGACTTGATCTGCGGAATGAACCTGTACTGTAAGATGTGCTAACAAAACTAAACTCATTTCTTCTCCCCATAAGAAAACACTGTGTTCCAAAAGAAAAGTAGGATAAGAACGTTCACAACCATGTTCTGTCTTGACTAAGATTAACCCTGTGAAAAACTAGAATTACCGTAATCTTGCATTGAGAGGAACACGGTTAATGTTGAGCGTTGGTTTTGAATACCGGTAAGCTTTATCAAGTACTAGGGTCTCGCGCTAGGTCATTTGAAGGTCTTTCACTGATTTGGGTGGTTTTCAGAGCAGGTCCCGTACCCTACGTAAAATGTACTCCCCAAAACCATTCCTGCAAGAACTCCTTCCCTTTGCAGTCCAGTTTCTGGCAATCCTGTAATACAGATGGGCATGTCTGAGCCATGGCTTGTTCAGCATCTTAATTCCAGCAGTTCTTCTAGTCTGTTCATGAGGCTGTTGGATAAGGTAGGAACCAGTGTTGTAGCAGCTGAATTAACAGCAGGTATGTGGTTCAGTATTTGTTTCTTGATACCTCTTCCCTTCACCCCCTCATTCATACTTGTCTCTGAGCCTTTTCTACAACCAGTCCCTGAGCTGCCTGCTTAGTATCAGCGAAAAAGAAAGATGTGGTTTAAAAAGAGAAAACTGAAAAGTGTTCATTGATCTGCCACTGGTGGTTGGCTCCTTTGAGGTTCTCTCTCTTGTCCTCCCACTACCTCATGTGTCAGTCTTATAAATTCAGCCCCTTGAGAAAGAGGAGTGAGATTTTGACCATGGACTGATAGAGGCAGTAATTTTGGTTAAGGGTCTGTGTGCAGTACAGTTAACATGTACACCCCCACCACCACCCCCATTTTGATAGATCCCAGGCACGTTTCAGGTCTGTCCAGTATAATCAATAACTAAATGGATGCAATTAGATGCAGGGACTGAGCACTCACTGAAACGTTTCAGGAGTAAATAACCTATAAATTGTCATAGTCTGCTGCTTCCTACCAGAAATTAATTTCAATGAGCTGGGATAAACTTTACAGTTAGATATCTGTCTTTCTCAACAGAAATAGTAGTTTTACTTTTTTAGCCCAGACTGGAGTTCCACACAGATTTGCCAAGCACTGGGTTGATTTACTGCTGAGTATGGCAGACCTACCTGCTGCTTCTCTTTATGCTTTCTTGTAAGGTAGAAGTATGAAGAGTTTCAATTCTGCAGAACAGAAAGATGACATGAATTTAGAAATGGAGGAGGGAGGAAGAAATGTTTTAACTTAATCTGTAATTAATGCAGGGTGTCAGTATAAATTTTGTCCCTAAATTTAAAAAATGCTTAACAAGTTTCAAAAGAAGATGCAACTGTTGCATGGATAATGCTAAAATCGACACTTAGGTTGGATAGGGTAAAACACTTTGAAGGATACATCAACTTACTTACAAGCTTTGGCACGTGATCCAACCTTTAATTCGTGGCAGGTTGTCCTACCTGTTGCATGTTCCTCTGAAGAAGGTAGACTGAATATTGAGTTCATCAACCAGTGTAATGTTTCTCTGAGAAATGTATGCATTTTCAAATGAAGTTGGCTTTTGTTGTTTGTCGTTTTAAACTTTCAAATGGTAGACACTGAAATGTGAAATCTCCCTGTATTTGTCTGTAGTGTTGGTTGCTATGGCACCTGAGGGTTTCCTTACTTCTTTTACTTTTTATTGAAGCGACATACTTCTCCGGTCTCTCTCTCTCTCCCCCTTTTCCTCCACTCTTCACCAGATACTTTCTCTTCCTTTCGCTTTACATTCAGAAGAGGTGACCACCTCTAACTGCTGTACAAGAAAGTGTCTCAACTGCTGGACGTTGGCAGGAAATGTAGTAGTAAGAACTCTCCGCAAGGCAAGGCAGTCATAACTTCCTTCCTTTGGTTTTCCCTCCTCCATAAAGACTGCCATGTTAAAGAACCACCCACTTCTCTGAGGTTTTGAGGTCCTGAAACACTTCAGTAATAGCTGTGGTTAAAAGTTGGGTTCCATTTAAAGCATAATTTCAGTAATCGTGTCAAAGTTTTGAATATTTGCATTACTTTTTAATTATTTTTGATGGCTGCTTATGTATCAGAAATTAACTTTTCCCCATAGTTTTCTCCTCTCTAACAAGCATGGACTGTTGCTTCTACCTTCAGTGCTTCTGTCATTAATCTGTTTAGTAACCCGCACTGGAGAATAACGTAGGCATATCCATATTGAATCAGAAGTACTTTTATATTATCATTTCAGTGCTTTAATGTAGTATGTGTAATTTCTAATGTACTATAGAAAATTGAGTTATTGAAGTACATAAATAAAATATTCAACAAAATAATTTCATATATCTAAACAAAACTTGGGAAAAAAAGGCCAGCAACCCTTCCTCCCTGTTTGTATTTTGGCTGAGATGCTGGTTTATTAGGCTCAGATTTTTACTAATATGATTTTGTTGCTTTTACTGCTCAAGTCTGAGAAAATACAGTGTTGCATAGCTTGTGCACTGCCAATCTTATTAGGTCAATTAAAGGGAGAGCTGGCCTGCAGTATCAGCTTTATGTTTGGATTGCTTGTCTTCTGATAGTTGAAGCTTCTGCAGTCTAGGTGATTATTACTGAATTTCTTTTTAGTGTTGAGCAAGGCAATGTTTCACAGAAGGCTAGGAATTGCTTTCTTTTTGAGTTCTTAATAATTGAGTCTGATACTGCCAAAAGAAAACAGTTTCATTTTAGACTAAAATTGGGAGAGTAGGAGAGGAGGAAACAGAGAAGTGCCAAGTCCTGAGTCCCCGGAGCAAAGCTGTGGAAGACACTGGAGGAGAATCCTAGCGTCTTGCTTCCTGTCCCCTACTTTAAACCTTATGTAGTTTTTCTTCTTTTCCTAGTTATGGCCATTGTTTTCCTTCTGCTTTCTTTCATGTTGCTGATATTTTCTCCGTGGAGTAACTTTCAGCTGAACCTGTGGTATGATTATTAAAATTGAAAAATCTCCCGAACTATAAGCTGTAACATTAAAAGTTGAGTCCAGGCATGTCACACAAAGTTCTTGGACCAGAACTGTAGATTAAACTTCATGCTTGTGGGAGAAATAAATAAAATTTTCTTATCAAGTTATGAAACATGTTGTCAAGTTAAAGTCAGTAAAATACAGTTTTGAATAATCAAAATTTGAAGATTTTTGATTTTTGTAGTATAGCTTGTAGTATGAAATGAAGGAAATTTCCACAGGATGAGAGTAGATGTGCTGGTTTATCACTTTGCTGGGTGTCTAAATGCAATTAAAACAGCTTTTCTTTTTATTTGTATGTTTTTATCAAAAAGCATAGAGCAAGCATGTACATATATGGATGTATGCCATTTGCAGTGAAGGGCAAAACAGGCGAGGGAGGTCAGAAGCAGAAGGTGGCTCCTGTCTCCTGCTGAGCTGTGGAAACTGAGAAGGAAGGTGGTTAAGTGAGCACATGAAAGCGGCTACTTCTGTACAGGGCACCACAGTAATCATCTACGGCAAGCACTGTGGGGAGGGAAAAGGAAATGCTGTTTTATTGGTATCACTTGCTGTCTTTCAGTAATTTTTCTATGGAGTAGTTTAAGATGATTTGTTAAATAGGTCAAGATTAATTTCTGGCTATGTTGCACATATATTTTGCATTTTCTCAGCCATGTATTTAGCTTGGCTAACAGTATTAAATCTTTAAAATTCTCTTTACTGCTGTCTGGGTACACAGCAGGCAGTTTGCGTTTATGGATACAGGGGAAAGATGTACCAAATTTCAGCAAGGAAAGTTTAAGTTGAAAGGGATGCCTTTTGAGCACATTGGATGACAAAAATAATGAAGGACACTAAAAAATTATTTTGCATATTATATGTACACACACACACAAATATAAAAGTATCATTATATGTAAGCGAAACTTGAAGATGTGGGTTTATAGAAGAGTACCTGTATGTAGGACTGCCTGTAGTAAGTCCATACTTCTATGGTAGTCTGTACTGTAACACTCCATTAGAGTTACTGGTGGTCTTAGTGCGTTGGTGATAAACAATAGGCATTTACAAATATAGTATGAGATGAAAAGATTTTTACCAAACATAGATTTCAGTCTGGCATGGAAAGTACAGGGTTGACTTAGAATCTGATAGATGATTTCTGTCCTTCTCCTGGTATGGATTCAGTCTTTTTTCCTTTTTTCAAGGAAAAGTTATAGAAAACTGTAATAGAGTCCTTGTCTCTGAAGTAAAAAAAATGTTGTTCAAATACTTTACATGTTCTTTTTTTTTTAATCCTTGAGCCTGTTTCTTCTCACTCCTTACTCTACTTTTCCAGAAGTCTTTCCTTTTGTGATTTTTTAAGTGACTAGTAATAACACTCACAGAGCAGAATTTTGTAGTTTTGATTTTGTCTTCCATAGCCAGGGAGGCTCTTGGTGCACATGGGAGCTAATCATATCCCTTCACTGTAGCGCAGAGCCAGCTGTTCATCTCTTGTCCTGACTCTATAGCTGAAGAAGGATACACATGTTGGATAAAATACACCCATTGTTCAAGTCAGATTGAAGTGGGATTTGAGTGTTGCTTGGCCAGTAAAGAGAATTAATTTTATTCTCTCTGTGAGGATAGTGATTTTCTTTGGAGCAGGACACAATGTCTTGCCATTTCTCCACTGTCACTGATTCCCCCCCCTCCCCACTCCTCAATTCTCCTTCTGCTAAATCGAAGTCCTTAAGTGTAAAAAGAGAGTTCCCTTTCTTGGAGGCATATAAATGGGAGGAAGAGGGGAGCTTCTCACCAGGGATGCTGACTGATACAGTGGCAGCTCTGGGAGAGAACATCCCCTGTGGTAGACAAGGTTCCTGGCAGGACGCGATTTGGAGCTTGCAAATCCTTCAGGTGGCAAATGTCCCTGCCCTCTGCGTGCCTGGTGTCAAAGGAAAGGATGGGGCCAAGACATTCAGGAGACACCCTCCACACAGTGCTGCTCCTCTGCCTGTTTGTAAACAAATATTGTCATTTACTAATAATTAAGTGCTCCTAGTTCAAGTAGTAGATGACCTTCTCCAAAAGGACACAAGTAATAGAAGAAAATGTACTGTGTGCCTTAGATATTCTGGTATGGGGTAGCAAGCAGGCAGAGAGCTAAAGGGACAACTTCATGTCCCTTGGGAAAACTTAAAAATACAGATGAAGGATTAGTGTAAGGTCTGTGTGAGATATGATTATATCTTTACTGCAACAACATAGCTTAGTTGCTCTGAGTTGATAAATATGCAGTCTCTGTACACACAGGCACACACACGGTTTGTGGTACGTTCGTATCTGTGCTTTGCCCTTGCCCTCGGTGCTGCGCGTGGTGTGAGGAAGGCCACTTGTGTAACTGCCTGAGTTGTACACCAGGCTGTCCTCTCTTTTTGTAACCCTCCTTTTTCACGTCCCAGTTAGCAAGGCCAGCTTGTTCTTGTGGGCATTGGCCCTCCTGTGACTGTAGAGAGGGTATCATTCTGCACAAGCCAGAAAAGCTCACCCCAATCAGGGATTCAAGAAGTGGTCAATTGCTGTAAAGTCTCTTTAATACCCCAGAGGTGTTGCTTTCTATGTTGTAATGTTCTCATTGTTAAAACAAAACACACAAAAAAACCCCAAAAACCCAACCTCTGAGCTCAGCCTTCTCCTTTTACAGACTCGGCAATGATGCCCTCTAAGTCAGGGAGTTAATTTCTGTGAAAAAGCATCACATTTGTGCTTCTGGTCTGTTCATTAGTGTGGACAACACAACTACAGGTAGCAACATCATTTTTTTTTAATCTGCCAGCTTATTACCTGACTTGTGAACCACAAGCTGTATTCCTCAAGATCCACTCTGACATTTACATCCATAAATCTTCTTACAGGGCCGGTCCAAAAGCATCACTATTAACACTGAATCACAGATGATATCTGGAGCTTTATGAACAAACATGGCAAGAAGTTCACTGCCTACAGACACCCAGAGTCTAAGCACTTAAGGATCCGGAGGAGGACTAGGGAAATACAGAAATAAGTGAGCTTAAGCAGAAGTCAGCTAAAAGCAGAACTTTAGGACAGTTTCCGTGACCACTTGAAGAGAAGCAACGTCTTGCAACGTGCTTCAGCCCTGTACCAGAGTATGCCATTTCCTTCTGAACAGTTGAGTTTGGAAGCTAACCTTACTTTTAGCAAGTCTTGGACTTAATTTTTTAGAGCTGTTTCAGAAATAGTGGCTTGCTTAATTGGAGGAACAGACAACTTGTTCTTGGAGGCAGCGTGGGGTTAAAATCCAGATCTCTGTGCTTCAACTACACAGAACGGAGAATTAGGACAAGATAACTGGGAGCTTTAACTCAAAAATGCATGCCTCTTCAAGTTGATTATCTGTAGCTATTTCCCCTCCCTCCGTTTTCTTGGTCTCTCCCTCCGATGTTCCTGCCTGTCCAGCAAGGATGCCATACCAACTGACAAGGCAGCCACTGAACTGCTGCAAATTGCGGTTTTGCTTGCTAAAGCTAAAGAGCCTGCAATGATTTACCTTAATATATGCTGGGCTGTTAATTTTATGTTTGTTTCTAAATTAAAAGTGGGAAACTTGCAAAATCAGTAAATAGAAATAGTAACTAAATGAGCAGCTGTGTAGGAAGGAGACATCCTCTGCACATGTACTTAAGATAGCAAAATCTTGCCTGTTTCTCTGTATCTGATAATTACTGACTTTCCTGAAAGCAGTTACACTCAGCTGTTAGAGAAAAGCAAGAAATGAAAATATTAGAAGCATTTTTTTTAAATCTCTCAGTTTAAATAGCAAACAGTTATTTTGTAAAAGACGTTGTACTGCTATTTGTGTCCTTCCCAAGCTAGCATTTACATTTACCCCAGTTCCCCTGAATTTTATCATGTAGCAGTCTGTTCATGGCAAAGGATTAAATACGATTTGCCTGTCATTGAATGTGATACATCCCTTCCCTCCCTCTCCACCCTGCAGCAGAAATGATGGAGATTTAATTAGACTAAATCAAAACCAGCTTCCAGAAAACAAATATGATTTAAAATTGTTTTCATAATCATGCAATGCTTTTTATTATATTTCTGAATGAATCTTTTTAATGTAATGTATAACACTGGAAAACATTTTAAACCTGATTTTATTGGTCTTTTTGAAGGGCATTAGGACTTTTTAGTCTGATAGACAGTCTGTGGCCTCCAGTAGTGCCTGTAAAAGTTCCTGGACAAAGTCAAGACTCTGAAATGGTAAGTCTTGTTTTTATGGAAATTAACTTTTTCACTCACAATTACTATTTTTATTGGTAGTGTAATTGCGTTTACTTTGGAAATCAGATTGTCTCCCTCTGTTTTTTGTTTTACTCCCTCTGAGTTTTGTTTTACTGGTTCTAACAACCTCCTAGGCTAACCTGAAGCCCCCTGAATGAGCAGCATCTTTCAAAATGATGGGGTTAGCCCCTTATTAGTCCCCTAGAGCTGTAATGGTAGGATGTCCAGACAAATTATTCCTTTCCTCTCCTTGCAGGAGGAAAGACATACTAGGTAGCATGGAGCCAGCTGAGAAATCTATATACAAGGATATTCACTTATTCTTTTGAAGCAGTTTTCAGCCTTAGATTTGAAAGCACTTTTCTGAAGATTAAATTCTGTGAAAACAGACTGACAGCTGGAATCAGGTCTCTTACTAGTTAGGATGACTTTGACTGCCTCGTGTGAAGACAGTCAAAGGATGAACACAAAAATAATCTACTGAAAAGTAATGAGTATTGCTGTGATATTAGGGGGTGGGGAAGTTTTAAGATAAATTTAAAGTATGTTACTGTATATTTGTAAACCTAAAATTGCATCTTTGATTTTCCTTTAATTAGCTTTTGTATTTGAAAAGGACTTCTGTCATACCAACTGTTATTTTGTTAATGCAGCATCACTTGAGAAACTTCTGCGTAGCCAAGTGCTTGTGCTGCCTCGCTGTTCTTGTGTAGGCTGTTCCTTGAGGAAGAATTTTGTGGTGTTAAAAATTTGTGTTAGAGCCTAGGGGAGACGATCAGGATCTAAGTTCTAGAAAAGAAGAAAAAGCTGGACATAAACATGTTTCAAAACCAGGGGACATTAAAGGTGGATATTACTAGTTAGTTCTAAAGTCTGAGAATCTTTTCTCTGAGATGTAGAGTGTTCTTTGCATTGTGCAGGGGTTTATGTAGAAGAATAGAAGGTTTAGAATTTGCTTATATATAAAACCAAGTCTGAAATGGCTGTTCTTTCCTTAACTCTCCCTTTCATCTAGACATTTTGGAAGTCTCAGAGGAATGGATTGTTTTTTGCATTAAAATACCTTGGACGACAGAATGGCAATATCCACGGATGAAGCAAAGCTCTTAAATATTGTTTAGCATTGTTATGACTCTCATTTGTTCTTCATTTTCTCTATTTTATTAGCAATCTAAAAATGTAGGAATTTTTCCATAATCATGTAATTTATATTTCTGTCACGGGTTTGAAATACTAATTCATTCCACGGATGATCACAACTTGCATTCTACTCCTGCAGATTTTCAGCTGAGTGGAGTTTTTTCAGTTGAGATACATTTTTCTTGATACAAACAGTATAGTTTTATGCACAGTTTTGTGGAAGCAGCTTTATATATAGGTATATAAATAATACTGCCAGCATACTGATAATGTTGTTGGGAAGAGATCTGTGGAACTGTTTTCTTTTGAGCCATATGTACGTTCAGATATCTTCTTTAGTGCTGTCAGAGGTGAACAGAATTTGAGTATCAACTTCTTTTGCTTTTTTTTTTTTGTCCTTATGCAGATTTTTTTTTTAAATGGGTGGGCAGCTGTCTTTAATAGATTCATATTTATTTTATTAAATTAAATGCTTTATTAACAATAAACATCACTAGAAGAATATTTTACCATATCTGCAATGAAAATTATTTTCTAGCATTGCCTTTCTGGCTTGGGACCTCTTTAAGTGATGATTGATAAAGTTGTTACATCATGGTACTTTTTAAGGGGAAAGAAATATCTGGCATGACACAAAGAGAACAGTTCTTGTAGCTGTTGCGTTCCTGTTCTTCATTATCTCCTTGTGCTGTCCTGGATTTAATTTGGCAGCTTTAAAAGTTCGCCAGCTGTTTACTATCACAAAAACCCACCCACATGCAAAAGTCCCCAAATCTCAGAAAAGTTACAGATGTTAAAAAAAAATTAAAATTATTATCAGGGCACTCCTACCACATAATTAAAAAAAAAATATGCAAAAATACCTACAAGCACCTTGAAATAGTCGCTGTGTTTGCCAAGTGTGCCAAATCATGAGATGTTTTTGTTATGAGGATCAATGTCGATTATGGAAAGAATGATACACACAAGCTGATTTCACTTACAACTTGTGAATGTCTGTTTATTAACTCAGCTTCTACTTCAGAGAATCGTTGCTATTAACCATATAATTTTGTTTCCCCAGCCCTCTTAAAATGTAAATTGTGTGGTTCATTTGGTTATTGTTATAAAACCCGACTGGCCAAATTGAAGTGCCTTTTTTAAAGTCACATTTCTATTTTCTTACTTTTTTATAGATGACAACTAATCTTCCTCCTCCCAGCTTCTGTTATATTCTTACTGTTCGGTCTGGTGAAATACATGTGGAAGTGGATGAGGAAGAACAGATTTCTAATTTGTACCAGCCACCAGCTGTTCGTGGTCTAAAGGAAATTCTTCAGGTAATCTGCTTTACAAGTCAGATAACAAATACTTTGTACCAGTGGATTTCTGGTATCATGTTTGTCTCATTCCCTGTTTTTGTACCCTTTTCAGATCGATGGTTGCAATGTACGATGTAGCTTTTGGGCGCAAGTGCTGTATCTAAGGCTGCAGGTAATCTTTTCACTTCGCAATGAATTCAAATAAAATCAACATGTTTATGTGAAGAAGCCAGCATTTATCTTGTTTAGGGGTAAACCCAACAAACCCTTCCTGGATTATCTTCAAGAGTTGTATGTGCAGAATTATCAGCAGGTCTAAAATGCACGTGAATGGGTAAAATGAGCTGCATCTCCAGTTTCAGTATCATCCAGTCTAAAAAGTGAATTATTTCTGAATAAATTGCCAGAGATAATATTGCACCCTGGTAAGGGAGCTTGCAGGATGTTAGTTGAGACTTGGTTTATAGCTAAATGCTACCCTTAGATATATAGCTTAAAGTTCCCAGTCAATTGAGTGACTGGGGATAGAATTTAACAGATGACGGTTATATAAAAATACAGTTTTGCTCTTTCCTTGCAAGTGTGTGGACTATTTTTGTTGACTTCAGTAGAAACCCCTCAGGCAAATTTGGCTTTTATGGTCCAGTTAGTAGGAAGGAGGAACTCTTAGGTAAATACATCTGCCATCCATACTACATTGGAAAAGTTATGATTTATTTATTTGTTTCTGAATGATGCTACAATTTTCTTTCAAAATGTTGCTAAGTTCCTCAGTAGTTAAAGGAATGTTTTGTTGCTGATTTATTTATTTTTTCCTGGCGACTGGATCCTCAGTACAGCCAGCACTGTACACTGAATTCTGGTTGAGAATAATTTGCAATTGTCGATCAGCTCCACAAGAAATAAAGTGTGAATCAAAGCATATGAACCAAAGACAAAGAAATTCCAGAACAGCCAGTAAAATAGCTGGAGATGCTTCCCACCAGTGTGAGGCATAAATTTAATTTAGGTCTTGCCCTTTTGCTTCAAAAGCCAATGAGTTATGATTTGATTTTTAGGCAGGGAGTACTTTTAACTCCCAAGTTGAGGCATATCTCTTGTGTTTTCTCCATTCTAAGTGAGAATTTAAGAGAACATTTGCAAACATGAGCTAAGGGCTAGCTTGATGGGGTCTATAGAGTGCTAGTAGAAAGATGGACACGTATTCTATTTCCAAGAAACCTGCTCTTTTAAAAAATAAAATAAAACTACAGACTAGTGGTATTCTAGCCAAACATTTTTGTATTCAGGAGTGTCTGTATCTGAGATGCTGTGGGTCATCAGTATTCTTGCACTTCATCACTAAATTAGGGAAAAGATGAAGCGTGCAGGAACAGATGTGGTTTTGAAGAATGGAAGCTTGTCTAGCAGAAGAAAAGGTCTATGATTTCTTCTTGCTTCTAGGAGGTTTATTAGCTGTTTTTGTAATGGCTATTCACATACTGAACTGTAAGCATTAAATTTTCATAAGTGCATAACATGAGAGCTCATAAATTTTTTGAAAGTAATGTCGGAAAAGTAATAGAAGATATTCTTCTTCTGAATAACTTCTGGATTACTGCTGGGTAGCACTTCTGGATAACTGCTTTGGGAATGTAAAGGTATTTACCTGCTGTTAGCTTATTGCTTGCCTAGTCCTCCCAGAAGAAGGTCACGAGCAGCAGCTTGTTTACTGCAGTTGCCTTTGCCAAGAGGACATATCCTTCCCATGAAAAATCATCAACTCATAATAAGTGAGGAAGGGTCTATGGCTTAGTTTAGTTTGCAGATTTATTATTACTAGATAGTCTGCTATGTGAGCTAATTCAAATATGCTTTAAAAACTAACATTTATTCTACATAGCTACAGCATTCTGAGATACTTAATTTGTGTGAAGGAGGAATGGAAATCTGCTTTTATTATTACTCAGAATCTGTACTGTGGTACAGAAGGAATATGAGGAAATATATTCCATCTGTGGTTAAGGAGCTGTCCTTCCTTATAACTCAATCCTGCTGCTATTTGTCTGTTGTGTCCTCTCTGTTCAGAACAAATTGTCACACATAGCAAGATGATGATTTTATACTAACTTGTGATTTTTGCTGTTGTTATTATTTACTCTTTGGATGATTCTTCTGAAAGCCAGCTTTTAATGTGTTAGTAATTCTCATGGGACAGCTGTAAAAATTCTGTCTTTGAAGCTGACATAATGCTATCTACACAGAGGAGGTACTTGAGTGTAGGTAGTTACTAGGCAAAGAAACAACGTCAGTGCAATAGGCAGCATATATTGTATTAAGGCATAATTGTAATATCCGAGTTATGAATTTTCCCAGTCATTATTTATAATTACTGCATTTCCCCTAATTACTGCTAGCATGAACGAAAAAGCTAATGTTAATGTGGTTAACGGTTTCAAGGTCTGAATTCAGCTGGAGACAAAACGTTGGGATTGTCATTGCATTACCTTTTGCTGGAGACATGCAACTTTGAGAATAAAATACTTCTGTGATATGTGTATCTCCAATCATTGTAGTATTTCATTTTCATTTAAATGTTTGAAGTATGATTTTTTAAGCAGCAGGCTAATTAAAAATAGTAACAAAATCTTTTTAAATTAAAAAAGTAATTTAATCTTAGTTAAATATTCTAAAATATTAGAATCTTAAAATATACAATTTATGCTTGAGCTGGTAAATGTGAAATATGCTTTGTTATTAAACCCATTTTTTGTAAAGTATGGGAAAATTCACATACACACAGATATTATAAAAACTGTATTAAAAAAAAAAAAAAGAAAAGCATGGATCATCACATGGTAACCCATCTGATTTTGTTAGATACCCTGGGATAAGCAGTGATGTGTATGTAATGTCTGCCTAGTCCATCTTGTTCATCATCCCAGAGTGAAAAATTTAAATAACATTACTGCTTTTGTGATAATTATTTTCAAATACAAAGGCTGAGATGCAATGCAGGTATTTGGGTTGTGACTTCAGTAATTGTGAGATATCTTTATTTAGTCACACCATAATATGTTTATACCCTAGGCAGAAAACTTACATTGTCATTGTGGATTCATCTGTCTCCTACTTACAAATTACCTACTTCCCTATTTCTATGCATCTTTCAAATGTTCAGCTGAAAGAATAACCTCCAGCTTTGTAACTTGCAGTAGCTATTGGTCAAGGCCTGGACAGTAGCTATTAACCAGGGACTGGTGCTCTTGGGAATCAGATAACAGTACATGGAAAATCTGCTCACACAGCCATAATATTAGTAGTATAAATAGCCCTTTTTTTAAAGGCAAAAATCGTGTTAAGTCTGTGTTCACAAAAACATCCAATTAGCTTTATATATATACATATATAAAATATGTATGATATAAATATATAATATGTGGTATATATAGGTTTGGGTTTTTTTAATAAAAATGTTTTCAAATCCCTTGTACATTCCAAGTGAGTTATGATAAAGAGTGATGGCTGATAGAGATGAAGTCAAGATTCCAGAGGGTTGACCTTGTAAAGTTAATTTAAGGTAGAAATGTTTGAATCTGCAGTAAGGAATAATGAAAAATTCCAATAAAGCTTTGATTCATTATCCTGTACGAGCCCTAAATGTAATAATTTCTGTCAGTTTTATTAGTTATTTAATTATGAGGATGTTATTTTAGTCTTTTCTTCTAGTAAAAATTAACAACTGCATTCCAATTTTGTATTTTCTTTTTCTTTTTTAAATCGTAGACAAAACACAGTGTTCCTATAAATCAAAGAGAGATTTTGTTATTTGTGACTGACTCCACATTGCAAAATGTGGTTCACATGATTCCAAAAGTTGTTGCTGTGTCAGTTGCTGCATCGTGTGCTCTCAGTATGGAAGTCACAGAAGCCCTCGGCGTTGTCTCGCGAGTTGTCTTCTTCAGGGACGCGCTGTGGGCAAATGGTAAGCTTTACATGTGCTTTTGAAGCAGTTGGAATGGAACTGAAATAGCATCCTCATGTCTGACACTGCAATATGTGACCTTCAGAGACTTACGTTCTCAGGTGAAGATAAGGTGTTGCAAATTTGGGATGAGAAATTTGAAAGGGGTTGGAATTAGAGCTTTCATAGAAGTTTTTTTTTTATTATGTTTTTGGCTTGATCTGCAAAGCAAATGAGATCTTCAGTGGTCTTGCCATATGTCCACCAATATTACTGTCAGTCTTCCCTGCTGACTGTTGAATCTAATGACCAGGGTCAATCAAGTTTGCTAGCTGACAGAAGACTCAAAAGATCTTAAGAAACTTGGTTTCATTTGTTTTGATACTCATGCAGAAACTTGTTTTATTGACCTTTACCTCTAAAAAGAAGCAAAAGAGACTTGTGTGTCCCTAGATACAGGAATTTTACAAACTCTGCTATAGCATCTTAGCTGTGAGCCTTCACCACTATACAGTAGTCACTGGGTTTTTGTGGTTCAGGTATGATTCCCTAGGGTGCCTGCATAGGTAGTTTGCATCTCACACCTTCAGTCACTTAGAAAATTTAAGTGGACTGGAAGCACTAAGCTGTGTAAATGGCTTGTGTGTCCTGAAGCAAAAATCTCTGCTTTCAAGAATAAAATATTGCACCTACCTACTCTTTGTAATCTTTGAAACAAAGGCCACCTGAAAGGGGTGCCCAAGCTTATTACCAGGGAAGAGATGGTAACGTTGTGTTTGCCGGGAGTGTGCTGCAACATAGTTTGGGTGGAATCAGACTCTCTTCTGCCATGTTTGAATTTTTGAAGCATTTTTTTTTCCCTGGGAGCTGCTAAGTGTAACGAGAGCATGATGCATGTATCACTGAAGGCAAAATATTTTGTCATTGAGAAAACCTGATGGATTCTATTTATCTGTTTAGTAGCTGGCAGGGATTGTTGTCTTTATTGGCCATGACAATTAACATGGTCACCTTTTTCCTTCTTACCGTACTGAGTTAAAATGTCTTTGTTGGCAGGTAGGATTATTTGTGTTGAACGTACTGTTCTCTTATTACAAAAGCCTCTTTTGTACTCGGCTGCTGGCGCTGACCTCAGTGAGCTGACTGGCCCTGTCAGACTCGATGAGCTGGATTCTACAACACAGGCCAACTCCATTTGTGCTGTAAAAGGTTTGTATGGCCTTTTCTGAAATGAATGCAGTTAATTATTTGTGCTCACTTTAATCTTTTATGTCTTCGTATTGATTTCTTGCATGAACAGCATGGAGGGATAAAAAAGCACAGTATTGCTGTGGGTCATTAAGGTATTTAAGTTTTTATACTTCTTTGTGGGCTCTGTTTGCCTTTCACTGGCCAAGCTCTGCTCCCACACACTCATACCTCAGAATAAATGTTTGATGCACAGTCTGGCTTATTATATTCCTTCCTTTGCTGCCTTTTTTCAGGAGCCTTCTGTTCACACCAGCCTTGTTGATGTTGGCAACAATAAAGAATACCAGTATTTTTTAGGCAGATGGATAAGATGTGTTAGCCAGATCCTGAATGGTAGGGGCTAGTGTCTGATTTCCCTAGAGCTTTGCTGCAGTGGGGCAATTTAATATTTCACCATAGTCATCTAGCTTAACTTGGCCAATATTTGCTCACCAGCCACTTTGGATCATAGCTTTGTCTAGTGTTTCAGTCCTACCACTAACCATGCAGAAACATTTCTTACAGTGTATTTTCTAACATTTCCTAATCATGCAGAAACATTTCCTACTGTGTATTTTCTAATACACAGTCCGAGCCAGCTTCTTAAACCTCCCAGTTGTAGAGTGCCTATAGGGAAAAGTCCTTAAAAGCCCAATAACTCTTGGCTTTTAAAGACAGTTTCCTTCTTTAATTTAAGTCTTATGATTCTGGTAGCCCTTGTAGAAAATTCTTGATCCTGTTTTACATTTACACCTTCAAGCGATTCACTGGAGCATTTGAAAATTGTTTTAAAATAATAGAAAATAATGGTTACAAATCAACCCTTCCAGCTATAACGTGATGCACTGAAAAAGCAATCTGAAACCACACAAAGCTGTTACTAAACATACCCCCTCTTATGGTAGAGCCACAAGTTAGTGTAAATGAGCACCTTGCAGTGACAAATTTTGAACTTTAACACTGCATGATGAAAAACAAGCACAAAACTAGAGGCACTTCACTCAAAGCCTTGGTTGTTATGTACATCTCAAATCGATATTGTGAGTTACTTGAAAAATATTTCTGTTTCTGCGTGTGAAATATGTTTTAGGGTTGGGTTTTTTTTAACCTCTCCAGTAGTTATGCTAAGAATTATCACTTCTCTGCTGTTCATTTTATAACTAAGTATGAGAAGTTCCTGTCTTCTTTTGTTCCTTTGACAGTGTACATAGCAGGATAAAGCAAACATTTCTCTGTCCTTTCTTTTTCCAGTACAGCAAAGAAAATACACCTTTGTGATGTATTATGTAAACAAGTACTTACTTTACACACATGGGAGCTGTCACGCTTTCCCTGTTCTGTATTACAGATGGAAGAATGACAAAAGGGGAAATTAATCCTGCAACCTTGTCTTGCTTAATCTGAAATTTGTCCAGGGTAGCTGTTAACCAGTATGTTCCCACACCTTGGTACCAACATAGAATATAAAGTATCTTCTTCGTACCTATGCTACTGCTATATATAGATGATAACTATCACTTTATTTAATATTATTACTTAATAGCATTTAAGATATGTATCTACTGGTTTGGATTTTGGTTAGTTATTGCCTACATCTGTCTTCTGAAGAAGGGAAACTAATGGCATTAGCCCTACTTTGTTGGTGGGAGAATATGTATTTGATGTAAGGAGTAACCTGTGAAGGAAAATTTATCATCTCTAAAATTCAGTTACTGTCTCTGTTAACTCAGAGTTGTTAGTCCGGCTTTCAATAAGAAGCAGTATTACCTCCTTCATTCTTTTTCTCTGTGCCCTCCTTTCACTTCCTGTGCTTTTGGTCACCTACATATGCCATACGTAGGCATCCTCTCACCTAACACTTACAGAGGCTGCAAAGGCTTTACTCTACCCCTTCTTGAAGTAGTGCTCCTTTCTGCTCCTTACAGTCATGGCTGCTCCTCCTGGCTCTCAGGGCTTTGGCAGGGTCAATCTCCCCAGAAAAACTTCTTTTTAACCAGTGAAAAATGCAGGTGGTTGTTCACGTTTCCTCAGATACAGTGATCGGTCACAGCATCAGAGCCTCCAGGAGTGTTGGGACTGGGCGGACACAGGCCATGCTCCCTGCTGGATTCTAGGTAGATAGTCATTTTTTGGAAGATGTATAAATAAGAGGAGTTAGGTTGGGAGGAACCTCTGATGTTCCTCCAGTCCAAACTCCTCCTCAGAGCTGGGCCCCGGGCAACCTGGCACAAGTCTACAGCTGGCCCAGCTTTGAGCAGGAGTTTAGACTGGAGGAACATCAGAGGTTCCTTCCCCATCAAAAAAGGACAATGTTGCAGTCCAAGCAGATCCTCTGAGTTTTTCAGATAGATACCCTTGTTTCAGGGAGGTTCAGTCACACCAGCTCTGGGATGGAGTGTGTTTCTTTTCCACAGATGAGTGAAAATCTGTGGTTGCTTTCTACTGGAAAGTTTATTATTCTTTCAAAGATGAGCCTGTTGTTCTCACCTGTGAGCCCAGGGTTAATAGATTAATTTTCCTATCACTATGCATTACTAGTAATTTCTAACCTCTTTTTGCTGTATAGTAGCAATCAGGATGACTTAAGTGTTGTCAGTTCATACTCCACAGAACTGTTTTTCCTCTTAACCATGCTTATGAGCAAATTCTAGTTAGTCCATACTACATATGTTATATGGGAATTTTACTTGACTAATGATATTTGCCTAGTATATGACTCACCATCAATGACTGAATTTTGATGCTGGATTTTTTCATGTTTAAGCCCTGACTCAGGGGTGGGGCTTTTTTCCAGTTTCCTTTTTCCCAGTGTGAACAAAACGGGGTCAATCAGCATACCTAACTTTCTCTTTTTGATTGAACTTTTCCCTTTCCCATCCCATCAGGTTAACTGATAGGAAAAAAATAAATGCACACTCATTTTTTGAACATTTCAACCAGTGTTGCTTTTAATCCTCAGCCCTTCTTTGCATTTTTCACCAGAGACCTGTTTTTCCAAGCGTTGTCCTATTATCAGTCCATATCCTCTTCTTAATGCTGTCAGCCACAACCCATTATAATAGACTAGAGGTAAAAATTTTAATTTTGGCTGTGTGCATTTCCATTTAAAAGAAGGATCTTGGGAAAATTTCCAAAAGGGTTGTGAACATCAAGCAAAATCTAGAGTCTTGACAAAGATGTGCAGCAGTTCAGCAGCTTAAACTTGAGAAAACATTTTGTATGCAGGATGCAAAAGACTGTCAGTGGTTTATTAGACCTGTTGCTGCTTTGAGTTGTTCCAATTTCAGTGATCTCTGGTGGTTTTCTGAAGGGAAGGGAACTCTACGTTGGCATCAAAAGAAACCTCTCCAGTCACTAGAGAGGTAATCTCATCAGTATGATCCTGATCCATTTTCTTCAAATGTACTTGCATTACTTGTGCACTGGCATCCTACAGTTGCAATATGGCACAAAACTAGGGGGGAGTTAAAAGGCTTGGAAAGAAACAGATCTGTGAGAAAAAGGGATTTTCTTTTTTTTAAAAAACATAATTTTTAACAAAGAAGGAAACATATCAGCAAACTAGTTGGTAGCTTTTCTTTTCCAGGAACAAGAATTATCAAATCATAGAATCATTTAGGTTGGAAAAGACCTTTAAGATTGAGTCCCAGCTGTTAACCTAGCACTGCCAAGTCCACCACTAAACCACGGCCCTTAGCACTGTATCAACATGTCTTTTAAGTACCGCCCAGGGAGTTACCCCCCAGCGATGGTGACTCCCTGCATCCTGTTCTGATGCTTGACAACCCTTTCGGTGAAGAATTTTTTCTGACATCCAATTTAAACCTGGTGCAACTTGAGGCTGTTCCCTTGTGCTTTGTTGCTTGTGCCGTGGAAGAAAAGACTGACCCCCACCCGGCTACAACCTCCTGTCAGGGAGCTGTAGAGAGCAATGGGGTCTCCCTCAGCCTCCTCCTCTCCAGGCTGAACACCCCCAGTTCCCCC
>JAVJGJ010000037.1:49690270-49716262 GCA_035590215.1 Microhierax caerulescens | reverse complement strand
ACACCCGCACCCCCCCCCCCACCCCGCCCCACGCTGCATCCCCCCCACCCCCAGTCCCCGGCGGCGCCTTGGATGGAGCGATACGGAAAAGATGCTGCGTGCCCCACGCGTGTCCGTGTATCGCCCTGGCGCCCTCCCGCTGGAGCACAGGCGGCTGCACCCCAGGGGGCTGCACGTCCCCCCACCCCACCCCCCCAGCGACAAGGGTGGCCGCTTGGACTTCTTGGGGGACACTCCAGTGGGAAAGGGCTTTCTAAGGCATCTTTAGCTGCCTCACACTCTCTGCGTGAAGTTAAGCCTCTTTAAAAATTTACGGTAAGTACATCCCCCCCACCCCCCCACCCAATCCAATAAACTACTACTATTGACATGGCAAGTACCAGAGAAATGAAAATATTTCAATTTCAAATATGTGACATGCATAAGTTTTCTAGTTACATAAGAGTTTTTAAACCCCTGGCTTCACCCCCCAGGTGCTCCATTGACTGAATTACAAAAGAAACAAAACAAAACAAAACAAAAAAAACCCAGAAACCAACCTTAAAAAAATTCTATTTTAAGATTTATTTACTTTTTTTTTTTTTTTTTTTTTTTTCCAGCAGACCCAGCTGGATTTATGACGCTTCGGTAGGAGTAGCCCAGCCAGTGACTTTGCGGCCCCGCACTCAGCTGACACTGCTGGTGTGGAGCTGTGCCCTGGGTGCCGTGCTGCTCCTGAGGCTCCGAGGTGGCTTTCTGGGGACCCTGGGTACGTGCCAGTCATGCTGGGCCCGCCGCCTCTCCCCGGGCAGGGCTCCATCTGCCGCTACCGCAGCTGTTGCAGTACCGCAGCTGTTTGTCAAAGGGCTGTGTATCCTAACAGAAATAGTTGGGACAGGCCTGGCACACGCTCTCCCTTTGGCCGTAGGCTCCTCCTGGGATCAGAAGTGTGCTCTGCCTGGCAGGTGAGGTTTTGCATCTGGCAGGTAAGGTTCGCATGGAGGGGCTTGGCTTCGCTCTTAACTCCAGTGCTGCAGTTAACCCCACAGAGATGTTATGGTTAAACAAACTCGATTTGCTTTGCTCACGAGGCGTTTGACCATGCAGCCTCTATCTTCATGTGCATGAAGCACTGAACTCGACAATGACACAAGAAGTTGTTGCTTTTTTTTTTGTTGTTCTTCTTCAGTGCAAATAATTTCCCTTTTCCACATCATCAAAAAATAACGTACCCAAACCCAGTTTTGCATGTTATTTTCTGCCCTCTAGCACGGGGGTATATTCACATCGTATGACTCTGCCACCTGCCCTTGGCCTGGCTGTCTGGCAGGGAACGGGGGCCATCACGTGGTGTTCCTGGACTTTCTCTCTGCATAAAATACGGAGAGGTGGGTGCCTGAAGCATGGGAAGGTAGTTCAGAAGTGCAAGGTGGTCTGACACCAGCTCTTTCCCCCCCTTGCTCTGTGACAGGGTCTGCTGGTTGCTGGAAGGCGATACATCGTCTCACCTGTCATAGTGATAAAGTCATGATTTGTCTTGGAAAGCATCTCATTTAACTGTTTTTGCGTGGAACTGTGTTACGCTTTCAGGTCACTGAAGTCCTTATCCCCAAAGGACAGCTGGTCATCAGACAGTGTTGGCGTGCAACTGTGCCAGCCTGAACAGTCTCATTTAATGCCCATCATCTATTACTCCAAAAAAGAGCAGCAATTCCCAGCCACACCACCTGGCCCCCACTGGGCACCCTGCTGTGTCGCAATTAGATTCACAAAATCCCTGAGTAAATGGCCACCTGCTGGGCACGGAAACCCTGTGTAAGCCTCGATGCCTGCCACCCGTGTCACACCTAAGCCCCATCACAGAGGGTGCAGCTTTGCCTGCTGTGTCTTCAGGACCTGGAGGCGTGTTCAGAGCTGGTGGTCAGACCTGTCAACACCTGTCCCTGCCAAAACCAAGCGGAGAGAGCCATCCCCTGGGAGGTGAGTTGGCTGGGGTTTGTGGCTGAGCCGGAGCTGTTTGATTTCAGGAGCACATTTCAGGGGGTTACGCCGCAAGCTGTACAGGGTGTGAAGCCCAGCGGTGGTACCAGGAGCATGTGAGTAAGCGACACTTGTCGCTTACCAAAGCACTGGGCTGAAGGCAGGGCGATATCCATGCTCTACTCTGCTGGGATGGATTTGTCTGACATCTCGGCAGCTGAATCTGTTCCCATCTGCATGAATAATTTCACAAACAGTGAGGCAGAGACAGGCCCTTGATTCCCTGGCCCGTCCTGCTGAGTACCTGACCCTGCACAGAATCACGGCTTCTCTCTGAGATCCAGTAAGTTTGAAGAGCAGTAAGAAGCATTTTGAGCATCTGAATTTCAGAATAATTTCTTTAAAACCTGTTTGAGGTTCCTGCTCCAAATCAAGCAGAGGAGCATTTAAACCTGGCAACAAAGGACAAGAAACCTTTCTCTAAGAAACCTTCATAGAGAAAAGACAAAATTTTAAATTGCTCTGGAGTGCCGGCTGTCAGTCCCAGAGAAGCACCAGGACCCCAAGCCCTTCAGGGACAAGACTTACTCACGCTGTCTTTCTGACTAGTTTTTCTTCATAAATAGGGGACAGGCCACGCAGGGAAGGTGAGGAAATGGGACAATGCCACAGCCTGGCTTTAATCCTCCCCGTCCTCCTCCTGGCATGCTCACCTCTGGCAACCCAGCCAGAGGTGCAGGACTTTTTGGGACAGCGGGGCTGGGAGCCCAGCGAAGCTGGTCTGGTCTTGCGGAGCCTACAGAGCCCTTCTCTGCCCTCAGGTGCTATGGGGCTGAGGCAGTGCCGGCGGGATTCCTGGACTGGGATAAGGCAGCTGTAGAGCAGGGCTGTGGGACACACACCTGTCCAGGTGCTTCCACACCTCCTGGCACTGGGTTTCACAGGGAAAGGTTGGCTTGTGACAAAAAGCCAGCTGACAAGGGGGAAAAAGTCGAAGGGGTGATTTACCTGGTTTTCTCCTCTGCCCAAGAAGATGCAGGAGCGCAGCGATCTTTTCATTCAACGCCTAAGAACAGCACTTGGGGGCTGATGGGGAATGGGACGTGCAGATGAGGAGATGCAAGTTTAGGGAGAGTCAAAAAAACCTGCCAACACGCTCCTAGGGAGAGACAGTACCTCCTTGAGGGTGGCGTTGGCGCTTGTAGGCCAGCGCAGTGGCTGCTGCCCCTTGTCCCACCTGTGCCTGGGCTCGTGCCTCTCCCTCATCTTGGATCGCTGTAGCAGTTCTTGGCTCATCTCTTGCACTCACCTGGGGCAGCCCGTTGCACTGATTCAGTCTGTGGCCACCCTGCTCTTAGCAGCTGAAGAACTTGCTGGTGAGTGAAAGGATTTTTCTTTTTAGTTTTGCTAAACTCTGTGCTCTGACTTGCTGCGGGCATTTGAGCACTGGTGGTACCAGCCTGGGCTGGTTTTTTTCAGCTGCACCTGTGGCTGCTGAACTGCTTAATTAAACCTTCCTTGTACCCGGGCTGCCAAAAGGCCAAGTGCTGCAGCAGCAAAATGGCTCAGACTCTGCACTCCTCTTTTTCTCAAGCCCTTTGGTGGATGCTCTAAACTTTTTCCCAATTCTTCCCAAGGTTTTGCATGAAGTTCCAGCAGGGATGAAATTCATGAGATCAAATTCACAGCTACAACTTCTGCCTAACCAAATGAAATCTCGCACAGTATCATTTACTGTGAGTTTAATGGACAGGTGGAACGAACGTTACCTTCTCCCATCCCATCAAAAAGAAAAAAAAACACCCCAAAACCAAAACCAAGCAAACAAACACCCCTGTAAATAATGTGGAAACTGTAACCCAACCTTTCCCAGCCCCTTACAGCCATGCCTTCTCAAAACTTTTTGCAACAACAAAAAAAACCCTAAACACCTTATTCTGGACACTGTTGGTTTAACGCCAGATGCAGCTCTTTGGCAGCTTTGCTACAAGACCAGTGACACCCCTAGCTGTGGGTGGCTGCCAGGGTGCAGGTGCAACCTTTCTGTGTTGGTGCCATTTCTTACAAGCAGCATAGCTCAAGAAGGAAATTTTAAATATACAGGTAATTTCCAAATGAGGCAGATGGTGTTAATAAAGTACCTTGGCAGACCGTCATCCTCTGTACTTGTGAGCGGAGAAAGAAGTTTTAAAGCAGTGGTAATAAATCTTTAACTCTGATTTTGAAAAAAAGTGAAGTTTGGGAAGAAGTGTCTCTAAATGTAGACACTTACTTACCTGACTTGAGGAAGCAGCTGGCCAAACCCTTCAGCATGAGGCCAGAAGAGCTGTGGGAAGCTCCTTCCACGGCTGAAGATGAGCCTCATTCACCATTCCCGTGGAGAGCAGGTAGGCTCCTTCCTGTGCCCAAACACGTGCTGCTGCTGCACCACGTCTCAGCCGCAGACACCTCAAGGTAACATTTAAATTGGGGAACACTGGTGGGGACAAAGAGAAAATCCTGAGCATGACAAGCACCATGCAGGGCCCTCCTTATCAGCTGGGAAAGGAGACTGCAGGCTGCAGAGCTTGCCTCTGTGTTCCGCAGTATTGTTATTTTTAGTTAGAGAAAAATTGTAAGATTGACAGGGATGGTAATGACTAGCTTAAACTTTAGTATTATATATACTATACACTGAGAAAAACCTACTGAGAATATACACTAATGCTTTACGTAGTTTTTTGGATGCAATTTCCAGAAGAATTTCCAGATACAGTGCACATCTGGTTACTTAATCTGAGAAGGAAATATTCTGCTGTATTTGTGGATAGTTACTAAGTTTTGTTTTGCATCGTGAGACCCGATACAGTCTCCAACTCTGAGCCGCACATCATCTTCTTTTCTGGAAGCTGAACAAACCCGCCCTGTAAACCACCGAGCCCAGTGACTTGAGGTTTTCATTGCATCAGTACTTGCCTTGCCACTTCAGGGGCTGGCTTCAGCCTTTTCACTCAACTGTTGTATTCTATTGAGAGCAGCGCTTTTCAGTCAGGATCGGGGACAGCAGCTGCGATTTTCATACGTTGTAGGTTATTTTCAGGCTCATTCAGCTGTGCAAGGAAGGCTCTGTCAGGGCAGTTCCACTTGCTTTGCATAGGATGCGTTTCTGCTCATGAAAACCCAGCAGCGCCGCACTTTGCTCCTTAGCCAACACTTGAGCTTTGCAAATACATCACCGGTAGGACTGATGCAGCAGAGGCTTCCAATTATAGCACTTACTTTGGGGCCCAAACTGAGCTTTTAACTATTTTGATTGGCACAGACACCCATCTCAAAGGCTTTCACCCCCAGCCCGGGTGCCTTCTGCTACAGAGTAAAGGGCGAGGAGGGCACGGGGCAGGGTACACCGCACTCTCCTGCCCCTGGAAGGGCCGGGCTCTGCTCGGGCTCCAGCCCCTTTCAGAAAAGGCCAAGGAAGCCTGGGCTGGCGCTGGCGGGAGGCATGCTGCTCACAAACATCTATTGTTGCTGAAGGTATCAAAAGTCCTACGAGAAGGGCCTTGTTAAACTATAAACCTAAACTTTGTCCTCCACAGTACAGGTCAAAGTACCTAGTAAATATCTGAGGTATGTGCCAAAAGTGCAATTAAACACCTTGTACAACCAGCCACTTCATTTCCACATTGCCTCTCACCTTTTCATGTAGCTTTTTATTGTGCTTTAAACTTTCTTATAGTTGTATCGTCAACGTGAAAGCCAGGGTGCCTCACCCCAGGCTTCAGTCATAATGCTGCCGTATTGGCTGATACCAGAGATTAAAAGAACAAAATGCATGAAGACATCTTACACGTGTGTAGACTACATCGCATGCTTATGAAAAAAAACCTGTCCGTTAATTATTACCTCCATAAATGGGTAGATGTAGATGTTTTCTGTTACTAAAATGCCCTAAATTAACTTTTGAAATGAGGTATACATCAGAAATTTTATTCTTAAATAGATGTTTCCTCTACAAAAATACAGGCTAACAATATTTTTCATTAATAAAATCTGATAAAAAGATTCAGAATTTCTTGATTTACAACACTGTTGACATAAGCAATTCAGCATATTTATTAAGAAGGCAGGTAACAAATAGTAACTGTCACTGGAAAGCGTTTGAAACAAAAAAGCTCCCTTCCTATCCCTTAGACCTCAGCGAGCACTCTTCCTCATCCCAAGTGTTCCATGGAGTTGTTTCCAGGAGGCATTCCTCTGCTCTCCAGCTGAAAGATTCATTTGAGACTGGTGCCAGCACCAGCCGTGGCCCTCAGTGACCAGGGCTGCCCCGCTGCCACCGAGGCAGGGGAAAGCTTGCAGGCAACGGAAGGGCAAAGACTCATTTTTATTATACCTTTTATGATAATTATTATAAGCATCAATGGAAACTGTCTCCTACAATGAATTCTTGGTAATAAACAACAGTAATATTTGAGAGCGCTCTCTTTTCCTTTGCCATCCGTGCTGCGCTGTACGTGTCACCAAGGTTACCTGATTTCATGGTTTAACCCCAGCCAGCGGCTCAGCCCCCCCCAGCCGCACGCTCACTCCCCCTTGGTGGGATGGGGACAAGAGTCGGAAGAGTAAATGTAAGAAAACTCATAGGCTGAGATAAAGGCAGTTTAACAGGTGAAGCGAAAGCCACACACACAAGCAAAGCAAAGCAAGGGATTCGTTCACTGCTTCCCACTGCCAGGCAGGTGCTCAGCCATCTCCAGGAAAGCCGGGCTCCATCGCACATGACAGTTACTTCTGTAACGCTGAACATGTGTGTGTGTCCCCTTCCTTCTTCTTCCCCCAGCTTTATACGCTGAGCATGATGCCGTATGGTCTGGGACATCCCTCTGGCCAGTTGGGGTCAGTTGTCCTGGCTGTGTCCCCTCCCAGCTCCTTGTGCCCCCCCCCCCCCCAGGCTGGTCACTGGTGGGGTGGGGTGAGAGGCAGAAGAGGCCCTGGCGCTGTGCCAGCTGCTCAGCAGTAACTAAAGCATCCTTGAATTATCAACACAGTTTCCAGCACAAATGCAGAACATAGCCCTGTACTAGCTACTATGAACAAACCTAACTCTATCCAGCCAGAACCAGCACCTGAAAACAGGCTGCCAGCAAGGAAGAGCCGCATCTGGCACAACTTCCACACTGGCATAAGGAAACACCGAAGTGCAGGAGCCATTCCCGTGCTGTGGGGCAGTTACAGCAAGAAGCTTACAGTGCTCTGCTGCATCGGCAGTGGCTACTTTTGGCTTTGGCCAAACGAATAATTTGGAATTAACACAACATGAGGAGTGCAGACTTCTAAAGGATAGAGATAACAGAGTATAACCTCTAATTGCTAAAAAAAGATCTGCTGGAATGGTCTTATCATTACTATCTTATTATCCAGTAATGAAATAACCATTCAGATACTTTCGGTGTTATCTAGAGCTAAACGCCATTTTCCATTTAATTTTACCATGTGCCTCATTATTGATATGAAAATCTTCTAGCTTTAATTACAAATAATACATGTCTGCAGAATGGTTTCAGTTGATTGTCATCAACGTCTCCATAAAAAGACAAATGCAGACCTGCACTACAAGGATCCCTACAAGTTTGCAGGGTATGAATTTCTGTTTTCCTCTGAGTGACCTCAGTGCCTTTCAAGTAAGCCTTTAAGCTCCACAGTCTCTCCAGTTCTTTCAACATTGATTTTAACATAAAGACAATAAGGCTGCTTTCTTCCAGAACCACATAGAAGAAAAATAATTACCCTTTTTAAAAATATCACTGTTTGAATACAGCTTTAATAATTAAAAAAATTATATTCTATATTAATCAAGTTAACCGATGATACAAGTGGTTAAGAGATTTTTTCCTTTTTGGCTTAAAATTCTGATCTGGTTGCAGCTGTTAGGGTAAGGGTCCCTTGGCAGACTGGGCTTTAGAGAGCAGTCCCTCACATCCAGGGTTCCCACCCTTCCCAGACTCTGCCAAGAATATTGGGGTCTGTCGCTTGATCGATCAGGCATCTCACTTGGGTCTCCTCTGAAAGTCCATCCTCTGGCTCTTTAGCTCTGATATTATGGTCAGCACTACCACGAGCCACAGCTGCAAAATCATTATAAGCAAGTGATTTCTCATGGCCCAGGCGTAGTTCATCACTAAAATTGAGAACACAAAAATAAGCTCTTATTAAAAGAAACAAGCAAAAAAATCTCAGATGGATTTTTAAATACAAAACAGTACTTGAACACGATTCATGCAGCTTTATTTTTCAAGATGTGGAGACTGTTCAATAACTGCAGAAGTCTTGGCCAGTGAAGACCGGTCATTTCAGGTAATTTCCTTTACTACAAAATATTCACGGTAAATATTCCCATCTTGTCAAAGGTCTCTAACTGAAAGAAGGATGCAGCAGTTCACATCCAAGCTGTTATCTCCTTACCTGCCCTGCTGATTTTGTGTCTGCAAGAAGTGTTCTGCTGCCTCTTCCCGTTCAGCCTTGACCACAAAAGGGACTCCTCCCAAGTCCTGCACTTTTCAGTATTTGTATGGTTTTAAAACAGGCTTGAGGTTTTTTGCCTTTTTTTTTTTTTTTCTTGATTAATCCAAAAGGTCTTTTTATAAAGAGGATGGAAGGGATTAATTGTTCTTTAACTGAACTTCAAAGACATTCCAACTTGAGCCAGACTTGACTAGGCTGACAGAAATAACCTGAAAATGCCATCAGATTTGATTTTAATGTTTTTGGGAAGCAGCTTACCTCCATGCCTCTTGCAGAACTAGTTCAGGTTCCATTTCAAGCAACCGTCCAGCAGAAGCATATTGATTTAAATACTACCCCTAGCCTAAAAGCTGTGGAGACGAAGATAAGGAACAGCAGTCTGAGGAGTGAGAAGCAGGCTTACAGGGCGGGGATGAGTGCATTGCCAGGAACAGTAAAACTGCTCAGGAGGCCTGAGCTGGAGCAAGAACACTCACAGGGAGATATCTGGTGTTTTGGCCGACGGGATGATTCAGATTGCTTGTCTGTGGACCAGAACAATTCTGACAGGAGGTTTGTTGAAATTTTGCCCCGTCTGCCTCTTCTCTTTTCCTAGCTGCCATTCTATCTGAAGTGATCAAAACCTGACACAGGAGACTGCCAAGGCTCTTGGTGGAGCAATTTAAAACAGAAGCAGAGCATCTTACCAAGTGATCGTTGCTGGATTGGCGCCTGTAAGCTTTCTTTTGACGTAGTTGACTTTTTGCAAAGGGTACCAGTTTACTTCAGATGTGTTTATTTCCCTGATCCATGTGCCTCCTTTTTTCAGCTGTCTTTGCTCAAAGTTCTAAAGAGAAAATAAGTTTGACCTAAATCATATAATTAAAAAGACCTTTAAGCCACCAGATCATAGCAAGTCGAGCCAGTAACTTGTAAATGGAGGGCGAAGTAGTGAGACAACATCTAGCTGGCTCACGACTTAAAATTTAATTTACAACTGGAGTTACTGAAGTGCATCTAGTTTCAGATTTTTTTCTCTGTAATTATTAGTTTCATGTATACAGTGTTGTTATGTACATTTAAGAGGCTCAAGGCAAAAAGCTGAAAATCTTTATGCTACTGTCCTAAGTGACATAATGGGATCAAGAGATATAAGAGATAATGCATATTTTTAGGATTATCATGCAAATAAAGAACAGAACACTGATAGCACAGATACATGCTACTATTCTTCGTCCATCAATATAATACTCTGTCATTTTAAAGCCTTTAAGTTCAGTTTCTCCGAGAACCCAATAAAACAAAGAAAGATAAAAGAAGCACTGAAAGTAAGCATCCAGAAATACTCCCTTTTTTATCTGTTTTATCCTTATTACAGTTTAACAGTTTTCACATAAATTAAAAGGAAAGAGGAAAAATCCCACCTTCCAGTCCAAAGAAGGCTCTTTTACGAATACATCCATTGTGCTTATGAGGAGATCTGGATTCGAACGATAAGCCCTCAGGGCGTGAACCATCACACTGTAAATGAGACCCCACTCTTTCACTGGCATCATCAGATTAACAAACTGGCGAGTCAGACGAAAAGGCATCAACTCTGGCACATTCAAAAACTAGCAAAGGGGAAGGACGGTTGAAAGAAAACAAGATAAGCAGCCTTGGAACAGAAGCATTAGAAATAAATGTTTTGTTCTTTTTAAGCTCTGAAACCTTCTTTGCCACTTAACTGAAAATAACATGCAACACAGGACAGGACCAGGTTGTGACATCAAGCTCTAGGCATGAATATTTAGTGATAGTGGTTGAAAGCCTGGCTGAACTATAAAAAACACCACCATATAGACTGAAACTCTATAGCTCTCTGCTTGTCTGAGAATATCTGGAAACAGAGATTTTCTTCTATTATCTAGAAGTAATTTGTCAAGATTATTTTGCATTAGGACAATGGCAAATGAGGAACATAAAATTTAGTACTGACAATACACATGTAGTTACACATAATAAATGCAAAAGCTGTAACAAATTAATTAGAAAACAAATACCTGTGTAGCTGAACCAAACGCATGTCCAAAGTCTATTCCCACCATGCCACCTGTCTCCTTGTTAATCATAAAGTTGAGCAGATGCCTGTCTCCAATACCAAGTATCCAGTGGCTGATGCACATCAGTGCATGAGAGCTGGCAAAATGGGACCGCAGAGACAGGAAGGCTTCAGGAGATGTACTCATTTTCACAAAGGCACGCCTTAACAAAACAGAAGTCACTTGTTGCATACAGGTAAAACACCAACATTCATTTCACAATGTGCAGTCGTTAACAGTACACTTACCGCAGCAAATCTTCTGGAACACTGCTTTCCCTGCTTTTGAAAGACATAACTGTTTCTCTACGGCTAGCATTTCTGCAAATTAATGAAGGAATGGTATTAGCTATGGAAATAACAGCCCACTGATGTTAAAAGTTGTGTACATGACTGCATTAGCACATTTTGCTTACCCCAGCAGACAGCACAGCAAGCCACCCAGAGTTTGCCCAGAAATTGTTATCTGATATTAAAAATTACTCCCCCTCCTGTCTTTTTCTGCCAACAGTTATTTCCAAGACTGACAATTTCTGAATACAAAACAGTATGTAGTTTTGTCTAGTTTCCCCCAAATTAAGGAGACCGGTTAAGTTTTAATGCAGCAATACCACAGTGTTCTTTTCTGGCTGGATAGTCTCTTCCAAGCAGAGAAACTAAGGCCTAGATTAGATCTCTCGGCAGCAGCGCGCAGGGGCTACGCTGACACAGAGAGCAGCGCAGCACAAGGCGAGCATGGCTGGTGCCGAGGGCATCCATGCTGTCCGTACACATTTGGGGAGGGCGGATGAGCGCCCTGGCCTAGCCTGGTCCCGGGAACTGAACGCTCCTAGCCGCTGGAACGCACAGCGTGCTCTCCTCCCGGCCTACCTTCATCTGAAAGGAGCAGAGCGGTGTACCAGGGGACAGCTCTGTGATGCAAAGCAATCTGAGGTGAGTGGGGGTGAGTGGAAATTTACTTCAGAAGCACATTCCAGATCTGAATACAAGTCTTAACGTTGACCCACTCAGTTAAACAAGTCAAAGGTTTCCTTTAAAAAGCAAGATGCTTGCTTAAGCATGTTATGAGCTCATCAGAAATGCTCTGCTGGAAACTTCACTTCCCTCCACTACAGTGCTAGCTAGATCTAGGCAGGTGTGGAAACTCCTCCGAGAGGATGCTCAAGTCAGGACCCAAACCAAACCATCAAATATTCTTAAATTCTCAGTGAATCACAGCAATTTTCTCTTTCCAGCTTCAGCAGGTGCTCTGGCTCTGAGGCAGCCTACCTAATTGCATAATCATGAACAAGACACCTAGAAGATAAAGCTGAAGAGGAGCATCTGCTTCTAGACACTTTCTTAGGGAAGTGAGCAACCTTCTGGAAGCACTCCTGTCCTCTGGTGGGATTTTGGCAGTACTAAACTCCCCTTGCAGAGCATCTCCAGTAAGATGAAGCAGTAAAACGAGCAAAAATCAGATCTAGCCAGCGCTATTATAATGCAGATCATATTCTTCCTGGAACTTCTACAACATTGTGTGTGTGCACACTCTAACTTCTGCAATTTATGTGCAGTTCTCTTTTATACCTACCTGTACATAATATGGTATCGAGAGTTGCCTTGCGCTTTCCCACTCATCTGGGACAGCCACTTAGAATAGGTAGCACGAGGTCCATTTTCGCTAAGGATGAAAAAAAAAAAAAAGAAAAAAAAAAGCGTTGATGATTTCCCTATATTACCTTTCCACTCTGTACTCAAATATCTGCAGGCTGTGTGCGGCTATGACCCGTGAGATTTTTATGCACAGGAGGCGTCAGGAAGCTACAGCCTACATTAATTGTGACCTTGCTATGGAAATTAAGTTTATGTGGTCAGTGCATATGCTGATCCATACATCTCCTTCCCCCCAGCTCTGAATGCACTTCATTCATATTTGACAGAGGATTAGACATCTCAAAGGTGTTAATTTGTCAGTAGGTACTGTGAAAATTAGATGCTGACTTGAGAAGGAAGACCCAAAATAATTTCTTCAGGGAGGGAAAGATATTTTTAACAGCCTCATATCCATTTGAGAGGCATTATGTAGCCTACCACAGTATGTGTTGTCATTTGTCCATCCAAACAAGGTGGGGAATGCAGGAAGGCAGTCCATTATCTCCTCAGTGTGTACAAGAGGGAAGGAATGGGGGCTTGGACTTAAGAAGACAGTCTTCATTAGTTGCACTGCTTATATAATAATTTGTTATTTTTCTCCCATCTTAACCAAATACACTATACATTATTCTCTTCCAGAGAGGCAGCAACTTAGCAGAGCACCCGAGATCCTTTCCATTTAATAAGTATTTATCATTTATAGACTGCACAGCCCATCACTTTGGGATAAGAGAAAGATTTCAAAACTTCAGAAAGTTATTTCCCCTACCCCAACCAGAATATTGCCAGCAAGGATTTAATCAGAATTTTCCTTTGTGAGTGCTGTCATTCAACCATAGTTCAACGTAAAGTGCCTTAATTGACTTGATTGAAGAACATATGGGAAAATTAATTTTAAGTCAATAGACAACAATAAAATAAAGCTATGTGTTGGGATAAATCATTAATTGTTTTTATAAAGACACTGATAATATACATTTAACATATTAGAAATCTCCCCCCACGAGGTGGTTCCACGTGAGTTCTTCACTTTCCCAGTGAACCGAGGCCAACATAACACCACTGCTGTTCACAAAAGTGAACCAGACAGTGGTAATGCAGGAACAGTAGTAGTTCCTAAACTGCTCAAAAATAAAACACCTGTAGAAATAAAGACTTTTTGGAGTCCAACTTCCATGCCGGAGGTTCCTCCAACCTGCCCCATAAGCATGAAAACCAGTAAAAATAAATGCTGACAACACTTCGACAAACCCAGATAGAGATTATGTACCAAGAACAACACTGGCGAATAAAACCATATTTCTAAAGTCCAGGATAGAAACAGACTGAAATGCTAGAATTAAATCAATATTACAAATATTTTTTGTATCTTCCAATTCATCTTCCAATTACAATCCATAGAAAGAAAGCTAATTTATTCAAACCCAGCATTTGTGTGAAGTCAGAGAGTGTTCTTTTACAATTGTGTTTTGTGCATCTGCAGCCAATTTCCCCCACCACAGTCTCACTGCAGAACCCAGGTTCTGAAAAGTGCTCTCTGCTCTGCTCTCCTCCCCTCTGCTCCCCCCCTTTTCTGACCTACGTCCATTTCCTGCCTGATCAAATCAAAAGATCAAAATCCTTTGCTTGCAAAGTCAATCTGATGATAAGGAAATGGTGATGATAATGACGTCACGCATCATTATAATTACAAGCCTCTTGTTTAAACAAGCTGGGTGGAGTATATTCCAGGTACAATGGTACTCATTAAACAAACAGTGCCAATTACTAATTTGGGTCAGGAAGTACAAACTGCTTCCTTGCTTATAGGTGCCTTTTATTTCATTCTTTCAAAAAAAGAAATGCTGCCACAAGACTGTCAGTATCAAAAAGCCCACTAATAGTGGTCTCTATTAGAGCAGACAGTTAAACCAAGCATCACCTGTTATAGTTGAAGTCTTCCTCTTCAGACATACTATTCTTAAGGAATTCCCTTAAAGTGCAAGTATTTTCCAGCCACTTGATGAGTCCCAGTCTGGAACAAAGAAGCCAGAGATGTGAACGAGTTGCTCAGCTGAACTTTAGAGGAACACCACAAATAGCAAGCAACACACTCTAGTGCCTCCTAAAAGAAGGCTGAAAGCTACTGGTGTAAATATACGCTGAGAAACAGTTTCCAGACAAAGCAATTTCAATGTTGTTTAAAAGCAAAAGAAAAAAAATTAAGCCAAGACACAAAATGCTCTGAACCAGAATGTGGCACCTAGAAATCTCACGTTCCAACATCCCAACAGTAAGAGATATCAACGTAAGGATTTCTGCTCCTTCAAGAGAAATGCCTACCTTGTTGTCATGGGGATGACCTGATAAGTTTTTAACTGCATATTCCTTTGGCTACATGTAGCATCTTGGGAAAGGATAATGTTCATTACATCAAACAGCTGCTCGATACGCTGGTCTTGTCGCAGGTCTTCACCACCTTTGACAAGGAAAGGATACTCCTGCTCATCACTGCCTCGGATTGTTATACGTTTTGGCTTCCTCAAGGATTCCATTACCTTTATCTTGGAAAGAGATAGGAAAAACCAAAATATTTGTGACAGAAGACTTGGCCTTACAGAATCATCCCTGAAATTAAGCTTATCGGTCATTCCTAGATGGCACAATCAAGTTGCTCAATTAGTACTAGAAAAACAAATGCCCATTTGCAGACCTTCCTTTATGTGCTGCAAGATGCGTACACAAGCAACAAGCTTTGCTATTGTCAAACTCTTCAAATGGAATACAGACACAAATTTATAACACACAGGATTTTGATTCACACTTAACATACCCGTTCATCAAATCCAGAGATTTTTGCATGGTACTCTGGCAGTGGTTTCCCTTTTCCATCATACTGACCTGAAGTGGTATGGAAAAAAATAGAAGAAAAAAGTTACATTGACTGATCTTAATTTTTTTTTTTTTTTTTAATTTAAAGTGTTTTAGAATGCACTTCCAAATATTTTGTCAAATTGGTAGAATGGTAGTGAAGAAAATATTTTAAACCGCATAAAAATCCAACATACACACCATATAATTTTATCTGTGAATTACTAATATTCTTTCCTTATTAAGCTGTTAGAATTGCACTCTTAATGGTTTCAGAGGACACATCCTTTTTGAACTAGATTTGAACATAGATTTATATATCAGATTTTGTGGAGTCAGGCCTTTAAAAAACCCATGGAAGTTCTTAGGCAAGATACAATTTTAGATACAATTTTAAAAATATCAGGACTACAGCTTAAGATCAGATTTAAGTGACGATGAACGAACAGAGCTATTTCAGCTGAAATCTACCTCTGCATAAGGCCAGAAAGAAGTGTCACATAGCCAACATAAGAAGTAGAGCTCAAGAATAGCAACTTTCTTGTAAGGGACAGTTCACCATTGACACCGAAGGGGAACTTACCAGGAACCTCTAGTTCATTCCTCAAGAACTCAGCTTTGAATTCACTCATCCATGGTGAACATTCTTTCAGGTTTCCAGGTTCTTTATGTTTTTTGTTCATCTCCGAGAGGAGAGAAGCTGCAATCTCACCAAAGTCATTAGTCTTCATGTTCAACAGTTCTGAACCTCCTTTTCCAAAATGATGGTCGAAGTCCTTCCCAAAAGCCTGAGGTTCATTTACAGAAAGCATTCCTGTTAACACAAGTGCTAGGACCTCCCCAAGAACACCAAAACAGTACTTTCCTATCTACACACAGAGCTTCATCTGAGCTGCTAAAATACATCAGTCGTCCTTCCACTTAATTTTTTTTTTTCTCCATTACTTCTAGTCTGTCAGAACCTTCTCGCTTCCTGTTTGGTAGACTCACCAGCTGTCATCAACAGAAATATCTACATTTTACCAACTCAGTGACATCAAAGATCTATAGAATGACGTCATAAACCTTTTTGTCATGTCAAAAACAGAAGCTTGGCCGTTATTACCTCCTCCAGCTGCAGCTGGATTCTGGGTGAGCATATCAATAACGCTGCTCATTAGACTTAATACACATACCTCATTTGCTTACAAAAATTTAAGATCAGCTAGTGAATCAGTAATATAAATAAACATTTTCAAATTTGTACCTGTTAAAAAAATACAAATTCCATCATGAATCTAAATATAGGATTATTCTCAGAACACTTAACTGATGCCCCAGTCTTTAGATTTAGTTACCACACTTTCAAACTGCTGCAACAAAACCCCCAAAACCCTCAACTGTTTGATTTACAAATGGTAAAAAAAATACAGATGGATAAATTTGTTAAATGTTTTTCCCCTCTCAAACATGAATACTTTGTGTGTTATGGAAGGTGTGTGGGGTTTTGTTGGATTTTGGGTTTGGTTTTTTTTTTTCTCTCTTTTTTTTTTTTTTTTAAACTAGCAGCAACCATACTCAACCATACTACATAGTAAGCAAATACATCCTAGCTAATTTCACATATACCTTTTTTTGCTAACCAAAAGATATATGTATACATAAGGAATATCCTAGAGCTTCATGTATTAATTTTTTTTATCACCTTAGAAAATACTAACATACATGCTTTACTTACTATCGCATTTATTATTCATGATTTACTTTGAGATAATTTTTGATGTACAGTGTATAACCCCATATTTTTTAGAGCGTATTAAATATCCTGTTAAAGGAAAAGTGCAAGGACATTTCACACTGATCCATTTAATAAACAAAGTAAGTGTTATCTGCAAGATAACTGCAAGAGTTGGCTTCTGTTCATAATTTAAGGTTCTAGAAAAACGAAATGTCCCCTCATGGACCTCACTGGTATTAACAGCTTGTAAAGACATGTAAGCTCACTTCTTTTTTTTAATGCCTGATCATTTTTCTCCCAAGCTATGAAGGACACAACTATTTCACTGAAGTAAATGAAAATACAGAAAATATCCTTCTGAAGAACATACTCTACAGTCAACATCTTTATCACTTTAAATCTATTTCCAGATGATCATTGAATTGCTTTCTCTCTTCTGTTCTTTGACTTCTTTCAAAATTCAAGGCAGCAAATATTTAATAGTCTTAACACTGTATTTTAATTAATACAATCCATCAACAGTGTTTAATTTATGTATTACTGCATAATACTATTTTAGATCTCAGTCATTTTTGTAAAGTCCTTTCTGTAATTTTTCATAGTTGTAACTTTTCTGTATAACCTACCCTAAATAACTTAGTATCAGCAGCAAATTTGAGTAGCATAATATAGCAAACCACCCTAAGGTGCTTATACACCCTTGGCAGCAGGAAAAAAAAATCAAGACCAGATTCTTGTGCAGGTTCACGGATGGTCAGAGGCGCCAAGGCCCTGAGAACCTGGCAGCGTGCAGGACAGGGGAGGCAGAAGCTGAGTAAGAGGGAAGATTTAGTCCTGCTTCTAGCAAAGAAATCCCAGTCCTGTATTCCTGACTTGATACCTTGTCTCATCAAGTCCTGCAGCACCCGTAAAAGCTGTGATCTGGTCCCTTCCTTCGACTTCCTAGTGCCTTCTACAGAAGCACACAATGCCAACGCTACTTGGTAATCACACATACCTGAATAAACCTTTTCCTCAGCAATCCAAGGCCAGGAGCCTCTAAAGTTCCCAGATTCTTGTACATTCCTTCATACATTTCCTTAAGCTTATTTTTATTTCTCTGAGCTTTTGACAACTCAGTTTTGACATCCTCAACCCAATCCTGCAAAAAAAAGAAACAGATGAGTACTGAGAAAAAGTTGCTTCAGGGGAAGTGAGACCCCTGAAAGACTCTGGCTGTTCAGTGATCCATGCAGATTACTTCTGGGTGACCATATTTACTAACAGTCAATTAACATGTCTTTTGACAACCAAAAGAGCAATCAAAAGGCTATGGATATATTTCCCTTTCATTCTGTGTCTCGATAAAATGTTTCTACTTCATTAAGATAATCATGTTCACTACCACAGTGTCTAGTGCAAACCAAGAAAGCCTCTATGGCACCAGGAGCGGTACCAAATGGATGAATGAGAATCCTTTAGACAACAGGGTCAGAATGTAGACAGGGAAGCCCAGCAGAGAGCAGGGAAAGGGTATAAGAACACAGTCAGTCAGTAAGAAATTACAGAGATGGCCCACAAATGACAATTCTGTAATGGTTTCAGAACAATTGAGGAAGACAGACTATGGGGCAGGGCAGAGACCTTGAAGGAGAAAGCTGAAAAAGGGCTACTACAAAACAGCCAGCTGGCACAAAGGAGGAAGACCATCACCAGTGAAAGCTGCTGACAGCACCCCAACATCATCACCAGTTGATTCTGGGTTGAACCGCTTCCTGCGGCTGTGGTGTCAACTAAACTGCGACAGGCTCCACCCGGCACACTCTTTCCTAAACACAGGGTGAGCAATGATGGGGGCAGGGTGTATATGTGTACACAAAAAAACCCCAAAAAATAAACAAAAAACCCACAACACTTTACCTTAAAAAGCATTACGGGATTAGAGAGCTGTTCCAGGGAGCAAACGAAATCTTGAACTACTCCTCCTCTGTCCAACTTATTCTTGATCCTTTAAAAGGAAAAATAGTGCATCATAATGCAACAGGAACTACCATCACCACCTAGCCTGCAGAAAAGCAATGATCCAGGTTGTCTGCTATATTCAAGCATCTGGTAAAATAATCTAAGGGTGGGTAGGTAGGACTCCCTCAGAGTTCTCTCTTGGGCTGCATGACTTAATGTATTGACTGCTCTCACCACACAGCTCCCGTTTTTTTTAATTAAGTGTGCCACTATGAAAATAGGAGCTTGGTGGGGGAGTGGAAACAATATTGCAACAGAAATGGGCATTAACCAGACCACATATCCTGTCACTAGTTATTCAATGGCCATACAGTTTGTGAAACAAGACTTTATCTTCTTATTTTAAGCAAAGGCATTCAGCAAATGTATCAGAGATTTGAAAAAATGGCAAAAAGACACCTAAAATTGCATTAGTGGTTCTATAGCATTGTGTGATAAAAGTTGACTTTTGCCTGGGGATTTACTCAGGTTTTATTGCATGGCAAAACAGGGAAGGGAGGGCTTTTAGAGGAAGGTGCATGTGCACACTGAATAAGCAAGAGAATGCAACCAAGAGATGTCATTCCCCAAGATAACATGCATCCGTTTTACTAGCCCTCTCCGAAGCCTGGTAGGAGCACGTATTCTATTTAAACACATCTGCTTCCTCTTGGCATTAGAAAGAGTGTAAGCGTCCAAGCAAGCTTCATCTTCATCTCTGATGGGTACCAACTTTGACTGCTGTTAAGTCTACTAGAGTAAGAGCCTAAACATGCACCAGATCCCCCTTCTACCTCCACAGAATGGGAGAAGGAAGATGAAACTTTGACTACAACAGAATTACAAGGAGAAAGCAGTTGCCTCTCTGTGCTCTTTTTGTTTTATCTTGGAAAAATTCTAACATCCCACAGCCTAGGGACTATATGCACTCAACACTTCAGAAAGTATTCAGGCCACTAACCTGAGTATGTCTAATACTAAGACACTTTATGTAATGATTTTCCCTGTGCCTTTAAATGAAAATAGCGTGCATCGGACTACCCTCTAATATTTCTCATGCTCCCTTAAGAAAAGTTTGTTTAGGAAAAATAAACCAACCTCTACACTCCTGAATAAAACACATGCAAAAGAGCTACTCCAATAGCAAATTCACCTTTCTACAAACTCCTTGTTCTTACAACCAATTGCAGTATCTTTGAAACAGTAACTTTCACTGCTGATCATGAAAGGGTAGATGATTGCCTGGGGATAGGTATTTGTGATCTCTTCAACAGTATGTTGCACAGCTACTGCTTCATCCTTGTCAAGTAGTGCCATCATCTGGCTAATCCAACCAATGAACTGCCAACAGGGAACCGAAGCAAGCTGCAAAAAACAGACACCGCTTTCAATCTGGGTCCTCCTCGAAAATACCAAACACAGCAAACAAAATTGTTCTGTGGCCTAGCCTGACCGACAGAAACACACAAAAAGGAAACAGAGTGTCAACAGGTTGCACAAAACATCCCCCAGCGAAGCAGACATTTTTTTACTATTATTACTACTACCACCCCCACCACCGCTGCTGCTTAACAGGTTTTCCATTATAAAGATTTGCAGTTTATTGATTGAGATGAGGGTTTACACTCAAACTTGTGGATTTTCTGTTTGGATGCAATACAATAATTTTTGATCACCACATACAAAAAACTCAAAAATGTGAAGAGACAGTTCAAACACCATTGGGTTGAAGTCTTGATTTGAGTAAAAAAATGAGCCAGGAAGGGGAACACTGAAACTCCTACCACAATTTTTTCTTCCTTCAACTTTAAACAGGTTTGGGTTTGGCAACACATATTAATTTCAGTAAAGCACTCCCCCCAATACACTTCACGCTCACTTCCTTTCATAACTTGTATCACTTTTGAAAAAGAGTACTATAATACATTTTCTGGTGATAGCCAGAGGCCAAACTCCAACTCCTTTCCTCCTGTATCATCTCTTCCTACCTTTCTAATGGAGTCTGAGATCAGATTGCCAGTATTTATCTCACAGAAAGACAGAGGAGATGACAAAGGACTGCCTGGTGAGCTCCTCTTCTGGGTGAGATTTGTCAGCTGGGCCAGGTGTCAGGTTCTGTTTGAACCATCAGTTTCACTGCAGCCACATCTTGTGCACCTCAGCTGGTTTTCCACTTTCTCAGTTTCTTGGGAAAACTAAACTGTGTTTCTGTCTCTCTTGAATTGTTCCTTTGACAGGGCCTGGTGCAGGCTTGAAAAGGTGGGCAGGCTAAGGCAGAAACTGGTATGAGTCACAGAGGAGCTCTCAGCTTATCTGTCCCATGGCAGCAGGGGAGGCAGCGTGGACACTGTATCTTGCCATGGAACAGCAATGGAGGGACAGGCTGTGAAAGGGAGGAAGCAGGAAAGGGGCAAGAGGCTGTAGTAACCTCTGAAGTTAAGCATGACAGGGAGAGGTGGGACATGAGGAAAATGAGTCTGGAAAAGCTGCTGGCTTCCTGCGTACGGGAAACGCAGCCTACAGAAATAAAATACATTCCTCTCCCTAATACTAACTACCTTTATCAGCCCACTTAGGCTGTTCTAAGAAAAAAAAAACAAACAACCCACAACACAGTTCCTCTCCAGCAGCTCTCAAACTAACATTTGGAATCAGAGTAATGATAAGAAGTTAAACTTTTAAAAACAAAGTTTCTGTCTGTATGAATTAAGCTCAGCAAGTTAGAGAAAAGACAAGGAACAATGATAGGATAAAATTTATCTGATTTACCTGAAGCAAAACTTACCAGTCTAACCTCTCTATCCATCCAACCTCCACCCCCACCTTTTAAATTCGATTTACAGAAACATTTGCTGCTAGGAAAATGGAAGCAACTAACCTCTCGTGTCACTAGACCCAATGTCTCTGCTGGATATCTTTCAATTATTTGCAGCAGTCTAGGAAACCTCAGCCTGGCTTCTCTAGAGTTCAGTTTTAAAGCTTTTATCATTCTCTCCACCACAATAGCTGGGAATAGCTGCAGATCTGCAGGGTTAATTTCTGCCAAGAGACATTAAACAAGAATTATCAGAAACACCATCACTTGTTCCATGTCTTTGATCATCTGGAACATTCATCTTTACAATTCAGGTTGCTGGGTTTTTTTCCTGGTGTATTCTGTATTTTTACTTTGTTCTTCTTCCCATCTGTTTGAACTGCACACATCTGCAACACATGTACTTGGGGATCGTAAGGATTAGCTTTATCAGGAAGCTGCATCACTGCTGGTATCTTGCCTGCTTTAAATACAGCACTGCTGTGGTCTGCGAAGGAACAAGGGAAGCATATGCTGGATATGATGTATTTCTCACAAGCAAGGGGAAGACTTCGAGTGATTCACTAGTTTCAAAGCTAGCAGTAATAGTGGGGGGAAGGAATATAAATACTGTTGAACTGAAGGACAAACTGTTCCATTTAAATCCAAGCTGCACTTCTCAGGGAAATCTCCTGGGTATCACAAAAGCTCAGGTATCACAGATAATCCACCTCACACGCTTAGGAGAAATCCTGACTAACCAAGCAAGCCTTCTTCTTCCCTACGCAGATGCTGGTCACAGAAACCGACCAAAGTCATATACGCATCGATAACTCCCACTACATCTACATGTTCCATGAAGTGGGACTGCTCTTCCTCTTCGGACTTCCGCACAGCACTGCTGAAACACTGAAAAGCCTTCTTGTTCAGACTTGCCAACACCTGAAATTCAAACACAAGAGAAAAAAAGATATGTCAGCAAATAGCATTCAACAATTCTTTCTGAAACTGAAGCTTAGTTGCATGTCTTGAGTAGATAGAACTTTAATTGTAGTAGATGTTTTGAGCAGCTGATACAAAGGAGAAAAAATTGGGACATTATTTCTAGTAGTATTTCCAGAATTTTAACTTCCACAATTTTCAATTAAAAATATAAACCACACTTTTACTTTAAATTAGTCTTTGGACATGTTATATGGAATTTTTGTAACAGCAAAAAAGTTAGTTTTACTAGAGTTTTTGCGAACAGTTAACAGAAAACAAAAAATGCTATTTTTCCTATTAAGACATATCTGCAACATCTGCATAACTAAGAATTTGTGTTAAAAAAGCGCATGTATCAAACTATTAAAAATCCTGTGTCTTTTTCCCTATGACAAACATTTCTAATGCAGCTTGTGCAATGAAGGACTCTACAAGATCCTTTACAACTGAATTTTTATATATCAAGTTCATATGTTCTCCTATTGCCAACAAGCTTACCAACCTCAGACACTGTAGCTATTACAATCATTAAACAATATACAAAATTGTTGCAGAACAAGTTGGAACAACGCCGTACCTGAAATTAAACAGTTTGAATCTCAGGTAGGTGGAGGGAAACTACCAGGGTCAGAGTACTGCTTAATAAGCTAAAATAAGGCTAAGCTCCTTAATCTTGTAAGATTATACCTGGTATCCCAATCTGACTCATTTGACACAGAAGAGCTTTTATACTCAACTTTTAAATTTCCTTAAGAAGAATGTTCTTAATAATTAGCTAATAATTGAAGCTTAAGCTTTCACTCAAGTTTCTACGTACCTGAAAATTTAGAATCTTTTTTGCAGGAATCTCTTCATCTGCCTTTTTTTTTTTTGTTTGTTTTTTGTTTTAACAACCATAAAAACACGAATTAAGAACAATTTACTGCTGTTTTATATTGATATGGTTTGTATCTAAGGGTCTTTGTGGTGGCTTTAGGAATTAATGGGAATAAGTCACAGTGGTACTTCAAATTCTTCATCAATGTGACAGACAAGAAGTCAGTGCCACAGCATCTGGGACAACGGACAACACATGATTTCAGAGGCAGCAGTCTGTCACTGTATTATTCAAGTGCACACCTTCCCAAAACAGGCAAAGTTGACCTGCATATGCTCTGTCTTACAAAGATCTCTCATCTCTATCACTAAAATTATTTAAATAACTGTATTAGTATCATTATCAGTATTATAAAGATCTCCTCACGAAACAAGATAGTCTGACAGCATGAAGCAGCTCAGAAACACCCAGCTAAAATGAAGGCATTCTTTGTGGATCATGTTCCCAAGCCTTGTCTTGCCACAGTGCACACAGATGCTATGACTGTCTTCCCCCTTCACACAAAATGCAGGAACAGAGAATTGCAAGAACACTCTCCAAACTGAAAACACCACAGTGGTGCAAAACTCCAGGAGAGCAAAAAACCAGACAAAACAGCAACCAGAGCTTCCCCCGTCCCAGTGATTTTTCCTGGACAAATCACTGCTAATAGCAGACGGGTTTCACATTCTCTGTATCTATCCACATCCATCACTACCTATTGTACCTGTTGAAGCAGCGACTACGATACTGAAATACCTAAAAGCTTTTCCCTTCTCATTTACCTTTTCAGGACTCACAAGACTTTCTCCTGATAGTACTGATATTTTTCCAGCCTTTTCTTCCTCAAGTTGCTCAAGGCATCTTGGATCCTGACTAAGAGCATTGGCCATGATGCGGTATGTAGTACCCAGAAGAAGATTCTGGTTTCGGAAGGCCACTATGTTCTTGCTAAGATAGTCAGATTTGGTATCTTCTGTGGAATTCAAAACCAAAGTTGGTAATTTGACAACAAAGCGGCTTTGTATAATAAACAACGTGAAGCAAAGAGAAAGCTGTTACCAAGCAGGGAGATGGTTTTTAACACTGAGAGCACACGTTCAGGACAACTCTGGTTCCGGCTGTAGCTATGTGCAAAGCGACAATAGGCGTGATTCCACCTCACCAGCCAGTCTTCCCTCATTTTGGCTTCTTTGCATAGGTCTTTCAGAAGCTTCTTGGCCACTGAGAAGCTGTTCTGTATTCAGATTAGACAGAATTTTCAGATAATATATCTGAAGAGCAAATAAAACTGTTTTGCAACTAAATTAAGGGATGAAAATATTTAGGTAACACAAGTAAAGCTATAATAACATGAAGAGAGGTCCACTACTAGTTAGGTTTCATATTCAAAACCAGACTTACGCTAATGGAGAAATGCAAGCAAAAAAAACCCCCAGAGATTTAACAATCTGACAAAATGAAAATAATTCTATCTGCATGACTAAACAGGCACTAACTGTTCTGCAGTACACAGGCAATGTAACTTGGTTTATAATACCATAAGCAAATCACTTAGATTTGTGTTTTGATGAAAAGTTTCATACAAATAACATTAAGGGAAATCTTACTTTTCATTTACTGCTTTGAGTGTATAGTCAACACAGCTCTAACCTTGTATTTGGTTATTACAGTACTTAAAATAAAGTCTTGTCACTGACTGCAGATTTCTGTAGCATCTTAGAAGATGGGAGAGACCTCAAATATTATTCACTTTGTCTCAGGCTTGAAACACCAAAGGCCCATCAAAGAAGGCTGTTTCAGTCATTTTAACAGCCAGATCCAAACCAAAATTTCTAAGTCACTTCGCTTTAGTTCTTTATGTGTTAACCTAACCGCATTAATGAAAGCCATAAGAAAAAAAAAAAATATATCTCAAAATGTTTCATTATTGCTGACCAAAATAAGTTATATTGATTCAATCTGAACTTGATTTGTTTTCTTGTACAGAGGAGATTTTTGTAAATGAGAAAACAAAGTGTTTGGTTGCAAGCATCCCGTCCATTAAAGACTGAAGCAGTTCAGATACTTTATTTATCTGCCCTTTAAAATACCAGAAACCGTCTGTGGATCGAAAGGGGCCTTCAGGCACATTTCCAGTAATGACAAATTGTCATTAGTTTGTAATTAACATTTACCCATTTGTTTTCTTGCATTTGGAACTGACTTTCTTGAGCTTTCAAAATGTCCTGGACAGCAGGCTCTGACAAAAAGGTACTCAAGATCACCTAAAAGGCTTTTTCAGCTGTAGTTTTTATGTATTTTCTCTTAAAATTGGAAGCTATCAGACAGTACAGTCACCTGTTTCCTGGCACTTTCCACCATCTTCATTTTCATGTTAAATTTGCAGCTTTTAATCATTGAGTACATGTCTTCACCCTGTTGATCTACTTCCATTTGGTCACCAGCACTGTATTCTTCGTCCACCTCCATACTGTCATTGGCCTGATCACAAAGAAGTTTCTCCTGCAGTTTGTCAAGAAAGAAACACCTGCACAACAACAAAAGGAATACAAATTGCTCCAGCATGCATCCGAGGGAAGGAACATTTAAAAGTGTTGATCTACCTGACAATAGACAATGCAAGTAGTCAAAGCTACCACTAGATATAGCTATCA
>JAVJGJ010000037.1:49656149-49690170 GCA_035590215.1 Microhierax caerulescens | reverse complement strand
CACAAAGAAGTTTCTCCTGCAGTTTGTCAAGAAAGAAACACCTGCACAACAACAAAAGGAATACAAATCGCTCCAGCATGCATCCGAGGGAAGGAACATTTAAAAGTGTTGATCTACCTGACAATAGACAATGCAAGTAGTCAAGCTACCACTAGATATAGCTATCACCTTTAGCAAGGACTAAATATAGCCCTCGGAATCTGGAAAGTCATAACTGGGGACATACTGACTCTGACATCATTCTAGGATCTTGAATTGATGTGATTAGTAATTAGAAGTGTCCATAACAGAGTTGGATTTCATAGCTACAACCTCTAAGTTCACCAAGCCATAACTTGCATTCCAACTTGACAGAAGTGCTAACAAATAGCAGTCTCAGTTATATAGTGTAAGGGCCAGGCTGTATTTTATGTCAACCTAAAATTCAAATGTGTATCACACCACACATATAAACATCGAAATTTGTGTTGCAGAAAAGACAAGTGACCATAATCAGCTTTTGAAAGGGAAATGCTACATCCTGTTCAATCTACAACTGGTCCTATCTAATTTAATACCACCTCTCATCATGTAGACTGTTATTCAATGCAGAGGGCTAGCACTGCAGTCTGGAATGGGATTTGGCACATCCTTTGTCACTAATTTGAGATAAAGGTTTTCTAAAAGCACATAAAAGTGTTTAAGACACTGACAACCCTTCATTTCATAAATATTTTGAGACTTCATAAAGGATTAAGCCGTACCATATATTCTGCCTAATATTTACCTGCAATAAGCTCTTCTGTAGCTATTTTTTCCTGATACCAAGAGATAACAAAATAAATTACAGAGTACAGTGGGTGTCAGCAGAGCTGTTGAAGAAGTTGTCCACCAGCAAAAGAATATAGATTTGCACTGGAAGTGTGGTTAGGATGAAGATAGATACCACCTGGAGGACAGAAAACTTTCAGCTTTGGAAAAGCATTCCAGCTTCTTTGAAGCTAATCCAAAAGAGTCTCTGGAGAGCCTTTGTTCTTTCTTTCTAGCAACAGTTGCACTGCAGAAGTCTCTAATTACAGCACTAGTCATTGACTTTCCTATAAACATGTGAAACACTGATAGTGACAAGGCTGGGCTTATTTTGTACACACCCTAACTCTGGAACTGCCTACGAAGTAGGTTAGCATTTTTATTCATAACAGACTGGCCTTTTGAGTGGTGTTTCATTGAGCTAAATGCAGCTGATCTACTCAATTACAAGTGGATGTGTTTAAGGGCTGCTGAAGTGGGCTAGCTTGCACAGTGCATGCAGTCACTGATACAAGAGAATGCCTGAACTAACAGTTATGTTTCCCTATCAAAATACAGTTTATTCCCTGGTCATTTCTCAACCTCCTTTTGCTTCTCACCACAAGTTAGTCACACAAACCCTAGTTGTACTGATAAAGCTATTACAACAGTTAAAAAAAAAAAAAAGCACACATTATATCGCCCCCCCAGTTCCATGAAAACAAGCAACATTAGAAAAAGCACCTCTCAGAACTCAACAGGCAGACAGAACTAAAGCTAACCCAAGAATGTAATTTTACCGATTTGTAATGATATCATCCCAGATGTTCATAGGATCCATTTTAGCATCTGGATATCTGCTTGTCCAAATTCTGAGAAGTCTCTTAAGGGAAGCCTGCGAAGCTAGGTTACCTAGAAATCAATTAAGAATACCGTCAATGCATCTAAATCCAAACAGTATGAAAAAGGCCTACACCAAATTGAAACCAGAAAACTGCAATAAAACAACCAACTTGTGTTTCTGGGCTTGCATTAAATACACTGCTTGACGATCATATTGCTTTTGTTTATTGCTGAAGCATAGGAGATTGAATAAGGACATAGTATCAACTGTCACTGGGAATCACCACTGAGTAGGTACCTTTCCATACAGGAATATGCTAGAATATAGTGGAACTGTTAACTAAATTTTATATAAAATTTGGTTTATGTGCCTAAATTTGTATTTCATGCCTACCTCAGTAGCTATAAATTAATCACCACATCCATCTTATCTGTGCTAAGTATTATTTGCTACCAAAAGTGACCCCAACAAAAATCTTAGTTTAAAACTATTACTTACACTTCTAAGAGAGGTATTTAACTCTTACACAATAGCTAGGCTAATAAAACTTTGCAATATAACACAGAATTATCTTCAAGCTTATCTTACACAACTGTCAAGACAGCAAGAAGTAATTCCAGACCTCTGCTCGTTCAAACAGGAGTTCAGTCTTGTAAGTGTGGAAATAGAAATTCAAAGTTCAGGCAACCATGCTTATTTAACACAATGAAAGGCAAATCACTTAAGAAAAAAATATCTTTACTTCTTTTGGTCATAAAACTGATGAAATCCTGTATTTCTGTCAAAGCTTGTACAGACTGCAGTTTGGTCATTCGACTTTGGTGTAACAAAGTATCAATACTGGAATAGCTCTGAAAAGAAATTGAGAAAATGGAAGATTTCACCTACAGAATTTACAACATGGCTCTATGCAGTGCTCTACAAACTACTTACCTGATGCTGGTATATAGTATGCTCTACAACCCAAACTTTCAAAAGTAATCTAATAGCCTGTAAGCTAGGAACAACTCTGCTTTGGACAAGCATAGAGGCATACTCTACCTGTAATTCCTATCCTACATTTTAGGATAGTCCTACAGTCTAATCAAAACTTTGTAATGGATGGGATTTGTAACTTCTCAATATGATACTCTCTTTTCAAGTTTGTTCTGGACACAGAAGGCTTCTAATAAGGTGAATGAAATAAAACTGCTATTAATCTGCACAAACAATTACTCTGAAAAACTTATAATAGATGAAATCAGCAAAACAAAACAAATTAAAATGGGAGGATGCTCCACTGGCTGGTTCCCCTCTCATCACTGCAAGCAGCAAACTCAAAGGAAATTCTGTCATATGATTGGAAAGCACCTAGATTTTGTTGTATTTGGGCAAGTGTTTCTCTCCAGAGTATAATCCAGCAGCAGTAACAGCAACAATAGTTTCATTGTTCCATGAGTTTATATACAAAAATCGTATCAGTGACAGCAGAGATTGTTACCTGCATGAAGATCTCCATGCCATTGCTAATGTAATATCTGGCTCTGTCAAAATCATCTTGCAGGATGTAAAGTAGACTAAGTTCTTGGCTGTAATGCATTTCTATAATGTCTTTCTTCTGTTCTGTCTTCATTGCCTCATCAATAAAAGTTAGCAAAGTCTGGTCATTTTCCCCACTGAGCAGTAACTTCAACTTACTGCGTATTATATAGGGCAGATATGTCTCCTACAAGGTGAAAATATAGTCTTTATTTCTAGGAATGGAACATTAGATGATCAGTTTTGTTATCAGTGGCAGATAAATATATTCTGAACTGTTTTCTTAAATGTTTTCTCTTTAGACGAATACCATTTTGCTAAAAAAATCACAGCAGTCTTTTCTGATAGGTTCAAGAAGTTAACAAATTTTACCAGTTTCAAAACCAGCAGTTTGGTGTCTTGTAAAACATTAATCAAATAAAAATTATAAAAGCAATAATGACAACAACAAAAGATGGTGATCAGCCATAGACTCAAGGTAAAAATTAAACTATGTAAAACCAGCAAAAGTAATTGCTTCAATTATATTTTATATATCAGAATCTCTGCTAATTTCCATAATAAAGTAACCCAAATAATGCAGCTGATTTCCACCCACAATCACAGTACTGTAGGGCATGCCTGCAGAGATAAAACCAGTATGGTATCAATAAAGAGATATCTAGAAACCTGCAAAAATGGATCATTCCACATTTTGCTTAGGTCTGGAGGTTTTCCACTGTCAATATTAACGGTAGCACAATATTCCAGAGACTTCCAGTCTGTGAGGTGGTCATAGCATTCCAGAGATGCAAACTCCCAGAAGTCCTTCTCTGCTCCTGTTGGCTCTCCATCTTGCCAGTCTTCTTTACAGAGTGCCTAGGGAATTAATTTGAGGGGCAGGAAGGTTCTCAGATGGAATCTGACATGTTTCAGCTCTAAATCATCAGGAACTTAACAATGATTTATTGTCTCAAGAATATCTATCCATTTACCAGAATTTAACAGCAACATTAAATGCAGAAAATTCAAGCTTGTCAGTATTTATATATAAATTTATTTCAGGTAGCCATCTTTAGTAAATCTGCATTTTTAAAGTGAAGACTTTAAAACAAGGTTAAAGAGATCCTTTTTAATTTTTACCCACTATAACTCAGATCTTGCCATGAACACATGCAGCTTGCTTTCTTGGGGTGGGCAACACCCCCATTGTGTTTTACTTGTCTGCCTAGATGATGACACATATGAAACTTTGTAACAAACAGTAAAAAGTATCACACTGCTCTGTTGTGACTGTTCCACCTGTTCCCACCTCTTTACAGACTGAATCATCAATGAAAGGGAACACCAGGACTTTTGAAACAATATGCTACTTCTCAAAATGTTTAATTTTGGCTTATTAGTTTTAAGTCATGGGATATTTATGAAACAAAAAAAATCTTCTTGTCATTTTACCTCATCATAATATTTAGCTGCTTCAGCATAATCACTCCTTGCTTCTGCCAACAAGGCTTTCTGTGTAATTTCCTTAGTTCCAATTTTACCACTGAAAATGCCACGAAGGACATCATAATCACCCAGAGATCGGTAGAGCCTAGTACAATTGAAAAGGGAAATATTATAATTAGTTGAGCAAATGTATATTAATGCAAACATAAGCTATTAAAAAATACTAAAATAAACTCTAATACTACTAGCTTGTAATAATAATACTTTTTTAGTATTTCTTACATAAGATCATAAATATAAATTTAACCAGATAAACTTCATCTTGTAGGATACCTGAAACTGTGAAATTCTTGTAGTTGAAAAGCTATAAGATATTTTTCAGCAGTCTGATAGCATCATCAAGGTGCACAGCTGTTGTATCTAACTGCTCTAACTGAAAGATATTAATTAACTGACAAGAAATTGAAAGTATATGTAAGTCTAAAAGAGGGAAAGACTAAAGAAGAAATCTCTTAAGCCATAAAGGCAAGGTTCTTCACAAGGTAAACCTAAATGGGAGTAAATGGTCTCAAACAAGAATTTACTTAGCAAGTTCAATCCATCTGATCACATCTGGGGGAAGCTCTGTCCTCCCACGCATCCGCTTGGATGGGGGCTCCTCTGTGGGGGACAGAGCCATCAGCGTGTGCTCCAGAAGAAGGATGCCCACTGGTTGCTGTAAACTTGCAAGGCAGCTTGTGCTCACATTAGCTGAATCCAGTTCTAGTAGCTCTCTGTGCTGGTAACTGATTTCCTGCAAAATAAAACAAAACAACAGGTGTCTACTTGGTCTAAAACTTTACGGATAATTACCTTTTAGAGATCACCTATTTGGCATATCTTTCCTTACAGTGTAAGCTTTGGAAACAAGCCATTAAACCTCCAGAACTCTACCGAACTCTGAGAAAACTGGAATCTTTTCCCCTGTGTGTTGCTCTTTGGACAGAGAAACGCAGACAATAACCCCTCTACTTCATCTGTCCCCAGGGCACAGGACAACCCTCTCGAGAAGCACAGGGGAAGTGGGGACAGGTAAATGGACCATTCACAGCCTAAATCTTCTCATTTGTTGGCAGTATGGTGCCTGCTACACAACAGCTGCGTTTCACTTAACCTACTGCGTGGTGCATTCCTGCCATAAATCAAAGGCATGATTAACCACGATGTCTTCTCTGAGCTGGAGGCTTATAAACCCAGTTTTAGCATGCCACAGCTTCCTGGCACACTCATTTAGTACTCATCTAGTCCTGCCCCATTTAAAAACATGACAGCACTTCTAGCAGGTCTTCACTGTATTTAACATTAGTCCAACTACAGAATAAACTCTTTTTCAGGATAAATATTCTTGTTTACATGAAGGCTTTTTAAAATACTGAAATCATTAACCCAAATATAGATAAATACATAAAGAAAGAGGCAGAAAAGTTTATTAAAGCCAGGGTTTGTTGTTTTTTTTTATTTATTTATTTAAGAACCTAAACAAAAGTTGCGCTAGTATCTTAACCAAACAGGAAGAAAAAAAAAAAAATCTACAGCATGGAAGAGGGGTAACATAACTTTCATTACAAGGAACAGCACTGAGCTTTAGGACAAAAATTGGAGTTTGGCTTTTGCAAAACAGTATGTTCAAGAACAACAAGTGAAAAAAAATATTGCTATTTGAAATTGTAACAACAGACTGTGAGAACAACCAAGCTACATTTCTTTAATAAATGGCAATCACCAACCACCACAAAAACTGCAGAATAGGCGCCTGGCATAAGCAAACTCATTACACAATTTACACTTGAGACTCACACACCAATAAATTTGTACTCAATAAAAAAAAAGAACAGTTTCTTGTAGCTTCCCGAGTTACAGGCCAGGTAAATCCCTGGCTTAGCATATACTTCACCTGCTAATTCAGACAATTTCATCTAGCAGTTTCTATCAAAGCTGCACATGTGCCCCAGACACTGCTATGTACAAGGCACACATTCTTTGACTGCCAACTTTCAGGGGTTATGTCAGGGCCACAGTGCCCCCTGCACAACCTAAAAGCTTTGAATGGCTTTGCTAAGGTAAGACCAAAAGCCCCTTCTCAGGGATTCCCAGAAAAAAAGTGTAAGAACTGTGCAAATACAACTGTACATCCAGAGAATGAATACCCTCCCAAACTCAAAATTTAGAGACAGTGTCCCACATCAAAGCAGATGTCTTTCTATTCAGTGCATTTTGGTGACTATTTGATCACTTTTGAAAGCAAAGGGAATGATCCTTGCTCCATATGTAATGCATTCTGTCTTGTACCACATGTTCAAAGATTAGGATGAATGGTATCCAAGCTAGCCTGACAGCTGAAATATTTATAAGGCAATTTATGTTCTTCAGAGACCAGGTATCACTATGTAAAGTTTTGTCATGGGGTTAACTTTTCTCTATTTCAGCTGGTTTTTAATCTGTCCTGAAAGCCAATGCCAGAGCCTCATAGTCAGTTTTAAGATTATACCTGCAGATGAGAACAGCTTTTTTCATCACCAAGTTACTCTCCTGATGGGACTTAAGTCTGCAGAAAACCAAAAAGTCAAACAACCAGAAGGAAATAACAGTGAAAGAGGAAGCCTCAGAAGAAACAACCTAGTATTTATTATAGTGTTGGTATATAGGAAACAGAAGCTGTATTTCCAAATGGCCAGTGATCAGGACAGCCTTTGTGAGCCAAATGATAGCCTCAGCACTGTGTGCTCTCACCCTCTCCCAGCTCTCTCTCCTGATCAATATGAACTCTGTTCCCTGCTGGGGAAAAGCCTTCCTCTGACTGTTATGCAGGACGCTCAAAGACACAGGCTGAGGCTTTGTGCTGTTATTCTTTTGTTATTGAGCGGGGATGGCAATGAGATGCTCTTACGCTCTTACAAAGTCCGTATTTTTGACTGATTTTAACTCACCTGTTTTTTGAGTCTTCATTTTACATCTACTCAGAAAAAAAAGTAGCCTAACACAACAGTGTTATTAATACAGTCTAACAGACAGCATAGTTCAATACAAATAATAATATCAAGACAGAAAACCGGCAACTGCAATGTCAAGAGGGAATACTAACAGACAGCTATTGTGAGATGCTGGCTCAAAAAATACCAAGACAGCCCAGAAAAATCCCCATAGCATTTGACCTTTTATGCAGCTGCACAGAAAAAAGTAAACAAGTTACAGTTTTTCAGATGTGCAAATACAAGTACTAAGAAGCAAAATCTGTCACTGTTTAAAAAGCTAGTCCAAACTAGACATTTTTCCTGTATTACAAATGACATCTACTGTCACAGATACTTTGAATTTCCATAACAGAAAGAAGCCATTACCTGCTACCCAAAAAAAGATTATTTTGAGAGTCACACAGTTGACAAGAAACTTTAGATACAGTGACAATGAGCATGGAGCAGGTGCTTGAACATTATTTTTTTTCTCCCTGAAAACTGGGGTAAAAGATGAAATTCACTATCTATTCCAAGTCAGTATATACTCACAGCAGAAAGGCTTGTGCTTCCTTTCCAGTGAAATGGCTGTGGTGAACCAACTTACCTTCTGGTGGGAGTAGAGTCCTCCCCTCACTACTGAAAATCTCAATTACTTCAGGAGGACTAATTTCAAAAAAAACAAATGAGAGAGGCTAACAACAAATAGTCTGACAGTTACTGATATCCTCAAGATATTAAAGTATTCCTCAATAGGAACTTCCAATAAACAGGAAGATAAGCACATGACACCCACGTAACCCCTTTCAATTGTTCTCATGGCTTTCATTTAAAATCAAGTCTCTTCTTGTTACTGATGCAATTAAAACATTAAAAGGTGACTCAAACTCTACAGGTCAGAAATTGCAGAAATCTTGAAAAATCATCTCAGAGGCATGAAATACCTTGTTCAACTCAACACAGTTGCTTGAAATATCCACTTCACTGACAATTCTTTCCAACTCTGTCTAAATTTCAGTAATAGTATTTAACCTTCACTACCAGTGAGTTTATCACACATTCAAATACATTATTTATATTCAGTTACTTTCATGCCATATAGCAAGATTTACCTGGATGCATGCAATGAATGGAGGAAAGTAAGACAGGCTTATACTCAGGAAATCATTGAAGTTGTTCAGCAGCTTCTGGATGATGGCGTTTTTCTCAGAAGGAGTTTTAGATTTTTCTACCTCATGAAAAATTCCAGCAAACAGACTGCTGAAAAGTTGCTTGGCAAATGTTGGATCTTTCTGTAAATCACAACAACAGCAGTAAGGCCACTGAATTTTGCTGTGACACAATAAACTAATAAATGAAGAGATATGACCCACCCCGTACCTAATCCCTCTATGTGGACACTGGGAGTGGAATAATTAGTCTGGCATACATCACACCTATGCCATGAATTACTGTACTACCCACTCAAATCCCATCTTAATTATTCTACGTAAAGAAACTCCAAGACAATACAGGTTTCACCAGGCCACAGTGTTGGAGAACATGGAATTTATGATTTTCACATATTCACAATTCCCACTACGGAACCAGATACCCAATATCATTTTAGGGACACCACTGCCAGTGAAGGTTTCAGGGAAAAAACAGAAGACATCAATGCATGATGAGACCTGGACCTAACACTGAGGCAGCTAACACAGAGAGACAGGCTGTCTGTACAGACAGTTCCATCCAAGATTTAAAGGCATTTTTTCAACCCAGAAACACATTTGTATGTGCAACAATCCTATGCATCCTGGTCTATCATGGGACTGGAGTTTGGTCTACCTCTTGATCTATTCAGATAACTCATGAGTGTGCTACTTCCTCCCTTCACACAGAGATAAGGGACCACCAAAATAAATTAAATACAAAGGTAATCAGGAGCACTGTGACCTCCCAAACACTGTAAAATGCAATAGGTTCAGCCTACAATTTCTACCGCTCTCAGGTAGAAAATGGAATATTGGATCAGCTTTACTGGGCAGTCAGAGTCCAATCTTAGCCACAGTAACTTCATTTGTATTTTTATACCTCCACTATAGGCGTATGAAGGAATAAAAATGGCTGGTTTGTTGCTGTACAGTGAGTGAATGTCCTTTGCAGTAACGTCTGTACAGACCACCACCATCTGTTTCTCAGGCAGAGGAACCCAGAGGCAACAGACAACAGCTGATGTATCAGGTCCTTGAGTGTTCAAATGTATTGCTCAGGAGAGGCAAGCTACAAGGCAGCTTCTCTCATCACGGCACCAGCCCAGGGATGGGAGAAAGACTCCCTCAAAACAGACTCTAAATGAGTATCACAGAGGTTGACCACAAAACAATAGATCAGTATTTTAAACAGTTGCCCAACTACACATCATTTTCCATACAGGAACAGAAAGCTTCACAAATGACCTCTGAAAAACAGACAGACCTGGGCAAGGCCCTGCAGAGGAGCAATGAGACTGCAGTATTCAATCTGGATGTCAGGAAGGTCTCCTACTCGGTAACTTCTGTACAAAGTAACCTGAGCATCATACTTCATCTTCAGCTCCGATTTCATCTCCTGAAATGCATTGCTCATGTTAAAAACAATAATCTTATTACTTAGAGCTATATCTAGATAAGACAAAAAAAGCAAGAGAATTTCCCAAGTTTAATAAACTTTTTCCAAGCTTATAAAAAAAAAACCCCAAACATTTTCTATAAAGCTGTAATATAGTTAAACTTCAAATTATCTTAGTCAATTAAAAACTCCAAAGTCTTGATCATAGACTTACTTCAGCTACTAACTTGTAATATCAATGCCTTGTAGCTCCTGCTTCCATACAGGCAGCACAGAACTCACTTTTTAAAAGAATGATTATGACAGACAGCTAGTGAGCTGCTATGGTTTAGTAAGTTACTGCCTGCCAGCTGAGCCACAACAGTCCAGAATACGATGGTTATCAGCCTGGCCCAGGTGCAAAGTAAAAGGAGGTTCCTAAAGCTATTTCACATAGTAGGATGGGGAGGGGAAGGAAGAAGGATGAGCCTGGTAGAACTGATTCCTAGTAAAACTTAAACCAAACTGTAATGAAACTGCTGTAAACTGCAGTTGTTAAATAGCTGCCCTGCCTTTTGCTGAGGCTTAAAGGAATACATTTAAATTGAACAAGAGCTGCTACCAGATATAGACAAAACCTACCGCTTCTTCTGCCTTTCTTCCTTTTCATAGCTCTGATATGCTATAAGGAAATCAGCAGTAAGTTTAGAGGGTGGGATTTTATTTTTAACTACTATCATTACCAGTTAAACCAGCAGACAATGGGTGAATATACTGGTAGAACTGAAGAGGGAAATAGAAGAGAGCTTGAAGAATTTCTTGTCCTCTGTAAACCTTTTATAATTTTGCTGTTTCAGCCCATTTTTCTTCTACATAACTTGAAAGTTTTTTGAAAATCATCCCTTTGAAGAGAAATATGCTTGGAAAAATTAGGACTTTGCTAAAGCTATTCCCAAATAATGTCTTGGTCAGGACCCACTTTTTCCTGTTTTGCCCCATCAGGTATAGTATTAATGCAAGCCACCAAGCTACATGTCTGTTTGCATGCAACAAATATCTTGAAGAGTTTAAGGGGTCCTGACAGCATTCAGTCTCCTCTGGTCTTTTATTGTGGAATATCACAGAGGGTTTTACTGGTTGTATTTTGGACTGTCACAGAGAACACATTTACAGATTCTCTCTTGCAGGGTGGGAGGAAATGGTAGCTTTAGCCTGCAAGTGAATATAAATTGGCTAAAAGAGGTGTTTGTGTGGGTCTTCCAGACATACGTTCTGTTTACAGAGTTGTCTGCAGCTGCAAAGAATTACAAGGGTGTCTCAAACTGGTAGGTCTCAATCCTGGGTTCCTTTGCTCTTATTCTAACTGCTAACATCATTTTTGGATGGTAATATATGTTACTTTTAGTAACAGAAACCTCTGAAAAACTGTTACAGAGCTTAAAAATACTTAAGTTTATTTTAAGTACATAACACAACCAGGAAACTCACTTAGTACTAAGTTTCTGGCCTTGATAAACACTCAGCAAATTATCATTACTGACAATCCTTCAGGTTAAAAGTATGCAACAGTTCTGGTTAGTCCATCAGCTGTATCACATTTTTGAGTTCACCTGCAGACACCAGATAACGTTCTCCAACTATTTCTGCACTGTACTGTACCTTCAAGGCTCCTGCTTTCCAGGATGGCAACCATAAAGAGCTTCCCATAGCTGTTAGGGACACTACCATGTAAAATCACTTCATACACATTAAGTGGTAGATGGGAAGTGTTATCATTCAGTTCTCTTATCACTCATGCTAAGTAACTTCATTTAGCTTTAAGCACATTAGCATGATTTCCAAATAAAACCTTCTAAAGCTCTTGAAGTAGCAATCAGTGTCTTAAACCTACCCTTTCTTCATAAAGTTACTTCTGGAGATGAAGTACAAGACTGCAAATGGTATTGGGACTTAACGTTTCAAACTTATTTGGATTGACAAACCTTTTCTCTTTTCTGTTCAGCGACACCTTTTCTAGCATAAATTAGACTGAGTTTCTCTTGGTCCTTCAAGAAACGTCTCCGCAGTCTTAGAATTTCTGCTCGTTCTTCTATACCTAGGGAACACGGGATCACGTCCACAGCTTTTTCTTTCTCAAACAAACTTCAGATTTAAGGCAAGAGCATTATATAATAACAAACATCTTTGTGTTTATTAGCTTACCAGCTAGTCTTCCAAGTTTCATATCCAACAACTCAATGCAAGGCTTTTCAACAAGAGAGCAAATTAAAACAAATTGTTCTTAGGAGAAGAGGTAGTAAAAATTTAAATAAAAACTTCAAGCACATGGATGAGGTATAAAGGCAAACTAGTACTAGGTAAGGCACTAAAATTCATGGACAAATTTGTCCCATATAACAGATTTATTTTAAGCTCTCAAAGGCAAGCATGGTATTTACACCATAATCCATAAAGTATACAGCTCCCTACGTAAAAGAGATGCTAAATATATTTAAAGATTGGGTAATAATAATATAGTACTATATTTTTTAAGTTACTATTACAGAACTGTCACTGGATCAACTGCTGCTCAGGACAGTCATGGAGAAAGGCCACTTTACAGACTGTTCACTTCAGTCCATTTCCTAGGAAAGAAGAGTGAGCAAACAGAAACGTACCACTGTAACTGGTATTTTCCCGGTAGAAGATCAGGGACTGACTGGAAGGTAGGCTGACCTCTCTGTTTCCATAGTTCAGCATGGTCCATTCAAAATTGCCTTGAAATACCTCTCAGGTATCAAAAAGGTCAACCTTTATAGCTCTCTGCTGGAACTCCTATTCTCATCCTTTCAGTCAAAATTTTAACAAGGTAGGCAAGGGTGAAATGGGGAAGAAATGGGGAGAAGGAGTCTAAACTTCCAGAATAGTCCTGATACTTTTCAGTTACCTACTGGGTGGATGAAGGAGCATTCTCAGAAAATAGAAGGTAATTCTAATGACAGAATGCAGTATGTTGTAGATTGTGTCAGCACAGCTGAAATGGTTTGGAAAAAATATGTTTAAAGAGATCTCTTCTTAAAAGAGATAAGCAGTTAAATTTAAAACAGAAGGGACAGAACTGTCTGACATTCGTGCTATGACTGTCTTAGGTAGAGGTAGGAATGCAAAGATCACACCAGCTGGTTTCTTATCCAGTCAGTTCTTTCATCTAGCAACATATAGTTTTGCAATTCCTAGCATAATTCTAGCTTTTTGCCACAAGTTCTGTATCACCACACACTCCTGGAAACAAAATCTCTGAAGTTGAACCTCAATTAGAATGTCTAAAAGACAATGGACTGCCAGCCAAATAACTGGTAAAGATGGTCTATAAAAATGTAGTATCTATATAGAAATGGCATCATAACGCTTACAGACCTTTAGTTTTGCTGTCCACCTCATCTCCAGGCAAACCCAACCTTTTTTTCCCAAAATCTGGCCCCACTGGTTTAAAAGTGGCTTGCTTAAATTTTTCACTCCGTTTGTTAACCAACAGCATGGATGAAGACAAGGATTCAGAGGATGAAGGAACTGTATACTCTGCCAGTGTGTCAACGCTACTTCCAGTTAGCCAATTAAAAGAACTTCTACCGCCTGTAAAAAAAAAATAATTCAAAAAAGCTGTAACATCTCCACAAATAAATGAAGTTGAAAACATCTATGAAGCAGGTAATTTTCCTCCCCCCCAATATAATGCCCAGTGTTTATGGGCAGAACAGATTTCAAGCTGTTAGGTAAGAAACAAACTTCTTTTACATTAGACAGAACTTAAATAAATAGGAGACTAATAAATATTTTTTCCTCATAAGAGACTATATGTTTTTTCTTCATAACAAAAAAAAAAAAAGCCCTTGAAAGCAAAATATTAAATGTATTTACACTTTTACACTAAAAATTCATATGCACCAGTAATGAAATCATTCCTATAGCAAACCAAGAAAATTCAGTAAAAACTGGTCTGGACTTACTGACATGCTGTGTAGGTGTAAATTCATATTGCTGTTGGGTAGCCCTCACTCGACCACCAACTGGCCCAGAAGCAGAAAGGGATCTTTCTTGTGATAAATTCCTGTGGATACTCTGAGAAGCTTGAGTCTCCACAAACATAGGTGTGAGCATGGTACTTCGATAACGCCAGCTGGAATCAATTACAAAGTCCTATGAACACAAAAAGATTCTAGTAAGAACAGTAACAATGGAAGCTTTTTACCTTCCTTCTTTGAGACAGGATAGCAGAAATTAAAATACAGAACTTAAAACATCATTCCAGGTACAGGGGCAGAACTTGACTACAAAAAAAAACAAAACCCAAACACACAGTTCTCCACAGCTCAGCAAAAAAGCGTACTAATTTGGACTGGTCAGCTGAGGACTGAGCTACAGCTCTTGTACCAGTATTCCTGTTTCTTCACAACTTTTCTTCAGCTTATGGTGCTTCTCTTTTTTAGGTATTTCAGTACTACACATCAGGTATACTTGGTATATATAACTAGTTTAATTAAATCTTTTCGTTTTTTAAAAGAAAACAAAATTATTGCCCCCACAAAATCACCAAACTTCTGATACTGTGCATAACCCATACATAACAGCTGTTCACTGTGGAGCACAAAACACACTTTCAAAAATCTCCTGCGCTATGCTATTCTTGTCCAAGTGGTAACTACATGAAGGAACAGAATTTGTTACATGGTTGCACTCAGGATAACATGTTACAATTCACCTGAAATTTGCATTCAGACAGCGGATGCTCAAATATTTTTCTGGAATAATCCGGGCTCTTGCTAGTCATTTCAAGCAGAAAATTTGTGATAAGACTCAAGTACTGTGTTTCAATCTTGGTGGAATAGAAAGAATTTAACAATGACAGCATGCGATCAAGAATTTTTGTGGGTAACCTTGTCTCATCACTCCAAAAATTCCTAACAGTTAATCTGTAAAGGCAAGAAATAAAGTTATTCTTTGTTATCTGCAAACAGAAAACACAATACTATCAAAAGAGTCAAGTTAAACAAACCAAAACCACAATAAGATTATAAAAACTTTAACTAACCCTTTCATGCCATGGATCTTCCATTGAATTATAACCAATTCCTCATTCACCTACCCTGCTTGTTGCCATTCAACTGATATTAAAGGTTACCTCTAAAAAAAATATTTCTATTGATCTGTTTTCCTCTTGACAAGTGCTATGGGTAAATAAGCAGAGATCTATCTTTTGCTTCACCAAAAAATTAAAAAACAACAATCAACCTCAAACATTTAATCTACTTCTGTGTGTTTGTGTATAGTGAGGGCTTTCTTGTTCAAAAATTCTAGAACATTAATGCAGAATTAACTCTAATATACTGAAATAACTTCTCCATGACTTGGAAGTTTGTTCAAAAGCTCTGTGCTTCACTTAAATTTGCTGTAAAACTATGGGACACAATTTTATAGATTAACTTATTGGAAGAAAAGGGAATAATGTTACCTCACTGTTACTCTTTTGCATTAAAATACTTTAAAAATCCTCCGAGGATCAACTCTGTTATGAACAAGGGAAGAGCAATTTAGGGATTTGTTACTTCAGTGATCAAAACACCATTTACTCACTGTAGTTCAGCATTCTCATCAATTAGTCCTTGAAGCAGCATTTCTTTTGCCAGTTTGAGTATTTCCTGAGAATCACCATCTGCTTGGCTTTCTGGATCACTGACAGCAGGAGAAAAATGTCTCTTAATGACTTCTCTCAAACAACCCATAGTAAAATAAGAGGATGAGGATGGTGGGAAGAAAGGATTGAACATGCCCTTCTCATAATCTCAACTTGGCATGACAACACTGAATTTTTTTCATAATATGACATCTTCTTGCCAAAAATGGCTGCTGTTTCCACAATTTGGAAACAAAAAAAATCAGAAAGCTAAGTAATATATATTAGGTAGTTATTATGAAGGTTAAACGTAAGTAACTCTGAGCTTACAAGGTTAATGTAAGGCAAAAAAAAAAAAAAAAAAGGCAAAACCTGAGAAAGACAGAGAATTAAGTTTCTCTCAAGTGACTTTACTTTTTCCTCACAATAACCATTCAAATAGTTAAGTCATCTTGGAAAAAAGCATTTAATAGCACTCAACTATGTTAAGAGAATTCAACAGCAACTTGTCAAACTGAATACAGGCCTGTTCCCTACTCTAAGGGGTCAAACACAAACCCCATCTTTTTACTGATTGAAGCATTTAAGGGCTCCAGATGCCAAAGCCATCTTTGGCATCTGGAAGGGCATCCACATGTCATGCTAAAGTCCTTAATACACCTACTATCTATGAGCAAATTTCTTAAATGTACAATTCCTATTAGTTACAAATTCCAGCAACAAGAAAAAAAGTGGGTGCATCAGAACTAAGACCTCTTACGCCATCATGCTGTGGTGATGCAACACCCCAGTTCCAAACTGAAGTTCAGGTCTAAGTCTTTGTCCCTTAGTGGAAGTGATAAAATTGCCACCAAAGGTCAAAGCTGCTTAGGCAAACCAGAAGATCTATTCTTCTGAGAAGTGGAAAAATCCCGCAGTGAGGGACAAGAAGTTGGAAGATGCTGTGACAAACCACTGAAAGACAACACCTGCAGTGAATACACACCTGTAGTTATCATAAATCCACATCAGAATATCATACATGCGCTGACGGCATACTACAGAAGGGAGAGAAATGAACCCTGTCACCGCAGGAAGAAGTTCTTTAAGTTCTAGTGGTTTTAGTTTAGGCAGCATCTTGTACACTATATCCAAACAAACCCTTTGCCTGTCATCATCCCTAAAAAAAGAGGGGAAAAAAAGAATAGTTACTTTGCTTTTCACTGCTACATGCAGAACCAGAAGATCAGTTTAGGTTTTAGTAATAATATTTGCTTTTGTATAAAGGGCTTTAGGTAAATACCTTTGAGTTTAATCTAAGAATATAACTAAAGTAATACATACTACAGAAATTCACATCCCAGTGGTGTTTCAGCTTACTGCTGTTAAGGGTTTTTTTTTGTTTGTTTTTCAGAATGAGTTAACCATATCAATACTTAACTCCCAGATTCCATTAGCTAAAACTATGAAAGCAGCGACCAAAAAGTGAACCTGAATTATAAATGCTTCTAAATGTAAAAATGTTGCCACCAGCACAGAAAATGTTACTTAGACTATGCATCCACATTTGTAATCACATAACCACGCACCTATGCTTCATGATCTGGATAAAATCTTTGCTCTTTAACTGCAAGTGGAGATCAGGAACTTCTTCTGCCCGGCACATTATTACTTCCAGACAGTAGGTTTTCATCACACCATGAAGTTTGGGTATCAAAAAGAATACTGCGTTCATAAACCTTAATATAACCAGAAGCCCACAAAAAAAAGCAAGTTATTTTTTATTATTCCTCTAGATCTACAATGAACTTACCTTGTAAATCATGACATACCTGTCAGCAAGAGGTGGAAAATTTTTAACAACTTTATTCAAGCATTGAATAAACTTATCCTGTTGGGTGTTCTGATGATGTTTTAATTGTCTTATGACACAGTCATAAACCGGATCTTCAAGTACCTGAAAAGGAGAAAGAAAGTAATACAAAGACAGCCACAAAACTCATAATGACCTCAATGACACATAGTTCTGCTGTACTTTTTGAATCTAGTGCATTTCACTAGGTAAGACCCACCTGCCTCATCTTGACATTTACAGTGCCTCATAGCTGCTATTCAGCCTGGCTGAAACAGGACTGACTGCATAAACAATACATTTGTGAACTCCCTCTGATCGGTTTGGATCCAATGCCTTAATTTTGAAATACGAGTTTCTTAGTATGCTTAAATAAATAACAAGTAGCTTCTCATTCAGTACGGCAGATTTCCAATTAACAAATGTAAAAAAAAATAAGACATTTTTATGAAAAAGTGAAAAACAGTAAGTAACTTTCATTTTATGTGAAGGAAATAAGCCTTGTATAGGATAAAATATTTGCACCATCTTTGCTTATTTATTCAAAATACGGCTTATAATGGAATTTGGGAGACTGTGAAAGACTGCAGGAATCCAATTTACGAAAGGTACTCTACAAACTGTGAAAGAACAACCAGAATGCAATTGAGTGGGAAAGTATTAAGAATAGTAGGGAGAGAAGTAAGAATAACCTACAAGGTCAGACTACCAATCCACCTAGCCAACACCTTGGTGTGTTTGTCTCCAATGGAAGCTGCAGAATATCTAAGGGGAGCTTGAGCCTGGCTGCATTTTGTCTTCCTTTTCTGTCATACAACCCAACATGCATTCATCATTACATTAGGGATCTTAGAATGTACGTTGTTTATCGCTGTTTGAACCTGTTCATGGATTGGTGCATGAATTTGCCTTACTTCTCTTTGAACCTATTGGTGCTACTTACCCCTAGAACCTCTTCTGGCAACACATCCCAGAAGTTCATTAACTGTTCTGTACAGAAGTACTTCTAGCACCTGTCTCAAATTGATTTCTGTGATTTTCAAGCACTGCCCCCTAGTTCTAGTACTGTAGAACTTGTATAACAGTTTTCCATACATCTTATCTACTACCTAGAAAATAACTGGATTCAGAATTAAATACAATACCTTTAAATTTTACATCAAAACTTGCAAACTATTAAACATTCACGGATACAGATCTTCAGATGGTAGTCCCAAACCTCTTAACTTGCAATTTTTTTTTTCTTAAAAAAAAAAACCAACAAGCCCAACTTTAAGTGTACCATACCAGTGTTGCTGGCTGGCAAAAGCTGAACAAGGCCTCAGAAAGGGACCAGTTACTGTCAGCCCCGTAATAGCAGGGCAAAAACTCTGCACTTAGCTTGCTCTCAAATTCTTTTCCTCTTGAGTCAATAGTGTAAACCTTTAACTTGATCTGTTGGACAAAGACTGTTTGGTTTCAAGTACATTCATTTTTGGAAATTAATTCTATATATGTCTTCTATACAACTACTCAATTAAGACAGGAATGGTCAAACATACAATACAGTTCACTTACATTTTCTCTCTCAGCAATATATTGAAGGGCAAGTCCCAACACTTCTGCCGCTGCTGCATAAACTTCTTTATACTTTAATAAGCCCATGTTGCTGGTCAAAGCCTGAAAATACCTAAAACAAAAGGTAGATCTGCTTTAAGCCACTACTCTAGCATCCAGTTTTAAATTGAAACAAAAAATTCACCTGAGCTGCCTAGGGGAACAGTGACTGCTTTTAGAAGAGCTGAATACAGTATAACATGGATTTTTCCACCTGCAGTGTCTTGAATCCCTGCTTTGGCAATTCCTGACTCTGATAATTCCCATGAAACTTAACTGTGGGGCCCGCTGTAAAAAAGCTTACATCCTCCTAGATATTTTCCAAAATAAGTGTGTAATGCTTTTCTAGCTGCCAAATGCAGACCACCTAACAGACAATGGCAAAGGGATGACAGGATAAACAATCCAGCTCCCATACTTCATGCTGACCACTTAGACTTGCTCTCTTAAGCTTTTATTAAAATCATTTATCGAAAAGCTACATTTCTCACCTGACACGATCTATTTCACACTTTGGGTCAAAAGGAGGCAAATTGTTAGCAAGAACAATTCCCAGAAGCTGAATTCCCACTGAATTGTCCTTTGTATCAGGGTCTCCACTAGAAAACTTTTCAAATATTAGACTGTTGGAGAAAAACATAAAAGTAATGATAAACATGAAAACCCCAAAATATACACACCATAAATCACTTACTCTCTGTCTATATACATACAACTCCACCAAAAATCAGCAGAAAGTATGTATGCATGCATATACACTCCCACCGAAACCAGCAGATAGCATATATTCAGAAAATATTCAGCATCAATGAAGAAACAAACCAAACAAAACAACAACAAAAGACACTGCAAGCCCACACAAGTTCTCTGCAATAAGTTCAGGAACAGAGCAGATTGCAGAAGTCCTACTAAGATTGCACCAACATTCAGTGATAATACCCAAAATTTCAAATAAAATGTACATCTTCGCAGATATTACTTCTGCGTTTGCTGTTGCAATCCTCTACATGTTTTTCCTGTCCCCTTGTTTCACAAATTTAAGTTTTTGAGGGAGTTAAGTTCTGAAGTTCTACTTCAGACAGAAGGGTTTACAAAAGGGACAAAAATTTACTATTGCAGCTGAATTTGCCTTTTCATCTCCTTTGACAACGTTCACTTATATTCCTGAAATATTGATAAAAGAAAGCAATTGTCCAAATGCTTACCTGTAAGGTACAGAGAGACAGTTCTTCCAACACTCTATAACTGTCTTTATGATTTCCAGATTGTGTCTGAATACAGCTCTTTTTTGGTGAAAGACATTCTTCATCAAGAATTCAAGCAATCTGTTAGCTAAAATCTCATCTTTAATACTCCCCTACAATGAATAGGAACAAAAATAAACAGTGACTCCAACATGAAGATATACACTGTTTTATGAAAAAAGTGAGTAAAATAAGCTATTTTTGAAGTTAATATCTAAAAGAAAGAGTGGACTGATGTAGAAAACTATTGTAAGTGCATAATAACAAACTCATTCCTTTACCAAATGCTCACAATAATAAACCAAATGAATTTCACATTTTCTTACTTTGGGAGTGGCTACCGTTGTCCAGGAAAGTATAGTAACTACTATTTCCACTACCATGTAATGAATCCCTTCACCTCCATTATTTCCAGAAACAACAAGCTGCAGCAATGGACCAAGCCACTGCTTTGCATAAGGTCGGAAAACCTACGAAAAACAGCAGAATCAGTGATCAAGCATAATTTTTCCAACTATTCAATAACCTGTTGTTCAATAATAATTACAGATAAGACTTCTAAATCAATCTCTTACCACTTTGCTTAACCTCTGAAGCAACAACCACAACAATCTTAAAATAACTTTAAAATAAAAACTATCCATAACTATATTCCTCACTTCTGCTCAGAAACTTTTAACCAAGTATTCACATAAAGTTACTTCACTAGGGCCCACATAATATGGCTCTCATGCAGAAAATCTGTCCCTAAAGGATTTGGAAAAGTATGCCACTCCTCTACCCTTCCATTTCAGACAGCTTTAGTAAGAAGGTAGCATTAAGTGGGTATAAAGCTTCTTCAATTAATTCTGGAATTCAGCGGTTTTGTATTTGGAATATTTTGGACAGAAAAATTATACTCTAAAATCACTGCATGAAATAGGATGAGAACATTTGACTGAAGGATGAGAGTTAGAAAATGTTTCTTCTCAGGCAAAGATCCATTATGCTATCTTAGGTATCTTTCTGCAACAAGAACATGTTTTAAATCAAAAGTTTTCTGTAAGTTATCTGTGACCATTAGAAAAAAACATTACACTTGCTCCTCCAAAAATGCAAATATAATCAGCCATGCCTCTTACCCTTTATCAATGAATCAATTACTTACAGTTTACAGAAGATTCATATTGTGGACACGCTCTACTTACAGATGTAGAGTTTGGGAGAAGTAATAATATTACATTCAAAATACTGGCACTATCTGGAATTTTGGGTCATGAATGTGCTCCCTTTTATCATGACAAACTACTCAATCTGAATGCCCCAAAAGTCTCAGTTGATGAAATATTTTATCCTGCAAGAGTTACAGTTGATATTATATATAACCTGTTAACATAAACAGAAAAGAGATAACCGAAAAATTTACTCACATCCTCAGTATTAACAATAAGTTTTGCTATGAAGAGGCGAATATTTAGTGGTACTGATGGGTTTCCTAATTTACCATGCAGAAATTTCATCCAAAGAGGAAGATCTACTGGAACTGTCCCCTGAAATTTAAAAGAGATGAGCAAAAATCAACTCACATTTTGGATCAAACAGGCTTACCAAGCCAAAAAGCCCTAAGCTTGAGCCACACATGTCTCATTATAATATAGCCAAGAAAATCAATAAATGAAGGGATTCAATCATGACTCCCTTTTGTGGTATAATTAGTGAAAAAATGCCAATTTTTTAGTTAATACTGGCCTCCTCCACTTTGGGTGTGATCTGGTTCCTCTGCATATGTTTAATGAGAGTGGTCATAGAAGTCATACATTCATGTTGGTTGAATTCGTCCATTTCCAGTTCCACCTCATCATTTAAAACCATGTATTCTGTGGGCTCCTGAAAAGAAGTGTTACTATGATTAATAACAATACTGTATTTTCTTTTAAATCATGACAGTGTCACAACTCATTCTGATCTTATCTGTGTTTACAGATTTTACTATATGCTTAGTATGTGCAACAGGGAATACATCAAATACGTTGTTCAGACACCTCCCAAATACATGGACCAGCTGTACACATCTTTCTTTCTGTGCCATCAGATCTCACTCTGACTGTGAGTAACTTCATATTACTCTGACTTTACTACCTGCCAGGCCAGATGTGGCAGCTGCTGGAAGCAGGAAGGGTTAGCTGAACTTCACAGAAATTATTTCATTTTATAGTTGAAAGAACGCATTAACACCTTCCACAGGGGGAAAGACCTATTTTTATGGATACGTTGTTTCACACTGACTAGTGACCACAGCTACACAGAGTAAATCAGAAAATTGTTTATAGTTAGAAATTACAACAACAAACTTACTACACAAAGCAGACAGAAAGTACATTTCTGATTAACTTCACTGCAGCTATAACACCTCCTTGCTCCAAAACATGGAAACAGTTTATCTTTACCAATGTTAAATTATTATGACAGATTTTATCTTTGGTGTCTATAACACTTTAACAAGCTTTTTTTTTGTTTCATAGCAAATACCTATACTATCAGTATTAATTTTGATAAGACATCTCTTGATTGCAGAAGGAACACAATTTTAAGTCTTGGAAGATACTAAATGCTGTTCTTACAAGAGCAACAGTTAAAATACAAGGTGCCACAAGTGAGATACAAAAATAATGAAGTGTTTGATGACTTATTCCATGTATTTGATACAACCGGCTTGGTCAAGAGCCTTCAAAGACCAAAAGAGGGAAATGAGGAAACTAGGTGCCTAACAGCAAAACACAACCATCACAGGATATTCCTGAGTGTACACAAAGTCACAAGCCATCTTTTTACAACTCAGGTTGGACTTCACTCACATTACTCAGCTTTAGAAAACCAAGGTAGGGCATTGACTTTCTCCAACTGTAGACAATAGAGAGAGGGAAGAAGAAAAACACTCAACAGAACACAGCTGAAGTCCCCTCATCTTCTGGGGGAGCCCATTCTCAATCGAGTAGCACAAATATAGGAGACCAGAAATTTCTCTTTCTCAACCCCAATAAACATATGCGATTGCTAGAAAACATAAGATTTTTCTTCTTCACAGCACTAAATTACCTTTCTTCTGAAGAGAGCACTGCTAGCTGTAACTTCTTGGGAGCTATGAGAAAAACCTTGGACTCCAGTAGAAAAATCAAACTGACTCATCTCCTCGCTCAAACTGCTATCCATCATGTATGATGCAGAAGCTAAATACTTGGGTTCATCTAAATAGGAAAAAGAATAGACCATTAATCAAGGTAATTACAAGAAACAACCCTTTATTGGCCACTTAAACTTGAGTGGGGTGGGAATTGTTTGTTAGATGAAGTACATTGAATGTTTTTATTTGTTCCTGCTACTGCAGAAGCCAATTGGCAACACATCAATGAACACTGTATGAAAGGTAAGAAGGGTTGGTTTTTTTCCAGTCATAAATTACTTGCATACCCTGACTGCTGTTCCCTGCATCCCTGGCCTCCTTTCTAATAGCAATGTACCGCTTCTTCCTTTCCAAGGGCACCTGAACGGCAAGAAACAGAAGTTTAAAAATTCATCAAATCTTGTATTTACAGTTTATTTAGTTATTTATTTACAGAATTGCCAAATAATCATCAAAACCATTTAATAAAAAGAGAAATCCTATGTTGTAAATTATTATAATTAATACTACAGAACAACAGCTAAAGTACTTGTTCATACAGCTGTTTATTACCAGAGTACGTGTGCTAAAAAGTGTATTAAAGTTATGTGCACTGCAGGTGTGTTCTAGATTTCAAGTCTGGATTTCCCTCAGAAAAATGTATTTTAAAACATTAGAGTACTCCAGTTTTTATTCATCACAGAATCCTCTTCCTCTGTATGTGAGAACTGACCCTGTCTACAGTGACTCCGCTGTTAAAGCCATATTCATTTTTCACTTAGGAACACTGAAGTCCAGAAATTCCACTCACCTCAATTTCTACAGGAAATGTATACTGACGCTTCAGGTCTATCAGATTTTCAAAAATCAGCAAGTTCTGCAAAATAAAACACACAATAACAATTGCTATGAACACGTTTTATTTCTTCTAAAACCCAACGGATCAACGTACAATATAGAAGAGAAAACATGCCATATTTTCTAGATCAATACTTTTAAGAAAAATTTGCTATTCAGCTACTCAGGAATTCACAGTACAGACAATGGGCTTGGTAAAGTATGAATCGCTTATTCAAGTATATTGCAAGCACTGGAGAACTTAAATAATAGGTAGGTTTTTTCTCCTATTTTAGAAAATTGATTGAGAGTAGAAGGAAAACAGGGTAGATGTATCACTACTTCACTCATTCCCAAATAAGACAGTAAAACCTTCATCAGCAATTCAAACTGCATGAAGGATGCAAGAAAGTCAGCTACGTGTGACACCTACTGTCTCACCGGGTAGTTTGTTAATATAATTGCATGTTATTCAGGTTTGATTCTTTGCTTTATTGCAATCAGGTAAAAATCACTTTGTGTCTCATGCTCTGGAAACCTAAAAGCAACAACACCTCACCTTTTCTGATTTTTCTGTAAAAAGAAAGCCTTGATAAAATTTACTTTCAGTGAAGACACAACTGATAACAGCAATAGCACAATTATATGCTGCACAGTGATACTGTCTCCTCTTCTCCAACAGCTGACTCTCTCCTGCCATGTTTTCTGTAAATGCATCATAGCATGACCTTAAAATACAAACAGCCAAGAAAACACCATCAGATTTTTTTTTCTTTTTTAAGCAGCACAGGAAAGGCCCCAGAGACCACCGAATCAACAGAATTTCTAGAAATCTTTATTTTTTACAGCGGTATCAGATTAAACCATTTTAGACTTCAAGTTCTCTGCAGACACACTGTGCTAAATTGGAACCATTCCACAATGACAAAGCCAACTTCCACAACCATTTACACACCAGTCCTTAATGTCAAAAATACAGTGATAAGCCATTTTCATGAGATAAGACAGAGATACGTTTCAATGCATGCATAAATCTCTCTCATGGTACTTCCCAAGAAAATATGAATGGACATACATGCTAAACTATGCTATTGATCAGCCAGAGAAAAGCAGTTTAGATGTGATTTTTTTTAAGTCTTTTGCCCATAGCAAAAGATCCTATGAACAAAAAAAAAAAAAAAAAAAAAAAAAAAAAAAAAAAAAAAAAAAAAAAAGAGAGATTTACAAATCTCTTCTGCAAATCATAGCCAAGAAATTCTTTAAAGTCCTCACAGGGAAAAAAAAAAAGGGTAAAAAAAAAAATGAAGAGCATTTCAGGCATCTTATATTTTTTTCAGAATATTACATAAATTCGATTATATTAATTAGCATATGTATTCAGTATTAATCTTTTGTTCTTCTCTGCAGTGGTGATTAAATGAAATTATACCTACTGAGTGCTGCTGTATAATGAAATATAAATGCAAATCCATCCCATCACTTCATCAATCACATAAATACCTACGTTACAACACAGAACCATACTCTACATAAAAAGTGTATGTATACTGAAACCAAAATTGTGAAAACACAAGTTAGATGCCAAGAACCATACTGAAAAGCAAAAATAAAAGCACAAGCTTAAGAAACAGGAAAAAAAAGAGCCAAAAACAGGAGGCAAAAGTTATTCCGACATAGGATTGTAGTCTATGCTAGAAATCATCCTGTCGATGCAAATTCAATATTGTGCAAATTCCATTTTTGATTTAAAATCAAAAGCTACATTCAGATTACATTTACCCTTGAACAAATTAACCTGCTTTAGATGGCATACTAAAAAAGTGTACTTGCCCAAAACCTAATTATAAGTTAGACAGAAGTAAAATAATAATCTTACTTTATTAGTGTCTTGGTAAGTTCATTTCCTTCTACACTCATGGAGCCACGGTAAGCTTGGTTAATTTTAGAGTCCTTGGAGTAAACTTCCTCTTTGGAAAGACGTGCATACATCACTTCTAGCAGCTTGTAATACCCCATTTTCTTGGTAACTTGTGTATCAAAAGTATATTCATTGGACTGGAAACAAAAAAGCAAAATCTCAGAAAGATTTCCTGGATCCTGCCCTTCCTAAGTAGCTCCACAGTTATTCTAGTTTCTACTAAACAACCTTCAGCTTACTCCTATCTTCTAAAACAGAGAAAAGAGCTGATGATAATAAGAGACTAACAGATACTGAGTTCCTGTGTAACGCAGTTATTAAACCAATGTTGACCTGCTCTTTATTAGGTGAGCTGTCTTAACTACAATTGGCCTAAGTCGTTATAGTGACACTGGAGTAAAATAAGCAGAACACCAAGTAATGGCTCAGACTCACAACACCTCTACCTGTCACCATGCTGGGTATCATTCATTTATTTCTTCATGCACCTCGCTTTGGTGCCAACATTTACAGCAGCAGAAATATGGTGGGGGTGACTCTATGTAAGTCTTCATTTTAGCATTTTGTTTTAAATAACTATCACTAAACTTGGAACATTTCAGCATCTTGTTTGTCCTGCTGCCTTTAAACAGCTGCATCAGCAAAACCATGGGAATGAAGAACTATGGCAAGAGCAAAGACCTTCTCTGACAACAAAATCATTGCATGTAAATATACTCTAAATTGGAGAATAGACTATAAATGGAAAAAGGAAGATCTGTCCTCCTAATCCCTTGTAAGGGATCTTTGCAATGATTAGAAGATGTACTTCTTTCTATAAAGGTAAGGCACCCAAATTTAAAAGCTTTCATTAGGAAGTTGATTATCTCTCCCCTACAATGCAGTAACAGGCTAGACTTCTATACAGCTTTCATAATTCAAAGTTAGAATGGGGGTTTGCTTTTGACAGAACTTCAGACGCCTTTAGATACATATAGATAACATTCCAGCTCCAATCTTTATACACAGTAGATATGCAAACATATGTTAACTTCAAAGGAAGTGCTGGGGAATAAAGAATAAAGAAAAGTTTCTCAGTAATAAGCTATATAATTGGCACAAACTTCTGCTCCAAGATACAGAAAATACTGGAAAGCAAATGGTTTCAGTTAGTGTTTCCCTCAGAGTTAAGCAAAATGTATATATCAACGCCAACATTTTATTAGGCCTTCCCCAACCCTAAAAAAAAAACCCTCAACCAAACTAATTCATACCTTTATAAACCTGGAATTAAGTGTATCCATAGCCTGTACTATAATCTTGCCAAAGAATTCTCTCAGTGCATCCAAGCTGCAGTGCCACAAAAGAGTGAGGAGGGAGCGATCCAGAAATGCTTGACGAGTAGTATTTGAACGTAGTTCTTCACTCTGGAACATTTTGTGAACAGTGTCCAACAGTATCACTTGTTTGTCAGTGGTGCTCCTAAAAAAACCAGGAATCTGAAGATGAAAAGTGTTCTACCAGACTCCACTGATGTCTCAAATCCCTGTGACATTTAAAATTTTTATTGTCTGCATTCATACCCTCTTGGGCTATCATCCTACATGACATGCAAGATCCGGTTGAACTGCCACTTATTGTGGAGCTATCCAAAGAAAGTCTCAGTTCCTTAATCTGCAACAGATGGTAAACTTGTTTGTACATCTTGGTTAGTTTAATCCAAAAGCAATCATTAGCTTTCTCAGTTCCTTTTCACTGACCAATCAAACCCAAAAAAATAAAATTTATGTGGTACACATGAAGGATGGAGGCAAAGAGGAACGAACAAAAGGAGACTTCACAGTTATCAGGTCCTTCTGTTGCTCATCAAGTGTTCCACTAGTAGACAAACTGATATTCTGAATAGTTTTATACAAGTTAGAATTTCAAAAAAAGGATTTGGGCATAAGGTAAATGACTTTGTCCAGGGAACTACATGCTCCAGAACAGTCACTACTTAACAGCCCATCATGAATTGGACCGTTTGGTTTGGAAGAGGCTGAAGATTTCTGTGGACAAGAGCACATCTGTGATTTACCACCCTTGAATATTCAATTAAATAAACATGCTATTCTATTTTCAAAGAGGTTGAACAAAGTAATTCACTGTCAGTTTAAGTGCTATCAGCTTAAGTGATCATGTGGTTATACAGGCTATAGCAAACATAAGTATCACAAACAATTACTATCTTCAACTGAATTCTGCCAGAACAAGCTAATTTACAGAAGAATTTACAAATTTGCCCAGGCGTTGGAAGTGTCTTCTGGAAATTGGTGCCACTTGTTCGTACCTCAGAAACATTTTAGAAATGTGAAGACAAAACCAAAATCTGAATTAAAACCTTGATGTAAAACTTTATAATGTAAATCATAATTATTACATACATTGGGACAACATAATAAAGGAAGCGCATTATTTAGTGAGAACAGATACAAAAGCCAATAGACTAAACTCACCTTCTGGCAATTCTTTTGAAGCTGGCTTGAAATAAGTCCTCCATGAAATGTCTGTGGTCCCTACAGAGGAGTTCTGTCATCAACTGCAACAACACTGGACTCTGAGACAATTTTAATGCATCTAAAAACTGAAAAAGTAGTAATGCATAACTAAGGAGCCAAATGGGATCAAATAAATTCAATCTAATTAATTATATAAGTAATTATTTTTCAATACTGATCAGAAGCAGATGCACAGAAAGATGTGTTTAAATGTGTATCTGTATATTAAACTTCTGGATAAAGACGTAACTCAGAAACAGAAAAGCTGATTTCCTCATGTGAACTCAGGGTCTCTCTAATTCCAGATCTTGTGAAACACTGTTTATAGACGCAGTTCATTTAGGCTTCTACTTACATGTTTGTTAAAAACACTGACCTTCTTAGTGCAGTCTACATAGTTATTGTGTTTCAAGGTTCCTTTGGGAAACTCATCAGACCTCATGGGAAAATTGAAAGCTACGAGTTGATCAAGAGCATTCTTAAGGTCATTAAGTTTTTCTCCAGTCAAATTAGTGAAGAATGGGAGAATTATCACTGCTTGGCCCTAGAGGAAAAAAATAATAATAATGCAGTTTCACACTAAAAAACCCTGATTATTCTCTTAACTATGAAGCAAGCTGAATAGGACCACAAGATAGCAGCAGTGGCTGTGCTTACTGATTCAATGGCTCAGTGCACAGCTAAAGGTAAGTTACATAGCTGCTCATTTTTCAGGTGCTAGTTCAGAAAACACCTTTGGTCACTGCTGAATGAAAGTTAAAAGCTAATTAATACCTCATGGCTGACATGGCTATGAATAAGACCTCACTGTTCTTCTAAGCAAGCATCCATTCTCACACAAGTCAGTGATTTAATGTAATGTGTGGCAGCTAAAGCAAGATCCTAAACTTTATTTATTTAGAATGCACAGGAAAGTACAAAACACTGCCTAGCAAAAGGGAGGCTGGCAGAGCAGCAACTGTGCAAAGCTGTTTCATAAGTACAAAATTTTTAATCTTCTATTCAAACCTTATGCTCCAGCATCTTCTACTTTCTGTATGCAGTACTTTATCTCCTGCTCCTGACCAAGCCACATACAGCAGTTAAACCATTAATACTGGTCTTGTACTTGCAGACATGGACATTAAACTCATGGCCCATGTTTGCAATTTGATCCGTAGGAAATGCCACTCCTTGCTAAAAGCCTGATTAGCTGTCATTTCTCAAATGAACACTGTAGAGTTCTAAACAATTTGCAACTGACAGTAATTTTTTTTTTCCTAAAAATTACATGCCTTTCATCTGGTTAGGAAAAAAAAGAACACCTAAAACCAAAACATGACATCTGTGGCACTGCCTTCTGCCTGAAGAACAAAAAAGGATGGTTTAAAATTTTTAGGATGTTAACAGGAGAATAAAACCCAGAGGTGGTCCATTTTACTGTGCATATTAATGCAAAATTTAATACAAATAACAGAATTTCATGAACAACTAACATTTTAATCTGGGGACAGCGCGGAAGCCACTGAAGTGAACAATTTACCTTAAGATTTAAGCCTAAATTCTGATCAGTAAGTAGACTAATATAGGTATTAAAAACAGCTGTAAATGCTTCATGATTGGTGTTGAAAGAAACTGAAGAGTCAATCTGGAATGACAGAAGAAATAAAAACATTAAGAACTTTTTTTTCAAAGTAGTCAAAGAGATAATTGTATTAATGAATAATAATGATATAAAATAATGATATAAATTATATAATAATAATAATGAATTAATAATAAAAAACCCCATGAGCTATAGAATTTTTATTTCCAAAACCTCACTGAATTAACAGAAATCATATACAGTGGTTTTGGTTTTAAGACTACTATCAAAAAGAATTCTAAAAGCTCCTACACACTACAAACAAAATCATAATGTTGAATATTTTTCAGTTTTAAAAAAAATATTAAGCTCCCTCTCAAAGCCAGATTTCCTACTGGTCACTTCATTGCCAGCTAATACAGCAATACAGCTCCCATTCTGTGTCCTAACACATACCTTTAAAACAATTCAAGTTTAAAATAACTATTTATAAAAAAAAATAAAAATATCTCAATAAGTGATCTTAGTGTGTATTTGTGTACAAGTACTTTTACAAGTTCCTAAAAAATCCCAATAGGATAAAGCAGATATGTTTTCAAAAAGGAGAAAGAAAAAAGAAAAAGACCAAAACCCCAATGCAAGAGAAATGAAAGGTCTCTGAAATAAAAAACTTTCTGCAGTATGTTGATATGGGTAGAACTCCTCAACTGTGACTTTCTGGATGCCAGCATAAAAGAATGTTATCAGAGGCTGCTCCATATCAAGGTTTACTCTCTGCACTTGTAGCAATTCTCCAGAGAAGAGCCAGCTAAAACATGACAACAGTTACACCACCACCCCCCATCAAAAAGCAAAACAAAAGGAGGGGGGAGTATGGGGTGGAAGAAAAGAGCAAAATCTAGTAATTTCTGCCCATCCAAATATTTTTTGTACTTTGCAAATAAAAACCAAATCAGATTCTGATATTCTCCAAATTTCTTCTTTTTTTTTCCCCCCTAAACATAAAACATTAGAATGAAATTTCTTTAAAACAAGGTAAAATTCCTACAGAATTAGAAGAGTTACCTCGATTTTATAAAGCAACAAATACCTGCAGAACTTTTGCCAGCAGAGTCAAGACTGCCATCTTGCTCTCGGGAGCTGAATCTTTGGCCCACCAGCTGTCAAGTTTCTCCCAGTTTCTTAGTACAGCTGTGACCAGTTTCATCCCTTGTTGCTTGCGTACAGTACGCTCCCTGAAACTCTGATCTAACATGCCATTCAAAATGCTACCAACCTGGAAGAAAAAGCAACAGGTACAACTTCTTGCATTCCAAATGAAAGTAGGATAGTATCTCTTCACTGGTATGGGCAATCATAAAAAAGCATCACATAGCAATGCTAGATTTCAATCTCAAAAAGATACAGAGGAAATCTTTCTGCAGAAATTAAAAGCACACACTTTTCAAAAAAAGACTTCCACCCAATTTGCCTGTTTTATTCAGAGTACAATTCCTTCTCATACCTTTTGTATGAATATGGAGAAATAAATGATAATCCAAAATAACTCTAAAGATCAATACTTGAAAATTTCAGTGTGAAGCTGAGAAACAGCAGAAATAGCTATGAATTATATGAAATATAATTTCATATATGAATAGAATAGATATGAACTAAGTATGCTTCAGTCTCCTTTCTTCAAAAACTAATCATCACTGACTTCCAAACCTGAATTCTGCATTCTCCTTTTGAATAGTTGGCAACCACCTAATAAACTGGATTAATGTTATCAACCTTGTGATTTCACCAGATATGGATGGGTACAGTAAAATAAACAATTTTTTCGTCCTGTACATCACAAATGCACAAAACTACAGCAGAGATACCAAATGTAATCCATAATGTATTGTTTGAAAAAAAAAGTCAGGCGAAGAACAGCAGACAACAGAAAACGGTCCACAAGTATGACCCGATTTCCTGTTTACCTTAATTAAGTTCATAAAGTGAAAACTTTTAACACTATTGCCACATGTAGCCAGTGTAAATTAGTAACCTGTCATTTATCAGAGACACTCTTTTTAAGAGTACATCTATTGTGGCATCCTCTGTATGGGAAACACTACAAAGTCATCACAAGAACCAGCTGTTTGAAAGAAATATACATCCTTCTACAATCAAATTAAACAATTTCTGGAATCACAAAAAATTATGCTCCCAGTTATAAAATGTTACTTAGAAGCAACATCTTTAAGCATAACATCTTGGATTAAAGAAGGTCCAAATATTTTTAGAAGGATGATCACTCTTCCTGAACATCTTTTTAAGCAAAAGGGAAAGTGGACGTTTGATCTGTCTTTTTGACCCTTCTGTTTGTCAGAAGCACCGAAAGAAGTCTTCTCAGTTATAACACATTTCTATTGTGGAACTGAAGGTGAGCTCTACATTAATAAGTAGTGTGGACCAAGAGGAGAAAATCTGTTAAGCAAAACAAGTGGTGTTGAGACTGACTCCATGACAACTACCCTGTATTTATTTCACGCAGAGGGTTGTGGGTGCATATGTGTATGCAATTCTTTTTAATACTTTGACCTAGCTCTGCTCTAGTCCTGTGAACTAAACACCCATTAGTGGTTGGAGCTCATTTTCCAGTTTAGTTTTATCCAAAACAAATCCAGTCCACATGCTCTGAAACCACTCTGCAATGTAAATCAATGCACAGTAAATGGGAACAATCAGACCTGCTTTCAAAGGACACACTTGATCTGAAGTACTATGAAAAAAAATGTCTGAAATTCATAGATTTCAGAGGTAAGCACTTTCCATTCAGTTTAACATGAGATGACAGACAGCACGAGTTATGTCGGGTTGCCAGAGATCATGAAGGCACCAGTATGCCATGAAAAAAAATAATTAAAAATTTATCAATGCAACACTGTCCCCAGAGTGCAACCAAACACACTTTTGCCCCACTACATACTACATCCACCTACAATAACAACAACAAAAGTGTTACTTCTAACATCCCCATTTGACTTTGTCTTTTTAAAAAAAGTCATCCAATACCATTTGGGGATTGCTGACAGATGATTCCATAAGCGGGACTATGATCACATCCAGGTTTTTCAGCAGCTGTTGATTTATGGTTTCTGAGAACAGGCTGTAGAAATACTGTCCATGTGAGAAATTGATCCGGTTCATCTGGGATGCTCCTGATAGTGGCACAGATAACAGTACTGTGTTCAACAGCAGACTTACTAGCTCCTCACACTGAAAATTAAGGTATAGACACAGAGTTATCTCAAGCACATTCAATTTCCCTCGTTTCTTAGAAAACAACATGAATTTTTTGAAGTCCCATCCCAAAGTGTTTTATGTTACCAGAAAGCACAAAAATAAAGCACAAATGGAATTGTGAAATGCTTATTATCTACAGCTGTCACTCAAGCCAGAGAATCGCTACAGCTCCTCCACTGGAATACGAATAAAACATCAGCCTCTTCTACCCAAAATACAGGCAGAAGACTATTGCTGATGCGTATTAAATAATGATCGAGTATTAAAACTGAAGAACCATATCCTACCTGGTCATCAATAGCAAAGGCTAGCTGCAGGAGTCCATCAGCTAATTGCT
>JAVJGJ010000037.1:49642060-49656127 GCA_035590215.1 Microhierax caerulescens | reverse complement strand
AAGAGATATCCTTTCACCCCTAGGTGCAATGCCTTTATAAACAACTGAAAGAAGCTTAAAGCCAACTGAGAAATGAGGCTCTTCATCCTATGGAAATAAACAAAAGACAATTAATATAAGCTGAAAAAATAACATAAAGACCCTTCCAATCCACCTGGATAGCTAATGAAAACACTTGAACTCCAGATCATTTTCATATAAAACTATGCAAATATACCATGACAAGACACCATTCCAACTGAGGAACCAGATTTTTAAGGAAACAATCCTGTTGCTTACAAAGTTCAGAACAAACGAATAGTAATTTGAAAACCTTCAAAAGGTTCTGATCCTCCCCCAGATATTTTTTTTTTTTCAGGTAACACCATTATTACAGCAAAAAAAGGAACTGTTTGGTCAAAACAGGTGGACCACAAAAGGTAAACCACGTGGCTCCTTGAATATCACCATCCTACAATCACAGCTCTAGCTTTTGTTTAGACATAGAAGATGGATGCCAAACGCCACAGAAATGAAATATCTTGTTACTTCTTAAATATAGCTTTGCTCACCAGTAGGCAAATTCTCTCAGTCCTTGTGGCTGTTGCATAGCCTGCTTTCCTTCAATTGCCCAAAGTAAAATAGAGATTTACTACAATCAGAAACTTAGTAGAAAGAATTTGAGTAATATAACCTAGATCCCCACCCTGTTTTCCTGCAACTCAGACCCACTATATTGCTTCTGATCAGCCAGAAGGTATTCCTTTTGTAGTTTCTCTTTCCCTCATCACTTTGAATGTTCTGTTTAAAGACCGTTGAAAAATGCCTCCCTTTATAGGCTAGTAAAACCTTATTTTTTGAGCTTTCAGTCTTGTGAAGCTCACTAAAAGGAATTTTTAGGTAGATTCTGGTTGCTTCCAGGCCCTGGAAATTGGAGAAAGACAGATATAATTATGAAGAATGCTCAAACCTCAAGATTGTGCTACTCACATTTGTAGAATAAACATAAAGCATTTATTTCTGATCCCACTCAACACCAGCTCTTCACTGTTGATTTCATTTTAAACAACTTCATCTGATCTGTTCTGATTTCATACTGGCCTTTTACACAGGAAAAGCTCTTTACTGTATGTAAATATTCACCACTACTTTCTGGATAAACAATTACCTGCTTGTGGAGAACAGAATGAAGCAGGCCAGATCTCTGGAGCTGCTTGCAGGCAGAAAGGACAGCAGTAAACCTAACTCGATCAAAACGTGCATCTGAATTAAACAGATCAACAGAACACAGGTCTTCAAGGCTAATGAGAAAAGAGAAGCAATAACATTACATTGGTGGGGAGCAACATGTGCAACTGTATACAACATTATTTTCTTCCCATTTTTCATGGTGAATGGCATTTGTTCTGGATTCACGCTTGCCAGAAAGCCCTTACCTCTGTGGTGTGATTGTTTTTTTTATGCACAGTTTCAAAGATTCCTTAAAGGGAGATTTCACCAAAGCTTTCATGAGTCTTACTGAGATATCTGGGAGATTTTTCATGACTTGCACATCAGCTGTGTTAAAGCCTACTTGTGATGGATCACACACTGTCATCACCAGAAGCTCTACAAGGCTTGCATTAAGCAGTTCCTTCTCAAGTAGCTAGAAAGAATAAAACGTTAAATAAATAAAAGCTTTATTAAAAAAATAATTTAGATATCTCTATTTTATTCTTTATAACCTATCATTAGCCCTTCTATCTAAAATGAAACCAAATATGGAACAGTAATTATTCTTCACTATGTAACATTCTCCTTCTCTATGTAATGTCATGACTTTCAATCAATTGTGCTAATACAAAGAAATTAAGTATCTATAAAAATATACATAGGATACAAGCTACCTCAAACTGCACATACTTTTAAGTCCACACAGGCCTGCTTCAGTCTTACACACCTGTAACTACCTTGAAATTCAGATGGGTACCTCTGTGCACGCTATTAGAGACTTACTGAGAACAAGAAACAATCACAGTCTCAGAACTAAAGTTGGCACTGCAAATTTTGTAAGAGACTCATAAGTACTACACTTTATATAGTTAAATACAGTTTATCTTGCATCAAAGCTAAGCAAATGGAGATACCTGAATTATCTATACTGAATTCAAGAAAGAATTGCCACAATCTGCTTTTCAAGCAGCTATCACCTCTACACATTTAAGGCCATCAGGAATCACACAGGAAATACTCACTGCAAGCTCTCCATACAGAACAACAATCACAGTCAACATATAGGAATCTCATAATCAACGTACAACTGGATTATACAAGAAATAATTCCTCTAACCAAAACTAGATCACCCACCAAAATTCAACTGTGTAATACAATTCTTTTCATTTACATGTGAAGACTAACAGTTCGTGATGCTTAGTCATCAACTTAAATTAAAACATCACTGAAGATGATGTTCTACGGTGAACTAACCACACAATGAAAACACAAATCTTTAATTAAGTGTAAAACCCTGTGTCTTTAATCTGCTACAGATTTCACTGCCTACCTTCCAGAAATCCTGCTGGCACGTTTCCAGGATCATGGTGACAAACTCCATGATTCGGACTATAATGGTACACTTGCTGTAATTATACACATCCCTCTCTTGTGGACTGAACATGCTGCCTTTTGAACTGCAACCAAAGCACTGCTCTGCTGCGTAGATATCATGCAGAGCAATTGTTTCAAGGAAGAACTGCACAGCTTCCAAGAATGAGGATCTTTCATTTACACCTAAAAAGAATCATACTAAGTTGAAAGGATAAGGCAGCTCTCAAGTTTTAAATATATTATTTTCTGTTTGGAAGAAAACAGTCTGAGATAACAATCAGAAAGCCACCATGTCACATCACTGTTTTCTTAAAGTCCTTTGCCAGTTCCAAGTATTAACATTCTGTGCAGTGAAAGGTAGCTTTCTACTTACTGATCATTACAAGCACTTATTAATGATGATGATGATTCAGGCTCATGTAAGAAAATTTTAAAATACTAGTTTTGAATAATTTAGCCCTATGCTAACTGCATCCAACAATGATCTTACAGTATTGTTTTAAACCAAGACAGAGATGACACTGACATACAGATTACCTGGAACTTGTACAAGACTTCATATATGAAGTAACTATGCAACTGTACTATCAGTGATAAAAAGCATTTTATTTAGACCTGCATGAAGAATTAAAAGAAATTGAGATATCCAATGGCTACACAAGGTATTACTATGCTCCTGATCAGAATTCAAATACAAGGCTTGTGGGCCTGACGCACTTGAAGCATCAGGAACAGAAGAAAGGTAACATTTATAAGGTTTGAAGTCAAAAGGCAACTTCTTCTGCTGCAAAAAAACCCCAAACAAAAACTATTGCTCTCCTCAGCAGAAATACATTACCTGTACAGTGTAATTTTTGAAGATGAGACAGAGTAAAAGAAGTTGCAGGTAAGTGGATGACAGATAGGAATGTATATGTGTATTTCCAGGACTAAAAGGATACATTTTAAAATACACTGTTAACAAAGTACTTCTTTATCAAAAAAACATCCCAGTGCAAAAACTATCACTGAAACTTTTAGAACAGTTTGTACAATTCATCAGTTCCACATTTAAGAAAAAAGCTTCAAGCCCAAGTAAGGAACTCATCTTGGATGGACTTTGTGTAACAGGCATGTATGAACGTAATTCATCAATTAATCACTCACCCAGTATTTCATGAGGTTTGATCATTCGCAGCTCAAAGAATGTATTGTAGCAGTCCAGTGCTGCCAAGAACATATCCATCCACCGCATGACAATTTGTAAACTGAAGGGTTCCAGCATACCATGGAGAGTTGGCTGATAAAGGATACCAGATGGGCTTTTGCCGTCATTGCCACCTCCTTCAAATTTGTTAATGAGGAAAGAAACATCTTTATTTTTCAGAACATCAGCAAGCCAAGAAGATGGAGACTTGTTTCCTGATAGAAACAAAAAAAAGAATATAAATTCTCTAGGAAAAACACCTTTCAAACTAGCAAGGTATTAAAGGCAATGGACAGACACACCCAAACTTCGTGTTTTAAACTAGATCTTCTAGTGGAGGAGCTACTGGTTCTGGTCTAGCCTTGGTCATACTACTTAAATTACCCAACAAGGAAAAGGCCAATTTGTGAGAGACTCCCACTAGTTTCCAGTCAGCAGTATTCATAGCTGGATACAACAGAATTCTGGGCCTGTAAGTTCTCCTTCCTGGCTGGCTGGAAGTTTGCAATAAAACCCTCTTCTACGCCCACAAACCCTGAGGTACTCAGAGTATTTGACTTCCAATACAAGCAATTACTCAGTTCCTGTTCAACAGCACTGAGTGAACAGACATTTACCTCAAAAATAATTTTTCTTTTGTTTAATACATTGCACAGAAAACAGAGAGAAGGCATGCACAGTATTTAGAAAGCAAAGATAACAGTGCATGGTAACTTAAAATACCTGGTAAGAGAGGTACAAATTCATAGAAGAGCTCCATGGCTTTATGTCGACACTCTGTCTGAGGTCGTCCACACTGCACTAAGAGCCACATGACAACATCCAGAAGACACACTGACTTAGTAGCTGGAAATCCTCTGCACAAAAATATGAGGGATTAACAGTCTTAAGTCTTCCAGTTGAAAAAAAAATAAAAAAAAAAAGAAAACATTCCACAAGTATTATGAATGTCCTTTAATCTATCTAACCACAACCCATCTGCATTACAAGGAGCTGTTCTACAAGCACATCTTGCACTGGTTTTCCCTCTCCTCACTCTACTTTGGACCCTCAGAGCATAGCCTTGTGGTAACAACTTAAAAATCAGGATCAGGTCTCTTCCCTTCTCTTTGTAACACTCAGAGACAAAAATAGAGATTAAAGCTTAAGTAAGCCTGCACAGTTTTTCCCCCATCCCTAATTATCCAGTCTCTCAACTTACCAAATGCTGCATCAGTGAGCCAATTCAGACTCCACTTGTCCGTTTCTTTAGGATCATGTGATAATTCAGGTCTCAAGTTCAACCTCCTGCTCTGAGCAGGGTCAGCTATGTGATTAGACCAGGTTACTCAGATATTCGTCCAACCTGATACTGAATCCATTGTCTCTTCCACCTTTTTCGCTACGCCTCTTTAACTGCTGATCATCCTACTGCAGCTTGTCCTACTTCTGCTAATGCTTAACAGCAATGAGACAGACTTTGGAGGAGTTTCCTCCAAGTGCTTTGCAGCACCAGTGCTAACATTATGACAAACAATGCTGTGAGGGAAATACACTTTTCCGCCTATCCTTGCCAAACCAAAGCAAGCTCACCATGCTGGAATAAAGAATGACCATCGTGATCCTCTAGTATCATGTTCAGCATTTCCTACCAGTGGTTCAACAGACATATGAGGAGATCTGCATCAGCAAGTCACAGAATGAATGACTCATTCAGAATCCCACATGTCTAAACTGCAATATTAAAAAAAAAGCAAAAAAAATGGTAAATTGCTGACCGTGGTACTCGCCGTTTTCCTTCCTTGTTCAGAGAAGGTGCTTTATGCTTGATTATGCGCTTCAGGTGATTAATTGTATCACAACATTGTTGAGTGGTACCTGTTAGAAAGAGAATTGACATTATAAATAAATGCTAGTAACTTGGCTAAATTAACTGAGGTATTAGCACTACAGAAACGGGGCCAGAGACTTACAGACAGGATAATGTCTACCAGCTCCACTACTCTGTGCTTCTACAGTAAATTTTTCAAGGCCGCAGAACAAATATCATAAAATAGATGGGTTTTTTAATTTGAGATTCAACAGAATTACTTTTTTCTTAATTCCATAGTTAATGAATTATAGCTCACCTACTGATTTCTCATCTGTATGGGTTAAGGCCAGACTTTCCAGAAACACAACCAATGCTTCAAATACAAACTGCTCCACCAGAGCGTTTTCTTCCCTTTAAAAATCAGGAATAAATTTTATGAGAAACGTGAGTAGGAGAAGCACTAAGTGTGAAATTCTAATTAAAACCCAAATTAAAATACTGAAGAGATAAACCACAGGTTTGCATAGAAAAAAAATACATCTAAACCACTCTAAAAAATAGCAATGGAATTTGCTGACTGCATTTAAAAGGCATAAATAACTTCCCATAAACTTGTGATAGAAATTTAAATTTATGTGCCCCACCTGCTGAAAACCCAAACTACAGAATTATAATTAAAATGAATAAGCCAAGTAACCCAATTTTACAGTTATCACATACATTAATAGAATTAGTATCAGTGGATGACTATTTGAATTCTACACTTAATTCTTTTTATCGCCTTGAACCTTTAGTCCAAACTAGTTGTTATTTCAAGTTGTTTACTCACCTAAATTCTCTGTAGATGCTGTTAAAAGCAAGTGCTGCCCCCAGTCTCTTGAAAGCGCTGGGATGAAGAGCAAGACTATACAAACGCTTAAAAAGAGATTTGGTGTTTGCTGGGCTCTTCTCCTGCTGTCTCGGTGTTGTCTGCTTAATAGACCATTTCAAAAATTCTCGTATGCACTGACCACAGAAATCTCTCAAAGTGCTGTCAACTGGATCCACTATGCCACTCTGAAATTACACAAGATTATTTCATTACAAGAATGAAAAAACCCTGCCATTGTCTCAGTGCAGTATTAGGGCAGGTTATTTACGCAGTATTATTTGTAAGTTAAAAACCTGTGCTCACAGTTTCCCAGAAATAACAAAACTTCAAAATTATTATTGTCCAAAGGAAGGGCAGCATTTTCAGCCCTCACAGCACTGGATTAGGCCTCAAAGATCCAGATTTCTATTCCTGTATCAGCTACTAGTTTAGGAGTCTCGTGTCTAAGCCACTTCATCTTCCGATGGACCAGTTCCCTCTGCTTTAGAAGTGGTGTGACAACGCTGACTTTCATTTACAAAAAGTACTGCTGAACCTCCTGACCTACCTTGCCTCCAACCACTTCAGCTCAGTGCAAAAGCCAGTTTTAAATGTAAAGCTTTTGCACCTGGTGAAAGCAAAGAAACAGAGAAAAATTAAGCACACATAAAATGCAACTTTCAGAGAGAGGTGTAAATGCATTTCAGTAGTCCCTTGTATACACTGATGATAAAGAGTGTGTTTCATTAATTCTATGAAGACTTTTAAATATCCTACACCTGCTTTTTGAGAATGCCAATTAAATAGAGAAATGCATCATCAAAGTCTTGATTAATAAACACTAAGTGGTCATGAAAAAAGAAATAAAAATTGATGCATTCTTTTCCTTCTTTCAGACAAATATGGAACCATTTTATCTGTTCATGAGTTCCTGGTTCTTTCAGTAGTAAAATGATGCTAGTTAAACATAAAGTCACATGGCACAAAGAAAAAAAAAAAAAGAATGCTTACCAAGATAGCTTCCAGGAACGCCACTGTATCTTGACTCTCAAATTTTTTGTTGTTGGTAAACCAGTGAATGAGTTGCATGACTAAAGGCTCATACAACTGTCTAGTTACCTGAAAAGAGTAAAGAACAAATAAATTTCTAGTTTCTGTATCTCTATGCTATTTTGTTATCAAAACATATAAGAATAAAAGACAGTACTTCATTGAAAAAGGGTTTATAAAATGAATAATCAGCTTCATATTACATTTCCATATCAAGGATTAAAAAAAAAAAATAAAAAATCTGGTTAGCTACTTTCTATACAACTAGTCTCAAAAGATCTCTTAGCTTACCTTCATTAAGATCCTCTGAGAAAAAGAACATCACATGCCACAGGCCGACACGCCAATAGACAGCCAGGGAAGCAGGGAAGTTTGTTTTTAAGCTGTATTTTGTTCTAGAATCTCAATCTTTACCATACACGTTATTCTAACTCCCTGGATTTCAACAATTCTACCTGTAAGTCAACCTGACTGAATGCCATCACACTATAACACGAAGGGAAGAACCATTAATTACACTTAGATAGGCATACACACATGCTTATAATTCAGTGTCGTGTCTATGCCTGCGTGCATTGGATGGACCAATTCAGACATTATTTACTTATGGTTTATGTTCAGTCATATGTCAGCAAAAGGGGTTTCACCTAAATTGGTAACACAGATTCCTGTATATTTTACCAGAACACAAAGTACTTTTGGTCTAAAAAGAGAAGCTGGATGCCAGGGTCCAAACAGTAGTCTGAAAAGGCACAAGACCTATAATTTCAAGTGTAGCTGAACCTATATGTCTATTCTGTTTTGTGTAAAGGAGAAGAAATAGCAAGTTCAGATGTTTGAATTAAATATATCATCCTTAGCTATCAATGAAGCAGCTAGAAATTCTCCCCCAAATGCTTTTTTTGTGGATTGTAGCTTTGCACTCATTCAATATTGAGATAATCAACTTCACGTCAAATTGACTTAATTTCTATGTTTTTCTTTTTCTGTAATAAGTACAAAGATAAAGAGCAGCTACCACCACAAACACTTTGAATGAACCTTGAAACTCTCATTTATTGGTACGCTCCTCTGAGTTACTCTGAATTACACTTCATTATTCCTAAAAAACTATCCCTAAAATAGAATTTCAGCTTACAAAATACACTACATTTAGGGAAAAAAAAAAAAAAAAAAAAAAAAAGACAACACGTCAGGATAACTTATAACAGGATAACTTATAAATAAAATTATAAATTAAATCCCATGTTTAGAGGTATTTTAAACAAGCTAAAATGCTTATAAATTAATCTGATTACCTGGTCTACGTCACAAGCAAGACGAAGCAGTACTGGAAATAGTCGCTTATTTAACTGATACATGGGTGGGGGACCCTGACGTCCTTCTGGCATCTGAGATGCTTTCCCCAACATATATGTGACTATGCTATGAAGCAGTTCACATGCTGCAATCTGAAATTAAAAAATCCCTTTGGTTATGCATCCATTACTTTCAGAGAAGAGAAAATTATGGACAGGAGAGAACGAATCACCAGAAAGGACACTTGAGAAATCACTCCAATCTACGCTAAATCAGTGTTCCAGGAACAGATGATGTCCAAGGAAATGATTTATGCCCATTATAACTGGCCCTTCTCCTAACGTTTCAGTCTCTATCACGGGCACATCAGCTGGAAAAAACTGATCACCCATCATCATGTTTTCAAGGATACCACCATCTGGACTATCTTTGGATATCAACATCCCAATCCAGCAAAGCAGCAAAATATTTGCCTAAGTGCTCTGCTGGACTGGGCCCACAAGTTCATAGGCTAGGCATGAGATTGTGGCCAAACAACACTGAAGATCAACTACTTAAAAATAATCATTTTTTGTTAAGACTAACTCTCAAAGGACAATGCTGTCTGAGAGAGCTTACAGCAACTTCTGCTCTTTAGTTTTTACACTCTCAGAATGTCATCATGAAAGAGTACCAGACAGGTCTTTCTTAAGACAGGCATTATTTTACACAGTATTTATCAGCTGGCATAAAAAAAGATGCAGAAAAAAACATCAATACTTTCGTCTGTCTGTCACTTGCAGAGAGAGCCAGTTCAGTCACACGAGGCAAGAACAAATCCAAGTAGATGACAGGCTTCATATCTGCAAATGGTACAGCAAAGCTCAGACGCTTCTCAGTGTCCCAGGATACACAGTTCTTCATCATCTCTTCTGCAGAGGTAGCTAATGCATTTTAAAAAGATGAAAACAAAAAGCAAGTATTGCCATAGCTCAATTAAAAAAAAAAAAAAAAAATATCTGTAACCTTGCCAACTTCAGTTAGACTGCCATACAACGTTCATGCTTTATAAATTACTGGATGTTACAAGAAGTATGTTAGAAGGTTGGTTTTATTTGTACATTCAGACAGATGTTTAGCCACCACGTTAAAAATAATTGCAGCCAACATTTCAGAAGACAGTCACAGAACCCTCCCATTTTGATACAGGTAAATTTGAAGACAATTATAAACCCAGAAGACATTAAATCACACTTCATTTAAAATACTTCTTTAAGACATCCAATATACTACTTTTGTCTTCTACTGTTGTAAAAAATTCTTGAAGACCACATCACACAAGAAGATCCAACACACAGACTCCTGTGGTTGCACAAAAAATGACTACATTTACAGCTATGTCCTCCAAGGAAAACTGCCATATTTACTCCCTTCTCTCCCTATATTCCCATATTTGTTAATTTGTTTAACAAAGTCTGACCTCACTATGTATTTAATTTCCAGGGAATAATGTTACTTTCCCACAATACTTCTGAATAAGCAACAGAAAAGTACTTGGCAGAAAGAACACTGATTGTAAAAGCAGCAAAACCAAATGTAGGCATGAAAGTAAAGAAACAAAACTTCTATACAACTACATTAGGTTTTAGACTGACTAAATTTTACATTGAATTTATCCCTTAAATCTCAACATCAGGTACTTAAACTATGCTTTTCCATTTTTGTTTTAATTGGATTTTATGATATTTAATAATATAAAGCTTATTCAAAACTGAACAAAGATGAGCAGAAACAGGTTTTTTTTTTTAGGAGGAGGCACTCAAAGGGAGCTCTACTTCCTGCACATACTAAAGGCACAGTGCACCTTAAACTCACAAGTGAAGAAGTAAGCTTGCCAAGACTTACACAATTCACTGGCTGCAGTTCTGAAAAACTGGATTAAATAAGAACCATAGCACAAAGGTGGAAACAAGTACTAAAGAGTTACGAACGGGGCCAAAGTTTTAAAATGGCTTTGCAGCCAGAGGGTGAATGTCATGAGTAAATAAAACCATATACTCAGAAACATATCATTTTTTGCCTTTAACTGAAGTTTTCTACACACTTTCTGCATGCCATAGTGAGTTAGTGAATACTTTGCTCTTCTAAACTCCAGAACTAAATAAAAACAATTTTGTTTAAACAAGAGTGACAAAAAATAATTTTCCTTGAAAAGCTCGTGCATCCTCACAAAGTGATGTTGAGACCTCACTGAAATCTTTCAAGAGACAGCAGAGGCATGTAAATATTTTTATTGACACTGACAGGACACTCACCTGTAATTAAGTTGTGGTTGATCTGCCCTCCCAAAGATCCAAGAAGACGTGCCACTCTAGTCCTCACCGCTTCCAAGGAGGAACTATCATCCTAAATAATCCAACAGATTTATATTAGTGCCGGAAGAGTTACTTCTAGAAAGAAGTTAAAGTTTATATAGCAAATGCGGGTTTTATGGCTTTTATTAACATATGGATGAATAAGGTAAAATGAAGAACCTGTGGGAAGAACCACATCAAACAAGAGAACAGTTTTCGTTCAATAAACTAAAGAGGGCACAACTGGAAAGTATTTTCATCACATTTTGTGGGCTTTCAATTGACAGTTCTCAAGTAAAGGTTAAAATTTTATCACAGATAACACCTACAGGATGACATAATAGTCAAAAAGTGGAAGAAATCTGAAGTAAAAATTATTCTTCTCATTTACTTTGATCCTAGACCTTAAGGTTCAGATCCTGTATCAATATGTAAGCAACCAATCAGTTTTCAAAAGCAGCTTATAGGGGATGTAAAATTTACTCATTTTATTTGAAGACCACTAAGCTGGAAAGAGTTATACATATATAGATAGATATATATAGGAGTAACTATTAGTTTCATGCCTAAAAAAGGTTCATCACAAGTTAGTTTCTGCACTGGAACATACAAATAAAACTACACTTATTTTGAGCTACTTGAGAAGCCACTGGTCATAATAATACGTATGTTTAACTTCTAAGACTATAAACCTATCTACAAGGAAATTTTAAAAAACAAAACCCACAAAGTTACACATTCACAAAATGGTATGTGCACACTGCACCACAGCTAAGCTGAGACACGATTTTAGGTGTGCGAGTTAAATTTTTGTTTCCATAATGTACCAGTCTAGCAGTGATGCTGACCTACAAGCTCCAGTTCCCTTTCACTGATTCATTGCCATTCTCACCTTAAAATATGACATCTTTCCACCTATGCTGATGTAACAGCTTTTTGAGCCATGCTGTAGAATGGGCTTCATTGAACTGATCTAAAGTAGAAATAACCCTCAGAAAAAAACATGCATGCAAGAAAGGAAGAGAAACAAGCATGCATGCAAGAAAGGAAGAGAAACAGTGGGAAATTATTAACTCACATTTAACTCTAAAAAGAAACAGCATTCTTACCAATGAAAGAGTCTTTGCTTTTCTTAAACGCTGTATCACAACTTTATTAAATCCCTTCTGGGCTGCTCGAGACAGTTTCCTTACTTCCCAGTTATTTTGGGATTCGACTGATGAACAAAAAACCCAGCATATTAATATCAGTTTATTGTACCAGCACCTCATGCACTTACTCATAGTTCCTTTAAAAAATCCACACTGGTTTTGTCTGTTTTTACTTTTAAGATGCATCAATAATTATTTACAGTCTTTATTAAGAAAAGTAAGTCTCTATTAGTAAAAACTAAGCTGATTTAGGCATACAAAGGACAAATCACAGAGAAACAACATATAAAATGGCTATAATTAATGATTGTTTGGCAGTAGCGAATAAATACTAGTTAAGAAAAAGGTAAATTTTGGGGTGCAAAAGAAGTTATATTGGTCCAACCACAGGAAGCACACAGTTTAGACAAAAAGTATGTCACATCCATATCTTTACACATAACTATGAAAACATTATTTTCTTCTCCCTCAAGACTAACAATTTTTTGCCTGTATGTACCTGTAGATGTAGAGTTTTTCAAATAACCATCCAGAAGAGGTAGAATGTCCTTGTAGTGAGGTTGCATTATATGTCTGGGGATGTGAGCTGACCAGTCTTCCAAAGCATCCAGTCCCAGATCAGCCATTGGGGTACAGCTAAGGCCCAGCTTAAATGCATTCTACGTGTCAAATGTAAAACTATCAGTCTTTCATTTTCATTTACTACTATTTAAAGGTAAAAAAAAACCCATATTTGAAAGCATTTAGCAGGCAATGCATCTTCCTTCCTAATAACTTCTGTCTGCTTAATATCTCACTCAAAATCAGCACAGGAAATATATTATATTGCAACACAGGCACTAACGGAATCAGCTTAGGGCAAAGGAAAATTCTGACAATCTGTTTATCAAAAAAGTGAAATAATTTGTATTCTAACTCACTGAAGACAGTATAAAGCTTAATCGTTATCTTAATTGCTCAACAGGATACCAACTTTGCTCCAGAATTTTTGTACGAGTTTTGGAAAAAAAAAAAAAAAAAATTGTTAGCTGTACATCACTTGGGCCTACCTGCAGTGCAGGAATATATGCTTTGATATCAAGCACGATGATGTCATGTGGTAAAGACAGCAAAAAATTCAGACAGGACGCCAACAACTCATCCTTGTACTGTTTCATTTTTGCTGTAACCTAAAATTCAGATAAATAGATCAAGAACATTCATAAACTGTTTAAGATCTTGATTTAACCATATCAATATTCATGTAAAATAAACATCTCAAAACCAACACTGAAATTTCACTCACCTGCAGTTACTAGAAAGTATTTATTGTACAATTATACAACTATTTCTCACTTGTACTTCAATAGGTGACCAATACACCTCTTCTGACATTAAGTAAAAACCAGGAAAAGATCTTAAACTTCCACTATGATGCATAATTCAAAGAGCCAGAATGCTTCCATCATATATGCAAGTTTTCTAGGAAATTATGATTTTGATAGAGTCATTATGTTTATATTCAGACCAAGAAAGTTAGCCAGCAAGATCACTTACCTCTTTCCCAAACTTTACAAACAGTGCAAAACAAGACCTCTTTTCTGGGTCTTCAGGATGTTTTCTAAGACTCCCTGGACTGACACCCTACCAAACAGAAACCACAAATCAACAGTATTAAGTAGTATACAGTACAAATATGAAGCACAAGTTCAACTCAGAATACATACATCACTGTCCAATATGAAACTGGCATCAGTGAAAACTTGCAATGTACGTTTGTTCTCTCAAATCTTGCAAACTAGCATTAATACATTGCACTGAGGGTCAACTTTTTGGAATACACAAAATATTACACAAATAA
>JAVJGJ010000037.1:49627075-49638587 GCA_035590215.1 Microhierax caerulescens | reverse complement strand
CTACCTGACCCAAGCTAAAACACAATGTAAAATTACTTCTGCAGGTAGAAACATGAAATGTTTAGCTTTCTCACTTAACCAATCTGAAAAGAGCACAAAAACCTCCATGTCTTTCCAAAAATCTCTAAATCTCTTTCCCTTCTAGTGGTCAGTTATTTGAGAAACTCTGCAGTTACCCTGGTGCATGGGACTAAAAAGCTTTAAAATCCTCCCTTAACACAAACATTCAGTAAAATTTTTAAATCGTCCAAAATTTGTTACCCTAGAAGAAAGCTGGATGACTTTAATTACAACCTACTTTGTTACAGACAACCTGAGCAAACAAAAATTGCAGAGAACAATTCCGTACAAGAGGTACACCCTCATTATGCTGAGCAGATGTAAGGACCAGAGATTAGTCTAAACAACTGAGCCACAATTCAAAACAGAAAGTACTATTTTTGCTTCTGTAAAACAGGCCTTCCCCTGTTTACTGGGCTAGATCTTCCAAGAACTGGAATGTATACTCTAGGAATCTAGATGAAATACATGTGTTTAAACAGTTATTTACCTTTGAAAACATGATTGGCTTGGAGAAGATTCTGATTAATCCCTGATGCACTGAAATAAACAAAAATTGCCTGAGCAGAATTAAAAAGGCACAGCATCCTTATCACTATTTTAGCAATGAATTAAATCAGTCTTCTACTTCCTATATTCTGTCAGGATGATGGAGAGGCTAAAGAACACAGATATTTATTTTTTTTAAGGACAAATATAGCCAAAACCAAATCTGAAACTCTAGGTTGTTTCACAAGAAACTAATTTTGAACTTGCTTCTTGCTACTTTTTCTCAATATTGCTTTGACTTTTTCCTGACTCTGAATGCAGTGATGATCAAGGCATTGCCCATATCAAAAAAGACAACAACTCACAATGACTCTCACAGACATAGATTTAGGATCTCCATTCTGCCACAGTGCTTGGATGCACCACACCCCAAATCAAGAAGGTGGAAAACAATGAAAATGTCACAGCAATAGAGAAAACCCACCATAATTAAACAAAACTAAAAATAATTTCTGAAAATCATTATAATTATATGTCACATGCTGGAGGCTACTAGAAATGCCAGCTACCATTGCTGACGCATTCAGTATTACATTTGCAATACTGCACCTGACTAATAGCACATTGGGAATTTTCATTTTTACTATGTACAAGGTTCAGAGCATAAAGAGATTGCATTTCTAATAAAGATAACACTCACTCTACTTTCTGTGGTATTTTGTACAGGTAACTGAAAGGGTAATTAATAGATTTTTGTACATTTTTCTGTGAAATCCCTTTCTTCCCATAATCCTTCAAAGCAGGAACATGTCTTATGTTTAAGCAGATTATCACAAAAATATATTCTCCTGCCCTTCATGATACCTGCTCTGTCATCCAAAACAATTGTTAAATGTATTCCTTAAGTGATTTAATACTGGATATTGAAAAATAACACCATAAGAACCTTAACCCTCCATTATTAGAGGACAGGAAAAGCTTCATTTTTGACCCCAAATGGCTATTCCACATTTCTCTCTTAAAGGCGGTTAAACCAATTTAGGAGAGGAAAAAAAAAAAAAAAAAAAAAAAAAACCCCAAAGAAAAAAAGGCAATCCCTCCCCCAAAACACAACAAAGTTAATATCACAGACTCACCCACAGTGCTAAGAAAACTCCAGAGAACTGGACCTTTTCCTGAGAGGGCTAGAAATACCTTTATTATAGATCTGCAACAGAGTAACTGCATTTTTTCACTATATTGCGGAAAGCTGTTGATTTGCAGCACAACTAGATGTTCAAGAACTGGAGTGTATATTTCAGGAATCTAGAAGAAATAAAACCAGTACACACATCATACAAAGACAATGATTATAACTCAGTATCAATGTAAAGAACTATGCTAAATTATTTCAGGAAGATACTTTGTTACAAGAGTTTAGATCATGACCTGCTATGAGAACAGTGACAGATTTGGCAAGTTAATTCGTCTTGGACATAAAAAACAAAAAACCCAAACAAAACAACGAGAAAGCTTCCTTGAACACATTACGGAAAGTAGCTCCTGAATAGATGAGTGCTTTGATGGAATCAGTCTTAAGCTTATTACAAAAGTACCTTTTTAATTAAACAATAACAACACAGCAGTATAATCTGTTCATCCCTAACCATCTGAATACAGAATGCACGTGAAAGTCTCTCTGCCACCTTACTTCCTAGCTTCAACTAGGATCCTGAAAGCCCTCATAAGAACAAAGACAACACAGCATCAGAGGAAAAATCAAAGTATCAGCCTCAGAGAACATGCTAAGTATCAGTACCAAAAGAAAAAGCAGCAACAGAGAGATATAAACAAAGAAAAAGATGAGGTTAGGTCCAAATAATTAGCTTCACCTAAAATAAATAAAAACCTATTCACATTTGGCTACCATGGTGTTCATTACAATGCACTGTAGCACTTTAGTATACTCTGTGCACTGTCTTTATTCAAATAAAATCCAATAAAGTAGTCTCCTGATACTCTACTCTTCCCACCCCCTAGGAGCTAAACGTCATCATATTTCAGATAAACACCTCCTGCCATAGGTAAGTTCACAGCTACTACCTCATTATACATCTGTAGGTGCATAAAAGAAAATTGACTGGTTCTTTAAATACTCCACTTACTGTATCTATATGGAATATCACACTTGCAATGGACTGGAGGAAACTTGGTAGCTGATACAGATGATCATCTATTGTTTCTGCTTCTGTGAGGTACATTTGCTTACAGCGCTGAAGAAGCTCAACATACATATTGTCAACATCCTTAGAATGTATGGCTTTACAGGGCTTACAGAGAGAAAATAAAATACTGATTTAGCAACTTTGCACAGCCAAGCAAATGTATGCTGTAGGACTAAAAGTCAACCAAGTCTTCACTGAACCATGATAAGAATAATCTTCTAATCTTTCCCAGAAACTCAATACATCTGAATAAACCAACTTCAAGTATTCTGCCTGCTATGTCTTTGAGAAACATCATACCCTGAAATGAACTAAAATAATAGCTCACTGATGCAGTGTAAGTTACCGTAAGAGTACTTGAACTTTCAAACGTAACTGCCCTCCACATAGATATGATAGAATGGTTTTTGTTTTGTTTTTTTTTTTTTAAAAAAAAAAACAAAATTGCAGTTGTTTCACAAATGACCTCCTAGTGCCCTGCAGTCAGCAGAGCATTTTGGCTTTTCTGATTGTGATTCCTGCTCTGTAGGAAACATACCTGAACTGATTCCAGAGCAGAGATGGCCGATTCTACCATCTAAATGCAGACAGAGCTAAGGAGGTACTGTCTGTACCTGAACGATTAAGCACATCCTTAACTTCTGTGACAGCTGTAAGTGAAGCCCCTTGTTTTCCACTTCAGGGCCAGTCCACAAGCAGAAGTAACTACAACCCTCAATGCTGCAAGTGCTTCCACTAAATTCAGTATGCATTTCATAATTTTCAACCACAATGTATTTTACAGTTTAACTAATTAAGTTCAACACTTAATCCAGAAACAGGAGCATTCCCTATACAACAAGCTGCATAAAATTGTAAAATTAATGGTACATGAATCCTAGCTTTAAATTTATTCAGTACACTCCTTTATCAGAATAAGTTTCCTGCACATACTGCTGCAAAAAGCCCATATCCACGAATGGCAATGGACAACTCTCTGTTGCTGGAATCCATTCTTCTGATGATTCCATAGAACTGCTCCATGAAGAACTGTAATTTGCTTTTGTGTAGCTCTGCATCCTTAGCTACCATTAAAGAAATCTGTAAAGCAAATACAAAAAAATTTCAGCACTTCCAGAAACATGAAATAAGCCAAAAAAAAACCCCAGCAAGTCTTGAAAGATACCTAGCTCATAACACAAAGCACTTCAAACAAAGTGATTATTTATTAAACAGAATCACTGAACTTCCAAGCACCAAACATACCCACTATTTCAAGAAATTGGACTTTGCTTTAGTCTCAGAGATCCCAGCAAAGTTACAATACCTGCTTGAGGAATGAATCCAGTGCAGAATGACTGGCTTTCTTCAGCTCCTGATTTGTGTGGCCACACCATTTACACATTACTTCAAAGAGGGAGACATAGTTGTCCAGGAGCAAGGCACCAAACTGAGCAGCATGCCAACTGAACAACTGTAAACCAGCTGCAATTTAAAAACAACTTTTATTAAAACCCAGACTTACATTCCACTTTCCAAAAAACAGACCAGACTATAAAGTCCACATTAGGACTTAGGTAGGTGTATCTACCATGACTGGAGGGCGTAAAATGTATTTGCCTAGCTATTACAGCATCAGTATCCAAACATTAAGAACTTAAGCATAAAAGCAACCCTCCAAAATCCTCTTTTTTAATGTACACCATTATGGAAAGCACAGCTGTGTTCTGAAGTAATGCACTTTAACAGTGAAAAAGAAAGGGGGTCTACTGGTTGCAGATAATAATACTTGATCACACAATTCACAAGGATTTGGTTTCTGTGGTCAGGACATATGCTCAAGTCCCCTCCTCCACCAAACTGTGAAACCACCTAGTGAATTAATTTGCAGGGGGGTGGGGGTGGGGGTGGGGGTGGGTGAGAAGACTATCTCTAAAGAGGGTTTTACCCTTCATTGCTGCCATGGGCCTCGTACCCAAACCTTGCATTTTTTGCAATTCCTGCATAAGCACTTCACAGGCAAATTTCTCATTTTCTTCATAAACTTCATTTGTTCCCAATTGCCTTTTTCCAGTGAAATTCCCCTTCTCTTCCTGTTTTTTTCCTTTAACCCAATCCACCATCTTCTCTTTTCTCCTAATTTGCTACTTTCCTCTTATTTCTACTCATACCATGATTTCCTTCTCATACCAGGGTTTTGCACTACTCCAGAGGGGCAAATGTCATAAAGTGTAATGCTGTTAATAAGCTGATTAGACCTTGCCTAGTTTAACCAAATACAATCTCTTTAGATTCCAACTTCAAGGATACCAGCTTTGCTCCCCACTCAGCTTGGAAGACTGAAGACTAGACCCATCTGAAAACAGCCAGTGGAGAATAAACAATTCCAGACAGAAAAACCGTTGCATGTACAGTATCCACCTCAGCATGAACTGACGTAACTTACAAACTTACCTAAATGTACTGCGTATCGCTTCTGATCAACCTGTAATATCAGAAAAGGTTTGTCATATACAATTAATTCTTCAACAGAGCTAATTAATTTATGCAGAACAATTAACATGTGGTAGATTTACCTGTGGGTTGATTGCCTTCATTGCAAAATCAAAAATCTCCTTTGCAGTCTGAGGATCTGTGAAACAATCCAATAATGAGTATTTCACTATTAACACACAAGAGGTTGAGTGAAGACAAGGATATTTTTATCCAAAGCTTGGTACGAAGAAGCAATATTGGAAAGCCTTACATATCTCATTTTAAGAGGCAGAGATGCTTCTTCCTGAAACACTCTTAAGTTTGAAAAAAATAGTACATCTATATTCATCAACTTTTTCTCATTAACCATGTTTTAATAGACATGTCTCTTCTAAAGGAAACACATCTCTGTATAAGCCACATTCCAGGGCAATATGGCGCTCTCAGCTGCCCACTCTCTGGGTAGAAAACAGCAAGTCAAACATTTGTGTACAGAAACACACTGATGAAGCCACTCCACACAAAGACAGACTATGAGGACCATGTAGCTGGATAGGCCTTGCTTTTGTACAAGCCATCTATCAGTGGGGAAACCTTCATTCTAAGCCCACAGCAAGAAACTGTGCTGCTTGCTGGCTGTATAATGATTACAATATATCAAATTGTATAACTATCTATCTTTCACATCAAAAAAGAACTCACCTTCTTCCACAGATTTGGTAAAGTTGTACATGAGTGCAACCAGTCCTCTCAGACATCCTGCTACAACAGTTAGCTTGGGTGCCCTTGTAGCTGATGTCATCTAAAAAAAGTGGGAATTGAAAAAAACATTATCCTCAAGCTAAGGCACATTTACAGTAAGGCTTTCCAGTTCCTAGAAGTGCAGATAAAGTAACATATTCCAACTTAATACAGTTATGTCAGCATCCATCTCTATGAGACAAGTCCACAAAAATATCTCCTCAGAAATTTCGTATCATCTGCAAGGGGGTTTAACTACAGAAGCACAATAAATCCTTTGAAAACCATGAAATATGTTCCGAGACCAATCATAGCAAAGCTTAGATAGCAGACAGTAATGTCTTTAAAGTGCAAAATATAGGAAAGTAAAGTTCAGCAGAACTGTGATACCTACCTGAAGTGCAAGGATTTTGCAGCTAGTAAAGACCAAATTAAAAACTACCAGTGCATGGCAATATAACTTTCCTTGGGTGCTACTGCAATGATGATCATGTGCCATCCTTTCTCATAGTAAACTGGTTAATTCACTGTCACGGACAGCCTTGAATTTTTATTTTCAAAGCTTCACAGAACCAGAAAACACAAACTTTATAAGTCCTTAAGGAAGCATTTACAAATGTTCAGTTAGATCCCCACAAACTGTACTAGTTACAATAGTATTCCAACATACAGAACTACACACATCAAAGCAAAGAAACCAAGAAGGTGCAAGAGTCTGAAAAGAAATTCCAATCATACCTGTGTTTTAAGCTCTCCCAAATAAGCTCGGAATAGTTTTTCAGAGTTATTAATCATATCACTAGGCTGGACCTCTCCCAAAACTCCCAAAAGTTCATAAATCTTCTCCAGTACTAGAAAGAAATTTAAATAATATTAAGTATTAATTACTGAAATCATTGCTTTGACATTTCCATTGCACTTCTTATGTAACTTGCAACCATGAGAAAACCATGCCTGATGGTTTAATTTTAATTGGCAATTAGCATGCAGGAAAGATGACTCTTTATGATGTACATACTTATATATATTTACATATTATGATGAGAGATGCATCCTCTGCTCCACAGGTTAAACACATTTACTCTTTTTAAATGTGGCTTAGAAAAGCAATTAGTAAAGGCCATGTCCACTGAGGAAGCATTTACCACTAATCCAAGTTTACTGCTGGCTTTGAGGCTATGCTGGGTCTCTGAGTATCGTACCATCAGGGTTAAGGCCAACAGCTAGCAGAAGTTTCTAGGCTTGAGTTTAGACTAAAGGGCTCTTCAGAGGCACAACCAGTTGTTTGAGGACTAGACCTGTCAATCCCAAGATTTCAGCTGCAACTATGCAAGATGATCAAACTAGAGCCCATATTAGTATGTTTAACATCATAAAGAATATTAAGTACATAAGGCAGGAACTGATGAGCTCACATTAGGGTGACCAGTGCAGGAGCTATCACACTAAAGTTGCAGCTGTGAGAACAAAACTGGCTGTGGCTGGAATAAGATTACAAAGAGCTTTAGAACCATACAATCATCTAGGTTGGAAAAGACCTTTAAGATCATCAAGTCCAACCGTTAATAGGGCACTGCAAAGTTCTCCACTAAACCATGGCCCTAAGCACCACATGCACATGTCTTTTAAATACTTCCAGGGATAGTGACTCAACCACTTCCCTGGGCAGCCTGTTCCAATGCTTGGCAACACTTTTGGTGAAGAAATTCTTCCTGACATCCAAACTAAACCTCCCCCTGGTGCAACTTGAGGCGATTTGCTCTTGTCCCATCACTTGTTATCTGGGAGAAGAGACCAACCCCCACCTGGCTACAACCTCCTGTCAGGGAGCTGTAGAGAGCAATAGGGTCTCCCTCAGCCTCCTCCTCTCCAGGCTGAACAGCCCCAGTTCCCCCAGCTGCTCCTCAGAAGCCTTGTGCTCCAGCCCCTTCACCAGCCCCGCTGCCCGTCTCTGGACACGCTCCAGCCCCTCCATGTCCCTCCTGCAGTGACGGGCCCAAACCTGAACACAGGGTTCGAGGTGCAGCCTCACCAGTGCCCAGTGCAGGGGGACGGTCACTGCCCTGGTCCTGCTGGCCACGCTGGTTTCGATACAAGCCAGGACGCTGTTGGCCTCCTTGGCCACCTGGGCACACTGCTGGCTCATGTTCAGCCGGCCATCGACCAATACCCCAAGCAATTGAACTGGAGTTCACATGACCTTGGACAGGGATGGGCAGCCTCTGCTTTTGATAAAGAATGAACTACTCTTAAGGCTCAAAGTTATAGGGGTATGTCTGCATACAGTTATAAAATAGGTGTAAGAGAAACTTCAAAGGTTCAGCTACACCAAGTTAGCACTGAATATGGAAAAAAAAATAGTCTAAGATACTAGCAAAGTTTATTTGGTTAATGACAGGGAACCTGGAATTACTTTCAGGATTTAGGCATTCAGGGACTAACAATAACAGATTAGACATATAAATACTCTCTTTATGTCAGGAATCCTAAACCAGACCTATGCTTAAATCCAGTATGAACTACCGCCACTAATTGCAATTATATCATTTCTGCTGTGTGTCAGCTCACACACCTATAAAGGTCTGCTAAGAAGCAGCTAACGTATGACTGGGATCAGAAGACCTAAACAAATTTTACTAGTGCTAAAAGATGACAGCTATTATTTTAAACATACTTGTCATGGCAATAACAAATATAAATTTCCATAGACATAATCCAACAAAAAACGAGTGTAAACAAAACAAAGGACTTTGACAGAAAAACTAAAGCTTACCTGTATCAGAAATTCTACTTTTTACAGCAAGTTCCCCATAAAATTTATTAAATATCTCCCCAACTTTCATTTCTTCAATCAGATAGGAACGTTGTAAACTTCGAAGCAACTAAGACAGATTTAAAAAAATGGAAATTTAGGAAAACCATTAGTCTCACTACCACAGTCCTACTTGGTCTAAATAAAAACACAGTTCATATGTGTAACTTCAGCTTAAGTACGCTATTCAATGAAAGAGATTTAAGGTGGCTGGCCCAGGAAAGAGTATTAGCATAAAATCTTTCAAACTACTTTCCTACATAGATATATAAATGTAAAACTTAGAGTTTATAACTCATATTAAATATATATAATTTACATTAAAGTTATGTACAATATAATTTTTGTATGTATATATATATATAAAAACTCCACAAAAGCAAAGGCTTAGCAATTCTGCAGTAGCTTTTATCATATTGTATTTCTCTCCCTGCTGTTACAAAGCCAATCCAATTCACAGGACTGACTCAGAATAACTCAGAAGCAAGTTTTATTTCTTATAAACAAAACTAAGTAGGTACAAAATTGTTTACAAAACAAGAGTCTAATGCATTCTAAGGAAGCACATTACGAAATTACTGTCATACAGTAATAAAACTACTGAAAAAAGCCCATGTCCACACCTTTCACATACCATGTCTAACATATTGCATTATAACATTATATAGTAATACATAATACTTTTGAGTAATACAACCAAACTGCAAAATTTCTCCTTGAAGCACCATAATAAACCAGGAGAGAGAAGATTTTCAACTGCCCCCAAAACAATTGTGTCTTGTTCTACAAGATCAAGGAATGACATGCTCACATCTAAGCAACCTACTCAAGGAATATCAGACAATCTGTTGCTAAGACATCTCTTACTAACATTTAAATATTACACTATTCTCTTGCTGCTGCAGGCTACAGATTTTCTGCATGGCAAAGCACAACTATAGTAATACATCAGATTTTCTACTTTTTCTAGAAAAAAAACACAGAGATTTATAAAATGCATTTTACCTTAATCAGAAGTTCCAGAGCTAGGATTTTACATTTTGCTGCTTTCTCTTTTGTATAAACACTAACACAAGTTTGCTAGATAGGAAAGAAAATAGAAATTATAATACTCATAAGTAGAGATGGGAATTCAGAGATAACAATGTATTCATCTACCTCTTTAAAGTATCTGTTCCAAAAAAGGTTTTAAAGTTTTTTTACAAAATAGACCAAAACCATAAAAATATTCAGTCCTGAAAGTGGCTTCACGGACAACATTTCAGCACTGTCTGACATAATAACAAATCCCAGCTCAAGCAAAGAAAGTGTAGTTTCTGGAATAAAAGGCACACACTGTGTGTTTTCTGCCTCTGTACTATCATTCCTTACAACATGAAGCTACTAATTTGAGATCAGAAAGTGCAGCGGTGCAGTCAGGCATTTCTACGCATAGCAGTATTATTCAGCAATCTAGACTCAAGGAATCTTACTTTTAGAGGTACTGGTAGTTTCCACCAATTTCTGTATGTATTGCAAAAGTAACAACTTTCAGGAGAAACTTTTAAAAATCAGTATTTAAAACTAACCATCACCTACAGAAACATTTAAAATACTACACTTAAACTACGAATTTAGTTGTAACTTTTTAAATAAACTTTTTTAGTTTGTAAAATTTGTAACTTTTAATTCACACAGACTACTATTTTCAGTATCAATAACTTCTTTTCAAAATCAATACATGTTATGCTTTATAAAGAGAAGTTAATAAAATTGTCTACAGTTGAAGAAGCAATTCCACACTTCTCTGTTGTATGAATTACACCTTATGTCAATCAAGTTATTTCAGCTCTAACAAGAATGCTAGAGATGGGTAAGGCAGACTGTGGAGGGGGTGAAGGATAGTTACAAATCTGTTATGGCATGAGACCCACCAGAATTGTTCTAACCATTTGGCAAAGACCTTTAGGAAATATTTTTCCACTACCCACCTTAATATTACAAGCATAAGGATGAACCTTGTCACCAACTTTTTCCATAAAGGCGCAAAGAAACTTCAGTGCTTCTTCCCTGCAGTCTCGAAACTGAACAGTTAAAAAAAGATTTAACGTGCATGATACAACACGCTGCTCGTACAGCACCATCCCAACACTTCTTTAAAAATTAAAGTTTACTAACTTACCTCCTCGATGCCGAGGGATCTGTGGATAAAGACGAGCAAGCCATGCTCTTGGGAAAACACCAGGGAGAGGTGCAGCGCTGCAGGGACACAAAGCAGACGTGAGGTGGCTGCTGCCCTTCCCAGCGCAGGCAGGCAGCCCTCACCCGGGCCGCAAGGCCGCCTGAACGCCTGGGACGGGTCCTGCCCACGGGCCATGTCAAGCACGGGGTCCCATGGCTTTGTTTCTGGTGACAAGCACAGGACCAATGCTTGTCACCAGAAAAAACCTCAACCTGATGCTCGTTAGCAGACACGCGGCACACCGCGGGCGCTCCCGGCCTCCCACGGCCTCGGGCCCTGGGCTGCCCCTGCCCCGGGAAGGCCAACTGCGGGCCGGCGGGCGGAGAGGGGCGGCGGCCAACGGGCTTTTACCAGGTAAATGGTTTCTCTGGAGCAAGAGACCCGTCTCTCCCCCGAAATCAACCTGTCACGTCACGCCAGCAGCCCTCAAGTGGCGTGCGGAGTGACGAACCGAGGGAGGGAGGGAAGAGCCGCCCCGCAGGGCCACCTGTGCGCCCCCCGCCCCTAACAAGCCCTCCCCACGGTCATCAC
>JAVJGJ010000037.1:49587825-49621442 GCA_035590215.1 Microhierax caerulescens | reverse complement strand
GCCAGTCAGCATGGGTGTACCCCAGGGGTCAATACTGGGGTCAGGCACTGTTGCAGATATCTTCACTAATGGCCTGGGTGGTGGGACAGAGGGCACCCTCTGCAAACTTGCAGACAAAAGCAAAACTGGAAGGACGAAGTGCTTGGTAAGACCACATGAGCATGGTGCCAACAGCTTCGTGGGCTGCATTAGGAGTACTGCCAGCAGGTCAAGGGAGGTGATCCTTCTCTGTTCGGCAGTAGTGAGGCCATATCTGGAGTACTGTGTCCAGTTCTGGGCTGTCCCGGTACAAGGGAGATGTGAATTCAGCAAAGGGCCATCACAATAAATGGAGTCAGTCATATACAGAAAGGCTGAGGAAGCTGGGACTGCTCAGCCTGGAGAAGAGATGGTTCAGGGGGTTCTTACAAGTGTGTTTATAAATACCCAGTTTGGTGGTGGTGTGAAGAAAGCAGAGCCAGACTCTTCTCAGTCATGCCTGTTGACAGGCAGTAGGCACAAGCTGAAATGCAGGAAATTAAACATAAGAACTTTTTTACTGTTTGGCTGGTCAAGCCCCAGCACAGGTTGCCTAGAGAGTCCGTGTGGAGCCTCCATCCTTAGAGACATGAAAAACCTGACTAGGCACAGTCTTTAGCAACCTGTTCTAGTTGATTCCAGTTTGAGCCCATGGTTGGACTAGACAACATCCAGATCATCTGACCTTGATGATTCGGTCATTGTGAGAATGTATGTGAGGAAGAGGCAATATTTTAAATACGCTGTGAGGAGAGTGTTAACATTAAAGTTAGACTTGTGATACTGCAACCACATGTTATAAACCACTTTGCTTTAAAACAACTGCTGTACTGCTAGCTGTTATAATGCATTAGAACTGATCTGTTAAACTTGGGAGAATGTTGACTTTAGACATAAGAGCAGGACTTTCAAAAGCATCAAGCCTTAATTATTTTCAAAAATGCTTAAGCATTTTCCTTGTTGAACACTTGTGATAGGAATGTTAAACATGTACATAGCTGCAAAAATAAGGTCTAGATGACTTAAATATGTTCTGTTGACTTCTATGTGACGTGTACTGGGAAACAAAGTGACAAAATATTTTAAAAAACATTGCTTTTAAAGGGAACATGTAAAATTTTCAGGTTTTCGAATTACTATGTTTCTTCATATCTAATGCTGTGATTAAAAATTGGATTTAGGTATTTACAGGGCAGTCCCGATTCGAGTTAATCCAAGGATCAGCAATGTAAAATCCGTTTATAAGACCCACATTGATGTCATACACTATCGCAAGACAGATTCAAAACGCCTGCACGGTGTTGATGAGGAAACAGAGCAAAAAATGTTCACAGAAGAACGTGTGGAACTTCTGAAAGAGCTTTCTAAAAAAAAAGACATATATGAGAGACTTTCTTCAGCATTGGCCCCAAGTATCTATGAACATGAAGATATCAAAAAGGTAAGAAAAATTCTGTATATCTCTTGTAAGACATGTATTTATATGCAAGTAGCTTTGTAATTATTGTTATAAAAACGACCTGAGGCTTCAGAATTCAAAAAACTGTATCCTGAGCAGCCTTAAAATGCCATGGTCCTGTCAGGATGCAGTTGGTTGTAAGTGTATCCTAATTCTTTTCATGGCATTAAGGAGTGCTAATTAAGAGGAAAGATATTGATAAGGTAGGAAAGCAGCAGAACTGAGAAAATTTAATTGCAGGGTGCATCTTGGACATTTCTCAAATGTTCAAATTACTGGTGATCAAAGAATAGTAAATAGCTATAACATAGGAAGTAATTGCTTTAAAAGAGGCACCCACAAGAGAAGGGTAGCTTTAAAATGGCATTTGGTCAGCTTTCACTTAGAGAGTGTCAAAACAATTACTTACATGTATCCAAGAAGGGACTATTCCAACAAAATGTTGGCCTGAGGTACCACAACTTCATTGTTGCAGAAACTACAGTCAGTAGTGGATCTCAAGGTGATGTCGGACATCAAACAATCCTCTTCAAGTATACTCCTTTGTTTTTAATTTATCAATTTACATATTATCATAGTTGACAGGTTTCTGAAATGGCTAGAAGTTGACTTCAAAGCTATACAATGATTTTTCACTGAAATGGAAATATGATAATGACTGTTTCCTTTATTTTTATCTCCTCACCACACTAACGAGGCACATCATTTCTAGTGAGGAGCTAAAGCAAACTAGGGACCTTTCATCAAGGGAGATTGCTCAGGTTCTGACCAAAATCTGTTTACAACATAAAAAAGTTTTTATCTTTAATACTTGAAAGTGCTTGAAACCCATGTGCATTGGAGCACCAATACACTATATTTGGGACCTTGAGGAAATTAAAACGGGGCAGGTCATACTACTGAACAGGTTTTACTGATCTCTGCAAGTTTTTCCAAGTGAAAAGAGAACAGAACTAATACAAATAGCTGACCCCATGCCTCTCAAAGTTTTTGTGCTCTAAGAAATTGGGCAGAAGCTTTACGTGAAGTAATGTACAGTTTTCTTTGCTGTTTCCAGCTGTCATTGTCACTGACTGTCACTTCTTTTCATTGACTTTCTAGCATATATATGCTGCTAGAGGAAAAAAAAATACAAAAAGAATACTGGGAAATGGTGAAATTTTAATTTAGCAAATTTGAAAAGGAAAAAAGCCTCCTTGATAATTCTGGCTGATAAAATTACAAGCATGTATTTATACTAATAATTCTAGTCCTTTAAACATACCAGAATTTAGTTACTTTTATTTCTGTACTACCACTGCAAGCATAGGCTTTAATTAGGAAATACGAAGGCAAAAGTGTTGGTAAAGTCTGATGAAATAAGAGAGCTTAAACTTCCTCTTTATGGGCAAGTAAAGAACTTTACTTAAGTAATGCTGTGAATCCAGTAAAGCAATTTTCTTGAAAAGAAAACTATACTTGATTCGTCTTGACTAAAAAGCTGATAAAAATGGCACTTTTCTAATGATACAAAAGAGGTAATAGTAGTACTTTGGGCCTAGATTAAACATAGCCTTAGAGGAAACAAGTCTATTTTGGCTTTCCTATTGTCAGCAGAATTTGTTATCAAAATTTTGATTACATAGGTTTTGGAATAGATTTGGAATTTATTTGAAATTAATCTAATTACAGACTTCTAATTGGAACCTGAGTTTGTAGGATCTAGCAGTTTAACTCTGTAATTAACAGGAACTGAGGACATTCTGTAAATTGAACCCTTTTACAACTTATAAAAAGTTTCAAGTGTTTTCTTTCCTGTCCAAGTTCTGTTAATTTTAGCAGTGTTTCAGTTCAACAGTTGGATTTGCTCTGTTAGTTGTACAAGAGGTGACATTTTGATTTCTAAAGAGAATTATTTTTATAGGGTATTCTGCTTCAGCTTTTTGGGGGATCAAGAAAGGATTTTACTCACACAGGAAGAGGCAATTTTCGTGCTGAGATCAACATTCTTCTCTGTGGAGATCCTGGTACTAGTAAGTCACAGCTGCTCCAGTATGTGTATAACCTGGTTCCTCGAGGCCAGTATACATCTGGCAAAGGCTCAAGTGCAGTTGGTCTTACTGCGTATGTGATGAAGGATCCAGAAACACGACAACTGGTTCTTCAGACAGGTGCTCTAGTACTTAGTGACAACGGCATTTGCTGCATTGACGAGTTTGATAAAATGAATGAGAGCACAAGATCAGTACTACATGAAGTAATGGAACAACAGACTCTCTCCATTGCAAAGGTAGGTATCTGTTTAATGCCACGGTCTTTCCACCAAGCGTGATACATGCTAGGCAGCTGAAACCAAAAAGTTACCAGAACAAAGGATTACACTTACCTGTTCTTGTCAGTGGATCAGTCCTAGATTATGCAAAAACTCATTTACAAAAGAATACAGCTTTTGTAGCAAACTAGTATTTCCAGATGCTTTTGTTCTTGCTTTACTCTAAAAGGTTTTTGCAATGCAGGTTTTTTTATTACAGACCCCATTTAATAACATTGGTGATCTCATAAAGCTGGGGGAAAAAAGATTTGGTGGCACATAGTTGCAGCTGGTTTCAGAAATGTTTCTCATTTGCATAGGCTGGAATTATTTGCCAATTGAACGCTAGAACATCTATCCTAGCAGCGGCTAACCCTATAGAATCACAGTGGAATCCAAAAAAGACAACAATTGAAAACATTCAGCTTCCTCATACGCTTTTGTCAAGGTACTGAACTGTTGCTTGCATGTCTCATTTTTATGAGATGTCATACTTCCTTTTTTGAAAATGGTTACAGTAGAACAGAACAATTGTGTTCTCTGTAGCATAATGGAAAACTATTATAGCACTTATTTTAAATGCTGTTCCTACAGTTTCTATGTGAGCAGATAACTGCCTTTTAATATTTACACGCCGATCTTAAACAGAAAATGTGACGAGATCTGTATAATCTATTTACTTCTATATTGCTGTTTTTCTGTTGTTCCATAATAATCTCTTATCTGAAACTTGTACTATGGGTACTGGTAACTTCAACAGAAACTCAGGATGTTTTTCTTAGCTCCATAAAACTTTTGAAGTGAAATATTGACGATCAAGGAATTTGCAGAAGTGGTGGTAGAATCTGAAGATGGGTGCCAGCTTCATGATGTTCTGTGAAGTTCAGCTGTGGAGGCGGCAGTGCAAGCCCTTTGGGCAACAGCTGTTAGAGCAACATTTGTGTCTGCTGATAGTTTAATTTTCTGTGTCCTGCTGTTGCATTTTGTGAGGAATTCTCACAATAACTGTAAATTTGAAGTACAGTAATGGTATACTGGATATTCTGAGAACGCTTACAGCTTAGATTTCAATTAAGAGCTGCTTAATTTAGCCACTTAGTGACAAATAGTACCTTAGTACAGGTCTACAGAATGAAACTAGGCTTGAGCAGCATCTCAATTCCACCATGTACTGCATTATGAAAATACACAATTGGCTGGCTAAAAATGTATTATTCATGTCTGCCTACAGTTCAGTGTAGTTTAATATATTGTTTGTAAAATTATAAACCAGTTCCTTCAGGATTAAACTGCAAGTGGTTTTTTTACATATCTATACATACATTTATTTACTTATGGGTTTTATATACATAAAATAACCATATAGCTATGTACCCTGTTTGCTGCTGCCTTTCAGGGCAGTTTCTTTAGCAGCAAGCTTGTTCTGTTTATTTGGTATGGCGCAGTTGTGTGTGGTGGGTGGCGTTCTTTGGGGTTTGCTTGTCCTGTCTCCCATCCTGTCCCTGCCCCCCAAACCAAAACCTGTCAGTCTTCAACACGGGATCTGATTTTCGCGGAACGTATCTCTTTCAGTTTCAAGTCCATAGAATTAAAGCAAATCCACTGTGCTGTTCTGTACTTTGCAAATTCTAGAAAAATTATCTTTTCAGTTTAATAAGGCAACTCCTACTTACAGTAGGAATTAACCAGAGGAGTTACTTGACTATTACTTGTTAAGTCAAAACCCCTAAAGCAAACTACTTTAAATGGCAAAAAAGTATACACACTAATACCAGATTTTTACCACATTCAGATTTGACTTGATCTTTTTGATGTTGGATCCACGTGATGAAGCTTATGACAGACGTCTCGCTCGCCATTTGGTTTCACTGTACTATCAAAGTGAAGAAAAGATGGAGGAGGAATACATGGATATGGCAGTACTGAGGGATTACATTGCATATGCTCGTGGTTATGTAAATCCCAGGTTAAGTGAAGAAGCAAGCCAGGCCCTTATTGAGGTAAAGGAATTGCTGTTAAGAATGCTCAGAGTCCTTCCTGACTTGTCAAAAATGGCAAAATCCCCTAGAATGTATGCTTTCTATCTACATACAATTTTCTGTAAGATCCTTCCTAAAAATTGCCAGCGTTTAAAAGGAAAAAGGGATCAGTATAGAAGTCATTCCACATTCTCTAATCTTTAGTTTTCAGACGTGTTCGTTTGGTTCCATTATATAAAGAGCATAAAATTCTACTGAAACAAAAGCAAACGTGTCACGTCATCACAGACACAAGCCCTACTATGTAGTCCTACGTTTTTAAAGTGATTCAAAACTTCATTCATTATCACGGCTTAATTACTTCGTAACTGAAAGAAGTATATGTGATGTAGTTACCCGTCATTGCGGAAGAATTGTGAAGGTATGCGAGCAGAAATACAGTATTTGGAGTGGCTTGCCAGAATTGCTCATATTCTGAAGTTAGAGGCGAGGGATGAAGGGGACTCTGAAAACAGCGAATATAACAGTATTTACTGAAATACTTAATGGCGCTCCTTTTCAGGCGTATGTGGACATGAGAAAGATTGGTAGTGGCAGGGGAATGGTTTCTGCATATCCTCGACAACTTGAGTCTCTGATCCGTCTGGCAGAAGCGCATGCTAAAGTACGCTTTTCTGAGAAAGTTGAAACAATCGATGTAGAAGAAGCAAAACGCCTCCATCGGGAAGCACTGAAACAATCTGCTACTGATCCAAGGACTGGAATTGTGGACATATCCATTCTCACTACAGGTTTGTGGTTTTGTAATGTTAAAAGCTCAGATGCTTTTGAGTTCTTGTAATCTTTAAATGTAACTTAGAACCTGTCCTCCTTCCTTGATTTCTAAAAGGTATTTTCTTTCCTTTTAAAAGGAATGAGTGCAACAGCTCGTAAGCGGAAAGAGGAGCTGGCTCAAGCCTTAAGGAAGCTTATCCAGTCAAAGGGTAAAACACCAGCTTTGAAGTACCAACAGCTTTTTGATGATATGCGAGCACAGTCTGATACAGTAAGTTTCCTGCTTTGTTTTTACACTTTAATTAATTTTTAAAAGCATAGTGTTTTTCCAAATGAGTATTTCTGTCCTCCAATTACATTACGGAGGGAAAGGGAGTCATTAACTTTTTGAGCTGATGTGACCAGAAAGCCAGTTCTACAACAGATAAATGAGCTGAATCTTTGCTGTACTTAGTTTATTCTAGCTTCTGAAATAGCAAGCTCACCTTCAGGGTTCCAGGCCACGTTTCAAATTGCCAAAAGACCAAATGAAAACTTAAACCTGTTAAGCAAACTGGTAGGAGGTAAGGTATTTTTACTGTCTTTCAGGTGTTCCCCCCCCAATCTTTACTTGATTTACTTTTCTTTAAGGCTGTCACGAAGGAAATGTTTGAAGAAGCACTTCGCGCTTTGGCTGATGATGACTTCTTAACTGTGACTGGAAAGACTGTTAGACTGCTGTAAGTTAGCTTTTCCTTGCAAGCCAAACTTTTACTTTGCTTTACTAGAGATAGCATCAGCCTGCAAGATCTTTCAGATTTTGGACTATTGTTCGCTGTGACAAGCATAGCCTTTCCTTGCCAACCAACTGTCATGGTTTTACTTTGCCTTACAATATTGCTAGTTGGCAAGATTTTCAAGATTTGGGGCTATCGTTTGCTATCTTAAGTGTAGCATTGATTAAATGGCGCTTCTGTTAGCACAAGGTATTATGCTGGACCTAAAAATGCTCAGCTGAATAATGCTATTCACATTGTAGCTAAATGTAATTACTCCCAAGTCAAATGCTGTTTTTATGAGGTTTTGTAGGACATGCTAATTCAAATTGAATTGTAAAAATTCATCTTAAATTACTTTTTCGGAAATGCAATTTAAGTAGTTGTATTATTGTAATCTGAAATAAAGTTATTTGACTTAAAAAGGCTTTTTAGCATTCATTTCAAGTAAAAATAAGCATATCCTGTGCTGAGCACTTCTCAATCTAGAATTCTGTGCTTTTTAGGAAGTTCTTTGTGAGAGTGTGAAAGGAGCTTTGGGGATTTTGTTTTTTTGGGTTTTTTTTAATGTGAGTGTACTTTGGTAGTATCCTTAATGTAAGAAAGGCAGCTAAATTTGGTTTCAAGCAGAATCTCTTACTGCAATTTTAAGCACAACTGGATAAATCAAGATACCCACCACCTTCGGTATAACGTCATATAATTTGTCCTGAAAGAACAAGGTCCAGTAGTGCATGACTGGAGAATCTTCCCATGTTTTAGCCAGGGTAGATGCTCCCAGCCATTGCATGTCAATAGCTGCTCTTGTTTTCACAGCTGAGCTAGCAGAAGAGTTGCCCAGTTAACTTTGGTACAGACAGCACCAGGCTGATCTCAGTGGCTCGTGTAGCCCTTTTAAGCTGAATTAAGTGCTTCTATATTCTGTGCCATTGCTTCCAACAGAAGGGAAACAAATTTCCCCCATGTGAAAAGGGGCCTACTTAAAACCTAATTTTTCTTGCTACTGGTTCATTACATGAGCAAGATACTGCTTAACTGTAGTTGTACTTTCTCGGTCTATCCTAGAGTTAAAAATACAGTGGGTGTTGGAAGGATCAGGTTAAGCCACAGCCATCTCTCCCCGGGTTTATTAGTTAACAAGTCACTATTGCCTCATCTTCTTGGCTTTTATGGACTGGAAAGATGTAGTTCATGTTGTGCTTTTCTGTAGAGGCAGTCAAGGTTCCCTGACTCAAGGCTTGAAAGTTAGATACAGGTAAGCTTGAGAGACTTAAGTAAGAGAGCTTGGCACTTCCCTTTAAAAGAAGTCTGCAAAATAAAATTCCAAACTCCCTTAAATACTGGTATCATAGATTCTCCAGTGGCGCTTGTCTTACAGGATCTTATTTTCCTCTCTGCCATGTTATTTAGTTATATATTTTGTTTAGAAAACTACCATTCCATGACCTCTTCTTTCTTTCCCCATTGTAACATACCTTTATTTCACAGTTACTGTCAGCTTTTTATATGAGACTGGTAGCAGTTCTAAGCTTTTTACTTTTTTGAACTATCATTTGCATACTTTTCCCATTTACACTGCTTGGTCCTTAAGGTACTGCCTCAGTTCACAAACCTTTCTCTCCGCTGTTTTTCTGCTCTCATAGCTATAACAAGACTACCCTTCCTAACTACTTGGTACCTCCTCTTGTCAGACAAAACAGCACCAAGAAAGTTTCTTAATTATGTTTTTAAGAAAGTTGGTTTAGTGTTTTAAAAAAAGACATTCAAATAGTGACACATATGGCTACACCAGAAAAATTCCTCAAATTAAAACTGGCTGTCAGTATGGAAACTATTAATGTCAAACAGAAATTGGACTGTTCATCTACTTGCAAATTCTAAATGTATATTGAATTACATAGCCACAAAATCAAGTGTTCTAGGAAATGGAAGGAAGTTGTGTGTGTGAAACTGATTTCAGCTCCGTTTTGATTTAAGGTAACTCTTAATTCACCATCTTCTGGTTCTTTGGGGTTTTTTTTGTTTGTTTGTGTTTTTTTAAAGTAAAATGCTTATTAGGAATTACTCGTTTTCACAGGGTTACTTGCAGAATAATCCCACTAGGTGGCTCTTAAAGCCTGTATGTAGTAGTTGATTGGGATTATTTGTTTTCAGTCTGTAGTGGGTTTTTTTGTTTTTTAAATAAGCAAGGACTGCAAATGCTGCTCTGCAGTTAGGCAGATAGAGTGGAAATGCTTATAAACTGTATTTTGGTTTAAAAAAGCACCACCTGATTAAACCACCTTAACCATCCGTATGATAATTCGAAATGCGTACAAAGCAAAAGGAAGATGAAAGTAATCTACTTGAACTGAGGATATTTTTCCTTACTCTCTGCAATAGTCTCAAACTCTGTATCATAATTTACTGCTCTATTTAACTTAATGCTGTTAGTAGTTATAATTAAGCTCATTTAAAAAACTTAGTTTAAAGACTGAAATATGCAACCAGGGAAAAGCACTCCTGCCAGAAACTTGACATTCTTCTATTCTTTGAAAGTCTCCTATATATTCTACAAAATTCATTTTAAAAAAAAAAAGTTACAAGCCTACTGGCAGAAATTATATTTGTAGTAAGTCACTTTGAGAGACCATAGTTGAAGTGATCTGCTGTCTTGTCTAATGCTATAAAGAAAAGTTGTTGGTCAAGTGAAATAGAATGGTAACCTTCTATTTTCCAGCAGAGAATGCAATCAGTGGTTACTTGGGGTGGGTGGGTAAGCTATAAAAGATAAATGGGAAAAACATAATTTGTTACCATTGTTATTGGTTTCGAAGCTGGCACTTCTCTGCAAACACAGATTTGATAGGAAGGAAAGCTACTTGATCCTAGTCATCCCTGGTTTTGTTAGGTGCTTCAGTAGGAACAAATGTAAACTCCTAAGTGAGAAACATCTGTCAAGATTATCCCATGCCCATCATAACTGAGATAATGTACTCTAGACTATGTTCTAGTCAGCCTCATCAAACTTAAGTCTCATGTTTGGTAGTCACTCTGGAATTACCGTTCTGTCTTCCTAGAATGCCCTAGGACTTCACAATTATCTCAGGAAAAGAAAAAAGTGCACTGAAGACTGCATGTCAAATAGCTGGTCAGGGAAGTGATTCTATCTCACTTTTGCACTGTGTTTATACAATTTCATAATGACAGTTGCTATGTAACTTGCCATTTGAATACAGCAATATGGACTGAAGATAGTAAGCATTTTGCATTTTTATTCTGAGTCTGCAAGACCACATGTAGTGTAAAAATACATGCGTAGTTGACTTAAGAAGCATGGAATTAATCATTTGTGAGGTAAACTAGCAGTCAGTATGGAGGCTGTCATCCAATTCTCAGTTTGCATTGCCACCTTACAAGAACGTTTACAGACAGTCTTGCACCAGCTTGAATTATTTAATGCTCAAACCCAAGATGCTAGTTAGTTGTGGGTTGTAAGGTTATGAGAGTACAGCTTGTCTGTACAAGCACAACCAGACTTCCCTTGTGACCAGCATCTTTGGACTCCAAACTGGCAAGGAAAACAAAAGCATTGTATTTGCTACTATGAGAAATAGTAGTTCACAAAATCTGAGCAGAAGACCTAATTATATTTATAAAATCACTATATAATTATTCTGTAGATCCTAAAAGCATTCTTTCTCAGTGCCCTACATTTTGATAGCAGAGGAAATACTCACTTGATTGCTTCAATGACTCCTGATCGTGTCCCACCTCTTGACTAGCTAGGGTAGGAAGAAGGTTTGATTGCTTTTCTTTGCATCTTTGGATTTGCATTAGATACATATACTAATGAAGTATAAAGTTTCCAATTTGAACCAGAAACACACACACAAAAGCTGATGAAGTGGCTGTTCTTACAATTGGTTTTTCTTGTCATAGTCCTTCATACTGCCCAGTGCTGTAGTACTGAAGTGCCATTTCCTTCCCCTGTCCCAGAAGTAGTAACCATAACAGACCCCTCAGAGTTTGGCATTTCTCACCCAATGAGGAAAAGGTTGGCTCAAGCTTACTGAATTGGGAGCCAGGGAAGATTTCCTTCCCGGTTCTAGTTCTTCATCAGGAGCACTATCCAGTTGCCAATCTTTTCCAGCAGCACCAGATCCAGACTTCAACCTGGAGAATGCAAGTACGATTTCAGGACATAACTGCATGTTACCACATCTACAATTTAAAGCTAGAAAAGAATTGATCCTATGTATCCAGGCTCAAAATACCCATTGAGTGAGCTGAGCTTTCAACCTCCAACAATATATTAAAGCTAGGGGGCTACCTGCACTGGTATTTATGACCTTATTTCAGTTTTACGCCTGTATTGTGTTACCTCTGTTTCTCAGTACATGTACACGTGGGTGGGAAGGTGAAGAACGGGGAGGCACCTCCATCATCCAGCTAGTTCTTAGCCCATATTTTGGTATGCAAAGAACAGCCATTAGGCTCTTAAGCTGACACTCGGCAACAATGAAGCTAAAGGACATTATATAGGCATAATTTTTTTCATTAATTGGGCATCTTGCAGTATCTTTTGAAACAGTCTTGGCAACATCTGCTTGGTTGACAGTTCCACTTGTGTTCCATCGATGTGTAACACCTACGTACCCAGATCACACAGTTCCTGCCACTTTTAAAAAATAATTGCATCTGTGACCCTTATTAGAAGTGTCTCTCACAGAATCTGCATGATACATAAATGCTTCTACCAAACTAAAATCAATATAAACAAATGAATACAAAGTAAACATCATTATGGGCCTGATTCAGGTTCTAAGCAATACAGGGGTTAGCTGTGGAAATCCATCTAAATATTTCCTTATTGTTCTCAGCTTCCTCTCAATTACTGAAAAAAGCAGTCCCAGGTTGATCAGGAAGCTAAAGCAGGCTTAACACTGTTTTAACTGTACATGATCCCAACAGGTAAGATATTTCCCCTGGATCCAAATAATGTTCCAAACTGGTGCTGGTGATTTTTTAATATAAAAATACAAGGCTATGTAGATCTTTCTCAGCTGTACAAAGCAGCACAACTGCTTTATATGATCTTCTAAGTGCAACAAGCAGGTTAGAATCCTTGCATAGCCCTTTAGACAAACTTGATGGATGTTACTGAGAGATACTCCAAACTATGTACTCTGCCCTCACTTCATGAAGAGTAAGAGGGAAAAACAATAAATAAATCTATTCTCTTACTGGAAGAGATCTTGGAATACTCAGTGGTCATCCTAAAAGAAGGAAAGGTACTCCTTCTCTGAAAATGTTTATCATTAAATATTCCTGAGAGATGGGTGCACAAGTTATCTTCGTCCACACTTCTTCCAACTGTTGATAAGAAATCATATATCAAAGATAATGATCAGAAATCATTACATATGAGGCAGGTTTACTAAAGGATGTTGGTAGGGCAAGAACCAGGTGTCAACACCGTGTGCACTGAGAACAACCCTGCTGAAAATAAGCCTGAACACCGTAGCTGTAAGTGTGTCCCAGACCGTTAGAATGATGGCATTTCATATGATCGTTCTGGGCATCTTCTGTCTACTAATCATACCAAAAGTAGTCACCAGACTGGTACCGCTTTTTTAGGTGTGCCCAAGAGTTCAAGGGGTAGGTTAAGTTTTCAGCCTCCAAAGTATAATTGAGATATGCCAAAAACTGAAATAATAAGTCTTTTGCTAGTTCCACGCACATTTTCTTTGTCAGCCGTGAACAGACAGGAGATGTGAGGAAATAAGTAGACCTTTTTGCACACTGTAAAGTGCTTAGTTAACACTCAGAACAGATTTAGCAGCACTGGTCACTAAGACCTAAAAAGCTGCACTTGCTGTGCAGCTGCTTCTAGAAGGGTCAGGGGCAAGTGCACTATGGAGAAACACACAACATCTGGAGAAGGATCAGAAGAAAACAGTAAGGTGTTAGGGGAAGTCAGTGAATCAGTTAGATGGTTGAGGTTATTTATGTCTGAAGTTCTAACTTAAGTATGGCAAACATTAGCCTCTGAAAAGCAGCTCTGTGAAAATGGAAGCAAGAAGGCTAAAGAGCACAATTATAACCTGCACACGGGCCATAGCTAAAATACACAGTTGCTGTAGTGTGCTTCCTAGGACACAGACCGGGGGGGGAAAGAGGTGACAACTTTTACCCTTACACTTGAATTGACCAATCCCGATCATACTACAGCTTCACAAAGATTGTAAATGGAAAGAAAATCCTGTATATCTGGACAGGGACTACAGTGGGCAGCTGGGGAAGAGCAAGCATTCCTAAACTGCTATTTTCCACTGTCTGATCAAAAAGACACACTGATTCAGGTCTCTAACCATCATTCATCCATTATTTTTCATAAAGCGTGGGAAAACATTGTATGACAGAATTCTCTTTCTGAGAAATTTGGCTTAAACTGGCCAGGAAGAGTCCACAGTTACGACAGAGGACTGATATATGCGGTTATGTATGCCTGATTTTAGTAGTAAAGCAAGCAGATGAAGAAAGGGAAGAAAGAAAAAATACCAGTTTTACCCCAATTAAAACAAAAGTAACATTTTACCGAAATAATTTACGTATTTTGTTTTGGTAGTTTCTACTTCTGGGTGTAACAGTTCCTGTTTGAGAAAACACTGGAGAATGCGGGCATCGATCCCGCTACCTCTCGCATGCTAAGCGAGCGCTCTACCATTTGAGCTAATTCCCCTTGCTGTGTGCAGCCCGTAGAAAACATAAAACTGTGATCTTCAGGGTGTATTTAAAGTTGCAGTTCATGCATATAAGAAGAGTTTCCTCTTGCTCTGGCTTCTCTAGTCACAAATGAAAATTCAACTTTGATTTCAAAACGGGTGACAATTTTTTAGAATTTCATTTAGCATTTCCAAATGAAGCAGTAAGAAAAAGACAATCCAGAAAAGACATGTTTTCCAGGTGTATAAAATAATTTTTTAAAAGTTTATTACTTGCAATTCATGAGAGGAAGCACATTCTGGCATTTTATTTTCTCCCCATAAAAGTAATTTTCTATTTATTTTTATTCTAAATACAAGTTAATTATTCTAATTTATTCTAGTCAAACATATGGCAGCATTTAAGAAATAAACCATGTACATCTAAAAAATAAGAGCTGATTTTACTTCAAAATTCCAATTGAATACATGAAAACGTCTTTTGTGGTTAACTTTTTTCTCCCACCACAAACAAAACACAACAGTGGAGAATGCAGGCAGCAATCCCACTACCTCTCACATGCTAAGCAAGAACTCTACCATTTGAGCTAACCCCCCCCCCACAGTGCACTAATTTATCCCGTAACCATAGATTTTAATAACCACAAATGCAAATGCCTTCCCTTTACCAACTGCTCCTTTATCATGGGTAGTAACCCCAGGGCAAGCGTTCAGAGCACTCATGAGCATTTGACCTTGAACTTGTATATTTTTTTGTAAGATGCTTCATGCTAATTTGCATGACAAACTTGCAACCTGCAGCCTTTCAGTGCCACCCAACTCACCTTCTTTGAAGAGGGAGGCTGCTTCTTCTCTGTTGAGGGAAGTCACATCACAGAGAAACACAGTGGAGCAGCTTGAAGATAATACAAAACTCGCATCTTCCCTGACATCTCCTAAGAAGACCACGTAGAAAGCAAAAGTCAAACCTCATTAAGTTTGCTTGCATCAGTTTACATTAATGTTGTCAAAGGGGTGCATCAAAGTGATCTGTGTTACATGAAACTATGTGGACACAAAAGCCTTCACAGCTGAAATAACCTAGAGAAAGGAAAAAATGGGATTAAGAAGGTCAGGTTATTTTCAGCCATGTAGGTAATGAAGTTCTCTCAACCAACTGGAGAAATTAAAGTTTTACTCACCATCTTAGAAAAAGAATAAGCAATCTCAAGAAATTCAAGATTGCAAAACAACGGGTTGTCAATTATATGAAATACATATTTAAATCACTGAAAATAGTACTATTGCAGTGGTCTTTCCTTACCCTTATCTAATTTTGGCATCAAATAAACTTTTTCCATGAGCTGACCTGTCCAAGCCTTAGCCTTTTCAGGGGCAGCGGAGTGCGATTTGGGTGTGAAAACCAGGGAGAAGTAAAACACCATTTTCATACTGAATCAGACTGCACAGAGTTGATAAAGAAACTGTACATAGAGCTGAACCTTGTGAAACATGATATGGGAGAGATCCCAGCTGCAGATGTGCATTGCACCATCATTAAGCCTGAGATATGTTCCTGTGAGAAAGACTGAAACCACTTTTGCATATGTTTTCCCCCTCGTTTACTCCAGTGAGGCAGATAAAGTCAATTACAATATACTACAAGAAATGGCAAGAATAACTTTTTTATTTATTGTTGTACAGAGATTGAGGTAAGGCAGGAGATTATTTAAATTCTAGAATGTTTGCAGTGATACTGTGGTTTTAGTTCCACATCTTGCTTGGCTTGAATCTGGATTGTGATAGATTTAAAGTGCTACCCTTACTTTAGACAAGTTGTAACTATCTGATGCTTAATTTCATAATTTATTTTCTTTTGACTGTATGCTGTGATCCAGTAAGCTAAATCCATTAGAGAACATGGCTAGCACATGTATTGTGTGATTACTGCACAGTTTACTAGCAGAACTCACTTCTCTGCATTTAAACAGCAAGTGAGAAATCTTTTATTACATAATTTTCATTGTCTTTGTTGTGTATAGTGTATCAGTGTGACCATGCTCACTGTAAACTACACTTTCTTTCTTTCTTTAAATCCAGAAAACATTCCTTGATTTAATAACCTGGGAATAGAGCTTTTCCAATGTGATTCTTACTGCAAAGTCAGTTAGTATGAGTACACTTGAATTTTTATATTTCTGAAATGTTTTTAGTAGCCCCGTATATTTAAGATGCAGTACTATTTTAACTGAATCAACAAAGTCAATACAAAAAAGTAGAAATACCTAGAATATAATTTGGTAGGATATAAATTAATACTTTCCACAAACTATGATAAACATGAACTGCTAAACCATTGTATTTATAATTTATATATAGGTAATTAGAAAATAAAGCTGGAAAAGAAAATAAAAAGACTTGACAAACAAGGAAAAGAAAAATCTCATTACCCTTCAATGACTTCTAGAAGTATACTTTCTAGATTTACAAGTCTTTTTGTATACAGTTTGTAACAGAGGTAAAAAAAATAGCTCTCTCCCATTCCTGAAGAAACAGTAGAGGAAGCTCTGTTCAGGAAAGTATTATCAGTGTCACATAACAGAAAATGCATCAGTACGTGTCTCATCTGTCAACTGAGTATTCTGATTTTTAAGCTAACAGGCTTTCCAAATAAATGCCATGATCACTTGGTTTTACTAAGTAGGCACTCTCAACAGAGATAACTATATCTAAAGCAGCCACACGCTCTGATTCAGCAGAACTAAGTCCGCCCCTACACCCTTGAAGGAAGGGGAATTAGCTCAAATGGTAGAGCGCTCGCTTAGCATGCGAGAGGTAGCGGGATCGATGCCCGCATTCTCCAGTGTTTTGAGAAACTGAATACCTACGGTAGGAAAACATTTTCACGGAGGTTTGTGAAAGTGAAAGCGTGGCACCACTAGCACATACCATTTCTTACGGCAAATTAAACAGGGAAACTATCTCCGTTAGCAAACTCTCTGAAAGACCTATGAACTCTCTGCAAAACAATTCCTTCACAAAAGCACTCAGTAATACAGGAAATAAAATTCGCTTCTGTTCCTTACAAGTGCATTTGCTTTTGGTGTGGGCACGGTTTTTAATTATACAAAAAATTAGTGAAATTGTCCATAAGAAAACGTAGAAGCATGTGGTTGTCTACATACATAATCATCTGTTTACCCTAGAATTAGTCTCTTCAGCTACGTTGCACCTGTTGTAGCTAGGATGGGCACAACACGCTTGCTCCTAATCTGAACTGCAAGTGACACTCAGTCTCTCACAATTTCACTCAATTTCTTCCTCAACCCACTATAAGAAAATAATTAGCACTTAAAGAAAAAAAATCTCATCTTTGATCAACATTAACAACTTAAATAATGCATATTGTGCACATGATTCTTAAAATTAATTTTGGAGCCATTTTTCTGTAGCAGATTTGTAAGGATTAAAATGAAAATAGCCCCACAATATAAGGTAGCATTAACAGGGAACTAAATCTGTATCACAGCCAAACCCCAGAAGAAATGGCGGCATCTGTCAGTTATCCATTAACAGGAACAAAAGCCATTAAGAGGTATTTATTTGTTCTTGGTGCATACAGTTTCCCTAATTTTAGAAAAAAAAAAACAGAAGTTTACAAGTCTCTCTTTTTCAAAACAGAAAAGAAAGTTACAACTGGTAACTGAAAAACCCGTATTGCTTAACAGTAGCGATAAAACGAAACACTTGCAGTAGGAATTGGAGAATGCGGGCATCGATCCCGCTACCTCTCGCATGCTAAGCGAGCGCTCTACCATTTGAGCTAATTCCCCTTCTACTTGCCCGCTGCCGTTTACCATAGCTTCCTACTTTCGTACTGCTCACTGCCAGACACTGCCTACAAAACTACATTTCAATTCGATCTGCTATTTCAAGTACAAACAAAACTTTCTCCCCCCGAAAGAAAACGCGGTACCTGGATACTCAGAGCCCACTCATTGAATTCTAATCCCCTGCTGAAGTTACTGGTAGGCAACAACAAGACACAATTCCCAGTGAAATGCAGAAACAGTTAGGTCTTTCTTACAACACACTACTTTTGACAGCCTTAATGGGAATCTTGCATAACATGAAATCTGGAGCCCTTGATGTCCTGCACATCTTTTATTCAGCAGAGCTACATCTGGATAACAGAAGGTCTGTGTTTCCGAGCAACTGCAGATTTATGTTCACACCAAACAATTATGACTGTTTAGAGGCATATGGATATATTTAGGGATTGTATTTTTTAAAATAGATTTTTCCTATTTGTAAAGCCTACGTGGAAGAGAATCATCTACATGACTTTACCCATTTCCACATTTTACATTATAGTAGATGTGACATAGTAGGTTGAGTTCTTCCAGTTCTTTCTCTTGTGGCAACCAAGTCTGGGCCCAAGTTACAAGAAGACTGGGAAAAGAAAAGCACCCAGGCAAATGGAATGCTGGGAAACAAAGTAATAGTTCACATTATTTATTTACATCTCTCAGGAATTTTTAAGGTGTGACTGTATTACCAGATAGACATACACACTCACAGATATATATAAAAAATCAAGAATACATAATTAAAATGTAAAAACCCCATGGCTGTAATGGAACAGCAGTGGAAATGCTACTCAGTGGTTTAGTTCCAGCTCTGCAAGATCAGAGATCAGAGTCATAAAACAACAAAAAAAGTAGGGTCACCACATTCCCTGTTATTTGAAGTTATGTACTGGGAGTTTTCTACTTCTGAAAGTGGCATGTAGAGAGAAAAGGGGGGGGGGGGGGAGCAACTCTTTATGATCTCACTGTCATAAAACAGAAATAAAGCAAGCAAAACAGATCTACTTTGCCAGAACTGGAACATGCAGATTTGTCGACCTAATGTGACTGAGGTATCACAACAATCACATATCTACACACTTCATGTGTTTTCAGCTTCTTACTTCCTCAGCCTCTATAGACAGTCATTTAATATACAGATTTGCACAAATAGCTGCTGATTGAAAGTGCTGGACATAATCACAGTTTGTGTATGTTAATAATCTGTGGTCAGCTGTTCATTAGTGAGAAAGTAACTCTGAAATGATTAAAAAAAAACAAATAGCTGGCAGTAATGGAAAGACATGCAACTGACTTCATTAAAACCCTAAGAAAAGAAACCTTTGGAAAGTATGTTTCTTTTCCCTATAAAAAGAGGAAGAGGAATTTGAGTGAACCCTTCAGAACTTTTGTAATAGTCTGAGCCTTTCTTCTGCTTTGATTCTAAAAAAAGGTGGTGAGAGAGAATTGTGAACTTCTATTTAATATTATAAATGTAGTACATCTTTGCCTTTCTGGAAAAATTACTATCTGAAATTAAATTTATTAAATAACTCTAGAAACAACTGTCTTACAGTTTCTTTCTTGATTGACCCAAGATCCTTTAAGACACATGAATCACACTGACATAAAAAAGGTCTTTCAATTCTCTCCCCTCTAAGGACTCAAGTGATTTCAGAACGTACAATCACCAAACTCCAACCTTTGCAGGACATCCAAGTTAATACCTGAATAATACGTACTTGGGTTTTTTTTAATCACTGGGATTATATATTTGTGCCCATTAAATAAATCAGTCTCAAATTTTAGAAAATTTTGCTGAGACAAATATTTAAAGAATACATCTTAAGTCATCGTCTGCACATACAGCTTATGCCATGCCATATATAATTCAACAACATCTCCAGAAGTTCTCTGCAGTCAGCAACTCAGTACTTAGCGATAACCAAAAGTTACAGATTCAGAGACAACTGAATTTTATGAGAGAGTATCAAATCCCTCAAAGTCAATCTATATGTAATCATGCTTTAAAAATATTTCACCATCCTGACTTTAACACAGAAACAACTATTTCTATGGCATTTTCTCCAGACCCTCACTTGTTCAACTCTGAGACTTAAGCTCCTTGCCATTGTGCTCTTCAACTTAGATCTGACTTCCAAATACATTACCCAAACTTTTTTTGTTTTCTTTTTTTGGCTCCAGAAAATCCCAGAGAACATAGTACTGTGGCATTAGGACTAGAAGAATCTCAAAAAGGGAGGAAAGTGCTAGCACAAAAACATCTAAAGGAAAACATCTCGTTTACATTTGTATATATATGAGTGGTTTACCTCTTAAGAAAGTTTTTACTGTGGAAAGGATGGGGATACCCTGTGAAGATACTTCTGGCTTTCTAATGCAACACTATTCTCTCGTTACTTTTCTTGCAAGTTCCATTCACCACACAAGACAAATTCTGAATTACAGGATTTTTTTCTGTAACTTTGGCTTTCTTGTTCAAACAACCCAGATCATTCTTTAGCAATAGAAGTACCTTCCTTCTTCTTTTTCCTTTGCTCATCATGGTATCAGTAATTTTTGAACATCATGTACATTGAGCTCTTAAAACACTGACAACAGATTCCAGGAACCTCACATCACCAGGTGGCTCAGAATATGCAGTGCTTCTGAAGACAGCACAGAAAATGTGCTTAACTAAGGGAAGCCCAAGTAGATCTGCAGTTTGCAAATTGACTTTCAAGCTAGAATAACAGCAGCAGTTGAAGACAAACCCAGTGCTTTTTTTATTCAAAGGTATTCTAAGAACATTATTATTTTAGGAACAGTAAACCAATTATCATAACAAAAGGACTAGAAAACAGAATTTGCTAGTGAAGGCAGGAGAACGAAACAGGTGAAGGAGCAACAATAAGACGCTAATTATCACTGACCAGAGAAAGAAACAGAATTCACAAGCTAGCAATCCTATTAATTACAAATCACTAATGCTAACCTCACTTTCTGAAATTATCAAATACTGCTGCAGCATCCAAAATGCCAATTCCACTACTACCTGATGTGGACCACTGGTCTAACCCCAAATATCTGTACCAAAAGTCCTGTACGTACTCTTCCATTAACAAACCCCAGCATCTTGATACCTGCTCCCTCACTCTTAACTGAAACAGCCAGCTTTGGAAAAAAAATGTTTCTCCCTCTCCTATTAAAACCTAATCAATGTGGAAAGATACATCTGAAATTAATTTGTAGAAGATAATTTAAGTTCTTACAGCTGGAATTACTCGGCAGATACAGATATTTAAGCAACTGGTGACTGAAAGCCCTGCTACTCCATATTTCTGGCAAAACAAGCAAGCTTTCTGCTACTTATGCTCTGGGACACTTTCGCATGACCAGTCATATTTTTGAACCCAGAGCTCTGAAATGTCTAAAAGTTCCTTTGCTTAGTCATACAGTAATGCACAACACAGCACTTGGTTATAATTAAAACATTCCAGAGTACGAGTGACTAAATCCTACTTTCAGAAGTGACTCAGAGTTATGCCACAGTTGTGACACTATACATTTCGTACACTACAGAAACAAACTATCTTTAAATAAGTTGGCCTGATTACTAAAAATTCCACTCAGTATTTTACTTCGGTTTTGCCATAAGGCCTTCTGTTCTCTGTACAACTGACAAAAATAGGTGATCTAAAAAAAAAACCAAAGCAAAAAAACAAAACCAAACAACTGTAATCCTTACTGATTTTCACTTGTGTTTGGTCTCTCTGAATTTTTTCTTAATATTCCTTCTGAATAAATACCACCTAAGTCTTAAAAACACCTGTTGTAAAACAAAAAAAACCCAGAACTCTTCTAATTGTGTTTATATTAGGCTTGTATGAACACAGCCCAGGCAGAACAGGGTTTCATCACACCAGTTTTTGAATGGTAAGGCACATCTACATCACTTGATTAAGGAGAACCCCAAGCAGGCTTACATCTGCACACAAACTAGCAAATTCTGCTGTCTATGAAACTTCTTAATTTGTTACCAAGCACTGGTAGTCCTAAGCCTTTAAGACAGCAAGTAGGAGAAAATTTACTTAAAATCAAAACAAAATCCAGAACTAACTATAAATCGAGCAGTGGCAAAATAACCTAAGCACAGCTAGAGTACGTTCAATTCATTCTTTTAAATAGCCTAAGCTTCAAGCTGGTAGATTTAACGTTAATATGAAACAAATAAATGTGTCTCCAGTTCTGTATCCACATTTGTATTTAAAGCATTGAAGAAAATGTTTTCTGGAGCTCAGAAATAATTTTACTGAAAAGCAGTATACAAATATGGATTTGGGCAAAAAAAGCAACACCCTCCTCTAGAGAAAAAAAAAGAAAATAAACCAAACCCAAAACAACAGGCACACCCCCCACAAAATGTACTGTAAATCACATAAGAAGCCATACAGCAGATACGAGTCAGAAGAAACTTCCTCCCAGAATCCCAGGACTATTTCTGTTCTTAATGGCCACAAGAGGAATAGAACTTGATTTGTTGATTCAGATTTTATGGTTTGCTCCCAAAGTTTTGCCTCCATTTTACCATCACTCATCATTTCATACCCAAACCACAGGACAAAAACCTGTTAAAAAAGAACAATTAACCAAACAAAAAACATGCTACAGATTTGTGACTTCTAGTAATATGTACCTTGTTTGAGGAAAATCGGTACAGTCCATCCGGGATGTAATGTACTGGTACAAAATTCTGTAGTATTTATCAAAGAATCAATCTTAAAAACAGCTTAGCCAGGCATCCTAAGTAACCTCTGCATCAGCAGCCACAACAACTTGCAAGAGCCCAAATAATTCATATAAAATATGCTGGTTTTGTGAGAAGTACAAAACCACAACATCCGTTGTGTGTATTTACCAGATTGACATTTAAGTTAATGTCATGTTCTCTGTGCACTGAGACAGTGACCTTGGAGATCAGCTCAGAGTGAGATTGATCTACCATTTCATGCTACTCTCTGTGATCTCCCTCTGGACCACACAAAAACACCATTATGATTTCAAATTGTAACGTCTCAAACTTCAGAGGGAAGTACTGAGCAAGACATCTGAGTTATCGTTCTCTTTCTTTAAAAGCACCCATGAGTTTTACATTTCCATCCAAATTATCATAAGAATTCCATATTCACAAAGATTTCATTCTGTTTTCAGATGGGGAAACAGTAAGTCCTATATTAATATGATTGTGCATTTAGGTTTCTCTTCCAGGAAAATGGCTAGACTCAACTTACACGTCACAAATTACTTCAATTTTTCTGGAACACCTGACATCTCTACAAACCTAACGGGGTTTCAAAAAAGTTTCAGCATCATAGGACTTGTGTACAATGCCCTCCTTGAACTAAGATGACAATATAGAAAAAATGTATTATTAATTTTACATACTATCCAGCTTGAGCTACTCCTTCCAAACAGTTTAATAGTAATAGTAAGTTGTTACAAAAGCTGTAAGATTGAATATACCTGAATTCCAATAGATCTGCACCCCTTGTCTTCTCAATCACCACTCTAACAATCCCAATTTTCTCTGCATCCCCTACAATTCCACAAAGGAGAGAATGTGTGCTGGTTACATTTGGCTAATCAGCTATCCCTTAACAGCACATACAGTACACTCCTCATGTTGCTTTAGTGGCTCTTCTGAGCCATGGATTTCCACAAAACACAGGGCAATTTCTTTATCTTTTGGATTTTTATCCATCTTTCACTTTTGGTGGAAAAGTTAACAGGGATGAGAGTGATGAAGATTTTCCTAATTTAGAAGATTTAATAAGATTAAGATTCCTGTATCCTGTGGATTTACTAAAGCTATCCACTCACTAAATGAGAATTTCTCCAGAATAATAAAAGCAGTTTTAAGAAACATAACCTCATCCAAACAAACAAAACAACCAGTAAAAGACCCAAGGAATTGGTTATATAGAATGATCTGGAAAATATGCTTGGATGCAGTGTTCAAGGACCAGAGGTTTAAGGTACACAGAACTCACTAAAGTTCAGTGTATGTTTAGCATCTGATTGCTTAGGTCCATATGAAAATTCAAGAGTTGTGGGGTTTTCTGTATTTATACACCACCATACCGTACAGTCATTTTAGAACTAGAACAGGGAAAACAGACCTGTCACTAGAAGAGATGTGTTCACAGATAAAGCCACCTGCTTACAGTGTACTCAGAACACAGGTATGGCACAAAAACGTCACAACCAAGCTGGATTAAAAATACACAAAGTTTAAAATTCGCACCCACTTCAACAAGTTCTTCAGCCCATGTTATCCTCTGATTCAATTCTTCCATGTTTTTCTTGGGCTCAACAGTACACCCTGAGTGAACTCTGGCTGAACAGTATCGGAAGTGAAAGAAAACATAATTTATGCAATTTTTACTAATACAATGTAGAACTGGTGGTGTGGCACGCGTCGAGTGACTGAAGCAGAGCTGGAGCCCGAGCCCTGGCAGCGCAGCACAGCGCAGCAGTAGGACATGCCCCTGAAGAACCCACAAAGCCACTCGGTCCCCTGACGAGCAGCAGCACCACCCCCCGCACCTCCTCCTTCAAGCAACCACCGCCACGGCTGCAAAACCTGATGTCGAGAGGCCCACCAAGCCAACCGCGACGACTCGATAAACCCCTGAGTAAAATGCCACAGACAAACCGCTGCCACCAGCCTCGTCTTTCAACGGTCTCAGTCCGGACGCGCTGACAAGCCCCGCATGACAGCGCCGCCCCCCCTCAGGTTCCCGCCTTCCCGCCCCTCAGGGCCCGCCCTTCGCTCTGCCCTTCCCGGGCACTGAGCACGCCTCGCCCGCTGCTAGAACCTTCGGCGGCAGCGCATGCTCCCGCTCCCCCCTCGGCCACCCCGCGGCTGTTTGCCCTGCTTTCTTCCCTCAGGTACAGATGGCGCAGCGAACAGGTTGGGCTGGAAGACTCGGCGTGGGACGAGCAGGGAAGTGCTGTAGCTGGGCCTACTCCTAGTCCTTGAGGCTGCGGCTGGGATGGCGGGTCAGTCTCCAGGAGCAAAGCCTGGCCCGTGCGCTGAGCGGGGCGGCCGGCACGGGTGTACCCTCGGGTGTACCCAGCCTTGTCTTCTGTGTCATCGTGGGGAGAAGGTGGTATTGGGAAAAGCAGGTGTTGTCCTAGATTTCCCAATGTGATGGCTGTAAGCTATGTGCGTAACAGCTGAGTGTGTACGCCTTTAAATGAACCTCAGTGTTTTTTTCAGAATGTAAATTCATAATTGGGTTTATGCTCATGCGTCTTCTTAGGCTTTGCTTTCAGGGTGGTGGTGGAAGAAAGTTTTGAAAATACATACATTGATCTGTGTTTGAGGAGAACAGAATTCTTACCTTACAACCACATTCATGGTAGTTTCTAGCACTTGAGAGTGTGACCTTTAAATATCTTGGATATGTACATTCCTTTGTCACTCAATATTTTTTTTTCCTTAAAGAGACTACAGAACTCCAGGATCAGTTGCAACTGTACAAGCTTCTTTTGTCTTACAAAAAAAAATCTTATCCTTTGAACCTTTGATACAAAAAATCAGGTTAACTGCTGGCAGGTTTTATTACAAGATGGGAAAACCCACCTTTGATTTTTCCTGCTAGCAGGCTTGGTGAAATTGTGTAAGCTAAGCTGCTCCAGCATGCACCTTTATTCCTCAGCTCCTTAGGGTCTGTGAACTCTCGACAATAACACATCTACTGTGCATTTATAACCTTATTATCTTTGCATATTGTCAGATCTTTTTCCTAAAAATACCTCAAAGCAAAACAACTAAAAGAAGGGAAAACGGGCATTCCAAGAATGTCTTTCAGCAAGAGCTGAGCTACTTTTCTGATGGCAAAAGCATTTCTGTAGCTCATGAGTGCTCCTTTTGCTAAATGTCGTTAGTAAAATTAAAGCTACTTCAACACTTCTCAAATTAATAAAAGGTTATGAAAAAATGCTAATGCAATAGACAACCTGAAATAAGATCAATTAAAACTTCAAATTGTTTACCAGTCATTTTAAAGATTATAGCAGCATTTGAATTGATAGTAGCTATCTCTGAACATCTTTCTGTGAGGAAAGCTTTTATCTTTTCTGGAGATAAAGACAAAAATTAAAGTGTAGGGGTTTTTTAAATCCCTTTTATTTTAGAATAACAATACCCAACCATGAAGTTTTTCAGGAATGCCTGGTGTAAATATACTCTTTGTTATCACTGCTAAAAATAATTGACCTTTGTTATGGAATAATTAGTTGATTAGCTACCTCACTCTCAAATTCCTATAGATGATCAAGTAATCTGATGTTACCAGGCCCAGATGAGAGTCCGAAGGTGGTTGATTCTGCATAAATTAGATTACATGGAAAAAAATCACTACAGATGGATTTTGTATCAACAGTTTCTATTACAAATGAAATGCTTGTGATAAGAAGGCTTCCCCAAGTGAGAAATAGGGTTGTGGCTTTTGTATCTTTCCTTATAATCACCCAAAGACTTCACTTTTGGGTTGAATTTTTTCATGTAAGTCTGGTTTGATGGTTATGTGCAGTTGATGATGCCTTCCACGGGTCTCCTTAAGTTTTATTACCAGTAGTTGATCAATTGTTTTAATTAACTTTCAGAAAGGACAGGGAGGTTTTGAGATACATAAAACTATGTTTTCCACCTTCCGTTTTCAACACAGAAAACCTGCTGAAGTGTCTGTGCATGTTCTAGCAGCTGCCATAGAAAACTTAATTATTTATATGTCAAAGATACCACCTTATATCTCAAGTGATACAAAGACATCAATTTCATGCTGGTTTTAACCTTTAAAACCCTCTACAGACATAAAAAAAACCTATACACAGTTCATTTCTTCTTGTCAAAAAAGTCTTGGGTTTAACTCTGGCAGGACTAGCTTTAATAAAAATGAAGCATCTAACATAGCTTAATCTTACAAATAGCTATAAATCCACAGCAGCTTTATTTCTGATTACTACTCTCACTTCTACCATTCACACTCTTAGAGCTGACACCTATGTTTTTCTTCCGAGCACCATTATTCTTTCTTCTCCTTCCTGTTTTTCTTGTGGATGGCACCTTCAAGAAACCTGTAGCGCATCAGTGCTGAAGATTGTCAGGCACTGAGTGAATATGGCCACGCAGAGTAAACACAGTGGGTTACTTGCAGTTATTCCTGCTACGTGTCATCACCTGCCAAAGCATCCAGCTCTAGGAACAAACAAATGTGCATGCAGAGTAGCTCCAAGCCACCCATCACGTGTTAGGGCTAATGCGCATCAACCAGCAGACTGAGTGTCACTAGAAGCCAGTAAGATGATGTGAAAACATGCCAGGCCAGTTAGAAACCGGTTCAGGTGGCATTGCCTCCCCTCACGCTCTGGTTTGAGTGTTTCCTCTTAGCCTGACTTAAGACTTGATGGATGAGCAACACCTCCCATTCTGCTGTGGAGTGAGGAATGGGGGCTAACTTTTAGCAGAGTCCTTGTCCATTGTAGTGCTGGCACAGCACAAGAGCAATCTAATCTGTAAGTGAAGATGTTTAAGCAGCAGTCAGAATGTCACCACGTGGTAGACTATGAGCTGTATCATTTGGTTCTACATGCAAGAGTACATAGAGCTTATGGAGAGGAGCGTAAGTGCGTGCTGCTGTGTCTGGTCGGGCAGAGTTTGTAGGGGTGGGAAGAGTTACAGAGTCCCTGTTCCTCCTGCCGGCTGCGTCACTATACACGGTAGCAAGCTTATGTTTCAAGCTGGAGAGGCTTCTGTTGTTAAAAACAGTAAGTAGGGGGAAGATGTAAAGTGGAACTCAGCCTGGGTTTGGTTGAGCTTGGAGAACCTGGGTTGATGAACGGCATGCACGTGCAAGCTCCTGCAGCTCCAGTTTGAGGCTGCGCTGGGAGCTCTCCGGGCTGCTCAGCCACCCCCTTTCACCTGTGCTTCGGGTTGTGTGCTGGGTTCGGGGAGGGAGGGGATGGAAGAGGCGGGGGCAGGTGGCAGGGGGAGTCGGGAATACCGAGGGCAAGCGTCTGTAGAACGGGAGGGCCGTTCTGAGGAACCGGAGAAGCAAATGCAGGCGTAGAGCGGCAGACGACGAGGCCGTGGGGCAGGTCCGCGAGGGTCCACAGCCGCAGGGGGGATGGCCGAGGCCCGGCGGCTGGCGTGGTGCCGCAGCGGGGCGGGGAGCGGGCCGGCTTCCCCTGGCTGCCCCCTGGCGGCGCTGCGGGGACTCTGCTGCCGCGGGGGCAGCGCCGCTTGCCGGGGCGAGCGCTTGCGCCAGCGCTGCTCCCGTAGCGGTGCGTGCCCGGTGTGGCGGACCGGGGCGCGGGTTGGGCTGGTGGTGAAGTTGGATGGGAAGGAGGACGTGTGCAATCGGAAGCTTTTTCCAAGTGTATCAGTTCAGCTAGCAGTAGATAACTCTCTGTCTAGATCTCCGTTTTGAGTTAATTACTTGCTGTCGGCCAGTAAAGGTGAAAAATAAAATGTGAAAGGTCTGTTACCGTTCGTCATTATGTTCCCTGTCTACGATACAGGCTTTATGCTCTGTGTCAAGTCATGCAAGCATTTGTCGTGCCTGGATGTGTTCATTTTTCAAAAAGTCAGTATTTTAAGGCTGTTAAAAGGAATTATTAATTACCAGGAAGTGCATTTGGTGAAGTAATAAATCAGAAAGATAAGGTACTAAATAAGGAAAATACAGATATGTTTTAATTTCACTTGACTATCACCCCAGAGAAGCCAGATACCTTCCAACAGGATGTGTGTGTGTATACATATATACACATGCATGCATATATGTATAAGATTTGATTATAAAATTGTTTCAATGAAGAACATATTTTCCTCTCATTAAACATTTCCCAAAGCAGTTTTTTTGGTGTACACCTTGAAAATCAGAAAGAACGTGGGCTTCCTTGTTGAGTTTGGAACAGTTGTTCCATAAAAGTTGGGGTTTTTTTCAATAACAAATCCAGTTTCATGTAAATAACTCAGTCTTTTGGAGAGCCTCTTGTATGAAAACAGCTAAACAAGAAAGACTTGTGTTATAAAAGAGATGAATAAGATTATTCTGGCAATGTATGTTATAAAAGATGTATCACATGATTCCAGCTGTGAGTTGCAGTCAGTTGTTGGCAAGTAGCAAGGATGACTCAGCAAGAAACAATAAATATATCATCATATATAGTTGCATTAGAATTCTCATTAAGGCTAGTATGTGTAACTGTAAGTTTCAAAGTAGTTTTTTTCAGGTGGGGAATTAGCTCAAATGGTAGAGCGCTCGCTTAGCATGCGAGAGGTAGCGGGATCGGTGCCCGCATTCTCCAGTGAATGTTTTCCACATTTAATTATAAAATAAATAGCAGCATTTAGAAATATTTACACTTGATTTTTCTTGTATGATGGTGTAAAGAAACCTTAAAGAATTGTATTCTAGAAAAGGTAACGTATTAAATATTTCTTTTTTTTTTCAAAAACATGTTTTCTCTTTTGCATACAGGGGGAAAAAAAATATCATCTTTGCATGACCTAACAAAACTTACTAGCATTTTAATACAATAATAAATTACATGAACAAATTGTAGAGAAAAATAAGTGAGTTTTTTTTTTTAAATGTGCCCTTAAATCTTTGGTTTATGGTTTGATTCATTAGTTACATTTGTATTTGATATTATAGTTTTGTGTACAATGAACAACATTTTGTATTTCTGCTGTAATGTTTGTTATTTTTGTTATATTTTGGTTGTTTAGGCTATTTATTAGAAACAGTGAGCTAGAATATAACTGCTTCTGGTAGCAAGGTTGTGTCCTTTGCTCATAAGTTTTCACATCTGTGAAATGTCATGGAAGTTTCCTCTGTAAATCTGTGCTTGCACATTTTAAGTCTTACGAGATTTTTTAAAAATTCTAATTTGATTTTCTTGCTTGCTCACTCAGGTATTTGCTTGTACTTCCAGGGTGAGGCAGCATGAGGAAACAAGTACGGTGTACTTCCTATAAATACAGTGAATTCATGCAATCAGGATCTTGGGTGTACACATATGAAATAGAAATCAGGAAACAAAAACTGTGAATTGGGTTTCAAATTAAGGAAGGAGGAGATACTGTGCTGCATAGGTGTGCAGATAGCACCTGTGGAGAAAGTAAGGGAGCTTGGAGATCCTGCCATGACGTGACAAGAAAGACGTGAACCTCTGGATGGATGGGATAGAAACTGAATTTGCTTATTTCTTTTGTATTCACCACATATTGGAGAGTAAAGAATTATCGAGACTTTGACTGCTAGATGCTTGTTAAAATGTAGCCTATTGGAGGGAAAAATGTTACCGTCCTCAGTTCTCTCTGGGCTTAGGTAACAATTTACATATCCATTTGCTTGGAATGAGACTCATACCATAGTTTTCAATGTGATTATTGTTGCTTCTATGTTTTTATTATTCCTTAATACCTGACATTTTCTGTCCTTTTAAAGAGGATGAGTAATGTTGCTCCTTTGTCAGCTAATTGGATGCAAGTTGTGCACTGATGAAATGAGAGAATTCAGTGGGGTTCTGTACAGATGCACTCTGCAGTGACCCTCAGAGCTATGGCTTCTGACTGTAAGCTGTCTAGACTAATGACTGTTACATTTATGCCCAGCTTCCTACAATGGAGCTCTTCTGTCTCTCAGGGCTTGTAAACACACCATGATATGAATAGAAGGAAAAGCTCTTTCTCATTCCATGTGGTGGTTTTATGTCCTTACTTTTTAGGTAAGCTGTCTTGTGTAGAATTTACTGGATTGAGAGGAACAAAGGTCCTAGCCCCCAAAAGCACTACCTGTGGGAGGAAATTACCTGATGATGGCTATGCAGTTTCCAGAGCCATGTGTCAAAGGAGTGACTATGCTGGTTCTTTCTGCACTTTCTGAGTCATAAGTTGCATAGAGACATTCTCTGTAAAGAACTATATGGGAATTCAGCTTTGATTGATTTTTGTTGCTATTGCCATTCACACAGACTATGTCCTCTGTAATATTGTGCTTAAATGAGTTACACAAGTTAGTTACTTACTCTATGAAAAAGCATTTGTTTGTACTAAACTTGCTGGAAGATACCGTTATCCTCTGTCTGTGCTTATTGTGTTCTGAGAAAGGGGAATAATTTCTCCTTACTTGTATCAATATTTTGTTCCAAGTATTACTTGGAAAATCTTTCTGGGTTGGGGTGGAGTTTGAGGACCATCATCTGGCAACTTCCGAGTCAGACAATGTTTTACAGCAAGAGGGCCGTTTATAGAACCTGCACTCAAAAACCTCAGTTCTGTGAAATGCTTCTTTTAAATAAATTTATTACACAACATGATTGTAGTACATTGGTTTTGTAAGCTAAGCACACTGCAGTTCTAAGCTTTCTTATAAGGGGTGCAGTATGATACTTTACAATGAAGTTTGTACAAGGCTTTTGCTGTAGTGATTACCGTTACCCTATTTTGACCAAGTTATATTTACTTGGTCAAAGGAGAAAGAACTCTTGAAGAGAGTGAGAGGTGATTTCATTAGTGCGTGTAAGCACTTGATTGTTTGGAAGAGAAGGAAATTGCACCTTTGAATGTGTTCAGCTTCTAGTTGTCAGGTATTTTCCCTCTCAAGTTCAGTGTGGTGAACCACCACCACCACCTCCAGTAAACTGCCCCCAGCAGCAGAAGAGTGAAACAAAATAGCTGTTAGTCATTCAGCACAGGGGGTTCCTCACCTAGGCTAGTGACCTGCTACTTTTTTTACCTTTTGGCCCCTGATTTGTCTTTATTTCCTGTGGTTGCAGTTACTATTGAAATAATTTGTTCCTGCTAAACATAAGCGAGTTCTACACTCAGTAGATCAGCGTAGTCATGGATGGACTGTGGAATCTGCTGTGTGCTTTCACAGACTCAATGAATGCAAGTTGGCTTTTGTTTAGTAAGCCCACAGCCACATTTGTGTCATGTCTCAGAAGATATGTAGGTGTATTATTCATTGTTAGCATAGGACCACCTGAAAAAGAAGGATGAATCTTGAAGAAATGGGGACCTGGGCACTGGGTGGCTGTACTGCCCCTTTCTGGCCTTGGAGCCAGGTAGGTTCTAGTATTACTGCAAGTATAAGCACCAGCTTGGGAAATAAATAAATTTTGCTTCTCCTGAACTACATTCAGGATTACCACTGTGGTGATAATTACACCAGGTTTGTGTAGAGTCTCTGATACCCCTTTTGCACTTGCTCTTGATAATCACAAAGAATAGGAAAAAAGGGACAACGCACGGCTTTCCTTTTTCTGTTCAAGTCCACAATATTTTCTACAGTTATGTTATAGTAGCAGAGAAAAATATTCAAATATTGTGACTTTGTCAGTATCCCAACTGTTTTCACTAAAAGAAAGACTGAAATAAGCCACAGAAGAGAATCCCTGCAGTCAGCTTGTGACAGCAGAAAGTTCCGCAGAGCGTTAAAATGCAGCTTCAGAAATAGTTTAACTAAATACTTGGAAAGCTTACTTCTAATTCTGTTGGTGTCAATATTGAAACTCCTGGTTTATTTGTTACAGAAACCCAGTCAAAGCCAGTAACTTTATAAAGGGAAATGGAAATCAATGGCAGAGCTAAAAGCTATAGTAGATTTTTCATTTTTAGGTAGGCACAGACAGCGACCACACCGTTTGATCTGTAACAAACTAACAAAGGAAAAATGAAGGGAGGCAGACTTGTTCCTGCAAGGATGGTAGCGATTCCTCGGTGGTGGAGGTGTTTCAGGTTATCTAGAGGGAAAAATATTTTGCATCCTTGCTTGTTGATCCCTACCAGAAGACTCTGTAAAGGATTTTAAGGCTCTCTTTTTATAAACTGCAAAGCAAATAATTAAGTCTATTCATAAAATACGATGTTAAGAACAGCATACGGGTGTTGTGGCTCGTTAGTGAGGGGTGTGGGACAGTCGTTTCTGTGAGAAGCTGCTGCTGGCGGCAACCCTGTGCTCAGGCTGAGCCCTCGCTGCAATGTCACCGAGCCTGCGGCGGCTGCTCCCACGCGGTGGCTGCTCCCACGCGGTGGCTCTGTGCCAGGCGCCCGCCAACCGCCCCGGGCGCCCGCTGACCCCACGTGCCCGGCCCGCCGCTTCCCGCACGGGAGGTGCCGGTGCCGGCCTGCAGGGACGATTCCCGGGTACGGGGGGAGCTCGGCGTTGACTCCCGCGAGCCACCGAGATGGGAAATAAGAGCACTCCGTATCGCCAGTGCGGCATTAAGAAGCAGGCGTTCCGGTGCGGCAGCGCTGGACGCGCGGGGGATCGCTCCACCTAACGTGCGTGCCGTAGGGGTTCATTCAAGCAAAACGATGCGGTCCGCACGTATGGCTGCGTCACAAGTATCGGGAATTCCTACATATTCATTTACTAGGCGGTACCATGTTAATCGAGCGTCGCGCATGCTCCTCGCAGGTATCACAGTCTTCTAAGGGGTCTCAAACAATAGTCGCCCCTATAGTCACAGCTGACCGATCACTCAACCTTCATTTGCTTCCCTTGTACGGAGAGCGCAGGGAGGATCCACGTTTGTTTCACTAGCTACCTACACAAGGGTCTCCTCAGCGACCCTGCGTTTTAAACGACTCTTTCCCTCTTGGCATAGAACGACGCGGCCAGGGCTGGTCAGCAGTCTCGCCGCGGTGTCTGCACTGACACAAACGACGTAGTTGCAAAGCTAAACCCGGCTGCGTTACACGGTGACACGGTGACACGGGGGCGGC
>JAVJGJ010000037.1:49575627-49587801 GCA_035590215.1 Microhierax caerulescens | reverse complement strand
GTTGGCGGGCCGGCACCGCGGGGCGGCCGGGCAGGAGGCCGGCGGTTGGCGCACCCCCCATCGGCCTCTCTGGCCCCGCCCTCTCGCCTTGGCCCCGCCCCCGACGGTCGCGCGCTCTCCCGCCCCGTCCGTTTCCCGCGCGCGCTTCCGTGCTCCGGAGCTGCGGTCGCCCTGTGGGAAGTGACGGGGTGCGTCAAGCGGAAGTGACGCGCGTCGCGTGCAGGCCCGGACCGGTGCGGGGGGGTTTGGACAAGATGGCTGGATCCACAGGTCTGTGAGGGGGGCTCGGTGGGCCTGGGGCTGGTGCGGGAGAGCGGAGCGTTGGGCTCGTGCTCGGGAGGTGGCCCGGCAAAGGGCCGGGGGGGGTCTCCTTTCTCCTGGGGTGGGGGGCGAGCTGCCTCTGAGGGGAGCGGCCGGAGCGGGTAGGAGTTACCTTCTGACAGGGGCAAAAGGGGAGCTGCGGGGGAGCCGGGCCAGGGCGCGCTCCAGACGCGGGCCCTCCCGTCTGTAGGGCAGCGACAGCCCGGTGAGAGCCTGGCCCGAGGGGTGAATGGTGAGAGAAAGGGCTCTGGTTCTGCAAGGAAAGTGGTGGGGTGCTGGAAGTGAAGACTTCATCTGCTGAGAGGCAGGATTGGGTAGATGCGTGTGCATGCAGGGAAGGGAGGAGATGTTGCTAGCCTGGTGAAAGTGATGGAGGAAGAAGATTTGTACCAAAGATTTGTGCCGGTGTACCATCAGGTAAGTATACGAGTTGTGGGGTAGCAGTGTCTAAAATAAAGGACTGTCTCTTTCCCCTGTTCATGTGCGGGGGAAAAGGAGTCAGGCATGTGTTGTGTTTTGGGGCAAAGGTTCTTCAGTTTGGTGGTGACTGCGGCATGGTGGGGAAGAGCGATGAAGCATCTTGCTGTGTTTTGCTAGACAGCCATTGGAGCCAAAGGGTCTCTCTTAAAGGCAAATGGAAAGGCCAAGAGCTATACGTCGTACCAGGAATCCCGTATCAGTAATCAGTAAAGCCCATGTTGAGCATTTGCATGGCAGAATATTGTCGAAGGTGGTGGCAAAGAAAAGGACAAGAATATTGTTTCAGGTACTAAATGCAGAAGTTTAAGAAGCACAATTATACTGCCTCAGTTTCATGATGGGCTTGAAATATAAAAAGACCTTTCCCCATACAAAAAGCTGAAGTCTTCAGGGCCTTTTTGCCCCCTTCTCTTACCCCTGAAACTTTGTAAGTGGGGTTGCCCGAGCTCAGGACAGAGGAATGAAAAATACCTCAGTGGTCAGTCTAGGCTGAATGTAGGTGACTGATTTATTTCTTCTCCCAATCCACCGGATCGTGGAGGGATTGAGATTATAACAAAACAGAAGAAATTTCTGTGTATTGAAGCTGATTGTGGTACCTTACTGCTGATTCTGTAAGGAGAGCTTGGGCAGATTTTTTTGCGGTGGGGAGCCCTCTTCACTTGGTAATGTGCTTTGGGGATGTGGGATTTAGAGAGTGGAATTTGGTAAGGTTACAACAAACTGGTGCATCGAGCAGCTCTTGCAACTCAGAAAGAGCAGTCCAAAAAGATACATTATTGCCTATCTTATCTAGTATGAACTAGAATGGATATATTGGAGAAACTGAAGTTTCTCATGTGGAGAAATACTGCTGGCTTTTTATGGGTATATGCACAGACTTGGGTGTGTATGTGTCTGTTTGGTTTGTTCTTTCCACACAGTATGCAGAAATTTAGATTTATAAGACTTCGCCAAGAAGAACTGCTCTTGCCAGGAAGCTGTGTTACAGTATTTTGTGGAGGAGGGAAGGGAATGATTTGCTATAGACACAACATTTAACTCTACCTAGCTCTGTGAATTTAATCTGCTCTTGCTATAGTTCAACTTGATCCTTATTTATTTCAGAAAAAAATAATGTTTTGGTTACATGAAGCCCAGGAATGAAATTCTAGCCCTGAGGAAGTCAACAGCAAAACTTTTACTAAGGTCAACTGTCTCAGTTTCATCCCAGAAATTCCTTTCCTGGGTTCACTAGTTCTTTGAACAATCACATAAAAAATTATGTGCCTTTAACAACAAATAATTTAGTTTGAAAATAGCTGTTCTTTAACATGTGCTAAAGAAACTGTGTATGTCAGTGTTGTATTATTGTTGAATAACTATTTTGCCTGCTTTCTAAAATCCCCTATAATTGTCTAATTTTACATGTAAATATGTATGTCCTAGAAATGGGACATTTGTAAGCTGCAGTTTCATTCATCTTCCAATGTTGCAACTCCATCTGCTTGAAGCTGGACCTAGGTTGTTTGTGTGGCTACTGCTGGAGCTCTGGGGAGAAACAAGTAAATTTTTTAAAGAAGAGAAACAGCTATTTTTGATATAACGAGCTGATTTTATATTGGTTACCTGGAGATTCATTCTTTTAATCTCTTTTGAGAATACAGAGCAGAAGATGTAATTAAGCATAGTTTCAGGTTAGAAGAAATTTACCAAAGCATGCCATTTTAAATCTCTTGTGTCACTTGAGAAACAGATCAGTAACATCATTAAAAGGAGTTAATTCAGAAGTTAATTTCTGCGTTTCCGTAATTTGGGTTTTACTTAAAATTACCATATGTAATAATTTATCTATCTATAATATATAAATATATATATATTACATATATAGTTATATCTATCTAAAATACTGATGTTTTCTAAAATACAGTGATTGTGCCACTGAGCAGTTAGAACTTATGTGTGAAAAGATGAGAATTAAGGCATCAGTGTCTAATACTTTCCTCTAACTATGGGCTGCTAAAGCTTTTGTCTCCTTCCCCCTCAACTGAGGGCTTCAGTAGCTTAGGGGAGGGTGGATAGGGCTAAATTAATTAATAAATTCTTAAGTAATTATTAAATTAAATTAATATTAATTTAAAAAATCTAATTAATAAATTAATTAAATAAATTCCCCTTGGTTTGCTGAGACTGTGCACTTGGGGGGAAAAAATCAACTGACTGTAGCTTGTAGTTACAAGCAACCTTTTTTGAAAGTGCTTTTACTGTCTTTGAAGGAGCACAGTTAGATCCCAAGCAAGTATTTTTTTCTGTAAAATTCATACTTCTCATTTCCAGCTATTCTGCTCTGTAAGGTTGAATTGGCTTCTTCGTGTGACTTACGTTGGCCATGAAAAATGTATTATCCTTTGAATTTATATATGAATCATTCTTTGAATAGAAATGGCACAGTGCTCAATGTCAGTGCCTTGTTTTCTTAGCTTTGATTTTCACTTCTGTTTGCAAATATTTAGTGGTGATAAAAGCAGTTCTGAGTGTGCATGACTGCAGCTATAAGGAACCTGATATTAAAAATGAAGGGTTAGAAATGGTCTTGAGTGTGTTCAGCCTAACTCCCTGAATTATGAAGCAAGGACTAACTGTATTTTTCCTGGGGATTGGGGTTTTTGTTGTTCTTGTTTTGTTTGAAAGCTCCCCCCCCCCCCCTTAAAATCCTCCATTAAAAAAGATTCAGTAATGTGAGATAGGGTTTTGTAATACTTGCCCTTAAATCCTTTGCAACTCTTCTCCATTCCAAATCGAGTTGATGTCTGTCTGTTCTGTGCTTAGTGAGACAGGGATTGATGGATCACCATAACCTGTATGGAAACTCCTAGATATTAAGAGCCATTCAGAGGAGTAATAAAGGCATTCATTCATAAGTTGTATGTATAAGTAATGTTTTAAAGACTGTTTTTTCCTTATAGGAGTTGGTATAACTTAAGGTTTGTATCTAGAAAACTTGTGTGTTAAACTGCACAGGTAGGCTTCTCTTTACCTCTGACCTGTTGGATGCCTGTTTCCTCACTTTTTTTTTTTACTTCCTCCCCTTTTCTGTATTATGCCTCTGTCACATTGTTCAGTTATCCAGAACCTGTCCAATAAGTCAGTTTAAAAGCTGTTTAGAATTTTAGACTCCTTCAAGTTTGTTCCATGTATTTATAATGTTAGCTCTGTAAGCACAGCCTTCTTGAAGCTGCAAGTCATCAGACAAAAGTAGTAAAATACTGTATTCTGTGAGGCAGCAAGCACTCTGTGTGGGGCATTTTTCCATCCTGTCCTATGCACAAGGAATTGCAACTGTTATTGTTCTGCCTGCTTAAAAACATCTTGGCAAGCCACAAATAATTTAGATGTGCTTCAGCTGGGTGGAGAACAATCTAGCTTCCAAATGACTTTTAAACTACCTATAGACCTGTGGCATATATAGGCAAGATACTCTGTTTCTTCTCGGAGCTTTGCCTGTAGCATTTTCCTGTCTTTGTTGCTGGTATTTTACAACTCTGTCTCTAAATACAAGCCCCAACTTAGGTCTTTCTGCCACACAGGCTAAACACTTTCCTTCTGAGATAAAAAAGTGGCCTACTTTGTAATCTTCTATTTGTTTAAGAGTTTGTTTGAAATTCAAGGATGTTATCAAGCTTAATATAAAGCCTATTATCTAAACTATTTTGTACATTCCTGGAAAATTTTAACCTGAATATAGATACAACACACACAGTTTGAGGAGGATGCTCCTTTCAGCAGCTGGAGGTAGATGGACCACAAATCTAAGCATGGATGAGAAGGCTTCTCATGTAAGAAAGCTGGATTTCCAGGTCTTTTGAGTAGTTGGTGGAGTTGAATTACATGCGTATTTGTTAGTGCTCGTGTTTTGCCTTATGGAAGGTTTTCTCAAAGGCAGTGTTAAGTACGTGCTGTGAAAGTGTTCAGCCTCATTTTATTGGCAGACCTTTCCTCCCCTGTCTCCCTGCTCCTTACATGTTTTTTTCATAGACTGTAGCTTGTATATCGTCCTGACCAATACTTTATGAAAAGTCCTAGATCAGCTTCAGCTACTCATGTCACTTAGGTTTTGTTGCCTTGCTGTCTCAATTAGCCTGTGAGAGCCCCAGCACAGATTGTGGAAAGACAAGAAGGTGCTGTGGGGAAAGCATTCAAAATAGTCTTGATTTAAGCTGTACTCAGAAGGGTTTTGCTACATGCTATCCTGCCCGAAAGAGTGTTTTTCTTTGCATTTGTCATTTGGAAGACACTGATGAGACATAATTCAAATACTACTTTGAATAAAATCAGTACAAAACTCTATGACTGTGAAGCTGTCAGACTGGTTCTGAATAACATGAGCTGCTGTTTTACAGCCCTTTTGAAAATCTGTGGCGCTTTAAGTATGTAACTAAATCATTTCTAGTTAGCATTTTGGAACAAGTGGAACTTTCAACACTTAGAATTCTAGAACTCTAAATTCTTTTATTTCAGAAGATGGGAAGCTTAAACTAGGTTTAAAAAAAAAAAGATTTATGTCTAACATCTAGATAGATTCAGTATCTCCTTTTTTAAAAAAATGTTGCATTAGACATTTAAACTGCACAAAGAAGAAAAATTGCCTCCTTTCAGTGCATTTGTGACTATTCATAACTGGATAGTTCAGTGTGTTTGCAATTTGCTTGAGTAAACCAAAAACACTTTTCCCAATACATGTAAAAATAGTGAGTGTCCTTTACTCAGGATACCAACACAGTCTTAGTAAAATGTCCAGTTTTATTCATATAACTTACAATTTCTTCCTTGAAAAACTTCTAACATTTTTCTTCTCACTGAAGTAGAATATGTGTTCATGTAAATATTACGTAATTTGAACTTTTGAGTAACACAGCATATAGAAGATAGCAGGCTAATATATGACTGTCATAAAAATAATGTGGAAAAATAATTTAATGGCAGTTCTATTTACTAAGTACGTGGTGATTTGGTACTTTTACTGATTATATCCATAAGTATATGCTTATGGGTATAACTGAAAGAATAACTATGGATTATGTTAGTTATTTGACATAGATAAAGAATCTCTGGACTGTGGGTGGGTGCATGCTGAGTCATGTTGGAAAGGACCTTCATGCAAATCTTAGAACAACTGTTTGCTAATCAATGACATAACCCGTTTTAGACAGCTTTACAGCTTTGCTAAACTAAGTCCTTGATGCTACTCTTGTTATCTGGGTCACACATTGCATTCTTACTGTTAAAGCAGACCCTGTGAAAGCCATTTCATGACTCTGCTGGGTTCCTCTAGTCTCCCACTGCTGTCCCTTTATCTAAAAAAAAAAAAAAAAAAAATCTTATGTCATCATACTTTAAAGGATAGCTTAAAAACTATGTATACGAAGTCCTTTTTCCTCTCTGCTAACACAATCTCAGGTTTCAAATAAGACTTTCAGAAATTGAGCCGGTGTGCTTACACCTTTGCTTTAGCTTTTTTAGCCTTTATATAGTTTTATGTTTTTACTAGTGGGGTTAATTTGTACTAGACAAGTTTGGTGTTTTATATTTTTTAAGCTTCTGACAAGAGAAATTGGAAAGGTTTGTCTGGTAAAATCTTGATTCCTTAGACTATTAAATCACAATTAATATTCTGGTGGTTTCTGAAATTATGGATATATTTTCTAAACTCTCTACTGGCTTCCTGCCTCAATTGTTTTGTACAAAATGGAAATAGTAATAAAATTCTCTTTTTTTTTTTTTTAGGTATCACAATGTCTCATTATTCGTAATCTAGCATTTCATATAATAAAGCATATGGGAAGACAGTTGAACCATTTAATATCTCATCTAGGTTTCATTCACTGGTTGCCTATAAAGAGTTAACTTTTAAACCGTAGTCAGCCTGTGCATTTCCACCCTTCACCAAAACTGCTTGGATGTCTTTTGTGGAGCTATTTAACTGTTTAATTCCTGTATGGTTTTTCTTATGGTTAGGCACAACTGGACATGCATTGTCTGATATAACTAAACTCTTGAGTTAACAATGGTCTTGTTTATAACAATGAAATTATATTTAGATATAGTATAGACCAGTGAATATGCCCTTAATATCGGTGCAAATTTGTAAATTGAATTTTAAGCAATTTATGCCAACTTTCTTTTGGAACTGCAGTCTGGTTTAGTGAGTTTAGAGTGTAGTTTTGTGTTGGTGTGGTAACTATTTTTTGAGGATCGTTTTGGTGGAGGCATTTTAATTACTTAAAACTTGTTCTGTGGGAGCTTCTCAAGGTTTTTGTGGGGGGTTTTTTGGGTTGTTTGGTGGGGTTTTTTTACTTATGCCTTCATTGTTTTGTAGTCTAACAACATTTGTGTCTGTAGTGGAGCAAGCTTCTTCATTAGTGCAATTTATATGACCATCATTAGTAATTCCATGGGGCAACTGTACTCAAGATGATCTTATTTGCATGAAAATGCAGAGGCAGAGTGAAACAAACAGTGTTGCATCCTTGCTAGCAAAGTTGAGTCCAATTGGAATTTCTCTCAGATCTGAACTATATTCTATGTGTGCATGTATCCAGTCTTAACTACTCTATGTGCTAACACTCACTGACATACATGTCATGGCTTTTATGCTTCTTTACTGTTGTACCTTGTACAACTTTAGAATATTTAGGGTATTGTTGCTGCATAAAAAATCAGAAGAGTGAAGAGGTCATTTGGAAGTTGGGCTGCAGGAGGTGAAGAATGAAGGTTTTCAGGGAGGCATGAACTTTAGTAAGGAGAGATAGCACAGAATGAGAAAAACATGCTGGTTTTGTATTTGTGAGAAATAGCTTCTCCGTGGATGCTGGTCAAGAGGTGGAACAGCTCTGATGAGTCAGATAGTTAATGGCAGCTGTATCTCCCTCTGCTGCTTTTCTGAGAAGGGTAAGATGAAAGGGGTGACAGTGGGGAGCAGGGAAGGAGGTGAGAGAGGAGTGGCTATGAGCATGGTTAGAAGTGAATAAAAAATAAACAGATCCTGGAGGATGCTGATCGTCACAGGAAGAGTCCTGTCCAAAAGGCTGCCTTCATTAAACAATCTGATGAATTATGGAACAGAATTGGTAGAACTCAAAATTACTAGGAGCAATTAGCTCACTTCCTTCTGGTTATCCAAGAGGCAGGATAGAGGAAGGGGAGGACTTAGGTGAGGATGCCTCAGTAATGGAGCTATTTGTTCTGTAAGTAATGTCTCACACTTACAAATATAATTAATAAAACTTAGAATTGTAGTTATTTGAAGTTATGAAGTTATACACTTGGAATGCTCACTCTGCTGGAGAGTCAAATTTGAGGTCTCAACAGCAACTGAAACACATTGAATAAACTGATGTCACTTTTGCAGTTTTGTTATGCTGAGATCTCTTATTCTTGCATCAAGATTTGTGGTTTAAGTCATTTTAATGTGCGTTAGTAAATCGGATGCTTGTTCATGACATCCCAACTACTAATGCCTAAATCTATAAAAATTAATTGCTTCCCACCCCTCAAACTATATAAACTTTAATATTTTTCATATATTAAAAGCTTTATTATTTTTCTGGTGTCTTAAGTACACAACTTTTTTTTTTTTTTTTTTTCTTTTGAATTAAATGTAGGCTGGGGCCTTTTAAGACAAACGGGTATTACTGCCTCTCCTTCCTTATAAAGCTGTCCACCTCTTTTTTGTAAGTGCCCCTGGTAAGATGTATGTGAAAGGTAGAGAACTGGATAGCAACACATGCTTCTGAGGTGGGCTCAGCCTCAAAAGTGGGAGCTGATGGGTAGTGGACCATACATGTGCTTATGGCCTTTCCTTTTCAAGTTAGTAGCCTGCCTGCCCCCTAAACATGCAAGTATAAAGTAAGTTCTGTTTTCCTTTGAGGACCTGTTGTGCTGTTCTTGGCAGCTGAACCCAAAAGTATGACATGAAGCAGCTTAAGTTGTATTGAATGCAAATTTTAACACAAGGCAACTAGAACTACTACCAAAAAAACAGGTGAACATGCAATTATCATTCTATTTAGAATTCATAATTTTCAACTATTACTGCTAGTACATAACTGACAGTGTCTTAATGTTATGAATATGCATAATGAAATTGAAAGTAAAAGGAAAAATACCTACATCTGTAAATCTGTGTTCCGTCTTGAGTGAAATTACTGTATTTTTAAACACTAGTCTTTGTGCCCTACCCTAAAGATATAAACACCCCTTCAGCCCTCCAGACCTTTTTCCCTCAGACAAAATGTGCATGCTAGATTGCAATAAATGACTGAAGCTTCTGCTGTGTTAACATAGTTTCTCATTAGCTTCCTTAATATAAGCTATATATAGAATGTTTATGGCTGTGACTAGGCTCAATTATAAAGGCAATCCCTGTCAAAGTTGTTTTCATACAGCCTAACTTTAGTTCAGAACTGTGGCTGTTAAGCTACTAACAAGTGTACAATTTCACTTATGTGAAATAAATAGAGATTACCACCAATGTAATTCTGTAAAGGAATATTACTTTACTTATATGTATATAGCTTTAACTAAAAGGTAGGTATTAAGATGAAAGTTTGTAACTTCCGTGCTGCTATGACTGTTTCTTGACTCCTGCCAAGAAATGTTCCTCAGTAAGTGGCATATCTTCATAAGAAAAAAAAACCCAAAACTGATGAAATGCAAACTTTACCTTCAATGTGCTTCCTAGAATTGCGCCACCTCCTTGAAGCCTTCCAACGTGTGCTTTATTTTTCTTTAATTTTTAAATATTGTAAAAGGCAAAAGAAGTTAACCAGTTACATAATCAAATACATCATGTTATATATATATATATGTAAAAATACAAGTCCTGAAAAGAAGCAGAGTAGCCTATTCACTTCTTAGAAGCTCTGCTGAGTACAGGCAATTTTTTTAATTCATGCAAGATGGCAATTTTCTAACATTTAGGATTATAGCAAAACTGGCTCTAAATTAATAATTATTATGATGATATTAATAATATAATCCAAATTATGATAAACATTGAACACATTGAATAAATTTGTTCTGTATGTGTTGATTGATGTACAGCTATTTACTTGATCTGTGAAAACTTACCTGCTACTCATCTCTTTTCTTATTAATTCCTGTAGTTAGTTGTCTTGTTTGTTTCTTTTGGGATAAGTAATGGAAATGGATTTTTACATGATTATGTCAGACTTGTTTTTCCTCTTGAACTTCTATTCCTAGAAATTGTCCACAGGTAAGCTTAGTTAGGTTAGTCCTCGTGAGCCTGCAAGTCTATATTGCTGTTGCTTACAGCTTTGCCAGTTGTGGACAGTAGTGATAAGACTATTCAATTGATCTGTCACAATGCATACTTCAGCAAAATGGGGCAGAAAGCATTCAAGATCACTGTTGTTTTTGAGGGGTTGTGCATGATTCATTTTGGAAGCACAGAGTGCTCAGGGGTCTCTGTTTTCTGTTTGCTTCTTATATCATCTTTCTGTACCGAGTAGCATTAATAAAGTCCTGTATTCTTTTATCACTGGTAGAGATGCATCTACTTGGTTTTATGTGACTAAATCAGTGATGACTAGAATGATTCTGTGGAAAATATTATACTTGTATTACATGGCTGTTTCATCCACGCATGCTAGAATTGCTTAGTACCTTATTCACCGTCCTATCAATGTGTATGGGCTATGTAGAGAAAAATAGTGTATAGTAAATGTAGCTTTATGAATACTACTGATATATAGAATTACGGATTTGAGTTTTACTGAAGTACATCGAAACTTGGTTGGAAAACAGTTCAAAGAAGTGGAACATACCTGTAACTCTAAGAGTTACATATTTTAACAGAAATTAACAGAAATATCAAGATGTATCAAACCTGTTTAAAGAAGATATGGTTTTCTCGGTGTGGGCTCACTGCACATTCGGTAGTGCATGGTTGGGTTATTTTGGAGATAGAGTTCCACTGGAGCAACTGGATGCTTTTGTAGTTACTGGAAGAACACGTATTGCTTTTCACTGAAAATGTCTATTTGCCTTGAAGAATCATGTGTTTATCGTTATTGGAAATGGTGCTTCTACTAGTGTGTAGTAACATTTCTGTTTTAAAACAAAAAAAGTATGTTTACTATTGAATTGCTGCATTCCACTACTAAGGGTAGTGATGGAGTTCTTTTGTAGGCAAAATTCCTGTGTCCAACTCTATTAATAGGCAGGTTACTAGAAATACTTCTGGTTTTTGGAGCCAGGTTACTGTGATCAACCTCAGATAATTGCCATATAATTACAGTAAACCTGGTAATATTTTTTGATATTAGGTTCCCAATAGTAAGTCACCCATTTTTTGTGTGCATATTCACAGAGTATTTTACTAGGCAAAAGAGTATGTGATATGAGCTGGGTAACTGGCAAACAAAAGTATAGATGATGTTTTTAAAAAACTAGTTTTTTTCAGAGAACAATGTCTTCCAAAAACTTAATTCCACAGGAATATCTTTTGCAGCCAAAATAGAATATGTTAGCATTTCACATGCCCTTGCTGTCTTCCCTCTCTATTTTGTGTATTGCCCATTTCAGGGCACATTTAAGGTTTTGGTTGTTTTATGCTTTTTTTTGTGGGTGTGTGGTGTGTTTTTGTTGTTAGTACAGTATTTCAGTTTCTTGCTTTCTATTGTCAGAAGCAAGATGCCTTCTGAATTGTTCAGGCTGAAAGGAGCCTGTTATTTTCAGTGTTTCTCTTTGGAATTTTTTATTTCTTCTGTTCCTTGCCCCAGAGGAAATTGTGTTATGGCTTTGAATTTGCAAGGCTGACATCCATCTCCCTTTCCCTGTCATTAAAAACCACTAATTTTTCTGCCAGCCTGAAGCTGTTAAATGGGATTTGAGAGTTTTTCTTTTTGTTACCATGCTATACCTATCTTTTTTTTCAGTTTCTATTAGCTGGACCTCAGTGGGCAAAACATAACTCATTCATTCAAAATTGTTTCTACTACAGACTTTTCCTGACATAGTGCTTTTAATGAAGAGGAACAGTATCCCTGACAGTATCCTAGTTTGTTAACGTGTAATTTATTGACATAACTTGTTCTTGGGTCTGTATTAAAATTTGTTTTTATGGAGGTGTTGCGGAGTGTGCTGGTAGTATGGGGGTGTGCTGGTGTAACTATGATACAAGGCTTCTAGTATGGGTGTAACTTCCAGGAGTGATTGAAGCCAAGAGCTAGGGGAGTTTTTAAGAGAAACTGAATGTTGGTATTGATACTATATGTCCTGGTTTCAGCTGGGATGAAGTTAATTATCTTCTTAAGGAGCTAGTATGGTACTTTGTTTTGGCTTTGCTGTGAGACTTTTCAGTTCCTCAGGCCT